>CM024715.1:12288337-13488337 GCA_014182895.1 Angophora floribunda
AATCATTTATGAATCGCTTTTTAACTTGTTGCTCCCAATATTTAATCATTGTAATTTATAAATTATTAACGTAATAAGAGTAACAAAATTGTCCTCCCAATGCAATTTAATCACTTTTGACCTAACTTTTTTTTTTTATATCTTGTACATATAACATTGAAAATTGCTTTTCATAATTAAATTAGCCGTTTTTCTTTAATTTCATATTATTGAAAGAAAACGTGGCCCCCTGAATGCACCGCTCTTCCATTTGAATTTCTCATCTGCTTTTTTATGATAAAGTTGGCTTATGTCTAATCAACAAAGAGCAACATCGCCTTAATTATATTTTTTCGCTTAAACGTTAGACATGACTAAAATGTAGTTGGCACTTGTATGTCTGTAAAGATCTTTTCGTAAGGGACTTGTTCAATAAACATTTATACGTTGGTGGAGACAAATTGTATTAGGAGAAATCTTTAAAAGTAAAACAAGACATCGAGAAGGAGAAATGGTGCATGGACATTTTTGAAAACTTTAAAAAGTCTAGATGGCAGTCATATTGAGGTATCATTTTTTCTTTCGTATAAAGAATCTGACCAAAGCTTCAACTTAACGGGCTGCGAATCTTGAGAAGAATCCCGAATTGTCTGCTTTGAAAAGCGAGATCTTGATTCTCAAATATTGCAAAGATTTAGAAGAGATTCATCCCTCTATTGGGGACATAAATACCCTTGTCACCTTGGATGTCAAGGATGCCTTAAATTAGATGAGCTACCGGCGGGGTAGGTAGAATGAAAGAATTGAGGGAGCTTCTCTTAGCTAGTACTAATATACAAGAGATTCCTATTTCGCAAGGTTGTTTGATGAAGCTGGAGACCCTAAGAGCCCCGAATCAAAGAACTTGTTCAACTTCCGATCCACGCCTTGCCGTTAACTCTACGTGGATCTATCGATTCGGCGATTCAAAAAATTACCAAAATCCATGTGCTTTCGTGTTGTTAACTGGGGTTGCATTCTATCGCATTCGGCGATTGAAAAATTACGTAATCCACAGCCTCTCTGCTGTTAACTCGCTGATCTACCATTCTAAGGACATTGAAAATTACGTAATCCGTGAACAGCTTTAAAAGCTCAAGATTCTTAATGCCTTTTATTGTAAATCGTTAGCCCATATTCCCAACTCCATAGGCCATCTACCATCTCTGTCTGTCCTTGACCTAAGAGAATGCGGTAATCTTGCTCAGCTTCCAATCTCCATAAGCTCCCCACGTCTTTGACTGCACTGCATTTAGCGAGGACAGCAATTGTAGAATTACCAGAAGGCATCGTGAATTTGCAAAATTTGAGAATTTTGGATATTAATGGAACTGGTATAACAGAATTGCCCTGTAATATAGGCGAACTGATTTCGCTAAAACAGGCTTGAATTAGACGGGTCGGACATTTTGAGCTTGCCGGAAAGCATTTCTAAGCTCTCTCTTCTCTCCAACCTCAGCTTTCGAAATTGCGAAAAGCTTCAAGAAGTACGAGAGCTGCCCTCTGGCTTAAGATATCTAGATATAACCTGCCAGAGTCCGCGCGTCGCCACATCTTTCCCAACTGACCCTTCTCAACACACTCACTCTTCTGATTGCAATTGGCTTGAATGTCTCCCAGAGCTTCCCGTTGGACTATCATTTCTTCTTATTACAGATTGTGGAAACTGAAAGCGTTGACGAATTTGTCATCCTTGAAGCGCTTATCTCAATTGATTCTCGAGAACTGCTCGGAGCTAACAGAAGTCACCGGTCTGGAAGGTTTACAATCCCTATACTACTTAAAGGTACGTCGGTGCCCTAAGATATATAGGCTTGGTGAGGTCGAATCCTTGGAGTCATTGAGAGGCTTACACATCGATGAGGCGTTCCCAGATTCTTCGAAGTTAACGAGCGCAAAGGTATCACAGCTTGGAGGATCGCCAGATCTTTCAAATTCAAAGATTCTGCAGGAAATCAATGCTGGAAGTTGCTCGAATTTGATTGAAACGGAAGGCCTTGATGGATCCAAATCCTCACAGACCTTGGATATCTCTGAGTGCACTTCCGCCGGACGATCGCAAGGCCTTTCAAGTTTGAGATATCTGAGGAATCTATATGTTACAGAGTGCACGAATCTTACTGAAATTCATGGCCTTGATGGATTAGAATCTTTGGAATATTTGGATATTTCCGGTGCACATCACTGAGACAATCACTGGATCTGTCAAATTTAAAGAAACTGCTGTGGTTCGAAGCTGAAAACTGTGAGAACCTAGTTGAAATTCGAGGCCTTGATGGATTGGAATCCTTGTGGCATTTGATAATTTCTGGGTGCACGTCTCTTAGACAGTCACTGGACTTGTCAAATTTAAAGAACTTGGGAATTTTCCAGCTTGCAAACTGCAATAACCTAGTTGAAATTCAAGGCCTTGATGGATTCAAATCCTTGAGAGAGTTAAATATTTCTGGGTGCACGTTCCTTGGACAATCAGTGGACCTGTCAAATTTCAAGACTCTAGACAGATTTTATGCTATAAACTGCAATAACCTTGTGGAAATTCGAGGCCTTGATAGCTTAACATCCTTGAAAGATTTGGATATTTCTGGATGCAAGTCCCTTAGACAATCACTGAACCTTTCAAATTTAAAGGGTCTACGGGCTATTCGTGCTGCGAATTGTGAGAACCTAGTTGAAATTCAAGGCATTGATAGAGTACAATTTTTGTGGGATTTGGATATTTCTGGGTGCACATCCCTTAGACAATCAATCGACCTGTCAACTTTAAGGTATTTGAAGAAATTCCGTGCTGCAAATTGCAAGAACCTACTTAGAATTCAAGGCCCTAAAAGATCAAAATACATGGAAAAGTGGGATATTTCTGGGTGCACGTCCATCGAACAATCACTGAACGAGTGAAGTTTATAGAAGCTGAGAATATTCCAAGCTGCAAACTGTGAGAATCTCATTGAAATTCAAGGCCTTGATGTTTTAGAATCCTTCAAAGGGTTGGATATTTCTGGGTGCATGTATTTTGCACGATCATTGGACATTTCGATTTCGCAACATTTTTGTGGGCTGCAAATTGCAATCTAAATGAATGTCATGGCATTGACAGGTTGGAGTTTTTGGCAAGTTTGGTAGTGTCTGGGTCCATGTCCATTCAACAGTCATTGGGCCCATCAAGTTTAGAGAGTTTGAGGGAAATCTGTGCTGCAAACTGCCATAATCTAGTTGAAATTTGAGATCCTGATAGGTTAAAATCCTTGGAAAACTTGAACATCTCCGGATGCATTTCCATTGTATGATAACCTCTCAAGTTCAAAATATCTGAGGATATTATTTGTTGCAAATTGCACAAATCTTGTAAGTTTGAATATCTCTAGTGGCATGTCCATTCAATACTTGACCTTTCAAGCTTGAAGAGTTTGAAAGAATTAGATGCTGCCAACTGCAAGAATATAGTTATAGTTCAAGGCCTTGACTAGTTGGAATCTCTAGAAAGGTTCAATATCTCTGGATACACTGGAAATATTCCGTGCTGCAAATTGTGGGAATCTTGTGGAAATTCATGGTCCTTATAGGTTGGAATTACTGGCAAGATTGAACATCTTTGGGTGCACATCTATTGAATGATAACTAGACTTCTCCTATTTAAAAATTCGAGGGAATTTCATGCTGCAAATTGAAATAATCTAGTTGAAGTTTGAGGCCTCGATCGTTTAGGATCTTAAGAAAGGTTTATCTGGATGCATGTCCATTGAAAGAATTCTATGTTGCAAATTGCCGGAGTCTAGTTTAACTTCACAACCTTGACAGGTTGGATTTTTTGGTAAGAGATGTCTCTGGTTGCACATCTATCGATTACTAGACCTTTCTAGTTAAAAGGATTTGATGGCATTTCATGCTGCAACTGCAGAGTCTTGTTGAAATTGATGGCCTTGACGGGCTGGAATTATTGGTAAACCAGATTATTAGATTCCAGATGCAAGTCGCTAAAAGCAATGCCTGAATTGTCTGGGGCTTTCCTTATACAGAATTGTCAGCAGTTGTTATGTCAGGATGTTCACGAGATCACATTCCGATGATAATTTGATATTGAGATGATTGATGTCCTGAGAAAGCAAAATCTTAGTCTTGATGATGGCAGGAATGAAGCTGGCAGTCCTGGTGAATTGTTTGTGAGTGATTCTTCTCTGTACATTACCGAGTGATTTATGTTTCTTATTTGGAATGAAATTTCTCTTGATCTTGGCAGGAATGTAACTGGCAGCCCTTGTTGAATGACTAAATCATTATAAAAGTGACTTCTTGGAAAATTATTTGTCATGTGTCATTCACTGTGATTCTTCATTCGTGACATGATATGGAAAACCAGATTTTTAGATTCATAATCTTTTTGCAAATTCTGTATTTGAAGGTGGTTATGCTTGCTCACAGCTTAGTCTAACCTTTTTTTTTTTTTTTTTTTGTTTACACGATGAATTAAACTTTTCCATCTTTTGTTTGATCCTCATAATGCCAGGCATGTCGGTTTATATGCAATGTTGATATGGTGAAAATGACAAGACATTGAAAGATTAGGCAGCTCTTTAAGAAATTCCTTCGACTGTAGTCATCTCTGTTTCTTAAGGTGGACAATTGAAATCCTCCACTCACGAGTGACGTGAATTTGCTTGGTTTTTCTGCTTGCTTGAATTGGTTTTTCATCGCACTGCGATATTTGAACTGTAATTCTCCTTTTTCTCTGTTCTCATATGACTGCTCAAGGTAATATAATTATTAACATGTGGATTATCAAGGAAGGTTCTGGAGGCAAAGTACAGAAACACATTGGCAAAGGAGAGAGATCATACTGATGGATTATGGTGCTATGGAACTGTAGAATTCGTCAGATTCTTTCAGGCTAATTTCATAGGGTGTGAATTTGACAAGGCACAAGTCTGCGAGAGTGAGTTCACAGTTTCATTGTCATTTTAAATTCTCACTGGATTCTCTTTGTGTTGAATTTGATGATAACAAGATTTACACGGTTAAACCGTTGGTCATTCCAATGCTGGGATTTTCTTGCTATGCCAGTGAAGAATTATTCTAGTGATGCTCTCTATTTCTGACTTTCCAGTACGGGAGTTTTTGTCTCCCGTTGCTTTAAAATCTGTTAATGATCTTGGTCTTCATGCTTTAGGAACTGCAAATAGAGCTGAATTTTAGAATTTTGGAAGAGAACCATGTATGTATTTTGAGAATGCTCATGGACTATTGCAAGTTTTAGCAATTTTCTCTGTGTGAATCATGCTGGCATTGTGAGAGGAAGCCTCTTAAAGAGTTCATTACTATATTACGAGTAGCAGCATCTCACAATCTATTAGTAGTCCACCTATATGTTGTGGAAATAATGATCCTCCTATTTCATGAACTGACATGATAAGCTTATATGGCAATTGACATGAACAGGACTAGCAGTTTAGCACCGAGAGATGAAGCATCACTTCCAGGTGGGGGTGGAGATGTGCTGGTGCCAGTGGCTGGGGCTGACAGTGGCGGGATTGGGCTCAGACAGGAGGTCGGGCCGTCCAGAAGTTCGCCGATGATGACCACTACTTTTCGACCCCAAGAGCAATGGTCGTTGTAGCAAAGATGTAGACGGAGTAATACCTGCTAGCATTGTCGAGGGTGGCCAGTTCATTGGTTAGGATGATTTTTTGGAGGAGCGGTGTTGCAGTTGTCATTGTCACCCTTTGGCAAGTTCACGATGTTGTGTGACCTTGCGTTGAAGCCAAACGCTGCAAAAATCATGGAAGATCATCGGCACTAGAGAAACAAAGCTCGAGGTTGATTTTTGGCCGCTGAAGCTCGAGGTTAATTTGTGCATATAAGTAATAGAGAATGGACTGGTAGGAGCAAAGTGCTTATAAAATTATGACAAGCAAGGTTTTGATTCCTGCTCCGAAGAGGGCCAAACTGCAAGAAGAGTGTTTCAAGTTGATCTCAACTAATGGTCACGACTCGTGTATATGATGTTGTTTATCAAGCCAAACAAAGTATTTAAATTCCTAGCTATTTTCTCCCCCAAAAATCAGGGCAAAGAATAAAGTCGAATAACCAGACTATCCGAACACAGTGTAAAACATTTCATTTCATAATCCCATGTTGCTTTGTCCAATTTCTTTTTTTCCTAAAATCTGTCTTACATCGTTACATGAGGATACAATATGTAGAAGATTGTATCCTTCTCGGTACTTCATGTAATTTTCTTATTTGGGCCATGGGACTTCACATGATTGATACCACCGTAGATCAAATTGTAATTGCCATTCAAACTTTTTACAAGACAAGCTCCAAAAATGGGATGAGATGAAAATACACTACGCTTGTAGGTTCTCATTTATGTTAAAGCATCGTGGCGGTGGAGATTGATTTGTGTGACATTATGTGAATTTGAAAATAAAGACAAGGAAGGACGGATTTGTTGGAGAAAATGCTCAACTAAAACATCCCCGCTTAATCCTAAAATGATAATAATATCGAAAGTAAAAGTAAAAGAAAATAAATCAATTTCCGTCAATCATTTAATGTTATAAATTTACATAAAAGTCAATCTCACTTTACAAAGAGTATGAAATAAAATGTATGATCGTAGACATAATCAAAGCTCTTCACATGCAAAGGGAGTGTGAAATGAAGTTTGAGATTTGTTTTGATGGCTTTCGAGAATGCGATCAACTGGGGCATTCGCACAATGTAAATGGGGAGTTTTATAAAGAAAAAGACAAAGCAAGAAATAATTAAATATACATATGTTATAATTGAAAGATATTATGCGGGCATACCTTGTACCGGTAGAAGGTGCATGCCGAAACCTTGAAACTCATCGTATACTTATGGATTTCGAAATTTGGGAACTTGAAACCTACTCCACAAATTCTAATACTCACTTTGAAACCTATCGAATCATGTTGGTTCAGCTCCGCAAATTCTCCTCTACATACATAGCAAGAACATGTTTAGGCAAAGTTTGTGCTCCGAACAAGGCAGAAAGCATGGAACAAGCGCAAACAATTGAATGAGAAATTAACGCAGTAAATAAACATACACATTGCCCCGCTCTTAGAATATCTATAAATTACATCACATCTTCATTTCAAAGTTTCAATTTTTAGAACAATTTTAATCTCTCTAGACTCTTTATATGCTCCCCATGCTTTTATAATCATTGGGAGTAGTCTCTTAAAACTTAATGCCCACTTTAGGAGAGAGATCAACGAGATGCTCTGCTATAATCAACATAAAAAAGACAAAGATTGTTTGAAACGCACGACTCTCTCTCTCTCTCTTGCAAGTCTTATAACTTTAATTTTCGGTCAATGGTTCAGGATTTTTATGTGAAACCACACAAAAGCCCATGTCTGTCTATGTACATGTTAATATCATTATTATTTTTATCATTTTCATGTTTAATTAAACTATGTTTGGCTTTGTAACTTTTATTGTTATAGGCATACACATTTCTTTGTCCAATTTGATCCATGATTTCTAAACTATGATGCACTTCTTCGAAAAGCTTTGTTTGAAATCTTTAGTGATTTAATTTTTTTTTCCTCAGTGCAATTTCAAACTTAACTATATTTATTAATGCAATTCAGGTCATTATAGTTTTGATTTTTTTTTGTTGGATCGAAATTTTACAGTTTGATTTGATTGGGTCTTGAAGCCAAACCCATATGTAATTTCTAAGGGCATGGAAAATGGACCACCTAAACTGGAAACTATTTGAATTAGGCGGATTAGGCGTGTGGATTAAAACCTAAACCTAGCTTATTGCGGTTGTCTTATCCCAGTAAAGATAACCTTTTTTTTTTTTTTTTTCACTCCAAACCTTTTGCGGTGTGCGGTTGATTCCATCCAGGCCAAATTTGGCCGGCGAGCCGTGACGTGGCGCCGGTCGGCGCCGCGCCAATATTTTAATAATTTTTATTATTTTTCGAATTTTTTATTGTTTTTAATTTTCTGTTTTTTTCTTTTTTTTTTTCCCCACCCCTCCCCCCGGCGGTGGTGGCCGGCCGCCGACAAGGCTTAGGCCACCGTGCGAGGGCATGGCCCTCGCCCAAACACAGGGGCCGCCGCGAGGGTCGCGGCCCGGCCGCCCGCACTGGGAGGCCGGCCGCCATGGCTCCGGCCTCGGGTGAAGGCGGCCTCACCGCGCGCCTGGCGAGGCCATGGCGGCGGCCCGGGCGAGGTCGCCATGGCCTCGCCGCGGGCGGACGAGGCCGCCTTCGCCGCGCCAAGCCATGGCGAGCCGACTCGCCCATCAGGCGGCCGGCCGCGACCCTCGCGGCCCCAGGTGCGGGCGAGGTCGCCGGCGAGGGCTTCGCGGCCCTCGAGCGGTGGTCGCGGCAGCCGGTGACCGGGCCGGCCACCGCCGGCCGGGGGGGGGGGGAGGGGGTGGGGGAAAAAAAAGAAAAAAAACAGAAAAATTAAAAACAATAAAAAAATTCGAAAAATAATAAAAAAATCAAAAATAATAAAAATTATTAAAATATTGTTGTCGGCGCCGGCCGGCGTCCATCAGCCGGCCGGCCAAATTCTGGGCTGGATGGACTCAACCGGCACATCAAAGGTTTAGTGACTAAATCGGTAAAAAAAAGGGTGACCGAATCACGACCACAATGATAGGTTTAGACTTTTTTAAGAATTCTCCCTTGATGTGGTCTACTTCTTGAGAATATCGTCAGTTCCTAGTTCCCAAAAGTGAAATCGGCATTCGGGCAAAGTCCAGGTTCTTGATTCCAAGAGGAAATTGGACCGGATCGGACTAGAGCAACTATATATATATATATTATTTCTTCAAAAATAGTAAAATATTAACTAAATACTATATCGCTCGTTGATAGTACTATAAGTTATGATACAATAACTCTTCACTCATTGTCACTTCCATCAATATTTTAAGATTTGTTGTGCTCTCTCGTTGTGCATGACCACTTTCTAGTGAGAAAAAAAAGTGGTCAATTCCATTGGACCAGATTGGGCTCGATCGAAATCGATGGTCCGGTTTGTTCTCGATCCTAGGAATAAATGATCTAGTCCCCAGTTCCCAAATTTGGGAATTAGCCCTCTCGGTTCGGACTGGGATTCAATCACCTCTAGTAATTTTACGGTTTGAGACGGTCCGGTTCACTGACATTTTGAAGTCATCCAAGGAAAAACCTGCGCCCGCAATCAGAGTATAGGACGGGCTATCGGAGAAGAGCTTAAAGCAGGGACAGACCTATCCATTCCCCAGGTTTAGAGTTCGACAAAACCTGCGTCCAAACGGAGTCCTTCGTCTCCGTCTGGAGAGCGTTATATAGAGAAAGACGAAGAAGAATGGCAGAGTGTCGTCTTTAACGAGTGTGGCCACTGTCGTCGTTGGTTACCCTACTACGCTCCCTCGCTCTGCACGCGAACTGGTAAGCCCTCGCCTTTCCAATCTCTTCATCCCTCCCTCCCTCCTTCTCGTGGCTTCCTCCGTTTCGATTTTCGCTAGCATTTGGGGAGGGGGGAAAACGAGGTGCTTGGTTCGAACGGCGGACCGTCGTTCCTTCCCGAAAGTTTCGTCGTCGTTCGAGGATCGGCTTGTCTCTGCTGGAGAGGTTCGGTTTCGCCGTAATTGCTTAGTACATTCGAGCTTTTAGGGAGAGTGGGTGCCGATCATTTGTTCCCCTCTCTGGTTTGGTTACGTGTTGGTCGAAAATGTGGGTTCTCTGGTGCTCTCGCGTGTAGCTATTTCTGAGCTTTACGCTGGGTCTCGAGTGCCGTCATTTGGAGGGCTGAGATTGTATTGAGATGATCGGTTTAGGAAAATGTGTTTTGCGTGGTTGTATTTCGTCATATTATAGGAACTTTCGAACTTACTTTCGCAGCTCTGTTTCCTACGGTGGAAGTTAGAGCATGAAATGGTTTTGGGTGGAAAGTCTGTTTTGGTACTGCAGTTGCATTTCTGTAAAAACCCTGATGCGCGGCAAAGTGTTTTTGGCTGACCCTTTTGGCCTTGCATTTCCTGTAGAAACTTTGATGCTTTTTCTTTGTGTTGGTGACTTGGCATGGGTGGAAGATGTCCAACTTTAATGTGTTGCAGAAAGTCAAAAGCAATTTTGAGAGTTTACATTAACATGCGGGAATCTTCCCCAACCCGCTTACAGCAATAAGCCATGTGTGCTGGGGGCACCCTTTTTTACAGGAATATACAGAAATGGTCAACATTGTTGCAATTATCATCAGGATTCATTCAATATTTTGAAAACATTGTTGCAATGGTCGTTGTTAGCAAAGATATAGACGGAGTAATACCTGCTGGCGTTGTCGAGGGTGGCCAATTCATTGGTTAGGATGATTTTGCAGGAGCGGTGTTGCGGTTGTCATCGTCACCCTTTGGCAAGTTCATGATGTCGTGTGACCTTGCGTTGAAGCCAAATGCTGCAAAAATCATGGACGATCATCGGCACTAGAGAAACGAAGCTCAAGGTTTATTTTTGGCCGCTGAAGCTCGAGATTAATTAGTGCATATAAGTAGTAGAGAATAGACTGCTAGGAGCAAAGTGCTTATATAATTATGATAAGCAAGGTTGTGATTCTTGCTCCAAAGAGGGCCAAACTGCAAGAAGAGTGTTTCAAGTTGAAAGATTTCAACTAATGGTCATGACTCGTGTATATGATGTTGTTTATCAAGCCAAACAAAGTATTTAAATTCCTAGCTATTTTCTCCCCCAAAAATCAGGGCAAAGAATAAAGTCGAATAACAAACTATCTGAACACACTGTAAAACCTTTCAACAACTATTTTCTCCTATGACTGCTCAAGGTAATTTAATTATTAACATGTGCATTATTGAGGAAGGTTCTGGAGGCAAAGTGCAGAAACACATAGGCAAAGGGGAGAGATTATGCTGCTGGATTATGGCGCTCTCGAACCCCAGAAATCGTCGGGTTCTTTCAGGCTAATTTCATAGGGTGTGAATTTGACATGCTACAAGTCCTCAAGAGTGAGTTCACAGTTTCATTGTCATTTTAAATTCTTGCTGGACCGTCTTTGTGTCGAGTTTGATCCTGACAAGATTTACACTGGTCAAACTTTTGGTCATTCCAATGCTGAGATTTTCTTGTTATGCCAGTGAAGAATTTGTTGTAGCAATGCTCTCTGCTTCTGACTTTCCAGTGCACGAGTTTTTGTCTCCTGCTGCTTCAAAAACTGTTAATGGCCTTGGTCTTCATGCTTTAGGAACTGCAAATAAAGCCTTAATTTTAGGATTTCGGAAGAGAACCATGTACGTATTTCATGAAAACTCATGAACTATCACAATTTTTGGCAGTGTTATCTGTATGAATCGTGCTGGCATTGTGAGAGGAAGCCTCTTAACTAGTTCATTACTTTATGACGAGTAGCAGCATCTCAAAATCCATCAGTAGTCCACCTTAACTTAATGGAAATTATGATATTCTTGTTTCATGAACTTACATGATAAGCTTATGGCAATGGACATGAACAGGACTAGCAGTTTAGTAGTGAGAGATGAGGCATCACTTCTAGTCTTCTAGGTGGGGGTAGAGATGTGCTGGTGCCGGATGTTGGGGCTGATAATGGCGGGATCTGGCTCGACAGGAGGTCAGGCCATCGGAAGTTTCACTGATGATGGCCACTACTTTTTGGCCCTGAGAGCAACGGTCACTGTTACCAACCAAGACGTAGATGAAGTAATACTCACTGGCATGGTCAAGGGTGGTTGATCTGTTGGTTAGGATGTCGAACGGAGAAGCAATGTTGCAGCTGTCATTGTCGCCCTTTGACACATTCGCAACGCCATGTGACCCTGTGTTGAAGCTGAACACTGCAGAAACGATAGAATGTCATCGGCATTAAAGAAATGAAGCTCATGATTGATTTTTTTGGCCATTGAAGCTCGAGATTGATTGCACATATGAGTACTAGAGAACGGACTGGTAGGAGCAAAGTGCTTAAAGATTATGATGAGAAAGGTTTTGATTCCTATTCCAGAGAGGACCAAATTGCAGAAGAGTTTCTAGTTGATTTCAACTTATAATGTGCTTAAAAATTATAAGTTGCTTTGTCCCAAAAAAAAAAATCTAAAATCTGTCTTACATCATTACGTGTTAAAGGATATATTATGCAGAAGATTGTATCTTTCTTGGTACTTCATGTAATTTTCTTATTTGGGCCCTGGTACGTCATATGATTGAGACCACCGTAAATCAAATCATAATTGTTATTCAAACATTTTACAAGACAATCTCAAACAATAGGTTGAGAAAAATACGTTACGCTTGTTAAGTTTCATCTATGTTAAAGTATCATAGCAATGGAGATCAATTTATGTGACATTATGTGAATTTGAAAATAACGGCAAGGAATAATGGATTTGGTGGAGCAAAATGCTCAGCTTACAACATCGCGACCACGAAGGTAACTTAATCCTAAAATGATGATAACATTGGAAGTAAAAGAATTTAAAAGGTAAATCAATTTTCACCAATCTTTTAATGTTATAAATTTACACGAAAGTCTATCTTACTTTCCATAGAGCATGTAATAAAATGTATCATTATAGACATAGTCAATCTCTTTGCATGCAAAGGGAGTGTGAAATGGAATTGAGATTTGTTTTGATGGGTTTTGAGAATGCCGATCAACTAAGGCATTTGCACATTAATGCCGATCAACTAAGGCATTTGCACATTAAAATGATGAAATTTCATAAATAAAAGAAGAAAGCTGTAACTTATTTAAATACACATATGCTATAATTGACAAATACTATATACCGCACCTTATACCTTTCTATAGGATACCTCGCACGAGGAAGAGGGTGCATGCCAAAACCTTGAAACCTATTATTGTATACCTACCGGCTTCGAAATTTAGGAATTTGAAACTTATTTTGCAAGGTCTAATACTCACCTTGGAACCTAATTAATTGTGTTGGTTCAGGTTCGCAGATTCTCCTCTACATCCATAGCGAAAATAACAACCAACAATCGGATAAAAAATAAACGCTGTAAATAAACAGGATTCGACCAAAAAAAACCTTTACACTAGGAGAGAGGCCGATGAGATAAGATCAACATAAAGGGGATGAAGACTGTCGGAAACACACCCCTCTCTCTCTCTCTTTGTGTTAAGTCTTTATAATTTAATTTTCAAAAAATGGTTCAAGATTTTTTTTTTATGTCGAACCACACAAATCATATCTATCATGTGCATGTTTAATATCATTATTATTAATTATTTCGATCATTTTCATGTTTTATTAAATTGTGTTTGCCTTTGTAACTTTTTATTGTCACGAGCATTCACATTTCTCTGTCCAATTCGAACCCCGATGCCCTTATTCCACAAACTTCGTTTGAAATCTTTAGTGAACTCAATTTTTTTTGTCCTCGCAATACGATTTGAAACTTAACTATACTTATCATTTACAATTTGGATCATTATAATTTTGATTTGTAAAATGATTTGGTTTGATTTCTATTCCTATCGGATCAAAATTTCATGGTTCGATTCGGTCTGGTCTTCAAAGCCAAACCCAGACGTAATTTCATGTTCAAGGGTCGTGTTCACCGGCATTTTGAAATCATCCATGGAAAGACCTACCCCAGCAACCAAACAGAGAATCGGACTGGCTATCGGAGAAGAGTTTAAAGCTCGGACAAGAATATCCATTCCCCGGTTTAGTGTTTTACAATTACATCTTGACACGTGGATACAGATATGAAAATGAAAAAAAAAATAAATTTTTTCTCCTTTACTCCTCCATCTTCAAGCTCCGCTCCGCTGGGCTTGGTCATCTCAAACGCCCAAGGAGCCGGCACCGGCGCCATCCTTGAGCTACCGCCCCACCCTGGCCACCATGGTCCGCGGCAAAGCTGTTGAGCTTGTCGCCGGCAGCCATGGACGAGCCAAGACTCGAGCTCAAAGCTGTTGAGTAGCAAAACCAGATCTGGCTGTTGAGCGAAGGTCGATCGTCAAGTCCAGGCCGACCTCTCCGTCGTCCCGGCGGCTAAGCCTTGGCCGCGAGCACTCGTCCTCAGATATGGAGATGCAGAGCAGTGATTGGCTATGGACGGCCTCTCGTCCACAGATTTAAGCGCCGACCTCCGCGTCCACCCCCTCAGTCTCGCGGCCAAGACTCCAAATCTAGCCGAACTTGCAGATCTAGAGCCATGGCCGGGAGCGACGACGGTTCCAGATCTGGACTTCACCGACCTTCATAAGAGAGGTTTTTCAGAAAATAATTTGTCACGTGTCATCCACTGTCATTCTTCATCCTCAACATGATATGGAAAACCATAATTTTAGATTCATAATCCTTTTCCAAGTACTGTATTTGAAGGTGGTTGTGCTTGCTCGCAAATCATTCTAACGGATTTTTTTTGGTTTGTTTATATGATGAGTTAAACTTTTCTATCTTCTGTTTGATCCTCATAATGCCAGGCATACTAGTTTATATGCGATGTGGATACAGTGGAAATTACAAGACGTTGAAGAGTAGGCAGCTCTTCAAGAAATCCCTTTGACAATAGTCATCTCACTTTCTTAAGGTGGACAATCAAAATCCCACACTCCCGAATGACGTGATTTGCTTGCTTTTCCCGATTGCTTGAACTGGTTTTTTCATTGTTCTGCGATATTTCAACTGTACTCCTCCTTTTTGTCTGTTCTCCTATTACTGCTCAAGGGAACTTGATTATTAACATGCGGATTACTTAGGAAGGTTCTGAATGTAAAGTACAGAAAAGTACAGAAACACATTGGCAAAGGAGAGAGATCATACTGTTGGACTATGGCGCTCTCAATCCACAGAATTCGTCGGGTTCTTTCAAGCTAATTCCATAGGGTGTGAATTTGAGATTCTGCAAATCTGCAAGAGTGAGTTTTTGTCATTTTAAATTCTTGCCGGGCTGTCTATGTGTTGAGTTTGATCCTAACAAGAATTACACTGTTTAAACTGTCGGTCATTCCAATGCTGGGATTTTCTCGCTACGCCAGTGAGAAATTTGTTCTAGTGATGCTCTGTTTCTGACTTTCCAGTACTTGAGCTTTTGTCTTCCGCTGCTTCAAAATCTGTTAATGATCTTGGTCTTCATGCTATAGGAAATGCAAATAGGGCTGAATTTTAGAATTTCGGAAGAGAACCGTGTATGTATTTCAAGGCAACTCAGGAACTGTCACCAATTTTAGCAGTGTTATCTGTATAAATCATGCTGGCATTGTGAGAGGAAGCCTTGAGTTCATTACTTTATGACTAGTAGCAGAATCTCACAATCTATCAGTAGTCCACCTGTATCTCGTGGAAATAATGATCCTCATGTTTCATGAACTGACACGATAAGTTTATATGGCTATTGACGTGAACAGGACTATCAGTTTAGCACCGAGAGATGAAACATCACTTCCAGGTGGGTGCGGAGATGTGCTGGTGCCAGTGGTTGGGGCTGATAGTGGCAGGATCCGGCTCAGACAGGAGGTGGGGCCGTCAGAAGTTTCACTGATGATGACCACTACTTTTCGGCCCTAAGAGCAATGGTCGTTGTTAGCAAAGATGTGGACGGAGTAATACCTGCTGGCGTTGTCGAGGGTGGCCAGTTCATTAGTTAGGATGAGTTTTTGGAGGAGCGGTGTTGCAGTTGTCATCGTCACCCTTTGGCAAGTTCGCCACGTCGTGTGATCCTGCATTGAAGTCAAACGCTGCAAAAATCGTGGAAGATCTCAGGCACTAAGAAACGAAGCTCGAGGTTGATTTTTTGGCCACTGGAGCTCGATATTGATTTGTGCATATAACTAATAGAGAATGGACAGGTAGAAGCAAAGTGCTTATAAAATTATGATAAGCAAGGTTTTGATTCCTGTTCCGAAGAGGGCCAAACTACAAGAAGAGTGTTTCAAGCTGGATTTCAACTAATGGTCACGACCCGTGTGTATGATGTTAAAGTTTTCCTAAAATGATAATGATATCGAAAGCAGCAGAATGAAGTAGATCAGATTCCTCCTAGGGGAGTGTGAAATATCATAGAGGCAGAGAGAGAAAGCAATGAATAACCAAGTACACATATAAATTAATTGACAAATATTATGATATGGTACCTTATACATTTCCATAGGGTTACCTCCCACAAGCCGAGACGGTGCAAGGTTGTAACGGTTGAGCCCTTGGAACCTATCATGTCGGTTTAGGCAAAGTAATATGCACATTTATTTGTTTCAAACTAATATGCACTTCTTCCTCCAGCTTTGTTTGAAATTTTTAGTGAACTTAATCTTTTTTCCTCGGTGTGATCTTGGACTTAATCGTTGGTGAACTTAATCTTTTTTACTTAATGCGAATTTAACTGCACTTATTATTGCAATTTTGGTCATTACAGTTTCGATTTGTAGAACGATTTGGCTTGGCTTCTATTTCTACCGGATCAAATTTTCATTCGGTTTGATCTTCGAAGCCAAACCCGGAGGACACGGATGGAGACGGTCCGGTTCACCGGCATTTTGAAATCATCCCATGAAAAAAACCTGCGCCAGCAGCCAAACAGAGAATCGGACGGGCTATCAGAGAAGAGCTTAAAGCATGGACAAGGCTATCCCTTCCCCAGGTTTAGAGTACGACAAAACCTGCGTCCAGACAGAGTCCTTCGTCTCCGTCTCGAGAGCGTTATATAGAGAAAGACGAAGAGCAATGGCAGGGTGTCGTCTTTGACAAGTGTGACCACTGTCGTCGTTGGTTACCCTACTACGCTCTCTCTCTCTCTCTCTCCCCGCGCGCGAACTGGTAAGCCCTCGCTCTTAAGTCTCTCTCTCTCTCTCTCTCTCTCTCTCTCTCTCTCTCCTTCCTTCCTTCCCGTAGCTTCCTCCGTTTCGATTTCCGCTCGCATTTGGGGAGGGGGACACGCGGTGCTTGGTTCGGATGGCGGACCGTCGTTCCTCCCCGAAAGTTTCGTCGTCGTTCGAGGTTCGGCTTGTCTCTGCTGGGGAGGTCCGGTTTCGCCGTAATTCTTAGTACATTTGAGCTTTCAGGAGAGTGGGTGCCGATCATTTGTTCCCTCTCTGGTTCGGCGACGTGTTAGTCGAAAATGTGGGTTCTATGGTGCTCTCGCGTGTAGCTGTTTCTGAGCTCTACGCTGGGTCTAGAGTGCGGTCGTTTGGAGGGCTGACGATTGTTTTGAGATGATGGGTTTGAAAAATGTGTTTTGCATAGTTGTATTTCGTCATATCATTGGAATTTTCGAACTTACTTTTGGATTCCTGTTTTCTACGGTGGAAGTTAAGAGCATGAAACGGTTTTGGGTGGAAAGTTCGTGTCTTGGGTACCGCATTTGCATTTCTGAAAAAACCTTGATGCGAGACTCTTCCAATGATTTGTTTTGCAAAGTACCTTTTATCAGCTTTAATGTGTTGCAAAGAGTCGAAACCAATTTTGAGAGTGTACATTGACATGCAGGAATCTTCCCCAACCCTCTCGCACGCCCCCTCGCAGTCGCCGCCGATCATGGCGTCCCCCTCGCACTGTCCCAACACGTGCACAATCCCATAACTCCCCGTGTAGAACCCGCCGCCGTCGACCACGCCGCTCTCCACCATCCCGAACGCCGCCTCCCTCTTCGCCCCAAACCCGCCGTCCTTCTCCGACCCGCAGACCTTGTACACCACGTCCGTGTCTGGCGCCTCCTGGAAGCCGCTAATCCGGTACTTCAGGTAGCACCCTTTGAGCTGGACCCTCGCGGCAGCGATGGTACCCCGCAGAGCTTCCGGGTCAGGTCGGGCGTCTTGCCGACGCAGTCGCCACACTGGGCGGCGGTGAGGTCGCCCCAGCACTGGAAGAGCCCGGATACAGCCGTCGCGCCATCGCCGACGGCGGTGGAGTAGAAGGTCTTCTGGGAGGCCTGGGAGGTGAGCGTGGAGAGGAGGGATTTGAGGTTCTGGGCGAAAGCGTCGGTCGGGTCCGGAACCTTCTGCTGGGCGTAGCCCTTGAAGACCAGGTCGGTGTAGTCGGAAGAGGGCTCGGCGGGTGAGAACGAGAGCCAGAGGAGGAGGGCGAAGAAGAAGAAGCGGATTGTCATCCGATGCAGAAGCAAGCCCATTTCTTCGGTGGATGATGTCGATCAGAATTTGGGTCCGGCCATTGATATGCGCTCTGTTCCTGTGTATTCTCAAGCTTTCTTAGAGAGTTTCTGGAAATGGGTATTCTGCTTCTTTTCCTTTAAGCGACGATGAAAACAGAGCAACTTCGATTGAAAAACAGGGGAATTAAGTAAAGCGCGTACCGATGTGTACTTCCGAATTAGTAGTACTGGCTGTGTTACCAGTAGTAGCACGAATTGGGGCACGCAGCTTTCAACATAATTTGTGAGAATCACTGAGTCTTTAAAATTACATAGCACATATCTCATATGAATAAAAATTCAAAAAAATTCAGTAATATTATTTTAATTATTCAGTAGTTGCATGCTCAGGTTTTGTAACTAAATGAAAACTTAGATTTTTCGAAAAAAAGAAGAGATTTTTATTTTGGGCTAGGCTTAACCAGCTCTCACTTAATATGATTAATTTGGCATGAGTCAATCTAGGCTTATTCCGTCTTAGAGAGCGCTAGCATGAAATCATAGTGTCTTGCCTTAATTTGGGACAAAGCCCTTGGTTGACTTGGTGCATAAATAGTTGTGGTCACTATAGGTGAGCAGTTTCAGGTTTTGACTAGGTTAAATTTTAAACATATCTGTCGAAACATGTTTCTTACTTTTTGGAATCTAGAACCTATTTTACATACTTAAGAATTTGGAACCTATTCTGTCATAGGTTCCATGATCTACCAAGATTTCATATGTACTTTTAATTGAATAATTCCACTGGATCATCACCTCAAATAACCACTATTTGTTACAATATACTAATCAAAACTCATATTTATACACGGGGATTATGAAATACTAACAAAATAAAAATCTTAATTATTGATATCACCGAAAATGAAAGCTTAGAGTAATAGTTTCATATTACATACTCATTTTAGATGTTATGGAATATAGTAGAATTGAGGGAAGATAGAGAATAAGAAAAATAGAATGACTTCTTTCAAGTTCAAGTTCTCGGCCCACCTGGAACCTACCATTTGGAATATTTTTATAATTTTTGAAACCTAAAACCCATCCTTTATATCCTACAACCTAAAATCGAATTGATTTCCATCCGTTCGATTTTTCAGGCTCTCGGTTTTAGCCCATAACCATGCTCAATTCTAGCAGCCACCAATGGATCCCACCAAATTGTCATCGATCAATCTTGAGTTGCCACCAGTTAGCCCGATTTGACAACAAACTATTTTGAGTTGGAGTTGGTTTGTCGGTCCATTAATTACTCTCTCTTACCTTTTACGGTTTCTTTGAAATTGTATCCTTGCTCATCCAAGTTTATTAGAGAGATGTATGAATATATATGGTTTCCTTTTATGCTCCGTTTGTTTTTTGAAAAATGGATGATTTAGAAAACATTTTTTAAAAATGATATCTTATATCATTTACACAAATGATGAATGAAAAATATTTTAATCGTTGACAAAAATGTTTAGACGTAAATTATTATTGATAATATAAAATTTTTCATTAACTAAATAATTGAAGAGATGCATGCAACATTTTAAAAAAAATATTTTATAGATGTTTCACTTTTCATGGAATAAACGGAATCTTAATTTCCAATTTCCAACTCCTCTAGAAGCACATTTGATGGGTGGTTCAGAAGAAGCGTAGGATGCTCCCACTTTTCATCATCATTTTGTTAATAAAGAGGCTAATTTTTAGTCAACTAAGTGGGGGAGTCAAAAAAGCAAGTCACTTTCTTTGCACTGCAACGGAAATCACGCGTCATGAATCCGCGTTACGATGTTCTTCTGCTTGAACAAACGCACGCTAAAAGTGAATTGAAGCACCTCCTTTTTATCGAGAGCTAAGACTAGAAGTTAAATATCGTTTTCATTCAACGAAATTGCGAGACATTCGCATGCATGACCGAGAAAAACAAAGTCACTTGTTTCCCACGTCCTCCCGGACACTCTAGCCAACATCTCAACTGTCGACTCTTGTTTTAGGATGGTTTTATCAAGTAATTTATGACGTTGACTGAGTCTAGTCAACGAAAGTCGCTCTATCAATTTAGGGGTGTTGTTGGGGATTCAAAAATAATTTGAAAAAGCCATGTTGATGTGGAAAAAAATCAGATTGAGGATTGAAAATAATAAAATTCCCTTAATATGGATATTGCGTGTCCCATATATTTTTATTTACAAAATTTAATATTATCCGACGATTGTTGTTATAGAGTTCTCCATATTTCTTGGTGCTGGAGAAGAAAAAGATATATTCACTAATTTAGAAGCTTTACGGTAAAGAAAGTAAACTTTACGTCAAAGTTTTGATCTTGACTATCACCGAATAAGCAAAATATAATAGTTCATCGTGTTAGAAATGAGTAAGGGTGAATGAAAACCCCACCACACTCTTGATAACCCTTCGGACAAGGTCCTATAATCAACCATCAGGCAAAGTACCCCAGCTACAAGACCTTGCCCCGAAAAAAAGCAAGTCAAGTCAAGAAACACCTGGTAGTTTCCCCGCTCCGTCGGCTTTACGATGCTATCGTCCTTTCAAATGATACACATGACCATTCTTACAAAAATACTTTTATAATTTATTTTTCAAAGTGAACGGAGCCTTGGATTCCAATTTCCAACTCGGTCAAAGAGCATATTTCTTGGAAGGTCCTCAAGACGTGTAGGATGCTCTCACTTATTTATTATTATTATTATTTTGTTAATAAAGAGGCCAAACTAAGGCTAATTTTTTAGTCATCAAAGTGAGCAAGTTACTTTCTCCACGATGCAACGGAAATTACGCCCCCTATTCTCCTTGACTCATCCATTTCATGGGAAACTTACGCCGTTGTTGATTCTTTAATTTCTGGAAAATCTCTTGATGCACATGTCTATTCTCCACCCTTTAAGCACTTGGTTAATATAACTAAACAATTTCACTCTTTGTTATGATATTTTTGTACTTAATTATAATGATATGCCACAATGTTGTACGTTATAGCAGGTGTACCACAGCTGTTTTCCTCGTCTTCTAGCCTTTGTGACGATTCCACGGCATTGATCATGGCAATTTTATCATGCTCTATTCGAGGGTTAACACCTACAAAGTTTTGATTAAACAGCTGATAGCAAAAATGACATGAACAACTAACGGCAAAACAGTTGAGTAATCAACCGCATGACTTCTTGTGCATATTACTCTTGTTAATTTTTTAGCAAAAAAAAATCACGTTAATCTCAACTGTTGGAAAATGTATGGTCCATATGAGTTCATTTTTAGTATAATAATTAGATGACATATGATAGAGATTGTGACGATTTTATTAATTGAGGTAGAAATCTCTAAAAAAAAAGTAATTTTAGAATAGTTCTCTCCTGGAACTATTTTATAAGCTAGGCTTCTCCATGCCTCACCATGCTTATTACATGGTCATCGTGCCTTTGTCCCAGTCACTTCGATATCTCTCCTCGAATTACTTTTCAACATGTTGCATGACCTTGCTTTCTTAATTAACCAATCACAAATAATAAAATCCGGAGAAGGCACATATTCAACCAAGTTTTAATTTATTGATTTGTTACTCTGCAAACTTAATTCATTATTTAGTTTGAATTTAAAATATGAACGGGAAAATTTTGCAATACAATTTCCAAGCACAAAGTCATTAATTTTTGAATTTATAAATGGTTGAAAACAATTGTAAAATAAGTTGAGACATCTCCATTTTATCGAGAGTTAGACTAGAAATTAAAGCAAATAACCATCACTACATCTAATTAGTAAAACAAATTATGTACCCATTAAGTATAACATTGTTTTCATTCAGCGGAATTGCGACCCATTTGCATGCAAAAAATGCAACACCCGATGAAGGAAAAAGAAGTAACATGTTCACCAGTCCACCATGGCAATAGACAAGACCAGTGTCGATAGGCTTCTAGATTCGATGGTTTTATCAAGCAAACTATGCCGTCGACCAAATCTAATCAATAAAAGTCGTTCCGCATATGGGGGATGTATTTTGGCTAAAAATAATTTAAAAGACATGTTGATGTGCAAAATAGAAGAAAAATATTCATTTGGGAATAGGAGAGCCGGGGAGGTAGACTTCCATCTTTCTTTTTAGAGAAAGGCTACCGTAAGGTAAGTAAGTATAATAATCTCCCACGCTTGAGATCAGGCGATAGAACTTACAAATGTTTTTATTGAGTTGATCTATACTCTACACAGTGTCTTTCATCTGACTTATTGGTCTAGTACTCCGATTGTGGATCGAAAATGACGAACCTTTCTTATTTGAATAATAGAAATCTGCATATGTTTATTAATGAAATCTCATATGATCCAACTATCGATTTATTTTTGTCGGAGGCTCATGTACATCAGCAGCACCAGGAGCATCTGCGTGTTGCTAGTTACTTTTCTTCTTTAATTTTTTGGTTGAATAGAAAAACCAAGTCTAAGTCAAGTCAAGAAGCACCTTGGTACATTCCACGCACCTTCCGCGTTGCTGCTTATTGTCCTTTCCCCTCATCATTCACCGCCGCGGTTCGAATGGCATAAAGAGTCTTGAATCGTTGGAGAGCAAGAGCTCGGCATTGTTCAAGCACGCTGCATAGAGTGTTGTATGTTGGTACTTCAACGTCGAAGGTTTAGAATCGGTGGAGATCGCGGCGACAGGTGGATTGTGTTGTCTGAGCACTCCTCAGGTAATCCATGACTCCTTACTCTTCTCATCTTCTATGTTTTCTCCTTCGATTGCTCCATTTTCTTCTAATGAGTTCACGGATCGAGTTCCCAGAGACATTCTGCAATTCCCAGATCTGGGATTCCTTGTTTGTCTACTCTATTTTCTACTTTGTTTTGAGACTCTGCTCCATCAATCTGTTTACGCGGAGCCAAGGAGATCGGATATGGGGGGCGTCTTCCTCAACCTTTTTTACTGGCTTTGTAGGCTCTGCTCATCCAATTCTCTCGAGATGAAAAGAAAAGAACCCACCCATTCAAAAGATCCGACGTGCGAGGTGTCTTCCTTGTCGACCTCTCCACGTGTAGGTGATTACGAAGGCGGAACCAAAAAGCTGAGAGGAGATGATTACGAGGTGTTCTTGAGTTTTAGAGGAAAAGACACTCGTAAAGGCTTTACCGATTATCTCTATACGAGTCTTGTTGATGCAGGAATTCACGTGTTCAGAGACGACAATGAACTCCGTGTTGGTGAGGAGATTGGTCCGGAGCTTCTTTGTAGTATTACGCAGTCTAAGATCTCGATCCCGATTATCTCAGAGGACTATGCTTCTAGCAAATGGTGCCTTCGCGAGCTAACTCAGATATTGAAGTGCAAGAGAACTATAGGGCAAATAGTGTTACCCATATTTTACAAAGTGGAACCCTCGCAAGTGCGACATCTTAAAGGGAGATTGGGAGATATTATCGATGCATGTAGACAGAATTTGGATGAAATGGTTGTGAAGGAATGGGAGGAAGCACTCAAAGAAGTGAGTTCCTTGAAAGGATGGGAATCGGAGAAAACTAATGACGGGTACATTACTCTCCACCAAAAGTCGTTTAGTTTCTCATAGTTGAAAAAGAATATAAATATTGCCATAATATATTGAAATTTTTATTGTTATTTGACAGGCACGAAGGAGCATTAGTTAAAACGATTGTTCAAAAAGTAATTGGCGAATTAAAAAGACTTTTTAAGCTACTTGTTCCCAAACAATTAGTGGGAATTGATGAGCATGTGGAACGGATTATGAGCTCGATAAATGATGAATTTAATGGTACAACGATTGTTGGAATTCATGGTATGGGCGGCATCGGCAAGACAACTCTGGCAAAGGTATTATACAACAAACTCTCATGTAAGTTTGAGTATCGTAGCTTTGTGGCAGATATTCGAGAAACATATCTACGCAAGGGCATCGAATGTCTACAAAATCAACTCATTCACAACATAATAGGATCTTCTTGTGGTGTGTCTAATGTCGATGAAGGAATTTATGTCATCAAATCTCGATTAAGAAGTAAAAAAGTCCTTGTTCTTATTGATGATATGGATGATATTTCTCACT
This sequence comes from Angophora floribunda, assembly GCA_014182895.1. NCBI lineage: Eukaryota > Viridiplantae > Streptophyta > Magnoliopsida > Myrtales > Myrtaceae > Angophora > Angophora floribunda. The sequence continues at coordinate 12,312,540 of CM024715.1, forward strand.
TGATTGCTTTGGCTGGAGATGGTAGTTGGTTTGGACCTGGAAGCATAGTCATCGTAACAACTAGAAACAAGGGCATTCTTGATGAAATTGGGGCAAGCCACATCTATCAACTCAACGAGTTGCCTTTTGATCAATCGTTGATCTTATTTAGTAGACATGCATTTCGAAAGGATTCTCCTCCGAGCGATTATGCAGTTATCTCTCATGATGTTGTATTGACAACTAGGGGGCTTCCCTTAGCAATTGCAGTTATAGGTTCATTCCTATGTGGAAAGAGAGAAGAAGTATGGAAAGATACATTAAAGAAATTAAATAAGGTGCCAGATAAGAAAGTGCAGGAGAAATTAAGGATAAGTTACGATGCATTAGATTATGAGGAGCAACAAATATTTTTGGATATTGCATGTTTTTTTATTGGATCACATAAACGAAGTCCGACTCATATGTGGGATGCTTGTGATTTTTATCCGGAGAGGGGGATTGAAGTACTCAGTCTTTTGTCCCTAATTAAAATTGACGAGTACAGCAACCTACTGATGCATGATCAACTGAGAGATTTGGGAAGGGAAATTGTTCGTCAAGAAAATCCAAAGGAGCTTTTGGAGCGCAGTAGATTGTGGAATAAGGAGGAAGCCGTAGACATGCTTGACAGCAACAAGGTAAGGGATTTCTCTACTTGTCTTAGCTAATGAATGTGAGAAAAATTTCTTTCTTGTTTGATATAAAAATTGTCGTTAATCTTAAGTCCCCAAAACTTGCCACTTTTACCAGCAAAAAAGGTCTTTCAATTAATTGCCGTTCTTGGCAAATTCTAGGACATAATTGAGGAGCAATTTCTTGGTTATTGATGATTGAATAATATATCTTTACGTCATGGTATTGTGATGAGGACACTCTCCTTTGGTAACTTCAGTCCACCAACAGAAATAAAAAAATATGATGTTTGACAAACTACTTTTAGAGAAAACCTAACATCTATACTTTGATGTACTTGTTTGATGTTTGAATTGTTCTATTGACCTCTTGTGAGGTCATGTCCTTTTTTTTTACTTTTGGTGAGAATTAACTTTTCACAAGTCGTTTGCTGTGATAAATGAGACCTTTATATTTTTATGATGATTCGCCATCCTAATTAATGTATTTTTTAAGTTGGATGAAGTACATTTTTAGTTCCCTAAGTACTACTGTTTCTGAGATTTGGTCCCCTGTCCTCAAGTAGTCCTTTATATTCTACAAATTGTGCAATTGAGTCCTTTGTAATTAATCATTAGTTAACATTGTCAATTTACTGATGTGGCTTTCATGTTTATTAACGAGGAAAATACTATCCTAAATTATGCTTATTATAACACCAATACCCCAAAAAAAAAATTCCGCATTGCCAAAATCCTCAAACTTGTACCAATGACAAAAATCCCCTCTATTTACCACAAAAATCCTAAGGTTTTTTTAATTGTAACACCAATATCTCAAACCTTTTTTGTGTCACTAAAATTTTCAAACTTGTAACACCAAGTGACAAAAAATTATAGTGTGATCTTTGGCAACTCAATAAAAAGTGATATTGGTGTCACGGAAATTATAGTTTGTGATTTTTAGTGGAAATAACCTTTTATTTACGATATATGCACAACCGTGCAATATAAAACTCTAAACTTATATTATTTTCATTTTGTAGAAATTTTATTATAGTGGATAATTTTTATTCTATGAATTTTCTACTACTTATTTTTCTCTGTGATTATGGGTTATTTATCTACTAATCCCCTTATAACATTTATTTGTTAAACATAGTTCATCATGTTATTATAATTATTTCTAAATTTTTCAACTCTTAATGAGCATCTTACTTAACAAAGGTTTAGTTAATATTATATCACCATTAATCAAATATGGGCTATCATGTGACATAATCATTTTATTGACTTTTTTATTTGTTAAATATTGACTATCACATGATAAATATGAGCACTAATATTTGGGATGATATTCTCATTTTCATTTTGCTGTAAGAATTGCAAACAAGGTACACCTGAAAGAGGGGGAATTCTAGGACTATTTTCTTTAATTATGATATATGTTTTGATGACAAGTTTGATAGATGTATTTGGATTGTAATTGCCAATTTGTTTCACATATAAATGATATATGTAAATATAGTTTTATTTCATACAAAGGGCTTTGGTAGATGTATTTGAAGGAGTGGGTAAATGAGGAGAGACCTTCTATTGCAATTTTAAAGGATGCGGATTTTGGAAATTCAAAAAGTGCAAAAGGTGAAAGGCATAATTGGAAGAGCGAAAGTTGAGGAGCAATCTCTTGAGCTTCATGATTTCACGTAGATTAAATAAATAATATGCAATCACAACATGCCATTCCACAAAGCTGAAAGTGAGAAACCGACACCATAATGGCAGGACAGCAAATTGAAATCAATATTATTCATCTTATATCAGTTAGTCTCATCTCTTCATTCAAAATTTACGGTCCACAATGTTTCCTTATTGCAGGAGCCTTTGGAAAGATTGAGGCCCTTTGTCTTGACAATAATGGTAGGAGAAGAAGATACACAAATGAACAATTTAAAGAATTGACCAAGTTAAGGTTCCTTCAGTTTGATGGAGCAAATTTCGTGGGAGATTTTCAGAACTTGCTTCCTCAATTAAGATGGCTTCGGTGGTGGTATTGTCCCTCAGATTTCATAGCAACCAACTTTCATCCGAAGAAATTAGTCGTGCTCGATCTATCAAATAGTGCAATTACGAGAGGATTGGGGAGGATGGGGTTTGCTCAAGGTAAAATGTAGAGAAAGCATATCTTTTTTGAGTAATCACATATTGCGGGTCCAATCCCACTAACTTCTCATTCCTTTGTTTCTTTGTGGTTTATTATCCATTCTGAAAAATTAAGGATTTTCCTCTAAATATAAGAGGCTATAGGGGTTTCTGCCCCTTAATATTTTAACAACCAGTCATGCTTGACATTAGACACAATAAATTTTCTTTAGCTATATTAATTAACATCTTTTAAAAATATAACTAAAACTTCTGTGCCTATCTTGAATTTTATTTATCTAATTGGTTTGGTTTGTGGCTTTTGAGGTAATATCTCCCCATTCAAAAGTCCCTTTTTTTAGTGATTCCTGTTATATGTCTGTATGAATCTTCTTTGGGAAAAGTATAAAAAAAGTCATAAACTGATTGTATTGACATAATTTAGTTCTAAACTTTTTAATTAGACCAATTTAATCCTAAACATTTTCACATTCATACCGGTTTATTTCATTCAACCAATTTAGGCTAGAAATGACATGGACACCGGCCATCTTATATGCCATTATGAGCACTAGCATGACCATTTTTTTATAATCTTTTCCTTCATTAGTGGCCAATGAGGTTCGTCCTTGTTGGCATCGCCTAGGTGACAGTTGGCCTCACCCTTGCCTTGGCAATGCTTGCTTGCTAGATTTGGGGAGGGCGGCCTCATTAGCGCTCACCCTCACCCAAGCAAGGCTGGCCCGCGCCTGTGGGGGTGAAGGCGATCCTCGCTAGCCACTAGTGAAGGGAAAGAAATATAAAAGAAAGGAAAAAAAAGGAAAAATAAGAATTATTGAGAAAGCATTAAAAATTATAATAAAATGTCAAAGTTAGTATCGGCGGTGTCGCATCAGCAATTTCCGACTTAAATTGGTCAGATGGACAAATTCGGTATAAATATAAAAATATTTATGATTAAATTAGTCTAATTGAAGGGTTTTGAACTTTGGTACTAATACATCATGTTTAAGATTCCCAATATTCTTTCATAAGAAACGAGAACTCCGTCGTAGATCAAGGGACTTGTGTTGTACATTCATACTGAAATTCTAAATATATATTTGTCTTAGAGAAATGGAAATCATTTATGAATTGCTTTAACATGTTGCTCCCAATATTTAATCATTGTAATTTATAAATTATTAACGTAATAAGAGTAACAAAATCGTCCACCCAATGGAATTTAATCACTTTTGGACCTAACTTTTTTTTTTTATATATCTTGTACATATAACATTGAAAATTGCTTTTCATAATTAAATTAGCTGTTTTTCTTTAATTTCATATTATTGAAAGAAAACGTGGCCCCCAGTGAATGCACCGCTCTTCCGTTTGAATTTCTCATCTGCTTTTTTATGATAAAGTTGGCTTATGTCTAATCAACGAAGAGCAACATCGCCTTAATTATATTTTTTTCGCTTAAACGTTAGCTATGACTAAAATGTAGTTGGCACTTGTATGTCTCTAAAGATCTTTTTGTAAGGGACATGCTTAATAAACATTTATACGTTGGTGGAGACAAATTGTATTAGGAGAAATCTTTAAAAGTAAAACAAGACAATCGAGAAGGAGAAGTGGTGCATGGACATTTTTGAAAAACTTTAAAAAGTCTAAATGGCAATCATATTGAGGTATCATTTCTTTCTTTCAGATAGCAACTGAGCTCAAAGTTCTCAACTTAACGGGCTGCGAATCTTTGAGAAGAATTCCCGAATTGTCTACTTTGAAAAGCTTGGAGATCTTGATTCTCAAAGATTGCTTGTATTTAGAAGAGATTCATCCCTCTATTGGGGACATAAATACCCTTGTCACCTTGGATGTCAGTGGATGCCTTAAATTAGAGGAGCTACCGGCAGGGGTAGGTAGAATGAAAGAATTGATGGAGCTTCTCTTAGCTAGTACTGATATACAAGAGATTCCTATTTCGCAAGGTTGTTTGATGAAGCTGGAGACCCTAAGAGCCCCGAATTGTAAAGAACTTGCTCAACTTCCGTAATCCACGCCTCTTGTGCCGCTAACTTGGTTGGATCTATCGCGTTCGGCGATTGAAAAATTACCAGAATCCACGCTCTCTTGTGCCGTTAAGCGAGTTGGATCTATCGCATTCGGCGATTGAAAAATTACCAGAATCCATGGGCTCTTTAAAAAAGCTCAAGATTCTTCATGCCTATTATTGTAAATCGTTAGCCCATATTCCCAACTCCATAGGCCATCTACCATCTCTGTTTGTCCTTAACCTAAGCGATTGCTATAATCTTGCTCAGCTTCCAATCTCCATAAGCTCCCTCACGTCTTTGACTGCACTGCGTTTAGCGAGGACAGCAATTGTAGAATTACCAGAAGGCATCGTGAATTTGCAAAATTTGAGATTTTTGGATATTAATGGAACTGGTATAACAGAATTGCCCCGTAATATAGGCGAACTGATTTCGCTAGAGGAGCTTGTATTAGACGGGTCGGACATTTTGAGCTTGCCGGAAAGCATTTCTAAGCTCTCTTCTCTCCACTTCCTCAGCTTTCGAAATTGCAAAAAGCTTCAAGAAGTACGAGAGCTGCCCTCTGGCTTAACAAGACTAGGTATAACCTGCCAGAGTCCGCCGTCGCCACATCTTTCCCAACTGACCCTTCTCAACGAACTCACTCTTTCTGATTGCAATTGGCTTGAATGTCTCCCAGAACTTCCCGTTGGACTATCAAGTCTTCGTATTACAGGTTGTGGAAAACTGAAAGCGTTGACGAATCTGTCATCCTTGAAGCGCTTATCTCAATTGATTATCGAGAACTGCTTGGAGCTAACAGAAGTCACCAGTCTGGAAGGTTTACAATCCCCATCCTACTTATGGGTAAGTCGGTGCCCTAAGATATATAGGCTTGGTGAGGTCGAATCCTTGGAGTCATTGAGAGGCTTACACATCGATGAGGCGTTCCCAGATTCTTCGAAGTTAACGAGCGCAAAGGTATCACAGCTTGGAGGATCGCCAGATCTTTCAAATTCAAAGATTCTGCAGGAAATCAATGCTGGAAGTTGCGCGAATTTGATTGAAACGGAAGGCCTTGATGGATCCAAATCCTCACAGACCTTGGATATCTCTGAGTGCACTTCCGCCGGACGATCGCAAGGCCTTTCAAGTTTGAGATATCTGAGGTTTCTATATGTTACAGAGTGCACGAGTCTTACTGAAATTCGTGGCCTTGATGGATTAGAATCTTTGGTATATTTGGATATTTCCGGGTGCACATCACTGAGACAATCACTGGATCTGTCAAATTTAAAGAAACTGCAGGTGTTCATAGCTGAGAACTGTGAGAACCTAGTTGAAATTCGAGGCCTTGATGGATTAGAATCCTTGTTGGAATTGAGAATTTCTGGGTGCACGTCTCTTAGACAGTCACTGGACCTGTCAAATTCAAAGAAGTTGGGATATTTTCAGGTTGCAAACTGCAATAACCTAGTTGAAATTCAAGGCCTTGATGGATTGACATCCTTGAGATTATTAAATATTTCTAGGTGCACGTTCCTTGGACAATTACTGGACCTGTCAAATTTCAAGACTCTGGACAGTTTTTTGGCTGCAAGCTGCAATAACCTAGTGGAAATTCGAGGCATTGATTGTTTAACATCTTTGGGAAATTTGGATATTTCTGGATGCACATCCCTCAGACAATCACTGAATCTTTCAAACTTAAAGCGTCTGTGGGATATTCGTGCTGCGAATTGTGAGAACCTAGTTGAAATTCAAGGCATTGATAGATTAGAACGTTTGCAGGATTTGGATATTTCTGGGTGCACGTCCCTTAGACAATCAATCGACCTGTCAAATTTAAGGTACTTGCAGCAATTCAGTGCTGCAAACTGTGAGAACCTAGTTAGAATTCAAGGCCCTAATAGATCAAAATACTTGAGAAAGTGGGATATTTCTGGGTGCATATCCCTTGAACAATCACTGAACCAGTGAAGTTTATAGAAGCTGAGAATATTCCAAGCTGCAAACTGTGATAATCTCGTTGGAATTCACGGCCTTCATGTTTTAGAATCCTTCGAAGGTTTGGTTTCCGGGTGCATGTATTTTGCACTATCAGTGGACATTTCGATTTTGTGACATTTTTGTGGGCTGGAAATTGCAATCTAAATAAATTTCGTGGCGTTGACAGGTTGGAGTTGTTGATAAGTTTGGTAGTCTCTAGGTCCATGTCCATTCAACAATCACTCAACCTGTCAAGTTTAGAGAGTTTAAGGGAAATCTGGGCTGCAAACTGCGATAATCTAGTTAAAATCCTTGGAAAACTTGAACATCTCCAAATGCATGTCCATTGTATGAAACCTCTCGAGGTCAAAATATCTAAGGCTATTATTTGTTGCAAATTGCAAGAATCTTGTAAGTTTGGTTGCATGTCCATTCAATAATTGATCTTTCAAGCTTGAAGAGTCTGAATGAATTAGATGATGCCGACTGCGAGAATATAGTTGTAGTTCAAGGCCTTGACCAGTTGGAATCTCTGGAATGGTTTAAAATCTCTATATAAACTGGAAAGATTCCGTACCGCAAATTGTCGGAATCTTGTGGAAGTTCATGGTCCTTACAGGTTGGAATTACTGGCAAAATTGAATATCTCTGGTTGCACATCTATTGAAAGATAACCAGACCTCTCCAGTTTGAAAAATTCGAGGGAATTTCACGCTGCAAATTGCAATAATTTAGTTGTAGATTGAGGCCTTGATCATTTAGGATCTTAAGAAAGGTTTATCTGGATACACGTATGCTGCAAATTGCCAGAGTCTAGTTTAACTTCACAGCCTTGATAGGTTGGATTTTTGGTGAGAGGTATCTCTGGTTGCACATCTATCGAAAGATTACTAGACCTTTCTAGTTTAAAGGATTTGATGGCATTTCATGCTGCAACTGCAGAGTCTTGTTGAAATTGGTGACCTTGATGGGCTGGAATTATTGGTAATATTGGATATCTGAGGTTGCACATTCCTGGGAAGATTACTGGACCTCCTGTGCTTGAAAACCCTGAGGTGGTTGAACATCAACCACTGTGAAGGATTTCAAGCCTAGAGGGATTCTCATCCTACAAAAATTTGTGTATTCATGGATGCAAGTCGTTAGCAGAATTTTCGGATGTGTTGAAATTTGAAGATTTAAGGACCTTGATAGTGACGGTTTGTTGGAAACTTTCAGACATCTCAGGGCTCAAAAGATCAAGATACCTGGTACAGAAATTTCACAATGCTCTAAATTGGGACTTCACCAGATTTGTCAAGGTTTAAGAACTTGCAACATTTGGTCGCACAACTGCGACAAACTGATTGAGCCTTGAGGGCTTGGAGACTTGGAGCTTCTACAAGATCTAGACATTTCCAAATGCAAGTTGCTGAAAGCAATAACTGAATTGTTTGGAGCTTTCCTCATACAGAATTGTCAGATGTTGTTACGTCAGAGTGCTCACGAGATCACATTCAGGTGATAATTTGATATTGAGTCGATTGATGTCCCTGGCAAAGCAAAATCTTAGTCTTCATGATGGCAAGAATGAAGCTGGCAGTCCTGGTGAATTGTTTGTAAGTGATTCTTCTCTGTACATTACCGAGTGATTTATGTTTCTTATTTGGGGTGAAATCTCTCTTGATCTTGATAGGAATGTAAATAGCATCCCTTGTTGAATGACTAGATCATTATAAAAGTGACTTTTGGAAAATTATTTGTCATGTGTCATCCACTGTGATTCCTCATCCTCAACATGATATGGAAAACTAGACTTTTAGATTAATAATCTTTTTGCAAGTTCTGTGTTCGAAGGTGGTTGTGCTTGCTCGCAAGGCATTATATTGTTTTTTTTTTTTTTTTCCTTCAGTTTACACAATGAGTTAAACTTTTCTATCTTCTGTTTGATCCTCATAATGCCAGGCATACCGGCTTATATGCGATGTTGATATGGTGGAAATTACAACACGTCGAAAGAGTAGGCAGCTCTTGACATCCCTTCAACCGTAGTCATCTCAGTTTCTTAAAGGTGGACAATCAAAATCTTCCACTCAGAAATGATGTGAATTTGCTTGCTTTGCTTGATTGCTTCAAATTGGTTTTTTCACTGCTCTGTGATATTTGAACTGTAATTCTCCTTTTTGTCTGTTCTCCTATGACTGCTCAAGGTAATTTAATTATTAACATGTGGATTATTGAGGAAGGTTCTGGAGGCAAAGTGCAGAAACACATAGGCAAAGGAGAGAGATTACGCTGCTGGATTATGGCGCGCTCTCGAACCACAGAAATCGACGGGTTCTTTCAGGCTAATTTCATAGGGTGTGAATTTGACATGCTGCAAGTCTGCAAGAGTGAGTTCATAGTTTCATTGTCATTTTAAATTCTTGCTGGACTGTCTTTGTGTCGAGTTTGATCCTGACAAGATTTACACTGGTTAAACTTTTGGTCATTCCAATGCTGGGATTTTCTTGTTATGCCAGTGAAGCATTTGTTCTAGCGATGCTCTCTGCTTCTGACTTTCCAGTGCGCGAGTTTTTGTCTCCCGCTGCTTCAAAGTCTGTTAATGATCTTGGTCTTCATGCTTTAGGAATTGCAAATAAAGCTTAATTGTGGGATTTCGGAAGAGAACCATATACGTATTTCAAGAAAACTCATGAACTATCACAATTTTTAGCAAGTGTTATCTGTATGAATTGTGCTGGCATTGTGAGAGGAAGCCTCTTAACGAGTTCATTACTTTCTGACGAGTAGCAGCATCTCAAAATCCATCAGTAGTCCACCTTAACTTAATGGAAATTATGATTTTCATGTTTCATGAACTGACATGATAAGCTTATGGCATTGGACATGAGCAGGACTAGCAGTTTAGCACCGAGAGATGAAGCATCACTTCTAGGTGGGGGTAGAGATGTGCTGGTGCTGGAGGTTGGGGCTGATAGTGGCGGGATCTGGCTGGACAGGAGGTCGGGCCATCGGAAGTTTCTCTGATGATGGCCACTACTTTTTGGCCCTGAGAGCAACGGTCACTATTACCAACCAAGACGTGGATGAAGTAATATTCACTGGCATGGTCAAGGGTGGTTGATCTGTTGGTTAGGATGTCGAATGGAGAAGCAGTGTTGCAGCTGTCATTGTCGCCCTTTGACACATTCGCAATGCCGTGTGACCCTGTGTTGAAGCTGAACACTGCAGAAACGATGGAATGTCATCGGCATTAAAGAAATGAAGCTCATGATTGATTTTTTTGGCCATTGAAGCTCGAGATTGATTGCACATATGAGTACTAGAGAACGGACTGGTAGGAGCAAAGTGCTTAAAGATCATGATGAGAAAGGTTTTGATTCCTATTCCAGAGAGGGCCAAATTGCAGAAGAGTTTCTAGTTGATTTCAACTTATAATGTGCTTAAAAATTATAAGTTGCTTTGTCCCAAAAAAAAAAAATCTAAAATCTGTCTTACATCATTACGTGTTAAAGGATATATTATGTAGAAGATTGTATCTTTCTTGGTACTTCATGTAATCTTCTTGTTCCTGGTACTTCATAAGATTGAGACCACCGTAAATCAAATCATAATTGTTATTCAAACATTTTACAAGACAATCTCAAACAATAGGTCGAGAAAAATACGCTACGTTTGTTAAGTTTCATCTATGTTAAAGTATCATAGCAACGGAGATCAATTTATGTGACATTATGTGAATTTGAAAATAACGGCAAGGAATAACGGATTTAGTGGAGCAAAATGCTCAGCTTACAACATCGCTGACCACGAAGGTAACTTAATCCTAAAATGATGATAACATTGGGAGTAAAAGAATTAAAAAGGTAAATCAATTTTCACCAATCTTTTAATGTTATAAATTTATACGAAAGTCTATCTCACTTTCCATAGAGCATGCAATAAAATGTATCATTGTAGCCATAGTCAGTCTCTTTGCATGCAAAGGGAGTGTGAAATGGAATTGAGATTTGTTTTGATGGGTTTTGAGAATGCTGATCAACTAAGGCATTTGCACGTTAAAATGATGAAATTTCATAATAAAAAAAGAAAGCTGTAACTTATTTAAATACACATATGCTATAATTGACAAATACTATATACCGCACCTTATACCTTTCTATAGGATACCTCGCACGAGGAAGAGGGTGCATGCCGAAACCTTGAAACCTATTATTGTATACCTACCGGTTTCGAAATTTGGGAATTTGAAACTTACTTTGCAAGGTCTAATACTCACCTTGGAACCTAATTAATCGTGTTGGTTCAGGTTTGCAGATTCTCCTCTACATCCATAGCGAAAATAACAACCAACAATCGGATCGAAAATAAACGCTGTAAATAAACATGACACCAGGATTCGACCAAAAAAAAAAAACCTTTACACTAGGAGAGAGGCCGATGAGATAAGATCAACATGAAGGGGATGAAGACCATCGGAAACACACCCCTCTCTCTCTCTCTGTGGCAAGTCTTTATAATTTAATTTTCAAAAAATGGTTCAAGATTTTTTTTTATGTTGAAAATCATGTCTGTCTATCATGTGCATGTTAATATCATCATTATTAATTATTTTTATCATTTTCATGTTTTATTAAATTGTGTTTGCCTTTGTAACTTTTTATTGTCACGAGCATTCACATTTCTTTGTCCAATTCGAACCCCGACGCCCTTATTCCACGAACTTCATTTGAAATCTTTAGTGAACTCAAATTTTTTTTTTGTCCTTACTACGATTTGAAACTTAACTATACTTATCATTTACAATTTGGATCGTTATAATTTTGATTTGTAAAATGATTTGGTTTGATTTCTATTCTTGTTGGATCGAAATTTCATGGTTCGATTCGGTCTGGTCTTCAAAGCCAAACCCAGACGTAATTTCATGTTCAAGGGTCGTGTTCACCGGCATTTTGAAATCATCCATGGAAAGACCTACCCCAGCAACCAAACAGAGAATCGGACTGGCTATCGGAGAAGAGTTTAAAGCTCGGACAAGAATATCCATTCCCCGGTTTAGTGTTTTACAATTAGATCTTGACACGTGGATACAGATATGAAAATGAATTTTTTTTTTTCTCCTTTACTCCTCTATCTTCAAGCTCCGCTCCGCTGGGCTTGGTTATCTCAAACGCCCAAGGAGCCGGCACCGGCGCCATCCTTGAGCTACCGCCCCACCGTGGCCACCATGGTCCGCGGCAAAGCTGTTGAGCTTGTCGTCGGCGGCCATGGACGAGCCAAGACTCGAGCTCAAAGCTGTTGAGTAGCAAAACCAGATCTGGCTGTTGAGCGAAGGTCGATCGTCAAGTCCAGGCCGACCTCTCCGTCGTCCCGGCGGCTAAGCCTTGGCCGCGAGCACTCGTCCTCAGATATGGAGATGCAGAGCAGTGATTGGCTATGGACGGCCTCTCGTCCACAGATTTAAGCGCCGACCTCCGCGTCCACCCCCTCAGTCTCGCGGCCAAGACTCCAAATCTAGCCGAACTTGCAGATCTGGAGCCATGGCCGGGAGCGACGACGGTTCCAGATCTGGACTTCACCGACCTTCATAAGAGAGATTTTTCAGAAAATGATTTGTCATGTGTCATCCACTGTCATTCTTCATCCTCAACATGATATGGAAAACCATAATTTTAGATTCATAATCCTTTTCCAAGTACTGTATTTGAAGGTGGTTGTGCTTGCTCGCAAATCATTCTAACGGATTTTTTTTTATTTGTTTATATGATGAGTTAAACTTTTCTATTTTCTGTTTGATCCTCATAATGCCAGGCATACTAGTTTATATGCGATGTGGATACAGTGGAAATTACAAGACGTTGAAGAGTAGGCAGCTCTTCAAGAAATCCCTTTGACCATAGTCATCTCACTTTCTTAAGGTGGACAATCAAAATCCCACACTCCCGAATGACGTGATTTGCTTGCTTTTCCCGATTGCTTGAACTGGTTTTTCATTGTTCTGCGATATTTCAACTGTACTCCTCCTTTTTGTCTGTTCTCCTATTACTGCTCAAGGGAACTTGATTATTAACATGTGGATTACTTAGGAAGGTTCTGAATGTAAAGTACAGAAAAGTACAGAAACACATTGGCAAAGGAGAGAGATCATACTGTTGGACTATGGCGCTCTCAATCCACAGAATTCGTCGGGTTCTTTCAAGCTAATTCCATAGGGTGTGAATTTGAGATTCTGCAAATCTGCAAGAGTGAGTTTTTGTCATTTTAAATTCTTGCCGGACTGTCTATGTGTTGAGTTTGATCCTAACAAGAATTACACAGTTTAAACTGTCGGTCATTCCAATGCTGGGATTTTCTCGCTACGCCAGTGAGAAATTTGTTCTAGTGATGCTCTGTTTCTGACTTTCCAGTACATGAGCTTCTGTCTTCCGCTGCTTCAAAATCTGTTATTGATCTTGGTCTTCATGCTATAGGAAATGCAAATAGGGCTGAATTTTAGAATTTCGGAAGAGAACCGTGTATGTATTTCAAGACAACCCAGGAACTATCACCAATTTTAGCAGTGTTATCTGTATAAATCATGCTGGCATAGTGAGAGGAAGCCTCTTCAATGAGTTCATTACTTTATGACTAGTAGCAGCAGCTCCCAATCTATCAGTAGTCCACCTATATCTTGTGGAAATAATGATCCTCCTGTTTCGTGAACTGATATGATAAGCTTATATGGCAATTGACGTGAACAGGACTAGCAGTTTAGCACCGAGAGATGAAACATCACTTCCAGGTGGTTGCGGAGATGTGCCGGTGCCAGTGGTTGGGGCTGATAGTGGCAGGATCCGGCTCAGACAGGCGGGACCGTCAGAAGTTTCACTGATGATGACCACTACTTTTCGGCCCTAAGAGCAATGGTAGTTGTTAGCAAAGATGTAGACAGAGTAATACCTGCTGGCGTTGTCGAGGGTGGCCAGTTCATTGGTTAGGATGATTTTTTGGAGGAGCGGTGTTGCAGTTGTCATCGTCACCCTTTGGCAAGTTCACCACGTCGTGTGATCCTGCATTGAAGTTAAACGCTGCGAAAATCGTGGAAGATCTCAGGCACTAGAGAAACGAAGCTCGAGGTTGATTTTTTGGCCACTGGAGCTCGAGATTGATTTGTGCATATAACTAATAGAGAATGGACAGGTAGAAGCAAAGTGCTTATAAAATTATGATAAGCAAGGAGGGCCAAACTACAAGAAGAGTGTTTGAAGCTAGATTTCAACTAATGGTCACGACCCGTTTGTATGATGTTAAAGTTCTCCTAAAATGATAATGATATCGAAAGCAGCAGAATGAAGTAGATCAGGTTCCTCCTAGGGGAGTGTGAAATATCATAAAGGCAGAAGGAAAGCAATGAATAACCAAGTACACATATAAATTAATTGACAAATATTATAATATGGTACCTTATACCTTTCCATAGGGTTTACCATCCACAAGCCGAGATGGTGCAAGGTTGGAACAGTTGCGCCCTTGGAACCTATCATGTCGGTTTAGGCAAAGTTTGTCTTACGTATAAGGCAGAAGCATGAGGAACAAGTGCAAACCATCATATGAGAAATAAATGCAGAAAGTAAACATGACAGATTGCGTCTTTTCTTACAATACTTTAGTACTAAATCATGTTCGTTGGCATAATCCCATAAAAACTCACATCCTAACAGAGTAGGAGATCATGAGTATAAGTTTTTTTGAACTCTTTTTATGCTTTCCAAGCTTTTAGAACCATTGGGAGCTGTCTCTTAAAACTTAATGCCCGCTTTAGAAGAGAGATCAACAAGACAATTCTTACTATAATCAACAAAGAGGAGATGACAATTGTTCGAAACACATGACTCTCCCACAAGTTTTATTTTTTTAATTTTCAAAAGATGGTTCAAGATTTCAATGTCAAACCACACAAACCTGTGTGTGTTTATGTCCACGTTAATTTTTATCCTTTCCATGTTTTATTAAATCGTGTTTGGTTTTGTAACTTTTAAGAATAATGACATAAATAGTCCTTAAATTTTGGTTTAATTGTTCAATGTAGCTCTTAAACTTTATTTGATGTGCAACATGATCTTTCTTCAATGTGATCTTTGGACTTTTGGTGTATGTTCAATTTAGTTATTGAACAATATGAATTCAAGTTTGGAGATAACATTAGACATATTTACAAAGTGTAGAACTAAATTGAACATGTATCAAAAATTTAAGAACTACATTACACATTAGTGAAAATTTTGAAGATTATATTGAACAAATTAAAAATTCATGGACTATTTATGTCATTTTCTCTAACTTTTATTATCATGAGCATCACATTTATTTGTTTCAAACTAATATGTTGTTTGAAATTTTTAGTGAACTTAATCTTTTTTCCTCAATGCGATCTTGAACTTAATCGTTGGTGAACTTAATCTTTTTTACTTAATGCGAATTTAACTGCACTTATTATTGCAATTTTGGTCATTACAGTTTCGATTTGTAGAACGATTTGGTTTGGCTTCTATTTCTACCGGATCGAATTTTCATTCGGTTTGATCTTCGAAGCCAAACCCGGAGGACACGGATGGAGACGGTCCGGTTCACTGGCATTTTGAAATCATCCCAGGAAAAAAACCTGCGCCAGCAGCCAAACAGAGAATCGGACGGGCTATCAGAGAAGAGCTTAAAGCATGGACAAGGCTATCCCTTCCCCAGGTTTAGAGTACGACAAAACCTGCGTCCAGACAGAGTCCTTCGTCTCCGTCTCGAGAGCGTTATATAGAGAAAGACGAAGAGCAATGGCAGGGTGTCGTCTTTGGCAAGTGTGACCACTGTCGTCGTTGGTTACCCTACTACGCTCTCTCTCTCTCTCTCTCCCCGCGCGCGAACTGGTAAGCCTTCGCCCTTAAGTCTCTCTCTCTCTCTCTCTCTCTCTCTCTCTCTCTCTCTCTCTCTCTCTCCTTCCTTCCTTCCCGTAGCTTCCTCCGTTTCGATTTCCGCTCGCATTTGGGGAGGGGGAACACGCGGTGCTCGGTTCGGATGGCGGACCGTCGTTCCTCCCCGAAAGTTTCGTCGTCGTTCGAGGTCCGGCTTGTCTCTGCTGGGGAGGTCCGGTTTCGCCGTAATTCTCAGTACATTTGAGCTTTCAGGGAGAGTGGGTGCCGATCATTTGTTCCCTCTCTGGTTCGGCGACGCGTTAGTCGAAAATGTGGGTTCTCTGGTGCTCTCGCGTGTAGCTGTTTCTGAGCTCTACGCTGGGTCTAGAGTGCGGTCGTTTGGAGTTTGCATTCCTGTTTTCTACGGTGGAAGTTAGGGCATGAAACGGTTTTGGGTGGAAAGTTCGTGTCTTGGGTACCGCATTTGCATTTCTGAAAAAACCTTGATGCGAGACTCTTCCAATGATTTGTTTTGCAAAGTACCTTTTATCAGCTTTAATGTGTTGCAAAGAGTCGAAACCAATTTTGAGAGTGTACATTGACATGCAGGAATCTTCCCCAACCCTCTCGCACGCCCCTCGCAGTCGCCGCCGATCACGGCGTCCCCCCTCGCACTGTCCCAACACGTGCACAATCCCATAACTCCCCGTGTAGAACCCGCCGCCGTCGACCACGCCGCTCTCCACCATCCCGAACGCCGCCTCCCTCTTCGCCCCGAAGCCGCCGTCCTTCTCCGACCCGCAGACCTTGTACACCACGTCCGTGTCTGGCGCCTCCTGGAAGCCGCTAATCCGGTACTTCAGGTAGCACCCTTTGAGCTGGACCCTCGCGGCAGCGATGGTGCCCCCGCAGAGCTTCCGGGTCAGGTCGGGCGTCTTGCCGACGCAGTCGCCACACTGGGCGGCGGTGAGGTCGCCCCAGCACTGGAAGAGCCCGGATACAGCCGTCGCGCCATCGCCGACGGCGGTGGAGTAGAAGGTCTTCTGGGAGGCCTGGGAGGTGAGCGTGGAGAGGAGGGATTTGAGGTTCTGGGCGAAAGCGTCGGTCGGGTCCGGAACCTTCTGCTGGGCGTAGCCCTTGAAGACCAGGTCGGTGTAGTCAGAAGAGGGCTCGGCGGGTGAGAACGAGAGCCAGAGGAGGAGGGCGAAGAAGCAGAAGAAGCGGATTGTCATCCGATGCAGAAGCAAGCCCATTTCTTCGGTGGATGATGTCGATCAGAATTTGGGTGCGGCCATTGATATGCGCTCTGTTCCTGTGTATTCTCAAGCTTTCTGAGAGAGTTTCTGGAAATGGGTATTCTGCTTCTTTTCCTTTAAGCGACGATGAAAACAGAGCAACCTCGATTGAAAAACAGGGGAATTAAGTAAAGCGCGTACCGATGTGTACTTCCGAATTAGTAGTACTGGCTGTGTTACCAGTAGTAGCACGAATTGGGGCACGCAGCTTTGAACATAATTTGTGAGAATCACGAGTCTTTAAAATTAGGTAGCACATATCTCATATGAATAAAAATTCAAAAAAAATTCAGTAATATTATTTTAATTATTCGGTAGTTGCATGCTCAGGTTTTGTAACTAAATGAAAACTTAGATTTTTCGAAAAAGAAGAGATTTTTATTTTGGGTTAGGCTTAACCAGCTCTCACTTAATATGATTAATTTGGCATGAGTCAATCTAAGCTTATTCCATCTTAGAGAGCGCTAGCATGAAATCATCGTGTCTTGCCTTAATTTGGGACAAAGCCCTTGGTCGACTTGGTGCATGAATAGTTGTGGTTACTATAGGTGAGCAGTTTCAGGTTTTGACTAGGTTGAACTTTAAACGTATCCGTCGAAACATGTTTCTTAATTCTTTGAATCAAGAACCTATTTTACGTACTTAAGAATTTGGAACCTATTTTGTCATAGGTTCCAAGGTTTACCAAGATTCCATATGCACTCTTAACTGAATAATTGCACTAAATCATCACCTCTAATAACTACTATTTGTTACAATATATTGATCATAACTCATATTTAGATATATGGGGATTATGAAATACTAACCAAATAAAAGTCGTAATCATGGATATTGCTGGAAATAAAAGCTCAAAGTAATAGTTTCATATTACATACTTTTTTTGGAAGTTATGGAATATCGTAGAATTGATAAAAGACATAAAATAATAAAAACAGAATGATTTCTTTCAATTTCAAGTCCTCGGTTCCACTTGGAATCTACCATTCGGAATATGTTTCATAATTTTTGGAACCTAAAACCCATCCTTTATATCCTATAATCTAAAATTGAATTGATTTCCATCCGTTTGATTCTCAAGTTCTCGGTTTCACCCCAAAACCATGCTCAACCCTAGCATCCACCAATGGATCTTGCCAAACTATCGTCAATCAATTTTGAGTTGCCACCAATCAGCCTGATTTGACCACAAACTATTTTGAGTTGGTGTCGATTTGTTGGTCCATTAATTACTCTCTTTTACCTTTTGTGGTTTCTTTAAAATTGTATCATTGCTCATCCAAGTTTATTAGAGAGATGTATGAATATATATGGTTTCCTTTTATGCTCCGTTTATTTTTTGAAAAATGGATGATTTAGAAAACATTTTTTTAAAAATGATATCTTACATCATTTACACAAATGAATGAACGAAAAATATTTTAATCGTTGACAAAAATGTTTAGACGTAAATTATTATTGATAATATAACATTTTTCATTGACTAAATAATTGAAGAGATACACGCAACATTTTAAAAAAATATTTTATAGATTTTTCACTTTTCACGGAATAAACGGAATCTTAATTTTCAACTTCCCACTCCTCTAGAAGCACATTTGATGGGAGGTCCAGAAGAAGTGTAGGATGCTCCCACTTTTCATCATCATTATCATCATTTTGTTGATAAAGAGGCTAATTTTTAGTCAACTAAGTGGGGGAGTCAAAAAAGCAAGTCACTTTCTTTGCACTGCAACGGAAATCACGCGTCATGAATCCGCGTTACGATGCTCTTCTGCCTAAACAAACGCACGCTAAAAGTGAATTGAAGCACCTCTTTTTTATCGAGAGCTAAGACTAGAAGTTAAATATCGTTTTCATTCAGCAAAATTGCGAGGCATTCGCATGCATGACCAAGAAAAACAAAGTCACTTGTTTCCCACGTCCTCCCCTACACTCTAGTCAACATCTCAACCGTCGACTCTTGTTTGAGGATGGTTTTATCAAGCAATTTATGACGTTGATTGAGTCTAGTCAACGAAAGTCGCTCTATCAATTAGGGGTGTCGTTGGGGATTCAAAAATAATTTGAAAAAAGCCATGTTGATGTGGAAAGAAAAAAAAATCAGATTGAGGATTGAAAATAATAAAATTCCCTTAATATGGATATTGCGTGTCCCATATATTTTTATTTACAAAATTTAATATTATCCAACAATTGTTGTTACGGAGTTCTCCATATTTCTTGGTGCTGGAGAAGAAAAAGATATATTCACTAATTTAGAAAATTTACGGTAAAGAAAGTAAACTTTACATCAAAGTTTTGGTCTTGACTATTACCGAATAAGCAAAATATAATAGTTCATCGTGTTAGAAATGAGTAAGGGTGAATGAAAACCCCACCACATTCTTGATAACCCTTCGAACAAGACCATCAGGCAAAGACCTTGCCCCGAAAAAAGCAAGTCAAGTCAAGAAACACCTCGGTAGTTTCCCCGCCCCATCGGCTTTACGATGCTATCGTCCTTTCAAAAGATACACATGACCATTCTTACAAAAATACTTTTATAATTTTTTTTTCAAAGTGAACGGAGCCTTGGATTCCAATTTCCAACTCGGTCAAAGAGCATATTTCTTGGAAGGTCCTCAAGACGTGTAGGATGCTCTCACTTATTTATTATTATTATTTTGTTAATAAAGAGGCCAAATTAAGGCTAATTTTTTAGTCATCAAAGTGAGCAAGTCACTTTCTCCACAATGCAACGGAAATTACGCCCCCTGTTCTCCTTGACTCATCCATTTCATGGGAAACTTACGCCGTTGTTGATTCTTTAATTTCTGGAAAATCTCTTGATGCACATGTCTATTCTCCACCATTTAAGCACTTGGTTAATATAACTAAACAATTTCACTCTTTGTTATGATATTTTTGTACTTAATTATAATGATATGCCACAATGTTGTACGTTATAGCAGGTGTACCGCAGCTGTTTTCCTCGTCTTCTAGCCTTTGTGACCATTCCATGGCATTGATCATGGCAATTTTATCATGCTCTATTCGAGGGTTAACCCCTACAAAGTTTTGATTAAACAGCTGATAGCAAAAATTACATGAACAACTAACGGCAAAACAGTCGAGTAATCAACTGCATGACTTCTTGTGCATATTACTCTTGTTAATTTTTTAGCAAAAAAAAATCACGTTAATCTCAACTGTTGGAAAATGTATGGTCCATATGAGTTCATTTTTAGTATAATAATTAGATGACATATGATAGAGATTGTGACGATTTTATTAATTGAGGTAGAAATCTCTAAAAAAAAGTAATTTTAGAATAGTTCTCTCCTGGAACTATTTTATAAGCTAGGCTTCTCCATGCCTCACCATGCTTATTACATGGTCATCGTGCCTTTCTCCCAGTCACTTCGGCAATACAATTTCCAAGCACAAAGTCATTAATTTTTGAATTTATAAATGGTTGAAAACAATTGTAAAATAAGTTGAGACATCTCCATTTTATCGAGAGTTAGACTAGAAATTAAAGCAAATAACTATCACTACATCTAATGAGTAAAACAAATTATGTACCCCTTAAGTATAACATTGTTTTCATTCAGCAAAATTGCGACCCATTTGCGTGCAAAAAATGCAACATCCGATGAAGGAAAAAGAAGTAACATGTTCACCAGTCCACCATGGCGCTATAGACAAGGCCAGTGTCGATAGGCTTCTAGATTCGATGGTTTTATCAAGCAAACTATGACGTCGACCAAATCTACTCAATAAAAGTCGTTCCGCATATTGTGGATGTATTTTGGCTAAAAATAATTTAAAAGACATGTTGATGTGCAAAATAGAAGAAAAATATTCATTTGGGAATAGGAGAGCCACGGGGAGGTAGACTTCCATCTTTTTTTTTTTGAGAAAGGCTATCATAAGATAAGTAGGTATAATAATCTCCCACGCTTGAGATGAGGCGGTGGA
This sequence comes from Angophora floribunda, assembly GCA_014182895.1. Lineage (NCBI taxonomy): Eukaryota > Viridiplantae > Streptophyta > Magnoliopsida > Myrtales > Myrtaceae > Angophora > Angophora floribunda. The sequence continues at coordinate 12,333,443 of CM024715.1, forward strand.
ACTTACAAATGTTTTTATTGAGTTGATCTATACTCTGCACAGTGTCTTTCATCCGACTTATTGGTCTAGTACTCCGATTGTGGATCGAAAATGACGAACTTTTCTTATTTGAATAATAGAAATCTGCATATGTTTATTAATGAAATCTCATATGATCCAACCATCGATTTATTTTTGTCGGAGGCTCATGTACATCAGCAGCACCAGGAGCATCTGCGTGTTGCTAGTTACTTTTCTTCTTTAATTTTTTGGTTGAATAGAAAAAGCAAGTCTAAGTCAAGTCAAGAAGCACCTGGTACATTCCACGCACCTTCCGCGTTGCTGCTTATTGTCCTTTCCCCTCATCATTCACCGCCGCGGTTCGAATGGCATAAAGAGTCTTGAATCGTTGGAGAGGCAAGAGCTCGGCATTGTTCAAGCACGCTGCATAGAGTGTTGTGTGTTGGTACTTCAACGTGGAAGGTTTAGAATCGGTGGAGATCGCGACGGCAGGTGGATTGTGTTGTCTGAGCACTCCTCAGGTAATCCATGACTCCTTACTCTTCTCATCTTCTATGTTCCCTGCTTTGATTGCTTCATTTTCTTCTGATGAGTTCTCACCTAAATTTAGGTTGTTAGATTCAACCACCCACTTTTGACAAAGCATGCTGAAGACCTTGCAGTAAGCCTAGGCTTTCAGCTTGAAAGGCTGACCGAGTCTTCACCACTCGAGCAAAACCCCCGATCATCTTACCTGTTGAGTCCCGGCATACACCAGCGACGGCATCGGAGTTTGATTCTCGGAGAAAGGAGCCGTTGATGTTGAGTTTCAGAGATCTGCACGCCGGCGGTACCCAATTTGGAGGTAATATGAATGATCTGCAGATGTTTATTAACAAAATCGTAAATAACCCGACGAACAATTGATATGTTTTTGTCGTTGGCTCATGTACGTTAGAGTCAAGAGCGTCTGTTTATCGCTCGTTAGATTTCTTCTCTATTTTCCTTGCTCTTTTCTTCTCTGTTTCCTGTTTTGATTGCTCTGATATTTTTCAGACGAGTTTTGAATTGAGTTCTCTAAAGTAATATTGGATAATTATTCGATCGTGGAGAACCTGTCGGCCCGAGGATCTCCAAATGTGACCTTGAAGGAATAAACTTTATATAAAATGCTAAAAATTATTAATTTAAGGATGGAGAGAGATATAAAAGTGACTTGTGTGAGGGCATGATGCTTCTTTAGGCATGATGTGGTATGGAGGAGTCTAGCTTGAGAAAATGGTTTTGGGGAAATTTACTTTGGAAGTAATTTTTCTCAAGAAGAAATCTCTTTTAAAAGAAAAGAAAAGGTTGGATTGTGGATCGAAAATAATAAACTTTCCTTATTTTATTATTGCTGTCCTGCGGTTTGATTAATCGGACGATTGGTGTGTTTTTGTCGTTGGCTCGTGTACGTTAGCGCCTGGAGCATCTGTGTATTGCTGGTTAGTTTTTTTTTATTTCTATTTTTTATAATTAAAAAAAGCAAATCCAGTCAAGAAGCGCCTGCATAGGCTCCGCGCATCTTCCGCATAATGCCGGCATAATGCCTTGGGAATTACGCGTGCTCATGTACGTCAGCAGCACCATGTGCATCTGCGTGTTGCTAGTTACTTTTCTTCTTTAATTTTTTGGTTTAATAGGAAAAGCAAGGCTAAGTCAAGTGAAGAAGTATCTTGGTACATTTCACGCACCTTCCGCTTTGCTGCTTATCGTCCTTTCCCCTCATCATTCACAGCTGCAATTCGAATGGCATAAAGAGTCTTGAATCGTTGGACAGGCAAGAGCTCGGCACTGTTCAAGCATGCTGCATAGAGTGTTGTGTGTTGGTACTTGAACGTCGAAGGTTGAGAATCGGTGGAGATCGCGGCGGCGGGTGTGTTGTGTTGTCTGAGCTTTCCTTAGGTAATCCATGACTCCTTACTTTTCTCATCTTCTATGTTTCCTCCTTCGATTGCTCCATTTTCTTCTGATGAGTTCATGGATCGAGTTCCCAGAGACATTCTGCAATTCCCAGATCTGGGATTCCTTGTTTGTCTACTCTGTTTTCTACTTTGTTTTGAGGCTCTGCTCCATCAATCTGTTTCCGCGGAGCCAAGGAGATCGGATATGGGGGGCGTCTTCCTCAACCTTTTTTACTGGCTTTGTAGGCTCTGCTCATCCAATTCAATCAAGATGAAAAGAAAAGAACCCACTCTTTCAAAAGATCCGACGTACGAGGCGTCTTCCATGTTGACCTCTCCACGTGTAGGTGATTATGAAGGCGGAACCAAAAAGCCGAGAGGAGATAATTATGAGGTGTTCTTGAGTTTTAGGGGGAAAGACACTCGCAAAGGCTTTACCGATTATCTCTATACGAGTCTTATTGATGTAGGAATTCACGTGTTCAGAGATGACAATGAACTCCGTGTTGGTGAGGAGATTGGTCCGGAGCTCCTTTGTAGTATTATGCAGTCTAAGATCTCGATCCCAATTATCTCAGAGAACTATGCCTCTAGCAAATGGTGCCTCCACGAGCTAACTCAGATATTGAAGTGCAAGAGAACTATAGGGCAAATAGTGTTACCCATATTTTACAAAGTGGAACCCTCGCACGTGCGACATCTTAAAGGGAGATTGGCAGATATCATTGATGCACATGGACAGAATTTGGATGAAATGGTTGTGAAGGAATGGGAGAAAGCACTCAAAGAAGTGAGTTCCTTGAAAGGATGGGAATCAGAGAAAATTAATGATGGGTACGTTACTCTCCACCAAAAATCATTGTTTAGTTTCTCATAGCTAGATCCTGCTTGAAAAAGAATATAAATATTGCCATAATATATTGAAATTTATATTGTTATTTGACAGGCATGAAGGAGCGCTAGTTAAAATGGTTGTTCAAAAAGTAATGGGCGAATTAAAAAGACTCTTTCAGCTACTTGTTCCCAAACAATTAGTGGGAATTGACGATCATGTGGAACAGATTATGAGCTCGATAAATGATGAATTCAATGGAACAATGATTATTGGAATTCATGGTATGGGCGGCATCGGTAAGACAACTCTAGCAAAGGTATTATACAACAAACTCTCATGTAAGTTTGAGTATCGTAGCTTTGTGGCTGATATTCGAGAAACATATCTACGCAAGGACATCAAATGTCTACAAAATCAACTCATTCACAACATAATAGGATCTTCTTGTGTTGTGTCTAATGTCGATGAAGGAATTCATGTCATTGAATCTCGATTTACAAGTAAAAAAGTCCTTGTTCTTCTTGATGACATGGATGATATTTCTCACTTGATTGCTTTGGCTGGAGATGGTAGTTGGTTTGGACCTGGAAGTATAGTCATCATAACAACTAGAAATAAGGGCATTCTTGATGAAATGGGGGCAAGCCACATCTATCAACTCACCGAGTTGTCCTTTTATCAATCGTTGATCTTATTTAGTAGACATGCATTTCGAAAGGATTCTCCTCCAAGCGATTATGCGGTTATCTCTCATGATGTTGTATCCACAACAGGGGGGCTTCCCTTAGCAATTGAAGTTATAGGTTCATTCCTATGTGGAAAGAAAGAAGAAGTATGGAAAGATACATTAAATAAATTAAATAAGGTGCCAGATAAGAAAGTGCAGGAGAAATTAAGGATAAGTTACGATGCATTAGATTATGAGGAGCGACAGATATTTTTGGATATTGCATGTTTTTTCATTGGATCACATAAACGAAGTGTGACTCATATGTGGGATGCTTGTGGTTTTTATCCGAAGAGGGGGATTGAAGTACTCAGTCTTTTGTCCCTAATTAAAATTGACGAGTACGACAAGCTATTGATGCATGATCAACTGAGAGATCTTGGAAGGGAAATTGTTCATCAAGAAAATCCAAAGGAGCCTCAGAAGCGCAGTAGATTGTGGAATAAGGAGGAAGCCATAGATGTGCTTGACAACAACATGGTAAGAGATTTCTCTATTTGTCTTAGCTAATGAATGAGAGGCAATTTTCTTTCTTGTTTGATATAAAAATTGTCATTATTATTAAGTTCTCAAACTTGCCACTTTTACCAGCAAAAAAGCTCTTTCAATTAATTGCCATTCTTGCCAAATTCTAGGACATAATTTTTTTTTTTGGGGGTCAGATCTAAGACATAATTGAGGAGAAAACTCTTGGTTATTGATGATTGAAATATATATCTTTACCTCATGGTATTGTGATGAGAAAGTTCTCTTTTGGTACTTCAATCCAGAACTACAAAACCATGATGTTTGACAAACTACTTTCGGAGAAAACCTAACATGTATACTTTGATGTATGTGTTTGATGTTCAAATTCTTCTTTTGATTTCTTGTGAGGTCATGTCCTCTTTTTTTTTTTTTCCCTTTTAGTGAGAATTAGCTTCTCACAAGTCGTTTGCTGTGATAAATGAGACCTTCATTCTTTTATGATGATTAGCCATCCTGGTTCATATATTTTTTAAGTTGGATAAAGTACAAATTTAGTTCTCTAAGTAATATTATTTCTGAGATTTAGTCCCCTGTCCTCAAGTAGTCCTTTGTATTCTACAGATTGTGTAATCAAGTCCTTTGTAGTTAATCATTAGTTAACATTGTCAATTTATTGATGTGGATTTTGTGTTTATTAATGAGGAAAATACTATCCTAAATTGGGCTTATTATAACACTAATACCCCAAACTTTTCTTTTTCCGTATTTTCAAAATCCTCAAACTTGTACCAATGACAAAAATCCTCTCTGTCTACCACAAAAATCCTAAGGTTTTTTAATGGTAATACTAATATCTCAAACCTTTTTTTTTTTTTTTTCGTGTCACTAAAATTTTCAAACTTGTAACACCAAGTGACAAAAATTTATAGTGGGATTTTCGGCAACACAATAAAAAGTTAGAGATATTGGTGTCACGGAAATTATAGTTTGTGATTTTTAATGGTAATAACCTTTTATTTATGATATATGCACAATCGTGCAATATAAACTCTAAACATATATTAATTTCATTTTGCAGAATTTTCATTGTAGTGGATAATTTTTATTCTATGAATTTTCTACTACTTATTTTTCTCTTTGACGATGGGTTATTTTTCTACTAATCCCCTTATAACATTTATTTGTTAAACATAGTTTATCATGTTATTATAATTATTTCTAAATTGTTCAACTCTTAATGAGCATCTTACTTTTTAGTAAATATTATATCACCATTTATCAAATATGGGCTATCACGTTGCATAACCATTTTATTGACTTTTTTATTTGTTAAATATTGACTATCAAGCTATTTTTGCATCGTTCTACTCCTAGTCTTAGTGAGCATTTAGCACATATTTAGTACATTTACATCATTTATTTATTGAATATGGGCTATCATATTACATAGGCTTTTATTGATTTGTTAACATCATTTACTTATGAAATACAACAAACATTTTCTCATAATGAGTATCAATAGAACTCTTCAATCATACAAAGATCATTTATTACACATTTCATTATACATATTAGAAATTGAAATGTGAAATACAATGACGTAACAAGATTATTGAAAAAATGCAACTGATGCTTTTTTACGAGTATAATTTTCCACAACAATAATCAACTGAATAGGACATTGCTTAGAACTGAAAAAGGTTATCTATGAAGTTATTGACAAAAGTACAATAAATATACGAGAAATTTTTGAAGGAAAAATAAGTGGTGCCCCCATCTAAAAAAATAAAAGTTTGAAGGAAGAATTTGAACTGCCAAACAAATCCATTATTACTGAAGCCAATCTATTCATTCTTTTATGTCCAATTTGTCCTGGGAACAAGATCTCATTAATCTATGGGTGCAATTGATATTTTGATGTGCAATGGAAAAATACTCATTGAAGAAAAACATCATACGAAACTACTAGAAAATATGAGCATTGATATTTGGGATGATAATCTCGTTTTCATTTTGCTGTGAGAATTGCAAACAAGGTACACCCAAAAGAGAGGGGGAATTCTATGACTATTTTCTTTAATTATGATACATATTTTGACGGCAAGTTTGATAGATGTATTTGGATCGTAATAGCCATGTTGTTTCACATATAAAGGATATAAGCAAATATAGTGTTCTCTTACATACAAAGGGCTTTGGTAGATGTATTTGAAGGAGTGGGTACATGAGGAGAGACCTTCTATTGCAATTCCAAAAGATGCGGATTTTGGGAATTCAAAAAGTGCAAAAGGCAAAAGGCATAATTGGAAGAGCAAAAGTTGAGGAGCAATCTCTTGAGCTTCATGATTTCACATAGATTAAATAAACAATATGCAATCACAACATGCCATTCCACAAAGCTGAAAGTGAAGCCTACACTATAATAGCATGACAGCAAATTGAAATCAATATCATTCATCTTATATCAGTTAGTCTCATCTCTTCATTCAAAATTTACGGTCCACAATGTTTCCTAATTGTAGGGCACTAGAAAGATTGAGGCCCTTTGTCTTGACAATAATGGGAGGAGAAGAAGATACACAAATGAACAATTTAAAGAACTGACCAAGTTAAGGTTCCTTCGTTTGATGGAGCAAATTTCGTGGGAGATTTTCAGAACTTGCTTCCTCAATTAAGATGGCTTCGGTGGTGGTATTGTCCCTCGATTTCATAGCGACCAACTTTCATCCGAAGAAATTAGTCGTGCTCGATCTATCAAATAGTGCAATTACAGAGGCTTGTGGAGGATGGGGTTTGCTCAAGGTAAAATGTAGAGAAAGCATATCTTTTTTGAGTAATCACATATTGCAGGTCCAATCCCACTAACTTCTCATTCCTTTGTTTCGCTGTGGTTTATTATCCATTTTGAAAAATTAAGGATTTTCCTCTAAATATAAGAAGCTATAGGGGTTTCTGCCCCTTAATATTTTAACAACTAGTCATGCTTGACATTAGACACAATAAATTTTCTTTAGCTATATTAATTAACATCTTTTAAAAATATAACTAAAACTTCTGTGCCTATCTTGATTTTTATTTATCTAATTGGTTTGGTTTGTGGCTTTTGAGGTAATATCTCCCCATTCAAAAGTCCCTTTTTTTAGTGATTCTTGTTATATGTGTATGAATCTTCTTTGGGAAAAGTATAAAAAAAGTCATAAACTGATTGTATTGACATAATTTAGTTCTAAACCTTTTAATTAGACCAATTTAATCCTAAACCTTTTCACATTGATACCGGTTTATTTCATTCAACCAATTTAGGCTAGAAATGACATGGACACTAGCCATCTTATATGCCATTATGAGCATTGACAAGAACATTTTTTTATAATCTGTTCCTTCGTCAGTGGCCAGCGAGGTTTGTCCTTGTTGGCATCGCCTAGGTGACAGTTGGCCTCACCCTCGCCTTGGCAATGCCCGCTTGCTAGATGTGGGGAGGGCGGCCTCATTAGTGCTCACCCTCGCCCAAGCAAGGCTGGCCTGCGCCTGTGGGGGTGAAGGCGATCCTCGCTAGCCATTAGTGATGGGAAAGAAAAATAAAAGAAAGGAAAAAAAGAAAAAATAAGAATTATTGAAAAAGCATTAAAAATTATAATAAAATGTCAAAGTTAGTATCGGTGGTGTCGCATTAGCAATTTCCGATTTAAATTAATTAGATGGAAAATTTTGGTATAAATATAAAAATATTTATGACTAAATTGGTCTAATTGAAGGGTTTAGAACTTTGGTACTAATACAATATGTTTAAGATTCCCAATACTCTTTCATAAGAAACGAGAACTCCGTCATAGATCAAGGGACTTGTGTTGTACATTCATACTGAAATTCTAAATATATATTTGTCTTAGAGAAATGGAAATCTTTTATGAATTGCTTTAACTTATTGCTCCCAATATTTAATCATTGTAATTTATAAATTATTAACGTAATAAGAGTAACAAAATTGTCCTCCCAATGGAATTTAATCACTTTTGGACCTAACTTTTCTTTTTTTATATCTTGTACATATAACATTGAAAATTGCTTTTCATAATTAAATTAGCTGTTTTTCTTTAATTCCATATTATTGAAAGAAAACGTGGCCCCCGGTGAATGCACCGCTCTTCCATTTGAATTTCTCATCTGCTTTTTTATGATAAAGTTTGCTTATATCTAATCAACGAAGAGCAACATCGCCTTAACTTTTAAAAACAAAATATATTTTTTTGCTGAAACGTTAGCCATAACTAAAATTGTAGTTGACACTTGTATGTCTCTAAAGTTCTTTTCATAAGGGACATGCTCAATAAACATTTATACGTTGGTGGAGACAAATTCTATTAGGAGAAATCTTTAAAAGTTAAACAAGACAATCGAAAAGGAGAAGTAGTGCATGGACATTTTTGAAAAACTTTAAAAAGTTTAGATGGCAGTCATATTGAGGTATCATTTCTTTCTTTCAGATAGCAATTGAGCTCAAAGTTCTCGACTTCACGAGCTGCCAATCTTTGAGAAGAATTCTTTGGTTGTCCGCTTTGAAAAGTTTGGAGATCTTGATTCTCAAATATTGCAAAGATTTAGAAGAGATTCATCCCTCTATTGGAGACATAAATACCCTTGTCACCTTGGATGTCAGTGGATGCCTTAATTTAGAGGAGCTACCGGCAGGGGTAGGTAGAATGGAAGAATTGAGGAAGCTTCTCTTAGCTAGTACTAATATACAAGAGATTCCTATTTCGCGAGGTTGTTTGATAAAGCTGGAGACCCTAAGTGCTCGGAATTGTAAAGAACTTGCTCAACTTTCAGAATCCATGAGCTCTCTTGTGTCGTTAATTCAGTTGAATCTATCACATTCAGCGATTGAAAAATTACCAGAATCCATGGGCTCTCTTGTGTCGTTAACTAAGTTGAATCTATCGCATTCGGCGATTGAAAAATTACCAGAATCCATGGGCTCTGTAAAGGAGCTCAAGTTTCTTAATGCCTCTTATTGTAAATCGTTAGCCCACATTCCCAACTCCATAGGTCATCTACCATCTCTGTCTGTCCTTGACCTAAGAGAATGCGATAATCTTGCTCAGCTTCCAATCTCCATAAGCTCCCTCACGTCTTTGACTAGACTGCATTTAGCGAGGACAGCAATTGTAGAATTACCAGAAGGCATCGTGAATTTGCAAAATTTGAGATTTTTGGATATTAATGGAACTGGTATAACAGAATTGCCCCGTAATATAGGCGAACTGATTTCGCTAGAGGAGCTTGTATTAGACGGGTCGGACATTTTGAGCTTGCCGGAAAGCATTTCTAAGCTCTCTTCTCTCCACTTCCTCAGCTTTCGAAATTGCAAAAAGCTTCAAGAAGTACGAGAGCTGCCCTCTGGCTTAACAAGACTAGGTATAACCTGCCAGAGTCCGCCGTCGCCACATCTTTCCCAACTGACCCTTCTCAACGAACTCACTCTTTCTGATTGCAATTGGCTTGAATGTCTCCCAGAACTTCCCGTTGGACTATCAAGTCTTCGTATTACAGGTTGTGGAAAACTGAAAGCGTTGACGAATCTGTCATCCTTGAAGCGCTTATCTCAATTGATTATCGAGAACTGCTTGGAGCTAACAGAAGTCACCAGTCTGGAAGGTTTACAATCCCCATCCTACTTATGGGTAAGTCGGTGCCCTAAGATATATAGGCTTGGTGAGGTCGAATCCTTGGAGTCATTGAGAGGCTTACACATCGATGAGGCGTTCCCAGATTCTTCGAAGTTAACGAGCGCAAAGGTATCACAGCTTGGAGGATCGCCAGATCTTTCAAATTCAAAGATTCTGCAGGAAATCAATGCTGGAAGTTGCGCGAATTTGATTGAAACGGAAGGCCTTGATGGATCCAAATCCTCACAGACCTTGGATATCTCTGAGTGCACTTCCGCCGGACGATCGCAAGGCCTTTCAAAATTGAGAAATCGCAGCTTCCTATTTGTTAGAGAGTGCACGAATCTTACTGAAATTCGTGGCCTTGATGGATTAGAATCTTTGGTATATTTGGATATTTCCGGGTGCACATCACTGAGACAATCACTGGATCTGTCAAATTTAAAGAAACTGCAGGTGTTCATGGCTGAAAACTGTGAGAACCTAGTTGAAATTCGAGGCCTTAATGGATTAGAATCCTTGTTCAAATTGACAATTTCTGGGTGCACGTCTCTTAGACAGTCACTGGACCTGTCAAGTTCAAAGAAGTTGGGATATTTTCAGGTTGCAAACTGCAATAACCTAGTTGAAATTCAAGGCCTTGATGAATTGACATCCTTGAGATTATTAAATATTTCTGGGTGCACGTTCCTTGGACAATTACTGGACCTGTCAAATTTCAAGACTCTGGACAGTTTTTTGGCTGCAAGCTGCAATAACCTAGTGGAAATTCGAGGCATTGATTGTTTAACATCTTTGGGAAATTTGGATATTTCTGGATGCACATCCCTCAGACAATCACTGAATCTTTCAAACTTAAAGCGTCTGTGGGATATTCGTGCTGCAAATTGTGAGAACCTAGTTGAAATTCAAGGCATTGATAGATTAGAACGTTTGCAGGATTTGGATATTTCTGGGTGCACATCCCTTAGACAATCAATCGACCTGTCAGATTTAAGGTACTTGCAGCAATTCAGTGCTGCAAACTGTGAGAACATAGTTAGAATTCAAGGCCCTAATAGATCAAAATACTTGAGAAAGTGGGATATTTCTGGGTGCATATCCCTTGAACAATCACTGAACCAGTGAAGTTTATAGAAGCTGAGAATATTCCAAGCTGCAAACTCTGATAATCTCGTTGGAATTCACGGCCTTCATGTTTTAGAATCCTTCGAAGGGTTGGTTTCCGGGTGCATGTATTTTGCACTATCAGTGGACATTTTGATTTTGTGACATTTTTGTGGGCTGGAAATTGCAATCTAAATAAATTTCGTGGCGTTGACAGGTTGGAGTTGTTGATAAGTTTGGTAGTCTCTAGGTCCATGTCCATTCAACAATCACTCAACCTGTCAAGTTTAGAGAGTTTGAGGGAAATCTGGGCTGCAAACTGCGATAATCTAGTTAAAATCCTTGGAAAACTTGAACATCTCCAAATGCATGTCCATTGTATGAAACCTCTCGAGGTCAAAATATCTAAGGCTATTATTTGTTGCAAATTGCAAGAATCTTGTAAGTTTGGTTGCATGTCCATTCAATAATTGATCTTTCAAGCTTGAAGAGTCTGAATGAATTAGATGATGCCAACTGTGAGAATATAGTTGTAGTTCAAGGCCTTGACCAGTTGGAATCTCTGGAAAGGTTTAAAATCTCTATATAAACTGGAAAGATTCCGTGCCGCAAATTGTCGGAATCTTGTGGAAGTTCATGGTCCTTACAGGTTGGAATTACTGGCAAAATTGAATATCTCTGGTTGCACATCTATTGAAAGATAACCAGACCTCTCCAGTTTGAAAAATTCGAGGGAATTTCACGCTGCAAATTGCAATAATTTAGTTGTAGATTGAGGCCTTGAACATTTAGGATCTTAAGAAAGGTTTATCTGGATACACGTATGCTGCAAATTGCCAGAGTCTAGTTTAACTTCACAGCCTTGATAGGTTGGATTTTTTGGTGAGAGGTATCTCTGGTTGCACATCTATCGAAAGATTACTAGACCTTTCTAGTTTAAAGGATTTGATGGCATTTCATGCTGCAACTGCAGAGTCTTGTTGAAATTGGTGACCTTGATGGGCTGGAATTATTGGTAATATTGGATATCTGAGGTTGCACATTCCTAGGAAGATTACTGGACCTCCTGTGCTTGAAAACCCTGATGCGGTTGAACATCAACCACTGTGAGGCATTTGAAGCCTAGAGGGATTCTCATCCTGCAAAAGTTTGTGTATTCAGGGATGCAAGTCCTTAGCAGAATTTTTGGATGTGTTGAAATTTGAAGATTTAAGGACCTTGATAGTGACAGTTTGTTGGAAACTTTCAGACATCTCAGGGCTCAAAAGATCAAGATACCTGGTACAGAAATTTCACGGTGCTCTAAATTGGGACTTCATCAGATTTGTTAAGGTTTAAGAACTTGCAACATTTGGTCGCACAACTGTGACAAACTGACTGACCCTTGAGGGCTTGGAGACTTGGAGCTTCTACAAGCTCTAGACATTTCCAGATGCAAGTCACTAAAAGCAATACCTGAATTGTCTGGAGCTTTCCTCATACAGAATTGTCAGATGTTGTTACGTCAGGGTGTTCACCAGATCACATTCCGGTGATAATTTGATATTGAGTTGACTGATGTCCTTGGCAAAGCAAAATCTTAGTCTTGATGATGGCAGGAATGAAGCTGGCAGTCTTGGTGAATTGTTTGTGAGTGATTCTTCTCTGTACATTACCGAGTGATTTATGTTTCTTATTTGGGATGAAATCTCTCTTGATCTTGATAGGAATGTAAATAGCATCCCTTGTTGAATGACTAGATCATTATAAAAGTGAATTTTTGAAAAATTATTTGTCATGTGTCATCCACTGTGATTCTTCATCCTCAACATGATATGGAAAATCAGACTTTTAGATTAATAATCTTTTTGCAAGTTCTGTGTTTGAAGGTGGTTGTGCTTGCTCGCAAGTCATTATAATGTTTTTTTTTTCCTTCAGTTTACACAATGAGTTAACTTTTCTATCTTCCGTTTGATCCTCATAATGCCTGGCATACCGGTTTATATGCAGTGTTGATACGGTGGAAATTATAGCACGTCGAAAGAGTAGGCAGCTCTTGACATCCCTTCAACCGTAGTCACCTCAGTTTCTTAAAGGTGGACAATCGAAATCTTCCACTCAAAAATGATGTGAATTTACTTGCTTTTCCTGATTGCTTCGAATTGGTTTTTCACTGCTCTCCGATATTTGAACTGTAATTCTCCTTTTTGTCTATTCTCCTATGACTGCTCAAGGTAATTTAATTATTAACATGTGGATTATTGAGAAAGGTTCTGGAGGCAAAGTGCAGAAACACATAGGCAAAGGAGAGATTATGCCACTGGATTATGGCATGCTCTTGAACCACAGAAATCATTGGGTTCTTTCAGGCTAATTTCATAGGATGTGAATTTGACATGCTGCAAGTCCGCAAGAGTGAGTTCACAGTTTCATTGACATTTTAAATTCTTGCTGGACCGTCTTTGTGTCAAGTTTGATCCTGACAAAATTTACACCGGTTAAACTTTTGGTCATTCCAATGCTGGGATTTTCTTGTTATGCCAGTGAAGAATTTGTCTAGCGATGCTCTCTGCTTCTGACTTTCCAGTGCGCGAGTTTTTGTCTCCCCCTGCTTCAAAATCTGTTAATGATCTTGGTCTTCATGCTTTAGGAACTGCAAATAAAGCTTAATTTTAGGATTTCGGAAGAGAACCATATAGGTATTTCTAGAAAACTCATGTACTTTCACAATTTTTGGCAGTGTTATCTGTACAAATCGCGCTGGCATTTTGAGAAGAAGTCTCTTAACGAGTTCATTACATTATGAGGTGTAGCAGCATCTCAAAATCCATCAGTAGTCCACCTTAACTTAATGGAAATGATGATCTTCATGTTTCATGAACTGACATGATAAGCTTGTGGCAATGGACATGAACAGGACTAGTAGTTTAGCAGTGAGAGATGAGGCATCACTTCTAGGTGGGGGTAGAGATGTGCTGGTGCCGGATGTTGGGGCTGATAGTGGTGGGATCTGGCTGGACAGGAGGTCGGGCCGGCAAAAGTTTCACTGATGATGGCCACTACTTTTTGGCCCTGAGAGCAATGGTCACCTTACCAACCAAGACGTAGATGAAGTAGTACTTGCTGGCATGGTCAAGGGTGGTTGAACTGTTGGTTAGGATATCGAACGGAGAAGCAGTGTTGCAGCTGTCATTGTCGCCCTTTGACACATTCGCAACGCCATGTGACCCTGTGTTGAAGCTGAACACTGCAGAAACGATGGAATGTCATCGGCATTAAAGAAATGAAGCTCATGATTGATTTTTTTGGCCATTGAAGCTCGAGATTGATTGCGCATGAGTACTAGAGAATGGACTGGTGGGAGTAAAGTGCTTAAAAATCATGATGAGAAAGGTTTTGATTCCTATTCCAGAGAGGGCCAAACTGCAGAAGAGTGTTTGAAGTTGATCGCAACTTATAATTTGCTTAAAAATTATAAGTTGCTTTGTCCAAAAAAAAAAAATCTAAAATCTTTCTTACATCCTTACTTGTTAAAGGATATATTATGTAGAAGATTGTATCTTTCTTGGTACTTCATGTAATTTTCTTATTTGGGCCATGGTACTTCATATGATTGAGACCACCGTAAATCAAATCATAATTGTTATTCGAACTTTTTACAAGACAATCTCAAAAAATGGGTCGAGAAAAATACGCTACGCTTGTTCATTGGTTAGGATGATTTTTTGGAGGAGCAGTGTTGCAGTTGTCATCGTCACCCTTTGGCAAGTTCATGATGTTGTGTGACCTTGCATTGAAGCAAAACGCTGCAAAAATCATGGAAGATCATTGGCACTAGAGAAACGAAGCTCGAGGTTTATTTTTTGCCGCTGAAGCTCGAGATTAATTAGTGCATATAAGTAGTAGAGAATGGACTGGTATGAGCAAAGTGCTTATAAAATTATGATAAGCAAGGTTGTGATTCTTGCTCCAAAGAGGGCCAAACTGCAAGAAGAGTGTTTCAAGTTGATTTCAACTAATGGTCACAACTCGTGTATATGATGTTGTTTATCAAGCCAAACAAAGTATTTAAATTCCTAACTATTTTCTCCCCAAAAATCAGGGCAAAGAATAAAGTCGAATAACCAGACTATCTGAACACACTGTAAAACCTTTTAATAATTATTTTCTCCTATGACTACTCAAGGTAATTTAATTATTAACATGTGGATTGTTGAGGAAGGTTCTGGAGGCAAAGTGCAGAAACACATAGGCAAAGGAGAGAGATTATGCTGCTGGATTTAGCGCGCTCTCAAACCACAGAAATCGTCGGGTTCTTTCGGGCTAATTTCATAGGGCTTGAATTTGACATGCTGCAAGTCCGCAAGAGTGAGTTCACAGTTTCATTGTCATTTTAAATTCTTGCTGGACCGTCTTTGTGTCCAGTTTGATCCTGACAAGATTTACACTGAGAAACTTTTGGTCATTCCAATGCTGGGATTTTCTTGTTATGCCAGTGAAGAATTTGTTCTAGCGATGCTCTCTGCTTCTGACTTTCCAGCGCGTGAGTTTTTGTCTCCCGCTGCTTCAAAATCTGTTAATGATCTTGGTCTTCATGCTTTAGGAACTGCAAATAAAGCTTAATTTTAGAATTTCAGAAGAGAACCATATACGTTTTTCAAGAAAACTCATGAACCATCACAATTTTTGGCGGTGTTATCTGTACGAATCGTGCTGGCATTGTGAGAGGAAGCCTCTTAACAAGTTCATTACATTATGACGTGTAGCAGCATCTCAAAATCCATCAGTAGTCCACCTTAACTTAATGGAAATTATTATCTTCATGTTTCATGAACTGACATGATAAGCTTATGGCAATGGACATGAACAGGACTAGCAGTTTAGCAGTGAGAGATGAGGCATCACTTCTAGGTGGGGGTAGAGATGTGCTGGTGCCGGTAGTTGGGGCTGATAGTGGCGGTATCTGGCTGGACAGGAGGTCAGGCTACCGGAAGTTTCACTGATGATGGCCACTACTTTTTGGGCCTGAGAGCAATGGTCACTGTTACCAACGAAGATGTAGATGAAGTAATACTCGCTGGCATGGTCAAGGGTGGTTGATCTGTTGGTTAGGATAATGAACGGAGAAGCAGTGTTGCAGCTGTCATTGTTGCCCTTTCACACATTCGTAATGCCGTTTGACCCTGTGGTGAAGTTGAACACTGCAGATACCATGGAATGAATGTCATTGGCATTAAAGAAATGAAGCTCATGATTGATTTTGTTGGCCATGGAAGCTTGAGATTGATTGCACATATGAGTACTAGAGAATGGACTGGTAGGAGCAAAGTGCTTAAAAATCATGATGAGTAAGGTTTTGATTCCTATTCCAAAGAGGGCCAAACTGCAGAAGAGTGTTTCAAGTTGATTTTGACTTATAATTTGCTTAAAAATTATAAGTTTCTTTGTCCAAAAAAAAATCTAAAATCTGTCTTACATCATGACGTGTTAAAGGATGTATTATGCAGAAGAATGTATCTTTCTTGGTGCTTCATGTAATTTTCTTATTTGGACCATGGTACTTCACATGATTGAGACCACTGTAAATCAAATCACAATTGTTATTCGAATTTTTTACAAGGCAAGCTCCAAAAATGGGTCGAGAAAAATACACTATGCTTGTTAAGTTTCATCTATGTTAATGCATCATAGCAACAGAGATCAATTTATGTGACATTATGTGAATTTGAAAATAACGACAAGGAATAACGGATTTAGTGGAGAAAAATGCTCAGCTTACAACATCGCTGACCATGAAGGTAACTTAATCCTAAAATGATGATAACATTGGAAGTAAAAGAATTTAAAAAGTAAATCAATTTTCACCAATCATTTAATGTTATAAATTTACACGAAAGTCTATCTCACTTTCAATAGAGCATGCAATTAAATGTATCACTGTAGACATAATCAGGCTCTTTGCATGCAGAGGGAGTGAAATAGAATTGAGATTTGTTTTGATGGGTTTTAAGAATGCTGATCAATTAAGGCATTTGCATTTTTAAATGATGAAATTTTGTAAATAAAAAAAGAAAGCTATGAATTATCTAAATACACATGTTATAATTGACAAATGATTTGGTTCGATTTCTATTCTTGTTGGATCGAAATTTCATGGTTCGATTCGGTCTAGTCTTCGAAGCCAAACCCAGACGTAATTTCATGTTCAAGGGTCGGGTTCACTGGCATTTTGAAATCATCCAAGGAAAGACCTACCCCAGCAACCAAACAGAGAATCGCACTGGCTATCGGAGAAGAGTTTAAAGCTCGGACAAGAATATCCATTCCCCGGTTTAGTGTTTTACAAAACCTGCGTCCAAACAGAGTCCTTCGTCTCAGTCTTGAGAGCGTTATTTTGCAAGCGCCACGTCAACGGCTGACGTGGCGTTCGCGTATTTACCTTTATCCAATTAGATCTCGACACATGGATACTGTTATGAAAATTAAAAAAATAAATTTTTTTCTGCTTCAGTCCTCCATCTTCAACCTCTGCTGGCGCCGGCGCCAACCTTGAGCTACCGCCCCACCGTGGCCACCATGGTCCGCGGCAAAGCTGTTGAGCTCGTCGCCGGCAGCCATGGACGAGCCAAGACTCGAGCTCAAAGCTGTTGAGTAGCAAAACCAGATCTGGCTGTTGAGCGAAGGTCGATCGTCAAGTCCAGGCCGACCTCTTCGTCGTCCCGGCGGCTAAGCCTTGGCCGGCGAGCGCTCGTCCTCAGATATGGAGATGCAGAGCAGTGATCGGCCATAGACGGCCTCTCGTCCACAGATTTAAGCGCCGACCTTCGTGTCCACCCCTTCAGTCTCGCGGCCAAAACTCAAAATCTAGCCGAACTTCCAGATCTGGAGCCATGACAGTTCCAGATCTGGACTTCACCGACCTTCATGTCACCCCCTCTGTCGTCTTGTGTGAACGAGCCATTATCGCTCGTGGCCAACGCTCCAGATCTGGCGCAAATGGCTGATTCTACACAATCGTTTTCTGTTTTGGTCGTCTCGTGACGAACAAATCTGCACACTTTCGGTCCATGGATTTTGTGTTGAGTGGTGGAAGGAGAGACCAGCTGTAGCCATGGATTCTCTTCCGACCAAATCCAGGCCCCTGCTGCCAGAATTGGAAGTGAGGCACCCGGCGGAGGAGACAACCAAGTTGGAGAGATGCGACGCCGGCGACTCCGGCAGTGGCAATGGCGGAAGGAGGCACGGAGGTTGGGCTCGTGGCTGCAGATGGCAGAGGAGGAGAGAGAAGTCCAATTGGATTTGGGGAGTTTTGATTAATTTCTCTATTTCCATGTTACCACACGTGTCAGATCGTGATTGGTTAACAGTAAATAAACGCACGCCACGTCAGCCGTTGACGTGGCGATTGCAAATCACTGAATATTTTCTAACGCACTCGTCGTGATAAAGAGAAAGGCGAAGAACAATGGCAGAGCGTCGTCTTGAACAAGTGTGGCTACTGTCGTCGTTGGTTACCCTACTACGCTCCCTCGCCCTTCCAATCTCTCTCTCACCCTCCCTCCTTCTCGTGGTTTCCCTCGTCGTCGGGGTGCTTGGTTCGAACGGCGGACCGTCGTTCAAGTTTTGACTTGTCTTTGCTGGGGAGGTTCGGTTTTGCCGTAATTGCTTAGTGCATTTGAGCTTTCAGGTAGAGTGGGTGCCGATCATTTGTTCCCTCTCTGGTTCGGCGACGAGTTGGTCGAAAATGTGGGTTCTCTGGTGCTCTTGCGTGTAGCTGTTTCTGAGCTCTACGCTGGGTCTAGAGTGCGGTCGTTTGGAGGGCCGACGATTGTTTTGAGACGATGGGTTTGAAAAATGTGTTATGCGTGGTTGTAATTCGTCGTATTATAGGAACTTTCGAACTTAGTTTTGCATTCCTGTTTTCTACGGCGGAAGTTAGAGCATGAAACGGTTTTGCGTGGAAAGTCCGTGTTTTGGTAACGCATTTGCGTTTCTGTATGTAAAAACCTTGATGCGACACTCTTCCAAATGATTTGTTTTGCGAAGTACCTTTTAGCAGCTTGCTTTAATGTGTTGCAAAGAGTCGAAACCAATTTTGAGAGTGTACATTGACATGCAGGAATCTTCCCCAACCCTCTCGCACGCCCCTCGCAGTCGCCGCCGATCACGGCATCCCCCTCGCACTGTCCCAACACGTACACATTCCCATAACTCCCCGTGTAGAACCCGCCACCGTCGACCACGCCGCTCTCCACCATCCCGAACGCCGCCTCCCTCTTCGCCCTGAACCCGCCGTCCTTCTCCGACCCGCAGACCTTGTGCACCACGTACGTGTCCAGCGCCTCCTGGAAGCCGCTGATCCGGCACTTCAGGTAGCACCCTTTGAGCTGGACCCTCGCGGCGACGGCGGCGGCGATGGCGCCCCCGCAGAGCTTCCGGGCCAGGTCGGGTGTCTTGCCGATGCAGTCGCCGCACTGGGCGGCGGGGAGGTCGCCCCTGCAGTGGAAGAGCCCGGATACAGCCGCCGCTCTATCGCCGACGGCGGTGGAGTAGAAGGTCTTCTGGGAGGCCTGCGAGGTGAGCGTGGAGAGGAGGGATTTGAGGTTCTGGGCGAAGGCGTCAGTCGGGTCCGGGACCTTCTGCTGGGCGCAGCCCTTGAAGACCAGGTCGGTGAAGTCGGAAGAGGGCTCGGCGGGCAAGAACGAGAGCCAGAGGAGGCACACGAAGAAGAAGACACGGAGGGCAATCCGAGACAGACGCAAGCCCATTTCTTTGGTGGACGATATGGATCAGAATTTGGGTCCAACCATTATGCGCTTTCCCGTGTGTTCTGAAGCTTTCTTTGGGAGTTTCTGGAAGTGGGTATTCTGCTTCTTTATCTTTAAGCGGTGATGAAAACAGAGCAACTTCGATTGAAAACAGGGGAATTAAGTAGAGCGCGTACCGATGTGTACTGCCGAATTAGTGTACTGGCTTTCTTCCCAGTAGCACGAATTGGATCGCTTGTATCTTTTTCCGGGGGTTTTGCTTTTGCTTTGCTTTGCTTGCTTCGGGAGTTTTTTTTATGTTTGTCGTTGCTTTTCCTCTCATTTACTTCACTCCTCTGGTCTTGATAGCGAAATGACTAAAGACGATCTCTTTTGTTTCATTAATTCTGATAATGAATGAATGAATAATTGGTCAGACGACAAGAACTCTGTGCAGGCTGAGCCTCGATTTGGGCGCGTGTTCTCTCTTTTTTCAATAATTGGAGTTGTCATTAGACTCTGCCTTTATTGATGTGGGAAAAGGTGATGGGGAGGGGGATGGAGATTAGAGCGACATCTTGTTGTGTTAACGTGTTGGGCAGAGAGGGTACGAGAATGGTATGATCTGATTCAATTCCAATGCTCTGTTTCTTATGCAGGGGCTCTGGCCATGACTCCTAACAAGTACATGGGAATCTCGTTTGACCGGAGCAGGGGTGATCGGTTTTAGGGCGGTCCGATTCTCACTCAAGAACTGGACTATAAGGGATGGTTCCCGATTTCTGGTACTGAAAATCAGACCAGATTAGTCCCCAAGTGGGCCAATGGATCTAGTCCCATATTCCTTTTCTTTTGGGTAAGGTTTTTACTGGTATATCCATTTTGATTAGATGCCAAGTGCACATTTCCTGTGATTCCATTGCAATTTAGCACTCTCAAAAGATCATTCTCTCTGATTTTGCTCGGCATTGTCGACCCTCAACACTACCAACTTCGACACTCTCTCTCTCTCACAAGCATGTCGCGGAGACTTCGTTAGCAAGTTCACTCAATTTGCAGCCCTCTCATTTCTTGATTTGCGTACATGAGTGAAGTTTGAAATTGGACGTGGATTAGGTTTTTTTTTTTTTTAATAAAAATTTTAAGAAAGAAAAGAAATTAAAAAAATGATTGATTTGGTCCGGATAAGTGATTCTGCCTCAGGAATCGGAACTTGATCTAAATTCATTGATTCCCATTTTATGGAACCAAGAATTAGATTAATGATCTTGAAAACTGCCCAAAATTGAATTTGGATGGTTCTTTTTCTCATCCTTACATTAGAGTGAAGTTTCTTTTTTTTTTGATTTTCCCCCTCCTTTGGAAAAGAAAAGGAAAAGGCGTGTTTTTCATTATTGATTTTTTTGTTGTTGCTTTGAGTATTTTTTTTCTCTTTGTATCATGGGGTTCCTTCACTAGAAATCTCCTGCCGCTATTAAAACATGCACTGTCCCTCCCATTACCAAGCAATTAGGTTCATGCTTACTATTAAAACCTTAAAATCTAAGGTTCGAATGTTCCCAAAAGTTTCCCCCGTGTATTAAAAACATTAATCAAACTTTAAGGACTTTAATGATGATGATGATGATGATGATGATGATGATGATATACTTCAAGTTGCTGCATGAGATGAGCCCCCATGAAATTTCAGGCTGCTTTCGACGCGGGTAAACAGATAAAGGTCTTGAGCTCGACATTACCGATCCATGTGAAAGAAGTCAGATCGAAAACTTACCGCTCACGCATGTAATGACACGGGCATTTCGCTGGAGATAGTCTAGTCAAGTTGCCCTGAACATGACTTTGGTTAGCAGCAGGGCCTATCACCCAAAAGAAAAATTGTAGGAAGGACCTACCTGAACAAATAAGTAAAGCAAATTTTTTTTGAAAGGAACAAACATGGAGGGCCTGATTCGAACAAAAGTGGTCAAGATAGGAGTGATCGATTCTCAGTCTAGTTCGGTCCCCGAGCAGTCCAATGGAACCGGTCCATTCTACGACTTCCAAAAGGAAAACCTAAAATTATCATATGGTGTCCCTCATGACATCACTAAATCGAATGTTACTCAATAGGATACATATGGAAAAAGATGAACGCAAATTTCAAACGATGTCCCATAAATGCTTAAACCACAAACTGAAAAATTGAAGGAAGAGCAAGGTTTTAAGAAATATATATATATATATATGTGTGTGTGTGTGTGTGTAATCGGTCCAGTTTACAACTTTGAATTGGAACTGGACGAAAATAACCAGTTTCATTTTATAGAACTGGGAATTGGACCGACACCTCCTAGAAGGCTTGGCCATGGCTTGGCTTTTGTGAAGGCTTGATGGCAAGTTGATTGGAGTAGGTGTCCTTGAGCCTGCTAAGGTCTGGAGGCTTTGTCATGGTCATCGAGCTTGCTAAGGTCCCAACGACCACGAGCTCAACGAGCATGGAGGAGGAGTGTTGAGCTCGCAGGATGGGGTTCGGTGGTTGTCGTTCATTGTATGTTGCGACCAGAGAGTGGATCTGGAGGCTTGGTCATGACTGTCAAGCTTGCTGAGGTTTCAATGACCACAAGCTCAACTAGCATGGAGGAGGAGTGTTGAGCTCGCAGGATGGGGTTCGACGGTTGTCATTTGTTGTATGTTGCAACCAGAGAGTGGATCTGGAGGCTTGGTCATGGCCATCGAGCTTGCTGAGGTTTCAACAACCACGAGCTCACCGAGCATGGAGGAGTGTTGAGCTCGTAGGGCGGGGTTCAATGGTTGTCGTTCGTTGCAAACATGGTGGTACTATTCATCCGAAAAGAAGAAAATTTAGCAAATTGACATTGTTTTGTCTAAAATTGTCTACGTCAAATTGCTAGCATGTCACATAGATGGCCGGTGATAATTGCATGTCATGTCAGCTAGTTTCAGATGACAATTAGAAGAACTAAATTGAAATGACATGTGATTTAGGATTATATTAGCAAAATTGGAAAGTTAAGGATAAAATTGTCATTCATATGATCCCAATTGGGTAATTTTATCAGCTTAAAATTCTGATAATGAACTGACCAAAAGAGAAGAACTTTGTGCGGGCTCTCGAGGTGGGTGGGTTTCTCCTTTTCAATAATTGGAGTTGTTGCTCGATGGTCTTTATTGATGTGGGAAAAGTTGATAAAAGGGGATGAAGATTAGTGCATGTCTTGGTGTGTTTTGTGTGCCGTTGGGACTCTACACAAAGCCTCTGAGGGGCGGAGAGTATGGGAATGGTAATGTTCCGATTTGAGTCGATTTGGTTCTCTGTTTTCCAATGCAGCCTCCGGAAAGAAAAGTTCTTAGATGATCCAAGATACATGCATGAGCTTGATGCATCTTAGCACAATGTGTTGCGCTGATGTAATGATTTCCCGCTATTCGGACACATGAACGCTGATAAACAAACCAACCATAGTCTGCTTATCATATGGTTTTGGGTATTTGATGACAAGTAGGTGTATTAAAAAAGATCTTACAAGGTTCATGTACGTATATATGTTCGTGGAGGTACAAAATTTAAAATATCACGAAAAAACCTAAATTATGCCGCTCTAACACCAATGTTCAAAACTTTTATCTCACCACCAAATATTCTAATCTCTACCTATAATGAATTGTCACACCAGTATAATTTGAAGTATTGGTGGCGTGAAAAAAGGTTTTGGGTATTGGTGCTGCCAATGGGCAAAGTTTATGAATTTTTTTTTGGGTAAACAAAGGGTATTTTTTTTTACCAAAATTGTGTAGAAATCTTGATGACATAAAAAAAAAAAGAGGTATTGGTGTCGTCGGCGTTGGCATAATTTAGGGTTTATGGCAACATATTTTGAAATTTTAAATATCCTGGATTAAAGTGAAATTTTCCTTCGTCTATAAGAGTTTGGCGATATGAGCAAAAGGCATGCTTTTCTCATTGATTTTGTTTTTTTGGCTGCTTTGGAACTTTAATGATCAAGTGCGATCTTTTGTGTTTTAGGTCCTCCGTTGGAAATCCCCTTTTGCTATTTAAATATGCACCGTCGCTACATTACCAAACAGTTTGGTTCATGCACACTATTAAGACAAAAATAACCTGAAGTTCGAACATTTCAAAAAGTTTCCTACGTGCACAAAAATATCAGTCAACCTTTTGATACTCAAAAAACATGTTGCTCCACGAGACGAGTCCCCTTGCGATTCCTTGCTGCTTACTACATGGGAAGTGAACAAAAGTAGGTCTATATACGAAAGAGGTTTAGGTGGACGTCTTAAGACTCCCACTGCCGTTCCATGTCGAAGAAGTCGGTGCAAATTCTTATCGCTCACATCATAGGTATTAACGCAAGTGTATTACAATAGATCGTCTAGTTAAGTTGCACTAAACACGACATTGATTAGTAGAAGGAAACTATTACCCGCAATATGTGTGTGTGTGTGTCCAATAGAGTGAAAAAGAACATAAAAGGGAAATAAGGGGCGAGTAATTGAAAATTTGGCCCCAAACTTGTTAGCTCTTTTCAGCTCTTTGATTTGTTCTCAACAACTTCCAAGCGGGGCTAGATCCAAATTCGATTGGGGCCTAAAAGCCCACAAAGGCCCATCCATATTTAAATAATTGAAAAATATCTTTAAAAGCAATTAAAAGCAAAAGAAAGCTTCGATAAAAAAAATTGAATATTCATGCTCAAATGACCTGGCAAAGTCACTAAGGGTGTACATGGTAATTGGCTAAATAATCTAAATAGTATTTGATTATGTTCTTTTGTTTCTAGAAATATATTTGGCACATAAATCCGTTTGGTAAAATTTTTGTTTTTGGAAATAAATTTGGAACAGAATTAAAAATAAAAAAAAACTTCGATTTTTGTTCTCGAGATAAATTCCAAAAATCTAGTTCAAATTTAATTTTCTTTCCTTTTCCTTTTCTTCTTCCTTTTGATCGATGACCTCGCTAGTTGGAGCGTTGCTAGCCTTGGTCATGGCCAATGACCTTGCCGGAGCATTGTTAGCCCGAGCCTCGTTGTGGTTGGGTGATGTCAGCCTCACCCAGATATGACAAAGTTGAGCTCGCCCAGCCACTGACGAGGTTTGGCCTCGTTGGGCCACCACTAGGTCGACGTTGCCCAGCCAAGGCAGGGTCAACCCGACGGTGGCCCAACGAGGCTCAGTGGTTGGGTGAGCTTGGCCTCACCACCTGGCCAAGGCGAGGCCAAGCTTCGCCCAGCTCACAACGTTGCTTGGGCCAACGACCCTCACCGTGGCTCGATGTTACCAAGGGTCGTTGATGCTCCGACAAGGTCACTAGCCCGAGTTTGGCTGGTCGCTAGCAAGGAGGACAAGTTGAAAAGGAAAAAAAGGAAGGGAAAAACAAAAAAAAGAGAAAAATGTAATAAAATTATTAAAAAATTAAAATAAAATGGTTTAGACTAGAAATTTTAAGGGTCTTACCAAATGCATTTTTATCTCGAAAATAAAAATTTTGGGCAGTTACCAAATACTTTCAAATTCTCAGAAATTATTCTCTGGAATAGAATAAAAAAGTTATTTTTTAGCAGAAATTGTTTCCGGACATAGAATCATTACCTTGCGCACCTTAAGAAGTAGCTGAACTTGTTGAAAGCATACCATATTAGGAGGCTAAAAATAAACCCCAACTGTCTTTAATTTCTAGCATCCTATGTGCGGCTTTAAACATAATCCGTGAAAGTCATGAGCCGTTAAAATTAGATGGCATGAAATTCTTGTAAATAAAATTTATATTTTCTTAGTAATATTTATGTTAATTTTTCAGTAATTGCATGCTCGAGTTTTGAATCTAAATGAATCCTTAGATTTTTAAAAGGGAAGAGATTTGACTTTGGGCTGGGCTTAACCAGCTCTCACCTAATATGGTTAATTTGGTTTGAGTCGACCTAGGTTGATTCGGGCTTGGAGAGCTCTAGCATTAAACCTTCCGGTCAGGCCTAATTTGTGGGACAAAAGCTTGGTCGACTCGATGCGTGAATAGTCGCGGCCAAACCGAAACTATCACCGATCGATTTCGAGTTGCCATTTGCCACCAAGTCAATCCAATGTAACGACAAGCTATTTTGGGTAGGTGCCGGTTCGTCGATCCATCAATCGGCCTCTCTTACCTTTTTGTGGTTCCTTTGAATACTTTTTCCATCTTATTCTTGTCTTGTTTTTAGTTGTTTTTTTTTTTTTTTTTTTTTTTTGGTAAAGATCTTGTTTTTAGTTGTTGATATAGGTAAAAGAAAAAAAAAAGCTAACCCCCTCCAATTGGCCTTACGACTTGGAAGATGCTTAAGCCGCATATGGACTATCAAAGAGGGAATACATGGAAATCAACATGACTCGTGTTACTACTGCTACGTTGCCCTTTCAAGAAATTATAATGATGATGATCATAAAGAAACCGACCATCTTGATTATGCATGGAAAACGCTTAAGCCGCATATGGACTTTCTCAATCTTTTAAGCCTAAGGGCTTGAATCTGCCATTTTTTTTCCAGAGAAGACGGGTCTGGCATGTGTATCTCTTACATTAGTGCAATTCAGAAGATTTCAATTGCAAGAGACATAACTAGATATGCCATGAAATCTTTCCGTAATTGCATTAGTGTGAGACATAAGTCCTTGGGGAAAATGCCATGTGTTATATAGCTTGTTTTCTGAAACTCTCCAGCTAACTTATTTTCCTAAATTTTTCCCTTCCCCTTTGCTTCAGATACGCTACTGCATTCAGAGGGTTTCTCTACCAACATTTATTCTATTATTCGAGCATATTTTGCTATTGTCTTTTCTCATTATGATTATCAATTACCGCAATTGTTGAAAGGAAAAAAAATACGTCTTCACCAAACTATCAACAAAAAAATGTTATGCTTATTCCACTCAATATACAAATAACTTAATTTTAAATTAAAGCTTTTCCTAAAATAAACTGGTGTTTTTATATCCCAAGGGTACGACTGTAATTAACCAACTATTTTTTTTTTTTGTTAGTGCTACTCTACTTTATCATAACTCTCACTTTCAGACTTTTGCTTTATCTCCTACAGGATGTGGGAGTTGAAATTCACACTCAGTTTCTAAATCGTCCTACCCCACCCCCTCGGTCCTCTTGAGAAGGTGGAGATTCGATCCCTCATGTCCCCCTTTCCAAGTGGAAATGGTAGCTACCGAGGTAAACCCCAATGGTTAATTAGCTGACCATCTTGAGGGGGAACTAACGCAGCACCCACCCCCAAGACTGTTCTCTTAAGATATAGTGGCCTTTATAAAGACAAATGACGAACAATTTATTTTGTCCTAATTAATTTTGGATTTCAATTATTTTTAAGGAGGGACTTATCCATCAAGCACGCCCAGTAATTATTAAAAGCACCATTACGGAAAAAAAAAAAGCACTTTATGATGTGAAAAAATTGCATTTCATTTTCTTTCTTAATTTTTTTTTATCTTTTTAATTTATAACTCATTATATGCATATCCTTGTTTATTTCTTTCCTAGTGAAACATGTCACCTATGTGTCATTCTCGTGAACTATAATAGGCCATCATATTATCATGTTTCATTTTTTTTTTAATTTGTAAATTGGGGTAGTGCCTTAAGCATGCTAACGAAATAGATTCCACTTAGGAAACAAAAAGAAATGCAATTGGTTATGATGCCAAGTTATATAACAATATAATTGGTTAAAGTCTTGATATTGTAATATTGGTGGTTCATAATATTCAATCACTAATGGCAAACACTTTTAACTGATGAGCGACAATCTTCACTAAAAAGCCAAGAGGAAAAAAATGAATCTCAACATGAAATAAAATTCCAACAAAAATGAAATAAATTGGAAACATAACCACCGAATAACTATTCGACTGTGGAGAGCCTGTTGGCAGAGAAATTCAAGATGTGAAATCGAAAGAATAAAATTTATGTAAATTTTTTTAAAGAGAGAGACTATAGTGACTTGGCAGAAAGGCTGTTTGAGTAGATAATCCTTACGTATGATGGGGCATGGAGAATTTAGTTTGAGAAGATTATTTTGGAGGAGTCTATTTTGGGAGTTACTTTTTCAGAGGAATTTATTTGGAGGTGTTGACGTTCAAAAATGTCTGATTTTTAGTTATTATTGACATGTGATGTTCATTCGCATTGGGTGTAAATATTGACACATATCAACAAGTGGCAAATGAATGCAGATTATTTTACCAAAGTTGTCGATGAGCATTTTAACTAAGGAGCAAGATCGATGCAGAGGATTTTATCAATGCTCAAGCATGTGTAGATAAGGAAGATTGTGGAGAATAGTTGGGATTTTATCAAGGTTCAAGCACTTGTAGATAAGAGAGATGGTTGAGAATAAAGATTGATGTGCTATTTTAAAGGAGCAATTGTTGTAGATAAGGGAGATCATGGAGAATAGTTAGAGTCATGTGAAGAGATTGAGGTGTTATTTTAAAGGAGCAACTGCTTTGAAGAAAAGACTCACCAACGTGGAAGTATAGTTACAAACACAAAGAAATTGCTCCCAAAAAAGCCTATAAATATCAAATTCTCATCAACTAGAAAATTCCCTCGACAATCAAAATGTAATGTTTTATTATCTTTATTTTTTTGCACTTTAATTTTTTTCTAGCTATAGCTTTCCAATTCGCACCGTTGATTGAATTTCTATGCATATCTCTATCTCGATGTTTCATCGTCGATTAAATTCCGACGAGCATCTCTATCATAGGTGTCACGTAGTCAATTCAATTCTGACGTTACATCTTTGCAGGTTCTTGAGCTTTATCGTTGATTAAATTTCGACATAGTTCGTGTACGTGTGTTGCTATGGAATTGGTTGTATTTTCAAGCTCTGTCGTTGATTGAATTTTGACACGGTTTGTATGTACAATTTAGTTCGAAGTTTAAAATAAATATTTGTTGTTATTTCTTATCCGCCTGGATATTTTTTGTCTGGAGTGACCATAGAACCCGCCAACTCTCATCAAAAGCCGAAGAATGACTTTTGGAGATGATGTTTCGTCGTCGGTTAAATTCCGGTGAAATAGGGGAAAAAAGGGTTAGATTGTAGATTAAAAATGATAAGCATTCTTATTTGAATATGAGGTGTCCTCCGGACATTCGTTGCCAAAATCTCATATGGTCCGGACAATTGACATGTGTTTGGTCATTGACTCTTGTCCATTGGCACCCGGACCATGGCATGAGTATTGCTCGTTAGGTTCCTCCTCTATTTTCTTATTGGAAAAAGCAAAACAGGTCAAATCATGCTGGATCTCAAATTGCAATCAAAGCGCCCGGGAGTGAGTGAATTGTGTCGTTTGAGCTAGGAGTATGGTTTTAAGGTATAAATTATTTCTACGGATAGATTTTAGGTTCTAAGCTGATGAAATTTGTAACTTGGAACCTAAATTTAGAATAAGATCTTTTGTTTTTATTGGTTTATGTTTCATGCAATCTTGCGGTGTTTTGTAATATCCAATAATAAGTGTATAATATGGAACTACTAATTTGAGCTTCCATTTTATGATCTAGGCTTTTACTTTGTTAATATTTCATATTCTTCATGTGTCTAAATACAAGTTATCGTTAATGGATTAGCAAGGGAAAATTACCAAAAAAGTTACAAACTTATTGTAAGTATGCCGATTAAGTCCTAAACTTATTTTTTTGGCCAATTGAGTCATAAAATTTTTGCAATTATGTCAGTTCAGTCCATCTGGCTAATTAACAAAATTAACAAAATAATTCGAAAAAAAATTATTAAAAAATTGTCGTTGGTGCTAGTTGGCCGCTACATTAACGTTGGCTAGCTAAATTTGGCCGGATGGACTAAATTGGCACAACGCAAAAATTTTAGGACTGAATTGGCCAAAAAAAAGTTTAGGACTAAATTGGTACAATCATAATAGATTTAGGACTTTTTTGGTAATTCTTCTGGATTAGCAATAAATGGTGGTCATTAAAGGTGATAATTCATTATAATTATTCAATTGATAATACACGTGGAATTTGACTAGACTTTGGAACCAACCTTAGAATCTGTGATAGGGTATGTGCCAGGTTCCAAGGTGTGTAGGATATGTTATAAATTCAAACAAAATGAGGAATGTCTTTCAACGGGTAAGTTTTAAATTTCAAATAGATCTTGTACGAAACCTGAAATTGCTCATGTATAATTTAAGCACCAGAGCGTTGCGTTTGGCCAACATTCGTTGTGCCTTATTGCCATGATTGCGAGCTGGAATCCCATGATGATGCACAACCCAAATCAAGAGAAAAGACTCAACTTCGACAAACTCAAAATTGATGGAGGGTCATATGAAATAAGTTGGCAACAGTGAGGAGTCAGAATATTCGCTCTCAAGATGCTGTCTCTCATGCTCCCAATTGAAGGGTTTGCAGTATTTAAGTTAGAAATAAGTTGATTGCAAATTCAAGCAATTGTCAAACTGTCATTGGTCAAGAATAAACAAGAAATCACCCACTTGAGGATAGAAACGGAAAAGAATAGAATACTTCAAAAAATTTCTGTTCAAAAAGAACATTTGATTGATCAAAGCATGATGTGCACAATGAAGCCCTTTGTTTGGACCTGAGCAGATCCTACAAAGATTCAAAGGGAAAAATCTTGGAACAGGTCACTCAGCCTATCTTATAGAGAGTCTCCCCGTATTCCCTAGTTGGTAGAAAAGAAAACTATACACAACCAACAATGAGTGCGAGGTGTGCATGCACCAACATGTTAAAATAATGAATGTAGCTTGACAAGATACTCTTCATTGAAGAGACTACTGCAGATGACCCTCGTAGGTGGCAAAACCCTTGGGATTGGTTAGGCTGGTTTGCTTCTCATCAACTAGAACAAACTGTGTGCCAATGATCCAATAATAGGTCCCGAGTAGATGATGATCGTCGTGGTCATCTTTATGAGCGATTGCAATTCCGATGCAACTAACCCCATTAAAGTATTGACCGCCACTCTAGACCTAATATAGGAGGGGAAAAGCAATTTCAACGGCTAACGTACGTCCACTTTACTTGTTAATCCTATCTAATCCGGCGATTGATAGTCTTTTGTCACTGATTCGTGGAGCGCCGGGACCATGTGATATTGCCCGCTAGTTTTCTTTTAATTTTTATTATAGAAAAAAGCATATGGAATCAAATCCTGCTGGATCTCAAATTTCAATCAAAGCACCTGCAGTGGGTGGACTGTGTTGTTCGAGCACCAGTGTTGTGTGTTGCCAAAACAAATTCTGCCTTATCACCCATATAGTGTCGATAATCCATTGGCGAAGGCCGGGAATCGGTAGAGATCATAACAAGGTGTGGATTGTGTTGTTTGAGCATTCTGAGGTAATCGAAAACACCTTGCTCCTCTTCTCTTCTCTTATCTGTTACATTTTCTTCTGATCAATTCCGCATTCAGTTATAAGGTACATTTATGCAATTCCAGATCTAAGATTCCATATTTCTCTTCTCTTGGGCTGTAAAGTAAGTGGCTTTGATTTTGGGCTCTGCTCCATCAATCTCTTTTGCTGCCTTCTTATCAGGACAATCCCCTCACGATGAAAAGAAAAGAACGCATTCATTTAGAAGATCCGGCAGATGGGGTGTCTTCCACATGGACCTTTCCAAACGTAGATGATCATGAACACGGAACCAAAAAGCAGAAAGGAAATTATTTTGAAGTGTTCTTGAGCTTTAGAGGGAAAGACACTCGGAAAGGTTTTGCCGATTATCTCTATAATAGCCTTGTTGATGCTGGAATTTATGTGTTTAGAGACGATGAGGAGCTCCGTGTTGGCAAAGAGATTGGTCCGGAGCTTCTCTGTAGTATCACGCAGTCTAAGATCTCGATCCCGATTATCTCAAAAAACTATGCTTCCAGCAAGTGGTGCTTACATGAGTTGGCTCAAATGTTAAAATGCAAGAGAAGCAGAGGGCAAATAGTGTTGCCTATATTTTACAAAGTGAAACCCTCACAAGTGCGACATCTTATGGGGAGATTGGGAGATGCCGTCAATGCACATAAAAGGAATTTGGATGAAATGGTTGTGAAGGAATGGGAAGAAGCGCTCAAAGAAGTCAGTTTCTTGAAAGGATGGGAATAAGAGAAAATTGATAATGGGTAAATCATTCTTCACTAAAGTGTTGTTTAATTTCTCATAGCTAGATAAATATTGCCATCATATACTGAAACTTACATTGTTATTTGATAGGCATGAAGGAGCAATAGTTAAAATGGTTGTTAGAAGAGTTATGAGTGAGTTAAAAAGACTTTTTCAGCTAATTGTTTCCAGACAGTTGGTGGGAATTGATGATCGTGTGGAAAAAATTATGAGCTGGATAGATGCTAGAGTTGATGGTACAAGGATCATTGGAATTTATGGAATGGGCGGCATTGGTAAGACTACTCTTGCAAAGGTGTTATACAACAAACTCTCTAGTCAATATGAGGATTTTAGCTTTGTAGCAGATATTCGAGAAACATCTCAATGCAAGGGTATTGAATGCCTACAAAAGCAACTCATTTCCGACATAATAGGAAATTCATGTGATGTGGCTAATGTCGATGAGGGAATCAGAGTCATCAAATCTCGATTTAGATTTAAGAAAGTCCTTGTTCTTCTTGATGATATGGATACCAATATTCACGTGAATGCTTTAGTCGGAGACGGGAGTTGGTTTAAAGCAGGAAGTATGGTCATCATCACAACTAGAAACAAGAGCATTCTCGATGAAGCAAGGGTGGACTACATATACCAACTCAATGAGTTGTCATTGGATCAATCATTAATTTTATTTAGTAGACATGCATTTCGAAAGGATTCTCCTTAGAGTGATTACAAGGTTATCTCTCGTGATGTCGTATCTACTACTGCGGGGCTTCCCTTAGCTCTTGAAGTTATTGGTTCATTTTTATGTGGAAAGAGAGAAGAAGTATGGAAAGATACATTAAAGAAACTAAAGAAAGTTCCCGATAAGAAAGTGCAAGAGAAGTTAAGGATAAGTTACGAAGCATTAGATTATGAGGAGCAACAGATATTTTTGGATATTGCATGCATTTTTAATGGATCATCTAAACAAAATCCAACTTATATGTGGGATGCTTGTGGTTTTTTTTCCGGGTAAGGGGATTGAAGTATTAAGTCTTATGTCCCTAATTAAAATTGATGAAGATGGCGAGCTTATGATGCATGATCAAGGCGAGAGATCTTGGAAGGAAATTGTTCATCTAGAAAATCAAAAGAGGCCTCAAAAGCGTAGCAGATTATGGAATTATGAAGAAGCTATAGATGTGCTTGATAGCAATAAGGTAAGAGTTTTCTTGACATGTCTTAGCTAGTGAATGTTAGTCTAGCTTCTCTTTTTTGTTTGAGATAAAAAATATTGTCAGTCCTGAGTTTTTTGCGCCGCTTCCACTAGCAAAAGAACTTATTGCTTGCTATACTTGCCTGATTCTAGGACATCATTGTGGAGCCATTTCTTAGTTAATGATTATATATATATAGAGAGAGAGAGGGCAGTATTGTGATGAGGACACTCTCCTTAGGTAACTTCAATTCAACAACAACGAAACTACAAGAACATAATGACATCTATAAATTGTTGGGGGCCATGCTTTTCCCATATATCTGTCTGATGCACATGTTTGGTATTTGGATTCTTCTTTTTATTTATTGTGAGGTCTTCTTTCTTTTTTCTTTTATTGAGTATGGACTTCTTATAAGTTGTTTCCTATGATAAATGAACATCATAAGTAAAGATTTGGTCCCTTAAATATTACCTTTCGTTCAATTCAGTCCCCTATCTATTTTTTTTTCCCTCAATGTAGTCCTTTATCTTTCACAGTGTGTGCAATCAAATCATTTGTTGTCAACTATTGATTTACATCGTCAATTTGCTAATGTGGCTTTCATATTTATTTATGATGTATGTGCAACTGTGCAGTATAACCCTCTGAACAAATATTATTTTTGTTATGTAAATTTTTCATAATAGTGGATAATTTCTTTATATGGATTTGGTAATTTCGTATATTTTGTGAAAATGGATAATATTCCTACTACTCCTCTTATAACATTTCTTTGTCAAAGATAGGCTATCATGTTATATAATGGATGAATACCTTTAAAGCACAAATTAGTACCCCTTGACATGTTTACTTGACCAATTTTCATCTAACCAAAAGTCTCATGGATTTGATGTGAAAAATCCATATGATTGGCGTGTGGGTCAAATGTACCAATTTGGGTTTTTTGAAATTTAATTTGAGGTAAATGGTTATGGGCTATTGGGTGTCAGTTTGTGATTTTTTGTAAAACGAATATTATTTTGGGGTAAATGTATAATGCAGGTACCGGTTTGAGATTTATCATATATGAGTTGATCTCATCTCATTATTGAAAAATTATGGTCCCAAATGTTTCCTAATTGCAGGGCACTAAAAAGATTGAGGCCCTTTGTCTTGGCAAATATAGTAGGGAAAGAACATACAAAGCTGAACAGTTCAAAAAACTGACCAACTTGAGGTTCCTTCAAATAAATGGTGCAAATTTTACTGGAGATTTCCAAAGCTTGCTTCCTCAATTAAGATGGCTTCAATGGGAGAATTGTCCCTTGGATTTCACAGCAGCCAACTTACATTTGAAGAAATTAGTCGTGCTCGATCTATCTTGGAGTGGGATATCGGAGTATTGGGGAGGATGGGGTCCACTTAAGGTAAGATCTAGAGAGGCATATCTCTTTTGAATAATCATGCTTAACATTAAAAAGTACTAAAAAATTTATTTTAACTATGTTAATTAACATTATGAAAAATAAAATTACAAAATTTGTCTTTATCTTGATTATTTTAATCAAAATCGTTTATGGTTTTTAAGTTAATTTCTCGCCAAGCAAAAGTGTGTCTTTTAGCGATTGTTGTTAAATGTCCATATCAATCTTCTTTTCATGGAGAAACAAAAACCCCCCACGGTTACGTGTGTCGTAAATATATGCTAACATGTACGATGCCCGACTATCGGGCCTTAATACCTCGGGATAGATCAATGCGAATTATGTTTCGACCAAAAAAAAAAAAAAAATACATGCTAACATTCTAAATTCATTTTTATCTTAGAGTAACTAAAATAATTTATGAATTGCTCTGACTTGTTGCATCCAACAGTTATTCCTTATAATTGTCAATTATTGATTTCACCGTATAGCAATGTTATAAGAGTAATAAAATTATCCTTCCAATGGCAGATTAAAATTTTTTGTATCTTCTAGATATAACATTTCAAATTTGTTTTTCATAATTAAATTAGCTGTTTCTCTTTAACTTCATACCGTCAAAAGAAAAATGCTCCCAATGAATGCATCTCTCTTCTATTTGAATTCCCCATCTGCTTTTTAAAATAAAATTTGCTTATTCAATTCACTTGGCATTACGCTTTATCAGAGAAAGATATGAAAAAAAAAAAAAAAAGAATCTAATCTAACAAGAAAATTAGCTATCTTAATAAATAACAAAAATATCAAATAATATTGCTAATATTTAATAATATATCTAAAAACATTATCTAATAGTGAATTCTCTAATATCCATAAATATGCTTCATGTCTAATCATAAAAAAAGATTTTTTTAAAAACTAAATAGATTCTTTCTTTGAAACATTATTCGAAAGTAACTGTAGTTAGCACTTGTACATCCTTAAGATTCTTTTGCAATGAATATGCTTAAAAACCATTTATATGTACGTTGGTGGAGCCAAAACAAAACTACTAAAGAAACCTTCGAAATTAAATATGATTACTGTGAAGGAGCAGTGGCGCAGGGTAACTTGGAAGAATTTTTAAATTAAAAAAGAAAGAAAAGGAATTGCATTGGTCCATTCACGTCAAGGAATCCTTCCTTCTTCTTTTTTTCTTCAGATGGCAACCGAGCTCAAAGTGATGAACCTCAGGTGTTGTAAATCTTTGAGAAGAACTCCCAAATTGTCCACTTTCAAAAGCTTGGAGATTTTGATTCTTGAAGATTGTTGGGATTTGGAAGAGATTCATCCTTCTATCGAGGACATCAAGACCCTCGTCTCATTGAATATCAGGAGATGTTGGAGACTAAAGGAGCTACCGGCAGGAATAGGTAGAATGGAAGAATTGAGAGAGCTTATCTTAAATCATACTGCCATACGAGAGATTCCTATTTCGAGAGGTTGTTTGAGAAAGCTAGAGACTCTTTGTGCCTCATTTTGTGAAGAACTTGCTCAACTTCCAAAATTTATGGGCTTCCTAGTGTCCTTAACTGAGCTGGACTTATCTTACTCAGGAGTTGACAAATTACCGGAATCCATTAGTTCTATGAAGGAGCTTGAGACCCTTGTTGCCTCCAGTTATGCTAGGTCAGTCCACATACCCTCTAAAGGCCATCTAGAATCTATGTCTCTCCTTGGCACAAGGAAATGCGAACAACTCACTCAACTTCCGGACTTTGTAGGCTCCCTGTTGTCTCTGCAATACTTGTTATTACGGGGATGCCACTTGTTGAGATTGATTCCCAATTCGATTGGAAATTTGACATCCTTGATTGAATTGCATTTAGAAAGGACAGCAATTACAGAATTACCTGAAAGCATCGGAAATTTGCAGAATTTGAGGATGTTGGACATTCGAGGACTCATATAATGGAATTGCCTGGTGTTATTGGAAGGTTGGCGAAACTCCAAGAGTTGAGGGCTTCCGGATGCAAAAATCTGGGAGGACTACCTAGTAGCATCGGGGAATTGGTTTCGCTAAACAAGCTTGATTTAGACAAGTCAGGCATTTTGGGTTTGCCGGAAAGCATTTCTAAGCTCTCTTCTCTCCAAAACCTCAGCGTTCTATATTGTGAAAAGCTCAGAGAACTACCAGAAGTGCCCTCTGGCTTAACAGCTCTAGGTATCACTTGCCAGAGTTCGTCACTGCCACATCTGTCCCAACTTAACCTTCTCAAGAAACTCATTATTTTTTATTGCTGTTGGCTCGAATGTCTCCCAGAGCTTCCCATTGGACTAGCAATGCTTTCTATTACACGTTGTGGAAAACTGAAAGCGTTGACGAATTTGTCAAACTTGAAGCAGTTATTTGAATTGATTCTCGACGAGTGCTTTGAGCTGACAGAAGTCACTCGCTTGGAAGGTTTACAACCTTTATCCAACTCACATGTACGGCAATGCCCTAAGATATCTTGGCTTGATGAGGTCGAATCGTTTGAGTCTTTGAGAGGCTTACAGATCGACGAGGGGTTCCCAGATTCTTCGAAGTTAATAAACTTAAAGGCATCTCAGCTTGAAGGATCCGTGGATCTTTCAAATTCAAAGATTCTGCAGGAAACAAAAGCTGCAAGTTGCGTGAATCTAGTTGAAATTCAGAGCCTTGATGGATCAATATCCTCACAAATGTTGGATTTCTGTGAGTGCACGTCCGCTGGACAATCCCTAGACCTTTCAAGTTCCAAAAATCTGAGGGTACTAGTTGTTACAAATTGCAAGAATCTAACTGAAATTCGAGGCCTTGATGGATTAGAATCCTTGCAAGTTTTAGATATCTCTGGGTGCACATCTCTTGGACAATCACTGGACCTGTCAAATTTAAAGATTCTGGAGAGTTTCTCAGCTGAAAACTGCAAAAATCTAGTTGAAATTCGAGGCTTTGATCGATTAGAATCCTTGATAGATTTGAATATTTTTGGGTGCACTTCCCTTAGACAATCACCAGACCTGTCAATTTTTGTAGGAAATAGAAAGTTTCGATGCTACAAGCTACGAGAATCTAGTTAAAATTCAAGGCCTGGATGGATTAGAATCCTAGGATAATTTGCATATTGCTGGGTGCACGTCTCTTTAAAAACAACCGGACCTGTAAAATTTAAAGAATCTGGGGGATTTTCATACTGCAAACTGCAACAAATCTAATTGAAGTTTGAGGCCTCGATTGATTACAATCGTTGGTGAGGTTTAATTTTCTAGATGCCTGTCCATTGAAAGATTGCCATACCTTTCAAGTTCAAAACGTCTGTGGAATTCTGTGCTGCAAATTGCCAGACTCTAGTTGAAATTCACAGCCTTAACGGGTTGAATTTATTGGTAAGAATGGATATTTCTGGTTGCACATCTGTTGACAGATTACGAGATCTTTCTACATTAAAGAATTTGAGGGAATTTCATCCTGCATAGTGCAAAATCTAGTTGAAGTTCTGGTGCTTGACTGGTTAAAATTTATGGAATGGTTTAATATCTCTTGATGCATGTCCATTCAAAGATTCCCGAACCTTTGAAGTTGAACACTTCAAGGAATTTATATTGCTGCATACTGCCACATTCTTTGTTGAAATTCATGGCCTTGACAGGTTCGTTATTGGTAAGGTTGGATGTCTCTGGGTGCATAGCTTTTGAATTTGACAGACTGCCTGACATTTCTAGTTTAAAGAATTTGAGGGCATTTCATGCTGCAAACTGCAAGAGTCTAGTTAAATTTGTGGCCTTGATGGGTTGGAATTATTGGTAATATTAGACATCTGTGGTTGCACTTCCCTAGGAAGATTGCCAGATCTATCGTGCTTGAAAACCCTGATGTGGTTGAACATAGACAACTGTGAGAAGCTGCATGACATTCAAAGCCTAGAGAAGTTCTCATCCTGCAAAAATTTGTGTATTCAAGGAGAAGAGTCATTAGCAAAATTTCCAGACGAGTTGAGATTTGAAGATTTAAGGAACTTAATAGGGACAGATTGTCGGGACCTTTCAGACATTCCAGGGCTCAGAGGATCGAAGACACCTAGAATGTATAAATTTCATGATGCTTGCCAATTGAGACTTTACCAGATTTGTCAGAGTGACTTGCAATTGTTGGTTGCACAAGACTGCAACAAACTAACAGAGCTTCAATGGCTTGAAGACTTGGAGCTTCTACAAGCTTTAGATATTTTTAGATGCAAGTTGCTAAATGCAATACCTAAATTGTCTGGGGCTTTCCTCTCACGGAATTTTGAGCAGTAGTCACGTCAAGACATTTATGAGATCACATTCTGGTGATAGTTCACCATTGACATGATCCACGTCCCTTAACAAGGCAAAATCTTAATCTTGAAAATGTCTGGAATTGAGCTGGCAGTCCTGATGAATCATCCGTGAGTGATTCTTCTTTGTACATTACCAAGTGATTCATGTTTCTTAGTTGGACTGAAATCTCTCTTGATCATTGTAGGAATGAAAAATGGCATCTCTTGTTGGAGGACTAGATCATAAGTGTTCCTTCAGAGAAAATAATTTATCACTTGTCATCAACTATGTTTCTTCATCCTCGACATGATGTCGAGAACCAGACTTTTAGATTGATAGTCATCTCGCAAGTTCTGTATTTGAAGGTTGTGGTGTTTGCACGCAGGTCATGTATACAGGGTTTGATTTGTTTACACAGCAAGTCGTACTTTTATCTTTTGTTTGATTCTTATCATGCCAGGCATACCAGTTTTTACGCAGTGTTGATACGATGGAAATTACAAGACATTGAAAGAAGAATCAGCTATTTCAGAAGATCCCTTTGATCAATAGTCATCTCGGTTTCTTTTTGTAGACGATTCAAATCCTCCACTCAGGAATGACGTGAATTTGATTGCTTTTCCTGATTGCTGGAATAGATTTTTGGTTCTGCAATATTTCAATTGTAATTCTCTCGTGTCTGTTCTCACTTCTCATATGTTTGATGATTAACATGTGGATTATATTGCTGGATCTTTGGTGCTCTCGATCCCCAGAACTTGTCGGGTTCTTTCAAGCTAATTTTAGAGGATGTGAATTTGATATGCTGCAAGTAGCTGGAGTGAGCTCAGAGATTCATTGTCATTTTAAATTCTGAGAGAATTGTTAATGTGTTGAGTTTGATATTAACAAGATTCACACCGTTTATCCTGTCACATGCGATTTAATCTTCTGCTCATTAGTCATTCCAATGCTGGGATTTTTTTCGCTATGCCAGTGAGGATTTTGTTCTAGTGATGCTCTGCTTTGACTTTCCAGTACGCAAGTTCGTGTCTCCAGCTGCTCTCTAATTGCTTAATAATCTTGGTCTTCATGATATAGGAACTGCGAATGGAGCTGAATTTCAGAATTTCGGAAAACCATTTATATTCCAAAGAATCTTAGGAAGTACTGCAAGTTTGAGCAATGTTATCTGCATGAATCATGCTGGAATTGTGAGAAGAAGCCTCTCAATGAGTTTATTCACTTAATGATGAGGAGCAACTTCTTGCAATCTAATCTATCAATATACCGCATGTATCTAGGAGAAATAATGATTCTCATTCATTAAGAATTAACCTTACAAGCTAGTGCCAATGGACATGAACAGGACTGGCAATGTAACACCGAGAGATGAAGCATCACCTCCAGGAGGTGGCGAAGATGTAGTGGTGCTGGTGGTCGGGGCTGGTATTGACGGGAATCCCGTTGGACTGGAGGTCAGGCTGGTGGAAGTTTGGCTGGCGGTGATCACTATTTTTTGGCCCTGAGTGATGGTCACTGTCGGCGCTGGTGTAGACGTTGTGACCCTCGCCAGCGTTGTCAGGGGAAAGGTGGCTGGGCTTTGGGTCAGGTGATGAATGAAGAACCGGAGTTCCGGCTGTCGTTGTCGTCTCTGGACAGATTTGTGACGTCGTGCGACCCTGTGTTGGAGTCGAATACTGCAAAAACAATGGAAGATCATCGGCATCAAAGAGTGAAGCTCAAGATTGATCTTCTGGCCACTGAAACTCCAGATTGATTGCACATATAAGTAATAGAGAAGGACCGATCGGAGCAAGGTACTTCATTACGATAAGCAGGTATCCGATTCCTATCCTAAGAGGGCCAAACTGTAGAAGAGTGTTTTAATTTCAACTACAGGTCATACCGAACCGGAAAAAAAAAAAAAACTTGTGACAATCCGAACACACTATAAATCTTTTCATTTCATTATCTCATGTTGCTTTGTCCAAAACGAAAAAAATCTAAAATCTCGCTTACATGCTAGAGGATATTATATGTTAAAGACAGTATCTTTCCTAGTAATTCATATGATGCTTTTTTCTTTGGGCCACGGTATTTCATATGATTAAGATCACTGAAAGTCAAATTGTAATCGTTAGTCGAACTTCTTACAAGACAACCTCCGACAACGGGTTGAGAACACCATGCCCCACTTGTCAATCTTCATCTATGTAAGAGCATGCATCCTAGCAGTGAAGATCAATTTATGTGACATTATGTGAATTTGAAAATAACAGGGCAGAGTAACCGATTTCAAGGAATAAAATACTCGCCTAAAACATTGCCTCGACCAGTCGGAGCATGTGGTGGTGCTAGAAGGGATCCGCCATCCCGGAGTACCTCCCATTGCGTAATCCGTTGCCTTTGCACTTGATAAAAATGTTGTCCCGACTGCGAGAATTAAGATATGATTTATCCATTAGCCATTTTGGAGGGGCTCGAGTTACAATTTCAGGTCGAGGTCATCCCTAAGATATCCATGCTTTCTTTTCTTTGTCGAAGATGAGGTTTCGAGCACGAACTTAGGTGGGAAAACGAATGTTGTGACACTGTACATGTACCGTGTGGCGTGGCTCTAGCTTTCTTGCGTTAACTGAGTATAATATCTTTCGGAGTGGTTGGAGAATGAGAGTGAGATTGGGATTGAAAAATAAAGGATCATGTTTTGAAAATTTGAACCGTGATGTTCAAACTATGAGATTGAAAACTTCCCTTGGGCTTCATGTGGTGCAATGGAGAGAATAAGAATGCAATGGAAAGATGGTTTGAGGGATCAGTCTTCACGTATTCTGGGAGGACCTGGGTGGTCGTGAGTGAGGAGAGGAAGGATTTGAGGTTCTGGGCGAAATTGCTCTTGGAGCTTCTGTTCGTTGCAGCCCTCGAAGGCTGCGTCGGAGTAGTCGGAAGAGGGCCGGCTGGGCGAGAGCGAGACGAGAAGGAAAACGAAGAAGACAACGCCGAGGGTGATCGGAGAAAGGAGCGAGCCCATTCTTGGGAGGACGATTCGGGCTTGGAGAGTTCTAGCGTGATAAAACCTTGGCTGACCCGGTGCGTGAATAGTCGCGGTCGCCAATGGGTCCCACCGAAACCGTCACTAATCAGTTTTGAGTTGCCGCTAGTCAGTCGACTCAGTCCGATGTAACGGCGCTACTTTGAGTAGGCACCGGTTTGTCGGTCCATTAAATACTCTCTCTTGCCTTTTGTGTTTTCTTTGATATTGTATCCTTACTCATCCAAATTTATTAGACAGATGTACGGAATATATTTGGTTTCCTTTTAGATTCTAATTTCCAACCCACCTAGGAGCACATTTCATGGGAGGTCCAGAAGAAGTGTAGCATGCTCTCACTTTTTTTTTTTTTTTTTTTTTTTATTATTATCGATAAAGAGGCGTATTTCAAGATAATTATTTGTCATCAAAGAGGCGAGTCAAGAAGCAAGTCACTTTTTCTGTAATCCAACGGAAATCACGTGCCCCCTTCTCCTCAGCTC
Source organism: Angophora floribunda (assembly GCA_014182895.1). Taxonomy (NCBI): domain Eukaryota; kingdom Viridiplantae; phylum Streptophyta; class Magnoliopsida; order Myrtales; family Myrtaceae; genus Angophora; species Angophora floribunda. The sequence continues at coordinate 12,375,482 of CM024715.1, forward strand.
ATCCATTTCGTGCGGAACTTTCGCCATTGTTGATTCTCTCATTTTCAGAATATCTTTTGGTGCACACTTTTGTTCTCACACCATTTTTACACTTGATTAACATTGCAGAATCCGCTTTATGTTCTACACCCTTTTGGTGCACATTAATCTTCTTAATTTTTTTGGCCAAAAAAAAAAAAAAAGTGCTATTATTCTCAACAGTTGGAAAATGTACGGTCCATGTGAAATTCACTTAAAAGAGCACTAGTTAATCACATCGAATAAGAGAGTCTTCTCACTTTTCAGTATACTAATTAGACGACATGCAAGGAAAATTGCGACAATTTTATTATGCAAGACAGAATCTCTATAAAAGTAATTCCAGGATAGATCTCTCCTGAAATTGTTTTCGAGACTAGGCCTCTCCATGCCAAACCATGCTTATTGCATGGCAGTCACACCATCGTCCTAGTCACTTCGATATCCCTCGAATCAATTTTCAACGGGTTTTATGACCTTTCCTTTTTTAATCAACTAATCACAAATAATTAAATCCAAAGAAAGAGTTGCACACATTCAACCAAGTTTTAATGTATTGATTTGGTACTCCAAAAATTTAATTTGTTATTTTGTTTGAATTCAAAATATGGATGCCGATATTTCGAGATACAGTTTACAAGGGTAGAGTCATTAATTTTTGAATTTATAAATGTCTGAAAACAAATGTATACTAAAAGTAAGTTTAAATACCTCCATATTATCGAAATTTAGACTAGAAATTAAAGCAAATAACTACTACTACATCTTATTAATATAACAAATTATGTTTTTATTAAGATTCCATTTGTTTTACAAAATTGTTTTATAGGAAGTCATTTTCTTGGAAAATAAACATAGTTTTTGGTGTTTAGTTGAAACTTGAAAATGAAATTGAAAATATTTTGCGTTGTTCAATATGGAAAATTTGATTTGATTATGATTTTCTTGAGGAAAATTACCAAAAATTTTGATTTAAATTTATTTTTTCTTTTCTTTATTTTTATTTTTCCTTCTTCTTTTGGCAAAGTTGCTAGCCACTTGGCGATTGGTGACAAGCTCGAGCCTTGTTGGCCTTGTTTGAGCTCGTCCCTTGCTTGTTGGTGATCGCTGACTGTTGCCATGACAAGCGATTGGCTGAGGAAGAAGGAAAAATAAAAAGAAAAAATTTAAAATTTGAATTTTTTTAGAAAAAATATTTTTATAAGAACGAATTTTTCATTAATCAAGGATCCAAGCCTCGAGCATCGGGATCTACGCATTGCTTTTGTGGACCCAAGCTAGAGCTCGAGCATTAGGGACTCGAGCACAACTCTTATGGACTTAGGCTCGGGTGCTAAAGTGTTGGGCATGGGCTCAGAGTGGCTTCAAGTTTGGCTCATGGACTAGGGTGTGGGCGCTGAAAACCAGGTGTTAGAGTTTTCGTGCCCAACCATACAGTTTTAGGTTTGAGCGTCAATAACTAGTCATTTTTAAAAAAATGTTTTTTGATTTTTCAAAAAGAAAATTATATTTCTGAATTTAAGTATAAGTTTTCCGTTAATTAGGAAAATATTTTCGGTCGACTCATTTTTCTAAGCAAATAAAATGCCCAAAAATGAAGAAAATATTTATCACAAAATAAATGAAGTCCAAGTATAAAATTATTTTCGTGCAGCAAAATTGCGACCCATTTGCGTGCAAAGTTGCAATAGCCGACGAAGGAAAAATAAGTTACTTGTTTACCAGTCCACCCCAACACTATAGACAAGACAAGATTCGGTAGATTTCCAGATTCGATGGTTTTATCAAACAATTTATGCCGTTGACCGAGTCTACCCAACAAAAGTCGCTCGATCAATTAGGGATGTAATCGAACAAAAAAAAAAACTAGGGATGTAGTTCGGGATTCAAAAATAATTTAAAAAGCATGTTGATGTGGAAAAAAAATCAGATGTTGGATTGCAAATAATAAACTTTGCCAATTTTTTTGGGTCGGTAATGGATCATTTCATTTCAACAAGAAAATATAGATGGATACATAGGAAGCGCTTCAGAACATAGCGAGTCCATAAAGGGGGCGGGGAGAATGAGACCCAATTTAGGCTCCGTTCATTTTGTGGAGTTGGACTTTAAAGATGCAATCTGCAAGATTATTCTGAGTTCTAGAACAATGGACTAAGCGAAGGTTCGGCAAAATAGTCAATAGACTTCTGCACGCTTGAACCAGTTCTCTTTCGTCCCACGTGGGCTGCTCAGCACCAAATACTTGCTGAACTAAAATTAGGTTGTCAGATTCAACCACCCACTTTTGTTCAGGTTGAGACAAAGCATATCGAAGACCTTGCAGCAAGCCTAGGTTTTCAGCTTAAGCTGACAGAGTCTTCACCACCCGAGCAAAAACCTGTTGAGTCCCAGCGTACACCAGCCACGGCACCGGAGTTCGTTGAGTTTCAGAGATCCGCATGCGGGCGGTACCCAATTCAGAGGTAATATGAATGATCTGCAGATGTTTATTAACAGAATACTATATAACCCGAGGAACGATTGATAGGTTTTTTCATTGGCTCATGTACGTTAGCGTCAAGAGCATCTGTTTATCGCTCCTTAGTTTTCTTCTCTATTTTCCTTGCTCTTCTCTTCTCTGTTTCCTGTTTTGATTGCTCTGATTTTCTTCTGATGAGTTTTGAATTGAGTTCTCTAAAAGTAATACTGACTATTCGATCGTGGAGAACCCATCGGCCGAGGATCTCCAAGTGCGACATTGAAGGAATAAACTTTATATAAAATGCTAAAAATTAGTAATTTAAGGAGAGAAAAGAGAGATAAAAGTGTCCTGGGTGAGGGCATGATGATTCTTTAGGCATGATGTGATATGGAGGAATCTAGCTTGAGAAAATGGTTATGGGGAGATATATTTTGGGAGTAATTTTTCTCGAGAAGAAATCTCTTTTAAAAAAAAAAAAAAAGTCGGATTGTGGATTGAAAATAATGAACTTTCCTTATTTTATTGTTGCTGTCCTGCGGTTTGATTAATCGGACGATTGATGTGTTTTTGTCGTTGGCTCGTGCACGTTAGCGCCTGGAGCATCTCTGTATTGTTGGTTAGTTTTCTTTTCTTTTTTTTATAAATAAAAAAGCAAGTCCAGTCAAAAAGCACCTGCATAGGTTCCACGCATCTTCTGCATAACGCCGGCATAATGCCTTGGGAATTACGCGTGCAATAATTTATTTGAGCAAGTTATGTCAGCATGCATCGCAGTGGTTCGATTTAGTATGAGGAGTCTTGGACCCTTGGACTGCTGGAACTCAGCATTGTTCAAGAACGCAAAGCAGATAGTGTATGTTGGTAATCCAGCGTAAAAGTCTGAGAATAGATGGTGATCAGGGTGGATTGTTTTGTTTAAGCACTACTCAAGTCATTGATTACTCCTTGTCGTTATCCTCTTCTCTATTTCCTGTTTTGATTGCTCCATTTTCTTCCGATGTGTTCTGAGAGACATTTCTGCAATTCCACGATCTAGCGTTCCATATTTCTCTTCTCTATTTCCTGCTTTCTTTTGAGGTTCTGCTCCTTCAATCTCTTTTACTGCCTTCTCAGGTGATTATGAACGTGAAGCCAAGAAGATTTGATATGTTGGGCATCTTCCTCGATCTTTTTTGCTGGATTTGTTGGCTCTGCTCCACCAATTCTCTCGAGATGGAAAGAGAAGAATCCACTCATTTAGAAGATTCGACATATAGGGCATCTTCTTCGTCAACCTCTCCACATATAGGTGATCATGAAGGCATAACCAAAAAGCCGGAAGGAAATAATTACGAAGTGTTCTTGAGCTTTAGAGGGAAAGACACTCGTGAAGGCTTCACTGATTATCTCTATACTAGCCTTGTCGATGCAGGAATTCACGTGTTTAGAGACGATAATGAGCTCCGTATTGGTGAGGAGATTGGTCCGGAGCTTCTTTGCAGTATTACACATTCTAAGATCTCGATCCCGATTATCTCAAAGAACTACTCTTCCAGCAAATGGTGCCTCCGAGAATTGGCTCAGATGTTGAAGTGTAAGAAAAGTGGAGGGCAAATAGTGTTGCCCATATTTTACAAAGTAGAACCCTCGCAATTGCGACATCTTACAGGGAGATGGAAAGATGCTATCAATGCACACAAAAAGAATATGGGTGAAAATGTTGTGAAGGAATGGGAAGAAGTGCTTAAAGAGGTCAGTTTCTTGAAAGGATGGGAATCGAAGAAAATATATGACGGGTAAATTATTCTCCACCGACACATTGTTTAATTTGCCATAAATAGTTCTTTTTTTTCAAAAAGGATATAATTTGTTGCATCCTATATTGAAATTTAATGTTATTTGATAGGCGTGAAGGAATGCTGGTCAAAATTATTGTCAGAAAAGTAATGAGCGAGTTAAAAAGAACTTTTAGCAAACTCTTCCAAAAGAATTGGTTGGAGTTGATGATTGTGTTGAAGAGATTATGAGCTTGATAGGTGCTGATTTTAAAAATACAATGATTGTTGGAATTTATGGAATGGGTGGTATCGGTAAGACAACCCTTGCAAAGGTTTTGTACAACAAGCTCTCATGTCATTTTGAACATCTTAGCTTCTTGACAAATATTCGAGAAACATCTGCACGCAAAGGTATTGAATGCCTACAAAAGCAGCTCATTGATGACATATTGAGAGGTGTATTTGATGTGTCTAATGTTGAGGAGGGAATCGGTGTCATTAGATCTCGATTGACAAATAAGAAAGTCCTCATTGTCCTTGATGACATTGATGATATTACTCACTTAAAAGCTTTGGTTGGAGATGGTAGTTGGTTTGAAGCCGGTAGTATAGTCATGATAACAACTAGAAACAAGAGTATTCTTGATGAGGCTAGTGCAAGCCACCTCTACCAACTCAAAGAGTTGTCTTCGGATAAATCATTGCTTTTATTTAGTAGACATGCATTTCGAAAGGATTCTCCTCAGAGTGATTATGAGGTTAACTCTCGTGGTGTTGTGTCGACGACCGGTGGGCTTCCCTTAGCACTTGAAGTTATTGGTTCGTTCTTACGTGGAAAAGGAAAAGAAGTATGGAAAGATACATTAAAGAAATTAAACAAGATGCCTCATCAAAAAGTGCAAGAGAAGTTGAAGATAAGTTATGATGCATTAGATTATGAGGACAAATAGATATATTTACATATTGCGTGTTTTTTTATTGGATCGCATAAACAAAGTCCAGTTTATATGTGGGATGCCTGTGGCTTTTTTCCAGCAAAGGGCATTGAAATGTTGAGTCTCTTGTCCCTAATTAAAATTGATGAAGCTGGTATGCTAACGATGCATGATCAACTAAGAGATCTTGGAAGGGAAATTGTTTGTCAAGAAAATCCAAAGGAGCCTTTGAAGCGCAGTAGATTGTGGAATAAGGAGGAAGCCGTAGACGTGCTTGACAATAACAAGGTAAGAAATTTCTATACTTGTCTTAGTTAATGAATGTGAGACAATCTTCTTTCTTGCCTGATGTTAAAGTTGTCGTTAATCTTAAGTCCCCAAAACTTGCCACTCCACTAGCAAAAGAGCTCTTTCAATTATTTGCGTTCCTGCGAAATTCTAGGACATAATTGAGGAGCAATTTCTTGGTTATTGGTGATTGGGATATATATCTTTACCCGGTGGTATTGTGATGAGGACGCTCTCCTCTGGTAACTTCAATCTAACAACAGAACTACAAAAACATGATGTTTGATAAACTATTTTCATAGAAAACCTAACATTTATACTTTGATGTGCATGTTTGATGTTTGAATTCTTCTTTTGATTTCTTGTGAGGTCATGTCCTTTTTTCTTTTTTTTCCTTTAGTGAGTATTAACTTCTCACAAGTTGTGTGCTTATGGTGATTAGCCATCTTGGTTCATGTATTTTTTAAGTTGGATAAAGTACAAATTTAGTTCCCTAAGTATTATTGTTTCTGAGATTTAGTCCCCTATCCTCAAGTAGTCCTTTGTATTATGCAAATTATGCAATCGAGTCATTTGTAGTTAATTGTTAGTTAACACCGTCAATTTACTGACGTAGCTTTCATATTTATTAATGAGAAAAATACCATCCTAAAATATGCTTATTATGATCCTAATACCCCAAATTTTTATTTTCGTATTGCCAAAATCCTCAAGGTTGTATCAATGACAAAAATCCCCTTTGTCTACCCCAAAAATCCCAAGGTTTTTTAAGTTGTAACACTAATATCTCAAATTTTTTTTTCGTGTCACTAAAATTCTCAGACTTGTAACACAAAGTGACAAAAATATATAGTGGGATTTTTTGCTACGCAATAAATAGTTAGAGATATTGGTGTCACGGAAATTATAGTTTGTCATTTTTATTGGTAATAACCTTTTATTTGTGATATATGCACAACCGTGCAATATAAACCTGTAAACTAATATTATTTTCATTTTGTAGAATTTTCATTATAGTGGATAATTTTTTGTATGAATTTTCTACTGCTTGTATTTCTCTGTGGCAATGGGTTATTTATTTACTAATCCCCTTATAACATTTATTTGTTAAACATAGTTTATCATGTTATTATAATTATTTCTAAATTGTTCAACTCTTAATGAGCATCTTACTTAACAAACGTCTAGTTAATATTATATCATCATTTATCAAATATCGGCTATCATGTTACATAATCATTTTATCAACTTTTTTATTTGTTAAATATTGACTACCGCGTGATAATAAATATTTTTGCATTGTTCAACTCCTAGTCTTAGTTAGTATTTTATTAGCACATATTCAGTACATTTACATCATTTATTTATTGAATATGGGCTATCATGTTACATAGGTTTTTATTGATTTGTTAATATCATTTACTTATGAAATACAACAAAACATTTTCTCATAATGAGTATCAATAGAACTCTTCAATCATACAAAGATCATTTATTACACATTTCGTTATACATATTAGAAATTGAGATGCAAAATACAATGAAGTAACAAGATTATTGAAAAAATGCAACTGATGTTTTTTTGCGAGCATATTTTTCCACAACAATAATCAACTGAATAGGACCTTGCTTAGAATTGAAAAAGGTTATTTATGAATTATTGACAAAAATACAATAGATATAGGAGAAAGTTTTGAAGGAAAAATAAGTGGTGCCCATATAAAAATAAAAGTTTGAAATAAGCATTTGAACCACCAACAAATCCGTATTACGAAGCCAATCTATTCATTCTTTTATGCCCAATCTATCTGGGAACAAGATCTCATTAATCTATGGGTGGTGCAATTGATATTTCCATGTGCAACGGAAAAACACTCATTGAAGAAAAACATCATATGAAAGTACTGTAAAATATGAGCACTAATACTTGGGATGACATTCTTGTTTTCATTTTGCTGTGAGAATTGCAAACAAGGTACACCCAAAAGAGGGGGAATTCTATGACTATTTTCTTTAATTATGATACATATTTTGACGGCAAGTTTGATAGATGTATTTGGATCACAACAGCCATGTTATTTCACATTTAAAGGATATAAGTAAATATAGTGTTATCTTACATACGAAGGGCTTTGATAGATGTATTTGAACTAGTGGGTACATGAGGAGAGACCTTATATTGCAATTCCAAATGATGCAGATTTTGGAAATTCAAAAAGTGCAAAAGGCGAAAGGCATAATTGGAAGAGCAAAAGTCAAGGAGCAATCTCTTGAGCTTCACGATTTTACATAGATTAAATAAACAATATGCAATCACAATATTGCATTCCACAAAGCTAAAAGTGAGAAGCCTACACCATAATAGCATGATAGCAAATTGAAATCAATATCTTTCATCTTATATCAGTTAGTCTCATCTCTTCATTCAAAATTTACAGTCCACAATGTTTCCTAATTGCAGGGCACTAGAAAGCTTGAGGCCCTTTGTCTTGACAATAATGGTAGGAGAAGAAGATACACAAACGAACAATTTAAAGAATTGACCAACTTAAGGTTCCTTTGATTGGATGGAGCAAATTTCATGGGATATTTTCAGAACTTGCTTCCTCAATTAAGATGGCTTCAGTGGTGGAATTGTCCCTCAGATTTCATAGCGACCAACTTTCAGCCGAAGAAATTAGTCGTGCTCGATCTATCAAATAGTGCGATTACAGAAGATTGGGGAGGATGGGGTTTGCTCAAGGTAAGATGTAGAGAAAGCATATCTTTTGTGAGTAATCACATGTTGCAGGTCCAATCCCACTAACTTCTCATTCCTTTGTTTCGCTGAGGTTTATTATCCTTTCTAAAAAAATTAAGGATTTCCCTCTAAATATAAGAGGCTATAGGGTTTTTGCCCCTTAATATTTTAACAACCAGTCATGCTTGATATTAGACACAGTAAATTTTCTTTAGCTATATTAATTAATGTCTCTTAAAAATATAACTAAAACTTATGTGCCTATCTTGATTTTTATTTATCTAACTGGTTTGGTTTGTGGCTTTTGAGGTAATCTCCCCATTCGAAGTCCCTTTTTTTACGATTCTTATTATATGTCCATATGAATCTTCTTTGGGAAAAGTATAAAAAAAGTCATAAACTGATTGCATTGATATAATTTAGTTCTAAATCTTTCAATTAAACCAATTTAATTCTAAACATTTTTACATTGGTACCAATTTATTTCATCCAGCCAATTTAGACCGGAAATGACATGGATGCCGCCATCTTATATGCCATTATGAGCACTAACGTGAACATTTTTTTATAATCTTTTCCTTTCTTTTTTCTTTTCCTTCATCAGTGGCTAGTGATGTTCGTCTTTGTTGGCATTGCCTAGGTGACAGTTGGCCTCACCCTTGCCTTGGCAATGCCTGCTTGCTAGATCTGGGGAGGGCGGCCTCATTAGCACTCACCTCACCCAAGCAAGGCTGGCCTATGCCTGTGGGGGTGAAGGTGACCCTCGCTAGCCATTAGTGAAGGGAAAGAAAAAGAAAAGAAAGGAAAAAAAAAAAAAAAGAATTATTGAAAAAGCATTAAAAATTATAATAAAATGTCAAAGTTAGTATCAGCGGGGGTCACATCAGCAATTTCCAACTTAAATTGGTCAGATGGACAAATACAGTATAAATATAAAAGTATTTATGACTAAATTAGTCTAATTGAGGGGTTAAGAACTTTGGTTCTAATACAATATGTTTAAGATTTTTTTAGTACTTTTCCCAATATTCTTTCATAAGAAACGAGAACTCCGTCATAGATCAAGGGACTTGTGTTGTACATTCATACTAAAATTGTAAATATATATTTGTCTTAGAGAAATGGAAATCATTTATGAATTGCTTTAACTTGTTGCTCCCAAAATTTAATTATTGTAATTTATAAATTATTAACGTAATAAGAGTAACAAAATTGTCCTCCCAATGGAATTTAATCACTTTTGGACCTAACTTTTTTTTTATATATATCTTGTACATATAACATTGAAAATTGCTTTTCATAATTAAATTAGCTGTTTTTCTTTAATTTCATATTATTGAAAGAAAACGTGGCCCCCAGTGAATGCACCGCTCTTCCATTTGAATTTCTCATTTGCTTTTTTATGATAAAGTTTGCTTATGTCTAATCAACGAAGAGCAACATCGCCTTAACTTTTAAAAACAAAATATATTTTTTCGCTGAAACGTTAGCCATAACTAAAATTGTAGTTGGCACTTGTATGTCTCTAAAGATCTTTTCGTAAGGAAAATGCTTAATAAACATTTATACGTTGGTGGAGAGAAATTCTATTAGGAGAAATCTTTAAAAGTAAAACAAGACAATCGAGAAGGAGAAGTGGTGCATGGACATTTTTGAAAAACTTTAAAAAGTTTAGATGGCAATCATATTAAGGTATCATTTCTTTCTTTCAGATAGCAACTGAGCTCAAAGTTCTTGACTTCACGAGCTGCCAATCTTTGAGAAGAATTCCCAAATTGTCTGATTTGAAAAGTTTGGAGATCTTGATTCTCAAATATTGCGGAGATTTAGAAGAGATTCATCCCTCTATTGGGGACATAAATACCCTTGTCACCTTAGATGTCAGTGGATGCCTTAAATTAGAGGAGCTACCGGCAGAGGGGTAGGTAGAATGAAAGAATTGAGGGAGCTTCTCTTAGCTAGTACTGATATACAAGAGATTCCTATTTCGCAAGGTTGTTTGATGAAGCTGAGATCCTAAGAGCGCCGAATTGTAAAGAACTTGCTCAACTTCCAAAATCCATGGGCTTTCTTGTGTCATTAACTCAGTTGGATTTATCGTATTCAGCGATTGAAAAATTACCAGAATCCATGGGCTCTCTTGTGTCGTTAACTCGGTTGGATCTATCGCATTCAGCGATTGAAAAATTACCAGAATCCATCGGCTCTCTTGTGTCGTTAACTCGGTTGAATCTATCGCATTCAGCGATTAAAAAATTACCAGAATCCATGGGCTCTCTTGTGTCGTTAACTCGGTTGGATCTATCGCATTCGGCGGTGAAAAATTACGAGTAATCCATCGGCTCTCTTGTGTCGTTAACTCGGTTGAATCTATCGCATTCGCCGATTAAAAAATTAGCAGAATCCATGGGCTCTCTTGTGTCATTAACTCGGTTGAATTTATCGCATTCGGCAACGATTGAAAATTACCGTAATCCATAGGCTCTCTTGTGTCGTTAACTCGGTTGTATCTATCGCATTCAGCAATTGAAAAATTACCAGAATCCATTGGCTCTCTTGTGTCGTTAACTTAGTTGAATCTATCGCATTCAGCGGTTGAAAAATTATCAGAATCCATGGGCTCTCTTATGTCGTTAACTCGGTTGAATCTATCGCATTCAACGATTAAAAAATTACCAGAATTCATGGGTTCTCTTGTGTCGTTAACTCAGTTGAATCTATCGCATTCAGCGATTGAAAAATTACCAGAATCCATGGGCTCTCTTGTGTCGTTAACTCGGTTGAATCCATCGAATTCAACAATTGAAAATTACTTAATCCATAGGCTCTCTTGTGTCGTTAACTCAGTTGGATCTATCACGTTCAACGATTGAAAAATTACCAGAATCCATGGACTCTCTTGTGTCGTTAACTCGGTTGGATCTATCGTGTTCAAGGATTAAAAAATTACCAGAATCCATGGGCTCTCTTGTGTCGTTAACTCAGTTGAATGTATCGCATTCACCGATTGAAAAATTACCAAAATTCATGGGCTCTCTTGTGTCGTTAACTAAGTTGGATCTATCGTATTCACCGATTGAAAAATTACTAGAATCCATGGGTTCTCTTGTGCCGTTAACTGTGTTGTATCTATCGCATTCAGCGATTGAAAAATTACCAGAATCCATGGGTTCTCTTGTGTCATTAACTCAATTGGATCTATCGCATTCAGCGATTAAAAAATTACCAGAATGCATGGATGCTCTTGTGTCGTTAACTGAGTTGTATCTATCACATTCAGCGATTGAAAAATTACCAGAATCCATGGGCTCTGTGAAGGAGCTCAAGATTCTTAATGCCTCACATTGTAAATCGCTAGCCCATATTCCCAACTCCATAGGCCATCTACCATCTCTGTCTGTCCTTGACCTAAGAGGATGCGGTAATCTTGCTCAGCTTCCAGTTTCCATAGGCTCCCTCACGTCTTTGACTGCACTGCATTTAGCCGGAAAGCAATTGCAGAATTACCAGAAGGCATTCTGAATTTGCAAAAATTGAGAATTTTGGATATTAGTGGAACTGGTATAACAGAATTGCCCCATAATATAGGTGAACTGATTTCGCTAAACGAGCTTGAATTAGACGGGTCGGACATTTTGAGCTTGCCGGAAAGCATTTCTAAGCTCTCTTCTCTCCAACTCCTCAGCTTTCAAAATTGCAAAAAGCTTCAAGAAGTACGAGAGCTACCCTTTGGCTTAACAACTCTACATATAACCTGCCGGAGTCCGCCGTCGCCACATCTTTCCCAATTGACCCTTCTCAAGAGACTCACTCTTTCTGATTGCAATTGGCTTGAATGTCTCCCAGAGCTTCCCGTTGGACTATCAAGTCTTCGTATTACGGGTTGTGGAAAACTGAAAGCGTTGACGAATTTGTCATACTTGAAGCGCTTATCTCGATTGATTCTCGAGAACTGCTTGGAGCTAACAGAAGTCACCGGTCTGGAAGGTTTACAATCCCTATCCGAATTGCAGGTACGTCGGTGCCCTAAGATATATAGGCTTGGTGAGGTCGAACCCTTGGAGTCATTGAGAGGCTTACACATCGATGAGGCGTTCCCAGATTCTTCGAAGTTAACGAGCGCAAAGGTATCACAGCTTGAGGATCGCCAGATCTTTCAAATTCAAAAAGATTCTGCCGGAAATCAATGCTGGAAGTTGCGCGAATTTGATTGAAACGGAAGGCCTTGATGGATCCAAATCCTCACAGACCCTGGATATCTCTGAGTGCACTTCCGGCGGACAATCCCTATATCTTTCAAGTTTGAGGTATTTGAGGTCACTATCTGTTACAGAGTGCACGAATCTTACTGAAATTCGTGGCCTTGGTGGTTTAGAATCTTTGATAAATTTGAATATTTCCGGGTGCACATCACTGAGACAATCATTGGATTTGTCAAATTTAAAGAATTTGCAGTCATTTTATGCTGCAAAATGCAAGAATCTAGTTGAAATTCGAGGCTTTAATGGATTGAAATCCTTGGAAAAATTGATGATTTCTGGATGCACGTCCCTTAGACAAACCCCGGATCTGTCCAATTTAAAGAAACTGTGACGGTTCGAAGCTGAAAACTGTGAGAACCTAGTTGAAATTCAAGGCCTTGATAGATTAGAATCCTTGTTGATTTTGACAATTTCTGGGTGCATGTCTCTTAGACAGTCACTGGACCTGTCAAGTTTAAAGAAGTTGAGAAATTTCTAGGTTGCAAACTGCAATAACCTAGTTGAAATTCAACGCCTTGATGGATTGAAATTCTTGAGAGAGTTTGATATTTCTGGGTGCACGTTCCTTGGACAATCACTGGGCCTATCAAATTTCAAGGCTCTGGACAGATTTTGCGCTATAAACAGCAATAACCAAGTGGAAATTCGAGGCCTTGATAGCTTGACATCCTTGAAAGTTTTGGATATTTCTGGATGCATGTCCCTTAGACAATCACTAAACCTTTCAAATTTGAAGGGTCTACGGGCTATTCATGCTGCGAATTGTGAGAGCCTAGTTGAAATTCAGGGCATTGATAAATTAGAAATTTTGCAGGATTTGGATATTTCTGGGTGCACATCCCTTAGACAATCAATCGACCTGTCAACTTTAAGGAATTTGCAGAAATTATGTGCTGCAAACTGCGAGAACCTACTTAGAATTCAAGGCCCTAATAGATCAAAATACTTGGAAAAGTGGGATATTTCAGGCTGCACGTCCATCGAACAATCACTGAACCAGTGAAGTTTATAGAAGCTGAGATGAGAATATTCCAAGCTACAAACTGTGAGAATCTCATTGAAATTCAAGGCCTTGATGTTTTAGAATCCTTAAAAGGGTTGGATATTTCCGGGTGCATGCATTTTGCACATCACTGGACATTTCAATTTCGCCACATTTTTGTGGGTTGCAAATTGCAATCTATATGAATTCATGGCGTTGACAGGTTGGAGTTGTTGGTGAGTTTGGTAGTCTTTGGTCCATGTCCATTCAACAATCATTGGACCCGTCAAGTTTAGAGAGTCTTGAGGGAAATTTATGTTTCAAACCAGGATAATCTAGTTGAAATTTCAAATCTTCATAGGTTAAAGTCCTCGGAAAACTTGAACATCTCCAGATTCATGTCCTTTGTATGATAACCTCTCAAGTTCAAAATATCTGAGGCTATTATTTGTTGCAAATTGCACAATCTTGTGAGTTTGAATATCTCTAGTGGCATGTCCATTCAATACTTGAACTTTCAAGCTTGAAGAGTCTGAAGAATTAGATGCTGCCAACTGCAAGAATTCATGGTCCTTACAGGTTGGAATTACTGGCAAGATTGAATATCTCTGGGTGCACATCTATCAAATGATAACCAAACTTCTCCTGTTTAAAAAATTCGAGGGAATTTCATTCTGCAAATTGCAATAATCTAGTTGAAGTTTGAGGCCTTGATCGTTTAGGATCTCAGGAAAGGTTTATCTGGATGCATGTCCATTGAAAGAATTCTATGCTGAAAATTGCTAGAGTCTAGTTTAACTTCACAGCCTTGACAGGTTGGATTTTTTGGTAAGAGATATCTCTGGTTGCACATTTATCGAAAAATTACTAGACCTTTCTAGTTAAAAGGATTTGGTAGCATTTCATGCTGCAACTGCAGAGTCTTGTTGAAATTGGTGGCCTTGACGGGCTGGAATTTATTTTTTTTTGGTAAGGGACGGGCTGGAATTATTGGTAAACCAGATTTTTAGATTCCAGATGCAAGTCGCTAAAAGCAATACCTGAATTGTCTGGAGCTTTCCTTATACTGAATTGTCAGCAGTTGTTACGTCAGGATGTTCACGAGATCACATTCCGGTGATAATTTGATATTGAGACAACTGATGTCCCTGACAAAGCAAAATCTTAGTCTTGATGATGGCAGGAATGAAGCTGGCGGTCCTGGGAATCGTCTGTGAGTGATTCTTCTCTGTACATTACTGAGTGATTTATGTTTCTTATTTGGAATGAAATTTCTCTTGACCTTGGCAGGAATGTAACTAGCAGCCCTTGTTGAATGACTAGATCATTATAGAAGTGACTTCTTGGAAAATTATTTGTCATGTGTCATTCACTGTGATTCTTCATCTGTGACGTGATATGGAAAACCAGATTTTTAGATTCATAATCTTTTGGCAAATTCTGTATACGAAGGTGGTTGTGCTTGCTCGCTGATTAGTCTAACCTGTTATTTTTTTGTTTGTTTACACGATGAGTTAAACTTTTCTATCTTCTGTTTGATCCTCATAATGCCAGGCATGACGGTTTATATGCAACGTTGATACAGTGAAAATTACAAGATGTTGAAAGATTAGGCAGCTCTTTACGAAATCCCTTCGACCGTAGTCATCTCTGTTTCTTAAGGTGGGCAATTGAAATCCTCCACTCATGAATGACGTGAATTTGGTTGGTTTTCCTGCTTGCTTGAATTGGTTTTTCATTGCACTACGATATCCTTTTTCTCTGTTCTCATATGAATGCTCAAGGTAATATAATTATTAACATGTGGATTATCAAGGAAGGTTCTGGAGGCAAAGTACAGAAACGCATAGGCAAAGGAGAGAGATCATACTGCTGGATTATGGTGCTATCGAACCACATAATTTGTTGGATTCTTTTAGGCTAATTTCATAGAGTGTGAATTTGCCATGGCACAAGTCTGCGAGAGTGAGTTCACAGTTTCACTGTCATTTGAAATTCTCACTGGACTCTATTTATGTCGAATTTGATGCTAACAAGATTTACACGGTTAAACTGTTGTTCATTCCAATGCTAGGATTTTCTTGCTACACCAGTGAGGAATTATTCTAGTGATGTTCTCTATTTCTGACTCCCTAGTAAGGGAGTTTTTGTCTCCCGCTGCTTCAAAATCTGTTAATGATCTTGGTCTTCATGCTTTAGGAACTGCAAATAGAGCTGAATTTTAGAATTTTGGAAGAGAACCATGTATGTATTTCGAGAATGCCCATGAACTATTGCAAGTTTTAGCAATTTTCTCTGTGTGAATCATGCTGCCATTGTGAGAGGAAGCCTCTTAAAGAGTTCATTACTATATTGCGAGTAGCAGCATCTCACAATCTATCAGTAGTCCACCTATATCTTGTGGAAATAATGATCCTCCTGTTTCATGAATTGACATGATAAGCTTATATGGCAATTGACATGAACAGGACTAGCAGTTTAGCACAGAGAGATGAAGCATCACTTCCAGTGGGGGTGGAGATGTGCTGGTGCCAATGGCTGGGGCTGATGGTGGCGGGATCTGGCTCAGACAGGAAGTCGGGCCATCAGAAGTTTCACTGATGATGACCACTACTTTTTGGCCCTAAGAGCAATGGTCGTTGTTAGCAAAGATATAGACGGAGTAATACCTGCTGGCGTTGTCGAGGGTGGCCAGTTCATTGGTTAGGATGATTTTTTGGAGGAGCGGTGTTGCAGTTGTCATCGTCACCCTTTGGCAAGTTCATGATGTCGTGTGACCTTGCGTTGAAGCCAAACACTGCAAAAATCATGGAAGATCATCGGCACTAGAGAAACGAAGCTCGAGGTTTATTTTTGCCAACTGAAGCTCGAGATTAATTAGTGCATATAAGTAGTAGAGAATGCACTGGTAGGAGCAAAGTGCTTATAAAATTATGATAAGCAAGGTTGTGATTCTTGCTCCAAAGAGGGCCAAACTGCAAGAAGAGTGTTTCAAGTTGATTTCAACAAATGGTCACGACTCATGTATATGATGTTGTTTATCAAGCCAAACAAAGTATTTAAATTCCTAGCTATTTTCTCCCCAAAAATCAGGGCAAAGAATAAAGTCGAATAACCAGACTATCTGAACACACTGTAAAACCTTTTAACAATTATTTTCTCCTATGACTGCTCAAGGTAATTTAATTATTAACATGTGGATTATTGAGGAAGGTTCTGGAGGCAAAGTGCAGAAACACATAGGCAAAGGAGAGAGATTATGCTGCTGGATTATGGCGCGCTCTCAAACCACAGAAATCATCGGGTTCTTTCAGGCTAATTTCATAGGGCGTGAATTTGACATGCTGCAAGTCCGCAAGAGTGAGTTCACAGTTTCATTGTCATTTTAAATTCTTGCTGGACCGTCTTTGTGTCAAGTTTGATCCTGACAAGATTTGCACCGGTGAAACTTTTGGTCATTCCAATGCTGGGATTTTCTTGTTATGCCAGTGAAGAATTTGTTCTAGCGATGCTCTCTGCTTCTGACTTTCCAGTGCGCGAGTTTTTGTCTCCCGCTGCTTCAAAATCTGTTAATGATCTTGGTCTTCATGCTTTAGGAACTGCAAATAAAGCTTAATTTTAGAATTTCAGAAGAGAACCGTATACGTTTTTCAAGAAAACTCATGAACCATCTCAATTTTTGGCGGTGTTATCTGTACGAATCGTGCTGGCATTGTGAGAGGAAGCCTCTTAACGAGTTCATTACTTTATGACGAGTAGCAGCATCTCAAAATCCATCAGTAGTCCACCTTAACTTGATGGAAATTATGATCTTCATGTTTCATGAACTGACATGATAAGCTTATGGCAATGGACATGAACAGGACTAGCAGTTTAGCAGTGAGAGATGAGGCATCACTTCTAGGTGGGGGTAGAGATGTGCTGGTGCCGGATGTTGGGGCCGATAGTGGCGGGATCTGGCTGGACAGGAGGCTGGGCCGACGGAAGTTTCACTGATGATGGCCACTACTTTTTGGCCCTGAGGGCAATGGTCACCGTTACCAACCAAGACATAGATGAAGTAATACTCGCTGGCATGGTCAAGGGTGGTTGATCTATTGGTTAGGATATCGAACAGAGAAGCAGTGTTGCAGCTGTCATTGTCGCCCTTTGGCCGTGTGACCCTGTTGAAGCTGAACACTGCAGAAACGATGGAATGTCATTGGCATTAAAGAAATGAAGCTCATGATTGATTTTTTTGGCCATTGAAGCTCGAGATTGATTGCACATATGAGTACTAGAGAATGGACTGGTAGGAGCAAAGTGCTTAAAAATCATGATGAGAAAGGTTTTGATTCCTATTCCAGAGAGGGCCAAACTGCAGAAGAGTGTTTCAAGTTGATTGCGACTTATAATTTGCTTACAAATTATAAGTTGCTTTGTCCAAAGAAAAAAAACAAAAATCTAAAATCGGTCTTACATCATTATGTGTTAAAGGATATATTATGCAGAAGATTGTATCTTCCTTGGTACTTCATGTAATTTTCTTATTTGGGCCATGGTACTTCATATGATTGAGACCACCGTAAATCAAATCATAATTGTTATTTGAACTTTTTACAAGACAATCTAAAAAAATGAGTCGAGAAAAATGTGCTACACTTGTTAAGTTTCATCTATGTTAAAGCATCATAGCAACGGAGATCAATTTATGAGACATCATGTGAATTTGAAAATAACGGCAAGGAATAACGGATTTGGTGGAGAAAAATGCTTAGCTTACAACATCGCCAACCACAAAGGTAACTTAATCCTAAAATGATGATAACATAGGAAGTAAAAGAATTGAAAAAGTAAATCAATTTTCACCAGTCATTTAATGTTATAAATTTACACGAAAGTCTATCTCACTTTCCACATAGCATGCAATAAAATGTATCATTGTAAACATAGTCAGGCTCTTTGCATGCAAAGGGAGTGTGAAACGGAATTGAGATTTGTTTTGATGGGTTTTGAGAATGCTGATCAACTAAGGCATTTGCACATTAAAATGATGAAATTTCATAAAAAAAAAGAAAGATGTAACTTATGTAAATACACATATGTTATAATTGACAAATACTATATACCGCACCTTATACCTTTCTATAGGATACCTTGCATGAGGAAGAGGGTGCATGCTGAAACCTTGAAACCTATTATTGTATACCTACCGGCTTCGAAATTTGGGAATTTGAAACTTACTTTGCAAGGTCTAATACTCACCTTGGAACCTAATTAATCGTGTTGGTTCAGGTTCGTAGATTCTCCTCTACATCCATAGCGAAAATAACAACCAACAATCGGATCGAAAATAAACACTGTAAATAAACATGACACTAGGATTCGACCAAAAAAAACCTTTACACTAGGAGAGAGGCCGACGAGATAAGATCAACATAAAGGGGATGAAGACTGTCGGAAACACACCCCTCTCTCTCTCTCTCTTTGTGGCAAGTCTTTATAATTTAATTTTCAAAAAATGGTTCAAGATTTTTTTTATGTTGAACCACACAAATCATGTCTATCATGTGCATGTCAATATCATTATTATTAATTATTTCGATCATTTTCATGTTTTATTAAATTGTGTTTGCCTTTGTAACTTTTTATTGTCATGAGCATTCACATTTCTCTTTCCAATTCGAACCCCGACGCCCTTATTCCACAAACTTCGTTTGAAATCTTTAGTGAACTCAACGTACGATTTGAAACTTAACTATACTTATCATTTACAATTTGGATCGTTATAATTTTGATTTGTAAAATGATTTGGTTTGATTTCTATTCTTGTTGGATCGAAATTTCATGGTTCGATTCGGTCTGGTCTTCAAAGCCAAACCCAGACGTAATTTCATGTTCAAGGGTCGTGTTCACCGGCATTTTGAAATCATCCATGGAAAGACCTACCCCAGCAACCAAACAGAGAATCGGACTGGCTATCGGAGAAGAGTTTAAAGCTCGGACAAGAATATCCATTCCCCGGTTTAATGTTTTACAATTAGATCTTGACACGTGGATACAGTTATGAAAATGAAATTTATTTTTTTCTCCTTTACTCCTCCATCTTCAAGCTCCACTCCGCTGGGCTTGGTTATCTCAAACGCCCAAGGAGCCGGCACCGGCGCCATCCTTGAGCTACCGCCCCACCGTGGCCACCATGGTCCGCGGCAAAGCTGTTGAGCTTGTCGCCGGCAGCCATGGACGAGCCAAGACTCGAGCTCGAAGCTGTTGAGTAGCAAAACCAGATCTGGCTGTTGAGCGAAGGTCGATCGTCAAGTCCAGGCCAACCTCTCCGGCGTCCCGGCGGCTAAGCCTTGGCCACGAGCGCTCGTCCTCAGATATGGAGATGCAGAGTAGTGATCGGCTATGGACGGCCTCTCGTCCACAGATTGAAGCGCCGACCTCCGCGTCCACCCCTCAGTCTTGCGGCCAAGACTCCAAATCTAGCCGAACTTGCAGATCTAGAGCCATGGCCGGGAGCGACGACGGTTCCAGATCTGGACTTCACCGACCTTCATAAGAGAGATTTTTCAGAAAATGATTTGTCATGTGTCATCCACTGTCATTCTTCATCCTCAACATGATATGGAAAACCATAATTTTAGATTCATAATCCTTTTCCAAGTAATGTATTTGAAGGTGGTTGTGCTTGCTCGCAAATCATTCTAACGGATTTTTTTTGGTTTGTTTATATGATGAGTTAAACTGTTCTATCTTCTGTTTGATCCTCATAATGCCAGGCATACTAGTTTATATGCGATGTGGATACAGTGGAAATTACAAGACGTTGGAGAGTAGGCAGCTCTTCAAGAAATCCCTTTGACCATAGTCATCTCACTTTCTTAAGGTGGACAATCAAAATCCCACACTCCCGGATGACGTGATTTGCTTGCTTTTCCCGATTGCTTGAACTGGTTTTTTCATTGTTCTGCGATATTTCAACTGTACTCCTCCTTTTTGTCTGTTCTCCTATTACTGCTCAAGGGAACTTGATTATTAACATGTGGATTACTTAAGAAGGTTCTGAAGGTAAAGTACAGTAAAGTACAGAAACAAATAGGCAAAGGAGAGAGATCATACTGTTGGACTATGGCGCTCTCAATCCACAGAATTCGTCGGGTTCTTTTAAGCTAATTCCATAGGGTGTGAATTTGAGATTCTGCAAATCTGCAAGAGTGAGTTTTTGTCATTTTAAATTCTTGCCGGGCTGTCTATGTGTTGAGTTTGATCCTAACAAGAATTACACTGTTTAAATTGTCGGTCATTCCAATGCTGGGATTTTCTCGCTACGCCAGTGAGAAATTTGTTCTAGTGATGCTCTGTTTCTGACTTTCCAGTACATGAGCTTTTGTCTTCCGCTGCTTCAAAATCTGTTAATGATCTTGGTCTTCATGCTATAGGAAATGCAAATAGGGCTGAATTTTAGAATTTCGGAAGAGAACCGTGTATGTATTTCAAGACAACCCAGGAACTATCACCAATTTTAGCAGTGTTATCTGTATAAATCATGCTGGCATTGTGAGAGGAAGCCTCGTCAATGAGTTCATTACATTATGACTAGTAGCAACAGCTCCCAATCTATCAGTAGTCCACCTATATCTTGTGGAAATAATGATCCTCCTGTTTCGTGAACTGATATGATAAGCTTATATGGCAATTGACGTGAACAGGACTAGCAGTTTACCACCGAGAGATGAAACATCACTTCCAGGTGGTTGCGGAGATGTGCCGGTGCCAATGGTTGGGGCTGATAGTGGCAGGATCCGGCTCAGACAGGAGGTGGGGCCGTCAGAAGTTTCACTGATGATGACCACTACTTTTCGGCCCTAAGAGCAATGGTCGTTGTTAGCAAAGATGTAGACAGAGTAATACCTGCTGGCGTTGTCGAGGATGGCCAGTTCATTGGTTAGGATGATTTTTTGGAGGAGCGGTGTTGCAGTTGTCATCGTCACCCTTTGGCAAGTTCGCCACGTCGTGTGATCCTGCATTGAAGTTAAACACTGCGAAAATCGTGGAAGATCTCAGGCACTAGAGAAACGAAGCTCGAGGTTGATTTTTTGGCCACTGGAGCTCGAGATTGATTTGTGCATATAACTAATAGAGAATAAAAAGGTAGAAGCAAAGTGCTTATAAAATTATGATAAGCAAGGTTTTGATTCCTGTTCCGAAGAGGGCCAAACTACAAGAAGAGTGTTTCAAGCTAGATTTCAACTAATGGTCACGACTCGTGTGTATGATGTTAAAGTTTTCCTAAAATGATAATGATATCGAAAGCAGCACAATGAAGTAGATCAGATTCCTCCTAGGGGAGTGTGAAATATCAGAGAGGCAGAGAGAAAGCAATGAATAACCAAGTACACATATAAATTAATTGACAAATATTATGATATGGTACCTTATACCTTTCCATAGGGTTACCTCCCAAAAGCCAAGATGGTGCAAGGTTGTAACGGTTGAGCCCTTGGAACCTATCATGTCGGTTTAGGCAAAGTTTGTCTGTCTTACGTGTATATAAGGCAGAAGCATGTGGAACAAGTGCAAACCATCATATGAGAAATAAATGCAGAAAGTAAACATGACAGATTGTGTCTTCTCTTACAATACTTTAGTACTAAATCATGTTTGTTGGCATAATCCCATAAAAACTCACATCCTAACAGAGTAGGAGATCATGAGTATAAGTTTTTTTGAACTCTTTTTATGCTTTCCAAGCTTTTAGAACCATTGGGAGCTATCTCTTAAAACTTAATGCCCGCTTTAGAAGAGAGATTGACAAGACAATTCTTACTATAATCAACAAGGAGGAGATGACGATTGTTCGAAACACATGACTCTCCCACGAGTCTGATTACTTTAATTTTCAAAAGATGGGGTTCAAGATTTCGATGTCAAACCACACAAACCTGTGTGTGTTTATGTCCACGTTAATATTTATCCTTTCCATGTTTTATTAAATCGTGTTTGGTTTTGTAACTTTTAAGAATAATGACATAAATAGTCCTTAAATTTTGGTTTAATTGTTCAATGTAGCTCTTGAACTTTATTTGATGTGCAATATGATATTTCTTCAATGTGATCTTTGGACTTTTGGTGTATGTTCAATTTAGTTATTGAACAATATGAATTCAAGTTTGGAGATAACATTAGACATATTTACAAAGTGTAGAACTAAATTGAACATGTATCAAAAGTTTAAGGAGTACATTGTACATTAGTGAAAATTTTGAGGATTATATTGAACAAATTAAAAATTCATGGACTATTTATGTCATGAGCATCACATTTATTTGTTTCAAACTAATATGCACTTCTTCCTCCAGCTTTGTTTGAAATTTTTAGTGAACTTAGTCTTTTTTCCTCAGTGCGATCTTGAACTTAATCTTTTTTACTTAATGCGAATTTAACTGCACTTATTATTGCAATTTTGGTCATTACAGTTTCGATTTGTAGAACGATTTGGTTTGGCTTCTATTTCTACAGGATCGAATTTTCATTCGGTTTGATCTTCGAAGCCAAACCCGGAGGACACAGATGGAGACGGTCCGGTTCACCGGCATTTCGAAATCATCCCAGGAAAAAAACCTGCGCCAGCAGCCAAACAGAGAATCGGACGGGCTATCAGAGAAGAGCTTAAAGCATGGACAAGGCTATCCCTTCCCCAGGTTTAGAGTACGACAAAACCTGCGTCCAGACAGAGTCCTTCGTCTCCGTCTCGAGAGCGTTATATAGAGAAAGACGAAGAGCAATGGCAGGGTGTCGTCTTTGACAAGTGTGACCACTGTCGTCGTTGGTTACCCTACTACGCTCTCTCTCTCTCTCTCTCTCCGCGCGCGCGAACTGGTAAGCCCTCGCCCTTAAGTCTCTCTCTCTCTCTCTCTCTCTCTCTCTCTCTCTCTCTCTCCTTCCTTCCTTCCCGTAGCTTCCTCCGTTTCGATTTCCGCTCGCATTTGGGGAGGGGGGACACGCGGTGCTTGGTTCGGATGGCGGACCGTCGTTCCTCCCCGAAAGTTTCGTCGTCGTTCGAGGTTCGGCTTGTCTCTGCTGGGGAGGTCCGGTTTCGCCGTAATTCTCAGTACATTTGAGCTTTCAGGGAGAGTGGGTGCCGATCATTTGTTCCCTCTCTGGTTCAGCGACGTGTTAGTCGAAAATGTGGGTTCTCTGGTGCTCTCGCGTGTAGCTGTTTCTGAGCTCTACGCTGGGTCTAGAGTGCGGTCGTTTGGAGGGCTGACGATTGTTTTGAGATGACGGGTTTGAAAAATGTGTTTTGCATGGTTGTATTTCGTCATATCATTGGAATTTTCGAACTTACTTTTGCATTCCTGTTTTCTACGGTGGAAGTTAGGGCATGAAACGGTTTTGGGTGGAAAGTTCGTGTCTTGGGTACCGCATTTGCATTTCTGAAAAAACCTTGATGCGAGACTCTTCCAATGAACCCGCCCCTCGCAGTCGCCGCCGATCACGGCGTCCCCCTCGCACTGTCCCAACACGTGCACAATCCCATAACTCCCCGTGTAGAACCCGCCGCCGTCGACCAAGCCGCTCTCCACCATCCCGAACGCCGCCTCCCTCTTCGCCCCGAAGCCGCCGTCCTTCTCCGACCCGCAGACCTTGTACACCACGTCCGTGTCTGGCGCCTCCTGGAAGCCGCTAATCCGGTACTTCAGGTAGCACCCTTTGAGCTGGACCCTCGCGGCAGCGATGGTGCCCCGCAGAGCTTCCGGGTCAGGTCGGGCGTCTTGCCGACGCAGTCGCCACACTGGGCGGCGGTGAGGTCGCCCCAGCACTGGAAGAGCCCGGATACAGCCGTCGCGCCATCGCCGACGGCGGTGGAGTAGAAGGTCTTCTGGGAGGCCTGGGAGGTGAGCGTGGAGAGGAGGGATTTGAGGTTCTGGGCGAAAGCGTCGGTCGGGTCCGGAACCTTCTGCTGGGCGTAGCCCTTGAAGACCAGGTCGGTGTAGTCGGAAGAGGGCTCGGCGGGTGAGAACGAGAGCCAGAGGAGGAGGGCGAAGAAGAAGAAGCGGATTGTCATCCGATGCAGAAGCAAGCCCATTTCTTCGGTGGATGATGTCGATCAGAATTTGGGTGCGGCCATTGATATGCGCTCTGTTCCTGTGTATTCTCAAGCTTTCTTAGAGAGTTTCTGGAAATGGGTATTCTGCTTCTTTTCCTTTAAGCGACGATGAAAACAGAGCAACTTCGATTGAAAAACAGGGGAATTAAGTAAAGCGCGTACCGATGTGTACTTCCGAATTAGTAGTACTGGCTGTGTTACCGGTATTAGCACGAATTGGGGCACGCAGCTTTGAACATAATTTGTGAGAATCACGAGTCTTTAAAATTACATAGCACATATCTCATATGAATAAAAATTCAAAAAAAATTCAGTAATATTATTTTAATTATTCGGTAGTTGCATGCTCAGGTTTTGTAACTAAATGAAAACTTAGATTTTTCGAAAAAAGAAGAGATTTTTATTTTGGGCTAGGCTTAACCAGTTCTCACTTAATATGATTAATTTGGCATGAGTCAATCTAGGCTTATTCCGTCTTAGAGAGCGCTAGCATGAAATCATCGTGTCTTGCCTTAATTTGGGACAAAGCCCTTGGTTGACTTGGTGCATAAATAGTTGTGGTCACTATAGGTGAGCAGTTTCAGGTTTTGACTAGGTTGAACTTTAAACGTATCCGTCGAAACATGTTTCTTAATTTTTGGAATCTAAAACCTATTTTACATATTTAAGAATTTGGAACCTATTGTGTCATAGGTTCCATGATCTACCAAGATTTCATATGTACTTTTAATTGAATAATTCCACTGAATCATCACCTTAAATAACCACTATTTGTCACAATATACTAATCAAAACTCATATTTATACACGGGGATTATGAAATACTAACAAAATAAAAATCCTAATTATTGATATCACCGAAAATGAAAGCTTAGAGTAATAGTTTCATATTACATACTCATTTTAGATGTTATGGAATATAGTAGAATTGAGGGAAGATAGAGAATAAGAAAAATAGAATGACTTCTTTCAAGTTCAAGTTCTCGGTTCCACCTGGAACCTACCATTTGGAATATTTTTTATAATTTTTGAAACCTAAAACCCATCCTTTATATCCTACGACCTAAAATCAAATTGATTTCCATCCATTCGATTTTTCAGGCTCTCGGTTTTACCCCATAACCATGCTCAATTCTAGCAGCCACCAATGGATCCCACCAAATTGTCATTGATCAATTTTGAGTTGCCACCAGTTAGCCCGATTTGACAACAAACTATTTTGAGTTGGAGTTGGTTTGTCGGTCCATTAATTATTCTCTCTTACCTTTTTACGGTTTCTTTGAAATTGTATCCTTGCTCATCCAAGTTTATTAGAGAGATGTATGAATATATATGGTTTCCTTTGATGCTCCGTTTGTTTTTGAAAAATGGATGATTTAGAAAACATTTTTTAAAAATGATATCTTATATCATTTACACAAATGATGAATGAAAAATATTTTAATCGTTGACAAAAATGTTTAGATGTAAATTATTATTGATAATATAAAAATTTTCATTAACTAAATAATTGAAGAGATACACGCAACATTTTAAAAAAAATATTTTATAGATGTTTCACTTTTCATGGAATAAACGGAATCTTAATTTCCAATTTCCAACTCCTCTAGAAGCACATTTGATGGGTGGTTCAGAAGAAGCGTAGGATGCTCTCACTTTTCATCATCATTTTGTTGATAAAGAGGCTAATTTTTAGTCAACTAAGTGGGGGAGTCAAAAAAGCAAGTCACTTTCTTTGCACTGCAACGGAAATCACGCGTCATGAATCCGCGTTACGATGTTCTTCTGCTTGAACAAATGCACACTAAAAGTGAATTGAAGCACCTCCTTTTTATTGAGAGCTAAGACTAGAAGTTAAATATCGTTTTCATTCAACGAAATTGCGAGACATTCGCATGCATGACCGAGAAAAACAAAGTCACTTGTTTCCCACGTCCTCCCGGACACTCTAGCCAACATCTCAACTGTCGACTCTTGTTTTAGGATGGTTTTATCAAGTAATTTATGACGTTGACTGAGTCTAGTCAACGAAAGTCGCTCTATCAATTTAGGGGGTGTTGTTGGGGATTCAAAAATAATTTGAAAAAAGCCATGTTGATGTGGAAAAAAAAATCAGATTGAGGATTGAAAATAATAAAATTCCCTTAATATGGATATTGCGTGTCCCATATATTTTTATTTACAAAATTTAATATTATCCGACGATTGTTGTTATAGAGTTCTCCATATTTCTTGGTGCTGGAGAAGAAAAAGATATATTCACTAATTTAGAAGCTTTACGGTAAAGAAAGTAAACTTTACGTCAAAGTTTTGATCTTGACTATCACCGAATAAGCAAAATATAATAGTTCATCGTGTTAGAAATGAGTAAGGGTGAATGAAAACCCCACCACACTCTTGATAACCCTTCGGACAAGGTCCTATAATCAACCATCAGGCAAAGTACCCCAGCTACAAGACCTTGCCCCGAAAAAAGCAAGTCAAGTCAAGAAACACCTGGTAGTTTCCCCGCTCCGTCGGCTTTACGATGCTATCGTCCTTTCAAATGATACACATGACCATTCTTACAAAAATACTTTTATAATTTATTTTTCAAAGTGAACGGAGCCTTGGATTCCAATTTCCAACTCGGTCAAAGAGCATATTTCTTGGAAGGTCCTCAAGACGTGTAGGATGCTCTCACTTATTTATTATTATTATTTTGTTAGTCATCAAAGTGAGCAAGTCACTTTCTCCACGATGCAACGGAAATTACGCCCCCTTTCTCCTTAACTCATCCATTTCATGGGAAACTTACGCCGTTGTTGATTCTTTAATTTCTGGAAAATCTCTTGATGCACATGTCTATTCTCCACCATTTAAGCGCTTGGTTAATATAACTAAACAATTTCACTCTTTGTTATGATATTTTTGTACTTAATTATAATGATATGCCACGATGTTGTACGTTATAGCAGGTGTACCACAGCTGTTTTCCTCGTCTTCTAGCCTTTGTGACGATTCCATGGCATTGATCATGGCAATTTTATCATGCTCTATTCGAGGGTTAACACCTACAAAGTTTTGATTAAACAGCTGATGGCAAAAATTACATGAACAACTAACGGCAAAACAGTTGAGTAATCAACCGCATGACTTCTTGTGCATATTACTCTTGTTAATTTTTTAGCAAAAAAAAAAAAATCACGTTAATCTCAACTGTTGGAAAATGTATGGTCCATAGGAGTTCATTTTTAGTATAATAATTAGATGACATATGATAGAGATTGTGACGATTTTATTAATTGAGGTAGAAATCTCTAAAAAAAGTAATTTTAGAATAGTTCTCTCCTGGAACTATTTTATAAGCTAGGCTTCTCCATGCCTCACCATGCTTATTACATGGTCATCGTGCCTTTGTCCCAGTCACTTTGATATCCCTCCTCGAATTACTTTTCAACATGTTGCATGACCTTGCTTTCTTAATTAACCAATCACAAATAATAAAATCCGGAGAAGGCAAATATTCAACCAAGTTTTAATTTATTGATTTGTTACTCTGCAAACTTAATTCATTATTTAGCTTGAATTTAAAATATGAACGGGAAAATTTTGCAATACAATTTCCAAGCACAAAGTCATTAATTTTTGAATTTATAAATGGTTGAAAACAATTGTAAAATAAGTTGAGACATCTCCATTTTATCGAGAGTTAGACTAGAAATTAAAGCAAATAACTATCACTACATCTAATTAGTAAAACAAATTATGTACCCCTTAAGTATAACATTGTTTTCATTCAGCAAAATTGCGACCCATTTGCGTGCAAAAAATGCAACACCCGATGAAGGAAAAAGAAGTAACATGTTCACCAGTCCACCATGGCGCTATAGACAAGACCAGTGTCGATAGGCTTCTAGATTCGATGGTTTTATCAAGCAAATTATGCCGTCGACCAAATCTACTCAATAAAAGTCGTTCCGCATATTGGGGATGTATTTTGGCTGTCCGATTCTCAAGTTCTCGGTTTTACCCAAGAACCATGCTCAATCCTAGCAGCCACCAATGGATCTCACCAAATTGTCATTGATCAATTTTGAGTTGCCACCAATTAGCCCGATTTGACAACAAACTATTTTGAGTTGGAGTCGGCTTGTCGGTCCATTAATTACTCTCTCTTACCTTTTTGCGGTTTCTTTGAAATTGCATCCTTGCTTGTCCAAGTTTATTAGAGAGATGTATGAATATATATGGTTTCTTTTTATGCGCTATTTTTTTTTAAATGGATACTTTAGAAAACATTTTTTAAAACGATATCTTATATCATTTATATAAATGAATGAACAAAAAATATTTTAATTGTTAATAAAAATGTTTAGATATAAATTATTGTTAATAATATAAAATTTTTCATTGACTAAATAATTTAAAAGATACATGCGACATTTTTAGAAAAATATTTTATTGATCTTTCACTTTCAACGGAATAAACGGAATCTTAAATTCCGATTTCCAACTCCTCTAGAAGCACGTTTGATGGGAGGTCCAGAAGAACTGTAGGGTGCTCCCACTTTTCATCATCATCATCATCATCATTTTGTTGATAAAGAGGCATAACCAAGGCTAATTTTTAGTCAGCTAAGTGGGCGAGTCAAAAAAGCAAGTCACTTTCTTGGCATTGCAATGGAAATCACGCGTCGTGAAATCCGCGTTACGAAGTTCTTCTGCCTGAACAAACGCATGCTAAAAGTGAATTGAAGCACCTTCTTTTTATCGAGAGCTAAGACTAGAAGTTAAATATCATTTTCATTCGGCAAAATTGCGATGCATTTGCATGCACGACCAAGAAAAACAAAGTCGCTTGTTTCCCACGTCCTCCCCGACACTCTAGCCAACATCTCCACCATCGACTCTTGTTTTAGGATGGTTTTATAAAGCAATTTATCACGTTGACCGAGTCTAGTCAACGAAAGTCGCTCGATCAATTAGTTCGGGATTCAAAAATAATTTTAAAAAAACCACGTTGATGTGGAAAGAAAAAAAATCAGATTGAGGATTGAAAATAATAAAATTCCCTTAATATGGATATTGCGTGTCCCACGTATCTTTATTTACAAAATCTAATATTATCTAACGATTGATATTGCTTGTTTCTTTTATCATTTGTCGGATGGGAGAAAATCCGGGAAGTGGGCCACTTAGCCCGTTGTTAGAGAGGCCCTCATATTTCCTGGTGCAGGGGAAAAAAAGAGATATAATCACTAATTTGAAAGCCTTAAGGTATGGAATGTAGACTCTACATCAAAGTTTTGATCTTGATTATCACCGAATAGACAAGATATAGGAGTCCGTCGCATTAAGAGCCACTAAGGGTGGGTGAAAACCCCACTACACTCTTTGCAGCCCTTCAAGCAAGGTCCTGTTACCCTGGGTTATAAGACCTTGCCCCAAAAAAAGCTAAGTCAAGTCAAGAAACATCTCGGTAGATTCCATGCCCCTTCGGCATTATGCTCCTATCGTCCTTTCAAAAGATAACAGGATTGTTCTTAAAAAATGTTTTTTAATTTTTTTTGCAAAGTAGACGGACCCTTAGATTCCAATTTCTATCACAGTCAAAGAGCATATTTCTTGGAAGGTCCAAAAGACGTGTAGGATGCTCTCACTTATTTATTTATTATTATTTTGTTGATAAAGAGGCATAATTAAGGCTAACTTTTTAGTCATAGAGCGAGTAAAAAAAAAGCGAGTCGCTTTCTCTACAATGCAACGGAAATCACACGCCCTTGTTCTCCTCGGCTCGTCCATTTCATGGGGAACTTGCGCAGTTGTTGATTCTTCAATTTCTTATCATGTCTATTATTCACCATTTCTGCACTTGGTTAACATAACTGAACAATCTCACTCTTCGTTATGATATTCCTATACTTAATTAATGTCATGTGCCATGATGTTGTAAAAATGCAACATCCGACGAAGGAAAAAGAAGTAACATGTTTACCAGTCCACCATAGTGCTACAGACAAGACCAGTGTCGATAGGCTTCTAGATTTGATGGTTTTATCAAGCAATCTATGCTGTCGACCAAATCTACTCAATAAAAGTCGGTTCGTGTATTGGGGATGTATTTTGGCTAAAAATAATTTAAAAGGCATTGATGTGGAAAAAAAAATCAGATTATAGTAACCTCTCACACTTGAGATGATGTGATGAAACTTGTAAGGGTTCCTACTGGGTTGATCTGTACTTTGCATGGTGTCCTTCATCTGACTTATTGATCTAGTAGCCCGATTGTGGATTGAAAATAACGAAGTTGATAGAAATCTGCAGATGTTTATTAATGAAGTCTCATATGATCCGGCTATCGATTTATTTTTGTTGGTGGTAGGGGTGTCAACGGTTCGGTTCGGTTCGGTTTTTGAAAAAAACCGAACCGAATCGAACCGAGCAAGAGACCGTCCCGAACCGAACCGAAACCGTCCCGAACCGAATACGAACCGAACCGAAACCGTCCCGAACCGAATACGAACCGAACCGAAACCGTCCCGAACCGAATACGAACCGAACCGAAAATGCGGTTCGGTTCGGGCCTCGCCGACGGCATTTTGTTTTCTTATTTTTACTTTGTTTATTGGAATTTAAGTAAAGAAGAAATGATAAAAAAGAGATTATTAAATTTTTATTAAAAATTCCAATTCGGTTCGGTTAACCGAATCGAACCGAAAACCGAACCGAACCGAAAAAGTTAATGGTTATTTTTCGGTTAACCGAACCGAAACCGAACCGAACTGAAAACATACGAAATTTCGGTTTGGTTCGGTTCGGTTTTATATTTCGGTTCGGTTTTCGGTTTGGTTTTTGACACCCCTAGTCGGTGGCTCATGTACGTCAGCAGCATCAGGAGCATCTGCGTGTTGCTAGTTACTTTTCTTCTTTATTTTTTTGGTTTAATAGAAAAAGCAAGTCTAAGTCAAGTCAAGAAGTACCTTGGTACATTCCACGCACCTTCAGCGTTACTGCTTATCGTCCTTTCCCCTCATCATTCATCGCTGCTGTTCGAATGGCATAAAGAGTCTTGAATCGTTGGACAGGTAAGAGCTCGGCATTGTTCAAGCACGCTGCATAGAGAGTGTTGTGTGTTGGTACTTCAACGTCGAAAGTTGAGAATCGGTGGAGATCGCGGCGGGTGTATTGTGTTGTCTGAGCTTTCCTCAGGTAATCCATGACTCCTTACTTTTCTCATCTTCTATGTTTCCTCCGTCGATTGCTCCATTTTCTTCTGATGAGTTCACGGATCGAGTTCCCAGAGACATTCTGCAATTCCCAGATCTGGGATTCCTTATTTGTCTACTCTGTTTTGTACTTTGTTTTGAGGCTCTGCTCCATCAATCTGTTTTAATGCCTTTGTAGGTAATTATGAACGCGGAGCCAAGGAGATCGGATATGGGGGGCGTCTTCCTCAACCTCTTTTACTGGCTTTGTAGGCTCTGCTCATCCAATTCTCTCGAGATGGAAAGAGAAGAACCCACTCATTCAAAAGATCTGACGTGCGAGGCGTCTTCCTTGTTGACCTCTCCACGTGTAGGTGATTATGAAGGCGGAACCAAAAAGTCGAGGGGAGATGATTACGAGGTGTTCTTGAGTTTTAGAGGGGAAGACACTCGCAAAGGCTTTACCGATTATCTCTATACGAGTCTTGTTGATGCAGGAATTCATGTGTTCAGAGACAACGATGAACTCCATGTTGGTGAGGAGATTGGTCCGGAGCTTCTTTGTAGTATTATGCAGTCTAAGATCTCGATCCCGATTATCTCAGAGAACTATGCTTCTAGCAAATGGTGCCTCCGCGAGCTAACTCAGATATTGAAGTGCAAGAGAACTATAGGGCAAATAGTGTTACCCATATTTTACAAAGTGGAACCCTCGCAAGTGCGACATCTTAAAGGGAGATTGGGAGATATTATTGATGCACGTAGGCAGAATTTGGATGAAATGATTGTGAAGGAATGGGAGGAAGCACTTAAAGAAGTGAGTTCCTTGAAAGGATGGGAATCGGAGAAAACTAATGATGGGTACATTACTCTCCACAAAAAATCGTTGTTTAGTTTCTCATAGTTGAAAAAGAATATAAATATTGCCATCATATATTGAAATTTTTATTGTTATTTGACAGGCACGAAGGAGCGCTAGTTAAAACGGTTGTTCAAAACGTAATGGGCGAATTAAAAAGACTTTTTCAGCTACTTGTTCCCAAACAATTAGTGGGAATTGATGAGCATGTGGAACGGATTATGAGCTCGATAAATGATGAATTCAATGGTACAGCGATTATTGGAATTCATGGTATGGGCGGCATCGGTAAGACAACTCTGGCAAAGGTATTATACAACAAACTCTCATGTAAGTTTGAGTATCATAACTTTGTGGCAGATATTCGAGAAACATATCCACGCAAGGGCATCGAAGGTCTACAAAATCAACTCATTCACAACATAATAGGATCTTCTTGTGTTGTGTCTAATGTCGATGAAGGAATTCGTGTCATTAAATCTCGATTTACAAGTAAAAAAGTCCTTGTTCTTATTGATGACATAGATGATATTTCTCACTTGATTGCTTTGGCCGGAGATGGTAGTTGGTTTGGACCTGGAAGTATAGTCATCATAACAACTAGAAACAAGGGCATTCTTGATGAAATTGGGGCAAGCCACATCTATCAACTCAACGAGTTGCCTTTTGATCAATCGTTGATCTTATTTAGTAGACATGCATTTCGAAAAGATTCTCCTCCGAGCAATTATGCGGTTATCTCTCATGATGTTGTATCGACAACTGGGGGGCTTCCCTTAGCAATTGAAGTTATAGGTTCATTCCTATGTGGAAAGAGAGAAGAAGTATGGAAAGATACATTAAAGAAATTAAAAAATGTGCCAAATAAGAAAGTGCAGGAGAAATTAAGGATAAGTTACGATGCATTAGATTATGAGGAGCAACAAATATTTTTGGATATTGCATGTTTTTTTATTGGATCACATAAACGAAGTCCGACTCATATGTGGGATGCTTGTGGTTTTTATCCGGAGAGGGGGATTGAAGTACTCAGTCTTTTGTCCCTAATTAAAATTGACGAGTACAGTAAGCTAC
This sequence comes from Angophora floribunda, assembly GCA_014182895.1. NCBI lineage: Eukaryota > Viridiplantae > Streptophyta > Magnoliopsida > Myrtales > Myrtaceae > Angophora > Angophora floribunda. The sequence continues at coordinate 12,409,140 of CM024715.1, forward strand.
TGATGCATGATCAACTGAGAGATCTTGGAAGGGAAATTGTTTATCAAGAAAATCCAAAGGAGCCTCAGGAGCGCAGAAGATTGTGGAATAAGGAGGAAGCCGTAGATGTGCTTGACAACAACATGGTAAGAGATTTCTCTATTTGTCTTAGCTAATGAATGAGAGGCAATTTTCTTTCTTGTTTGATATAAAAATTGTCATTAATCTTAAGTTCCCAAACTTGCCACTTTTACCAGCAAAAAAGCTCTTTCAATTAATTGCCGTTCTTGCCAGATTCTAGGACATAATTTTTTTTTTTGGGGTCAGATCTAGAACATAATTGAGGAGCCAATTCTTGGTTATTGATGATTGAAATATATATCTTTACCTCGTGGTATTGTGATGAGAACGTTCTCTTTTCGTAACTTCAATCCAGAACTACAAAAACATGATGTTTGACAAATTACTTTTGGGGAAAACCTAACATGTATACTTTGATGTATGTGTTTGATGTTCAAATTCTTCTTTTGATTTCTTGTGAGGTCATGTCCTTTTTTTTTCCTTTAAGTGAGAATTAACTTCTCACAAGTCGTTTGCTATGATAAATGAGACCTTCATTCTTTTATGATGATTAGCCATCCTGGTTCATGTATTTTTTAAGTTGATAAAGTACAGATTTAGTTCTCTAAGTATAACTGTTTCTGAGATTTAGTCCCCTGTCCTCAAGTAGTCCTTCGTATCCTATAGATTGTGCAATTGAGTCCTTTGTAGTTTAATCATTAGTTAACACTGTCAATTTATTGATGTTGCTTTCGTGTTTATTAATGAGGAAAATACTATCATAAACTGGGTTTATTATGATACTAATACCCCAAACTTTTCTTTTTCCGCATTGCCAAAATCCTCAAACTTGTACCAATGACAAAAATCCCCTCTGTCTACCACAAAAATCCTAAGGTTTTTTAATGGTAACACTAATATCTCAAACCTTTTTTTTCATGTCACTAAAATTTTCAAACTTGTAACACCAAGTGACAAAAATTTATAGTGGGATTTTTGGCAACACAATAAAAAGTTAGAAATATTAGTGTCATGGAAATTATAATTTGTGATTTTTAGTGGTAATAACCTTTTATTTATGATATATGCACAATCGTGCAATATAAACTCTAAACAAATATTAATTTCATTTCGTAGAATTTTCATTATAGTGGATAATTTTTATTCTATGAATTTTCTACTACGTATTTTTCTCTTTGACGATGGGTTATTTTTCTACTAATCCCCTTATAACATTTATTTGTTAAACATAGTTTATCATGTTATTATAATTATTTCTAAATCGTTCAACTCTTAATGAGCATCTTACTTAACAAAGGTTTAGTAAATATTATATCACCATTTATCAAATATGGGCTATCACGTTGCATAACCATTTTATTGACTTTTTTTATTTGTTAAATATTGACTATCAAACTATTTTTGCATCGTTCTACTCCTAGTCTTAGTGAGCATTTAGCACATATTTAGTACATTTACATCATTTATTTATTGAATATGGGCTATCATATTACATAGGCTTTTATTGATTTGTTAACATCATTTACTTATGAAATACAACAAAACATTTTCTCATAATGAGTATCAATAGAACTCTTCAATCATACAAAGATCATTTATTACACATTTCGTTATACATATTAGAAATTGAGATGCGAAATGCAATGACGTAACAAGATTATTGAAAAAAATGCAACTGATGCTTTTTTACGAGTATAATTTTCCACAACAATAATCAACTGAATAGGACATTGCTTAGAACTGAAAAAGGTTATCTACGAAGTTATTGACAAAAGTACAATAAATATACGAGAAATTTTTGAAGGAAAAATAAGTGGTGCCCCCATCTAAAAAAATAAAAGTTTGAAGGAAGAATTTGAACTGCCAAACAAATCCGTATACGAAGCCAATCTATTCATTCTTTTATGTCCAATTTGTCCGGGAACAAGATCTCATTAATCTATGGGTGCAATTGATATTTTCATGTGCAATGGAAAAATATTCATTGAAGAAAAACATCATACGAAACTACTAGAAAATATGAGCACTGATATTTGGGATGATAATCTCGTTTTCATTTTGCTGTGAGAATTGCAAACAAGGTACACCCAAAAGAGAGGGGGAATTCTATGACTATTTTCTTTAATTATGATACATATTTTGACGGCAAGTTTGATAGATGTATTTGGATCGTAATAGTAATGTTGTTTCACATATAAAGGATATAAGCAAATATAGTGTTCTCTTACGTACAAAGGGCTTTGGTAGATGTATTTGAAGGAGTGGGTACATGAGGAGAGACCTTCTATTGCAATTCCAAAGGATGCGGATTTTGGGAATTCAAAAGTGCAAAAGGCAAAAGGCATAATTGGAAGAGCAAAAGTTGAGGAGCAATCTCTGAGCTTCATGATTTCACATAGATTAAATAAATAATATGCAATCACAACATGCCATTCCACAAAGCTGAAAGTGAGAAGCCTACACTATAATAGTATTATAGCAAATTGAACTCAATATCATTCATCTTATATCAGTTAGTCTCATCTCTTTATTCAAAATTTACGGTCCACAATGTTTCCTAATTGCAGGGCACTAGAAAGATTGAGGCCCTTTGTCTTGACAATAATGGTAGGAGAAGAAGATACACAAATGAACAATTTAAAGAACTAACCAAGTTAAGGTTCCTTCAGTTTGATGGAGCAAATTTCGTGGGAGATTTTCAGAACTTGCTTCCTCAATTAAGATGGCTTCAGTGGTGGTATTGTCCCTCAGATTTCATAGCGACCAACTTTCATCCGAAGAAATTAGTCGTGCTCGATCTATCAAATAGTGCAATTACAGAGGATTGGGGAGGATGGGGTTTGCTCAAGGTAAAATGTAGAGAAAGCATATCTTTTTTGAGTAATCACATATTGCAGGTCCAATCCCACTAACTTCTCATTCCTTTGTTTCTTTGTGGTTTATTATCCATTCTGAAAAATTAAGGATTTTCCTCTAAATATAAGAGGCTATAGGGGTTTTCCCTTAATATTTTAACAACCAGTCATGCTTGACATTAGACATAATAAATTTTCTTTAGCTATATTAATTAACATCTTTTAAAAATATAACTAAAACTTCTGTGCCTATCTTGATTTTTATTTATCTAATTGGTTTGGTTTGTGGCTTTTGAGGTAATATCTCCCCATTCAAAAGTCCCTTTTTTTAGTGATTCTTGTTATATGTCTGTATGAATCTTCTTTGGGAAAAGTATAAAAAAAGTCATAAACTGATTGTATTGACATAATTTAGTTCTAAACCTTTCAATTAGACCAATTTAATCCTAAACCTTTTCACATTGATACCGGTTTATTTCATTCAACCAATTTAGACTAGAAATGACATGGACACCGGCCATCTTATATGCCATTATGAGCATTGACATGAACATTTTTTGATAATCTTTTCCTTCGTCAATGGCTAGCGAGGTTCGTCCTTGTTGGCATCGCTTAGGTGACAGTTGGCCTCACCCTCGCCTTGACAATGCCCGCTTGCTAGATCTTGGGGGTTGGCCTCATTAGCGCTCACCCTCACCCAAGCAAGGCTGGCCCGTGCCTGTGGGGGTGAAGGTGATCCTCGCTAGCCACTAGTGAAGGGAAAGAAAAATAAAAGAAAGGAAAAAAAGAAAAAATAAGAATTATTGAAAAAGCATTAAAAATTATAATAAAATGTCAAAGTTAGTATCGGCGGTGTCGCATCAGCAATTTCCGACTTAAATTGGTCAGATGGACAAATTCGGTATAAATATAAAAATATTTATGACTAAATTAGTCTAATTGAAGGGTTTTGAACTTTGGTACTAATACAACATGTTTAAGATTCCCAATATTCTTTCATAAGAAACGAGAACTCTATCATAGATCAAGGGACTTGTGTTGTACATTCATACTGAAATTCTAAATATATATTTGTCTTAGAGAAATGGAAATCATTTATGAATTGCTTTAACTTGTTGCTCCCAATGTTTAATCATTGTAATTTATAAATTATTAACGTAATAAGAGTAACAAAATTGTCCTCCCAATGGAATTTAATCACTTTTGGACCTAACTTTTTTTTTTTTTTTTTTTTTTTATATCTTGTACATATAACATCGAAAATTTCTTTTCATAATTAAATTAGCTGTTTTTCTTTAATTTCATATTATTGAAAGAAAACGTGGCCCCCAGTGAATGCCCTGCTCTTCCATTTGAATTTCTCATCTGCTTTTTTATGATAAAGTTGGCTTATGTCTAATCAACAAAGAGCAACATTGCCTTAACTTTTAAAAACAAAATATATTTTTTCGCTGAAACATTAGCCATAAATAAAATTGTAGTTGGCGCTTGTATGTCTCTAAAGATCTTTTCACAAGGGACATGCTTAATAAACATTTATACATTGGTGTAGACAAATTCTATTAGAAGAAATATTTAAAAGAAAAACAAGACAATTGAGTAGGAGAAGTGGTGCATGGACATTTTTAAATTTTTTAAAAAAAGTCTTGATGACAATCCTAGTGAGGTATCCTTTCTTTCTTTCAGATATCAACAAAGCTCAAAGTTCTTAACTTAACGGGCTGCAAATCTTTGAGAAGAATTCCCGAATTGTCTGCTTTGAAAAGTTTGGAGATCTTGATTCTCAAATATTGCAAAGATTTAGAAGAGATTCATCCCTCTATTGGGGATATAAATACCCTTGTCACCTTGGATGTCAGTGGATGCTTTAAATTAGAGGAGCTACCGGCAGGGGTAGGTAGAATGAAAGAATTGAGGAAGCTTCTCTTAGCTAGTACTGATATACAAGAGATTCCTATTTCGCAAGGTTGTTTGATGAAGCTGGAGACCCTAAGTGCTCAGGGTTGTAAAGAACTTGCTCAACTTCCAGAATCCATGGGCTCTCTTGTGTCGTTAACTGGGTTGAATCTATCGTATTCGGCGATTGAAAAATTACCAGAATCCATGGGCTCTCTTGTGTCATTAACTAGGTTGAATCTATCGTATTCGGCGATTGAAAAATTACCAGAATCCATGGGCTCTCTTGTGTCATTAACTGTGTTGGATCTATCGTGTTCGGCGATTAAAAAATTACCAGAATCCATGGGCTCTCTTGTGTCGTTAACTGGGTTGAATCTATCGCATTCGGCAATTGAAAAATTACCAGAATCCATGGGCTCTGTAAAGAAGCTTAAGTTTCTTCATGCCTATTATTGTAAATCGTTAGCCCATATTCCCAACTCCATAGGCCATCTACCATCTCTGTCTGTCCTTGACCTAAGCGAATGCGATAATCTTGCTCAGCTTCCAATCTCCATAAGCTCCCTCACGTCTTTGACTAGACTGCATCTAGCGAGGACAGCAATTGTAGAATTACCAGAAGGCATCATGAATTTGCAAAATTTGAGAATTTTGTATATTAAAGGAACTGGTATAACAGAATTGCCCCGTAATATAGGCGAACTGATTTCGCTAAACAGCCTTGAATTAGACGGGTCGGACATTTTGAGCTTGCCGGAAAGCATTTCTAAGCTCTCTTCTCTCCAAGTCCTCAGCTTACGAAATTGCGAAAAGCTTCAAGAAGTACGAGAGCTGCCCTCTGGCTTAACAACTCTAGGTATAACCTGCCAGAGTCCGCCGTCGCCACATCTTTCCCAACTGACCCTTCTCAACTACCTCACTCTTTCTGATTGCAATTGGCTCGAATGTCTCCCAGAGCTTCCCGTTGGACTATCAAGTCTTCGTATTACAGATTGTGGAAAACTGAAAGCGTTGACGAATTTGTCATCCTTGAAGCGCTTATCTTATTTGATTCTCGAGAACTGCTTGGAGCTAACAGAAGTCACCGGTCTGGAAGGTTTACAATCCCTATACGACTTACAGGTACGTCGGTGCCCTAAGATATATAGGCTTGGTGAGGTCGAATCCTTGGAGTCATTGAGAGGCTTACACATCGATGAGGCGTTCCCAGATTCTTCGAAGTTAACGAGCGCAAAGGTATCACAGCTTGGAGGATCGCCAGATCTTTCAAATTCAAAGATTCTGCAGGAAATCAATGCTGGAAGTTGCGCGAATTTGATTGAAACGGAAGGCCTTGATGGATCCAAATCCTCACAGACCTTGGATATCTCTGAGTGCACTTCCGCCGGACGATCGCAAGGCCTTTCAAGTTTGAGATATCTGAGGTATCTATATGTTACAGAGTGCACGAATCTTACTGAAATTCGTGGCCTTGATGGATTAGAATCTTTGGAATATTTGGATATTTCCAGGTGCACATCACTGAGACAATCACTGTATCTGTCAAATTTAAAGAAACTGCGGATGTTCAAAGTTGAAAACTGTGAGAACCTAGTTGAAATTCGAGGCCTTGATGGATTGGAATCCTTGTGGGATTTGACAATTTCTGGGTGCACGTCTCTTAGACAGTCACTGGACTTGTCAAATTTAAAGAACTTGGGAATTTTCCAGGTTGCAAGCTGCAATAACCTAGGTGAAATTCAAGGCCTTTATGGATTGAAATCCTTGAGTGAGTTAAATATTTCTGGGTGCACGTTCCTTGGACAATCACTGGACCTGTCAAATTTCAAGACTCTGGACAGATTTTGTGCTATAAACTGCAATAACCTTGTGGAAATTCGAGGCCTTGATAGCTTAACATTCTTGAAAGATTTGGATATTTCTGGATGCACGTCCCTTAGACAATCACTGAACCTTTCAAATTTAAAGGGTCTACGGACTATTCGTGCTGCAAATTGTGAGAACCTAGTTGCAATTCAAGGCATTGATAGATTACAATTTTTGTGGGATTTGGATATTTCTGGGTGCACATCCCTTAGACAATCAATCGACTTGTCAACTTTAAGGTATTTGAAGAAATTCCGTGCTGCAAATTGCAAGAACCTACTTAGAATTCAAGGCCCTAAAAGATCAAAATACATGGAAAAGTGGGATATTTCTGGGTGCACGTCCATCGAACAATCACTGAACCAGTGAAGTTTATAGAAGCTGAGAATATTCCAAGCTGCAAACTGTGAGAATCTCATTGAAATTCAAGGCCTTGATGTTTTAGAATCCTTCAAAGGGTTGGATATTTCCGGGTGCACGTATTTTGTACGTTCATTGGAAATTTCGTTTTCGCAACATTTTTGTGGGCTGCAAATTGCAATCTAAATGAATTTCATGGCGTTGACAGGTTGTAGTTTTTGGCAAGTTTGGTAGTCTCTGGGTCCATGTCCATTCAACAATCATTGGACCCATCAAGTTTAGAGAGTTTGAGGGAAATCTGTTCTGCAAACTGCCATAATCTAGTTGAAATTTAAGATCCTGATAGGTTAAAATCCTTGCAAAACTTGAACATCTCAAGATGCATTTCCATTGTATGATAACCTCTCAAGTTCAAAATATCTGAGGCTATTATTTGTTGCAAATTGCACAAACCTTGTAAGTTTGAATATCTCTAGTGGCATGTCCATTCAATACTTGACCTTTCAAGCTTGAAGAGTCTGAAAGAATTAGATGCTGCCAACTGCAAGAATATAGTTGTAGTTCAAGGCCTTGACTAGTTGGAATCTCTAGAAAGGTTCAATATCTCTGGATACACTGGAAAGATTCCGTGCTGCAAATTGTCGGAATCTTGTGGAAATTCATGGTCCTTACAGGTTGGAATTACTGGCAAGATTGAACATCTCTGGGTGCACATCTATTGAATGATAACCAGACTTCTCCTGTTTAAAAAATTCGATGGAATTTCACGCTGCGAATTGCAATAATCTAGTTGAAGTTTGAGGCCTTGATCGTTTAGGATCTTAAGAAAGGTTTATCTGGATGCATGTCCATTGAAAGAATTCTATGCTGCAAATTGCCAGAGTCTAGTTCAACTTCACAGCCTTGACATATTGGATTTTTTGGTAAGAGATGTCTCTGGTTGCACATCTATCAAAAGATTACTAGACCTTTCTAGTTAAAAGGATTTGATGGCATTTCATGCTGCAACTGCAGATTCTTGTTGAAATTGGTGGCCTTGATGGGCTGGAATTATTGGTAAACCAGATTATTAGATTCTAGATGCAAGTCGCTAAAAGCAATGCCTGAATTGTCTGGAGCTTTCCTTATACAGAATTCTCAGCAGTTGTTACATCAGGATGTTTACGAGATCACATTCCGGTGATAATTTGATATTGAGACAATTGATGTCCCTGAGAAAGCAAAATCTTGGTCTTGATGATGGCAAGAATGAAGCTGGCAGTCCTTGTGAATCGTTTGTGAGTGATTCTTCTCTGTACATTACCGAGTGATTTATGTTTTTTTATTTGGAATGGAACTTCTTTTGATCTTGGCAGGAATGTAACTAGCAGCCCTTGTTGAATGACTAGATCATTATAAAAGTGACTTTTTGGAAAATTATTTGTCATGTGTCATTCACTGTGATTCTTCATTCGTGACATGATATGGAAAACCAGATTTTTAGATTCATAATCTTTTTGCAAATTCTGTATTTGAAGGTGGTTATGCTTGCTCGTGGATTAGTCTAACCTGTTATTTTTTTTTTGTTTGTTTACACGATGAGTTAAACTTTTCTATCTTCTGTTTGATCCTCATAATGCCAGGCATGCCAGTTTATATGCAATGGTGATACAGTGAAAATTACAAGACGTTGAAAGATTAGGCAGCTCTTTAAGAAATCCCTTTGACCATAGTCATCTGTGTTTCTTAAGGTGGACAATTGAAATCCTCCACTCATGAATGACGTGAATTTGCTTGGTTTTCCTGCTTGCTTGAATTGGTTTTTCATTGCACTGTGATATTTGAACTGTAATTCTCCTTTTTCTCTGTTCTCATATGACTGCTCAAGGTAATATAATTATTAACATGTGGATTATCAGGGAAGGTTCTGGAGGCAAAGTACAGAAACACATAGGCGAAGGAGAGAGATCATACTGATGGATTATGGTGCTATTGAACCACAGAATTCGTCGGATTCTTTCAGGCTAATTTCATAGGGCGTGAATTTGACATGGCACAAGTCTGCGAGAGTGAGTTCGCAGTTTCATTGTCATTTTAAATTCTCACTTGACTCTCTTTGTGTCGAATTTGATGCTAACAAGATTTACACGGTTAAACTGTTGGTCATTCCAATGCTGGGATTTTCTTGCTACGCCAGTGAGGAATTATTCTAGTGATGTTCTCTATTTCTGACTTTCTAGTACGGGAGTTTTTGTCTCCCGCTGCTTCAAAATCTGTTAATGATCTTGATCTTCATGCTTTAGGAACTACTAATAGAGCTGAATTTTAGAATTTTGGAAGAGAACCATGTATGTATTTCGAGAATGCCCATGAACTATTGCAAGTTTTAGCAATTTTCTGTGTGAATCATGCTGGCATTGTGAGAGGAAGCCTCTTAAAGAGTTCATTACTATATTACGAGTAGCAGCATCTCACAATCTATCAGTAGTCCACCTATATCTTGTGGAAATAATGATCCTCCTGTTTCATGAATTGACATGATAAGCTTATATGGCAATCGACATGAACAGGACTGGCAGTGTAGCAGGGAGAGATGAAGCATCACTTCCAGTGGGGGTGGAGATGTGCTGGTGCCAGTGGCTGGGGCTGATAGTGGCGGGATCTGGCTCAGACAGGAAGTTGGGCCATCAGAAGTTTCACTGATGATGACCACTACTTTTTGGCCCTAAGAGCAATGGTCGTTGTTAGCAAAGAGATAGACAGAGTAATACCTGCTGGCATTATCGAGGGTGGCCAGTTCATTGGTTAGGATGATTTTTTGGAGGAGCGGTGTTGCAGTTGTCATCGTCACCCTTTGGCAAGTTCATGATGTTGTGTGACCTTGCGTTGAAGCCAAACGCTGCAAAAATCATGGAAGATCATCGGCACTAGAGAAACGAAGCTCGAGGTTTATTTTTGGCCGCTGAAGCTCGAGATTAATTGGTGCATATAAGTAGTAGAGAATGGACTGGTAGGAGCAAAGTGCTTATAAAATTATGATAAGCATGGTTGTGATTTTTGCTCCAAAGAGGGCCAAACTGCAAGAAGAGTGTTTCAAGTTGATTTCAACTAATGGTCACGACTCGTGTATATGATGTTGTTTGTCAAGCCAAACAAAGTATTTCGATTCCTAGCTATTTTCTCCCCAAAAATCAGGGCAAAGAATAAAGTCGAATAACTAGACTATCTGAACACACTGTAAAACCTTTCAACAATTATTTTCTCCTACGACTGCTCAAGGTAATTTAATTATTAACATGTGGATTATTGAGGAAGGTTCTCGATGCAAAGTGCAGAAACACATAGGCAAAGGAGAGAGATCATGCTGCTGGATTATGGCGCGCTCTCGAACCCCAGAAATCGTCGGGTTCTTTCAGGCTAATTTCATAGGGTGTGAATTTGACATGCTGCAGGTCCGCAAGAGTGAGTTCACAGTTTCTTAGTCATTTTAAATTCTTGCCGGACCGTCTTTGTGTCGAGTTTGATCCTGACAAGATTTACACTGGTTAAACTTTTGGTCATTCCAATGCTGGGATTTTCTTTTTATGCCAGTGAAGAATTTGTTCTAGTGATGCTCTATGCTTCTGACTTTCCAATGCGCGAGCTTTTGTCTCCCGCTGCTTCAAAATCTGTTAATGATCTTGGTCTTCATGCTTTAGAAACTGCAAATAAAGCTTAATTTTAGGATTTCGGAAGAGAACCATATACGTATTTCAAGAAAACTCATGAACTATCACAATTTTTGGCAGTGTTATCTGTATGAATCGTGCTGGCATTGTGAGAGGAAGCCTCTTAACGAGTTCATTACTTTATGACAAGTAGAAGCATCTCAAAATCCATCAGTAGTCCACCTTAACTTAATGGAAAATTATGATCTTCATGTTTCACGAACTAACATGATAAGCTTATGGCAATGGACATGAACAGGACTAGCAGTTTAGCAGTGAGAGATGAGGCATCACTTCTAGGTGCGGGTAGAGATGTGCTGGTGCCGGAGGTTGGGGCTGATTGTGGCGGGATCTGGCTCAGACAGGAAGCCGGGCCATCAGAAGTTTCACTGATGATGACCACTACTTTTTGGCCCTAAGAGCAATGGTCGTTGTTAGGAAAGATATAGACGGAGTAATACCTGCTGGCATTATCGAGGGTGGCTAGTTCATTGGTTAGGATGATTATTTGGAGGAGCAGTGCAGTTGTCATCGTCACCCTTTGGCAAGTTCATGATGTCGTGTGACCTTGCATTGAAGCCAAACGCTGCAAAAATCATGGAAGATCATTGGCACTAGAGAAACGAAGCTCGAGGTTTATTTTTTGCCGCTGAAGATCGAGATTAATTAGTGCATATAAGTAATAGAGAATGGACTGGTATGAGCAAAGTGCTTATAAAATTATGATAAGCAAGGTTGTGATTCTTGCTCCAAAGAGGGCCAAACTGCAAGAAGAGTGTTTCAAGTTGATTTCAACTAGTGGTCACAACTCGTGTATATGATGTTGTTTATCAAGCCAAACAAAGTATTCAAATTCCTAGCTATTTTCTCCCCAAAGATCAGGGCAAAGAATAAAGTCGAATAACCAGACTATCTGAACACACTGTAAAACCTTTTAATAATTATTTTCTCCTATGACTACTCAAGGTAATTTAATTATTAACATGTGGATTGTTGAGGAAGGTTCTGGAGGCAAAGTGCAGAAACACATAGGCAAAGGACAGAGATTATGCTGCTGGATTTAGCGCGCTCTCAAACCACAGAAATCATTGGGTTCTTTCAGGCTAATTTCATAGGGCTTGAATTTGACATGCTGCAAGTCCGCAAGAGTGAGTTCACAGTTTCATTGTCATTTTAAATTCTTGCTGGACCGTCTTTGTGTCAAGTTTGATCCTGACAAGATTTACACTCTGAAGCTTGAGATTGATTGCACATATGAGTACTAGAGAATGGACTGGTAGGAGCAAAGTGCTTAAAAATCATGATGAGTAAGGTTTTGATTCCTATTCCAAAGAGGGCCAAACTGCAGAAGAGTGTTTCAAGTTGATTTTGACTTATAATTTGCTTAAAAATTATAAGTTGCTTTGTCCAAAAAAAGATCTAAAATCTGTCTTACATCATGACGCGTTAAAAGGATGTATTATGCAGAAGAATGTATCTTTCTTGGTGCTTCATGTAATTTTCTTATTTGGACCATGGTACTTCATATGATTGAGACCACTGTAAATCAAATCATAATTGTTATTCGAATTTTTTACAAGACAAGCTCCAAAAATGGGTCGAGAAAAATACACTATGCTTGTTAAGTTTCATCTATGTTAATACATCATAGCAACAGAGATCAATTTATGTGACATTATGTGAATTTGAAAATAACGGCAAGGAATAACGGATTTAGTGAAGAAAAATGCTCAGCTTACAACATCGCTGACCATGAAGGTAACTTAATCCTAAAATGATGATAACATTGGAAGTAAACGAATTTAAAAAGTAAATCAATTTTCACCAATCATTTAATGTTATAAATTTACACGAAAGTCTATCTCACTTTCAATAGAGCATGCAATTAAATGTATCACTATAGACATAATCAGGCTCTTTGCATGCAAAGGGAGTGAAATAGAATTGAGATTTGTTTTGATGGGTTTTGAGAATGCCAATCAATTAAGGCATTTGCATTTTTAAATGATGAAATTTTGTAAATAAAAAAAGAAAGCTATGAATTATCTAAATACACATATGTTATAATTGACAAATACTATATACTGCACTTTATACCTTTCTATAGCATACCTTGCATGAGGAAGAGGGTGCATGTTGGAACCTTGAAACCTATTATTGTATACCTACCTGCTTCGAAATTTGGGAATTTGAAGCCTACTTTGCAAGGGCTAATACTCACCTTGGAACCTAATCAATCATGTTTGTTCAGGTTTGCGGATTCTCCTTTACATCCATTGCCATAGGGAGAATAACAACAAACAATTTGATGAAAAATAAACGCTGTAAATAAACATGACACTAGGTTATGACAAAAAAAAACCTTTACACTAGGAGAGAGGCCGATGAGATAAGATCAACATAAAGGGGATGAAGACGTCGGAAACACACCTCTATCTCTCTGTTTGTGGCAAGTCTTTATAATTTAATTTTCAAAAAATGGTTCAAGATTTTTTTTATGTCGAACCACACCAATCATGTCTGTCTATGTGCATGTTAATATCATTATTATTAATTATTTTTATCATTTTCATGTTTTATTAAATTGTGTTTGCCTTTGTAACCTTTTATTGTCACGAGCATACACATTTCTCTATCCAATTTGAACCCCGACGCCCTTATTCCACGAACTTTGTTTGAAATCTTTAGTGAACTCAATTTTTTTTTTGTCCTTAGTGTGATTTGAAACTTAACTATACTTATCATTTGCAATTTGGATCGTTACAATTTTGATTTGTAAAATAATTTGGTTCGATTTCTATTCTTGTTGGATCGAAATTTCATGGTTCGATTCGGTATGGTCTTCAAAGCCAAACCCAGACGTAATTTCATGTTCAAGGGTCGGGTTCACCAGCATTTTGAAATCATCCAAGGAAAGACCTACCCCAGTAACCAAACAGAGAATCGGACGGGCTATTGGAGAAGAGTTTAAAGCTCGGACAAGAATATCCATTCCCCGGTTTAGTGTTTTACAAAACCTGCGTCGAAACAGGATCTATCGTCTCCGTCTCGAGAGCGCTTAAAATATTAAGTGGTTTGCAAGCGCCACGTCAACTGTTGATGTAGCGTACGAGTAATTACTGTTATCCAATTAAATCTTGACATATGGATACTCATATGAAAACTAAAAAAATAATTTTTTTCTCCTTTATTCCTCCATCTTCAACCTCCGCCCCGCTGGGCTTGGTTATCTCAAACGCCCAAGGCGCCGGTGCCGGTGCCGGTGCCGGCGCCGCCGCCATCCTTGAGCTACCGCCCCACCGTGGCCACCATGGTCCGCGGCAAAGCTGTTGAGCTCGTCGCCGGCAGCCATGGACGAGCCAAGACTCGAGCTCAAAGCTGTTGAGTAGCAAAACCAGATCTGGCTGTTGAATGAAGGTCGATCGTCAAGTCCAGGCCGACCTCTCCGTCGTCCCGGCGGCTAAGCCTTGGCCGCGAGCGCTCGTCCTCAGATATGGAGATGCAGAGCAGTGATCGGCCATAGACGGCCTCTCGTCCACAGATTTAAGCGTCGACCTTCGTGTCCACCCCTTCAGTCTCGCGGCCAAAACTCAAAATCTAGCCGAACTTCTAGATCTGGAGCCATGACAGTTCCAGATCTGGGCTTCACCGACCTTCATGTCACCCCCTCTGTCGTCTTGTGTGAACGAGCCATTATCACTCGTGGCCAACGCTCCAGATCTGGCGGAAATGGCTGATTCTACACAATCGTTTTCTGTTTTGGTCGTCTCGCGACGAACAAATCTGCACACTTTCGGTCCATGGATTTTGTGTTGAGTGGTGGAAGGAGAGACCAGCTGTAGCCATGGATTCTCTTCCGACCAAATCCAGGCCCCTGCTGCCAGAATTGGAAGTGAGGCACCCGGCGGAGGAGACAACCAAGTTGGAGAGATGCGACGCCGGCGACTCCGGCAGTGGCAATGGCGGAAGGAGGCACGGAGGGAGGTTGGGCTCGTGGCTGCAGATGGAAGAGGAGGAAGAGAGAAGTCCAATTGGATTTGGGGAGTTTTGATTAATTTCTCTATTTCCATGTTACCACACGTGTCAGATCGTGATTGGTTAACAGTAAATAAACGCACGCATATTATAGAAAAATGTGTTTTGCGTGGTTGTATTTCGTCATATTATAGGAACTTTCCAACTTACTTTTGCATTCCTGTTTTCTACGGTGGAAGTTAGAGCACGAAACGGTTTTGCGTGGAAAGTCCGTGTTTTGGTACCGCATTTGCATTTCCATTTCTGTATGTAAAAACCTTGATGCGACACTCTTCCAATGATTTGTTTTGCCAAGTACTTTCTAGACCTAAGTGCAATTTCCTCCCTTATTTTTCTTGGCTTCCCCCCTTCTTTGGAAAAGAAAGGGAAAAGGCACGTTTTTCATTATTGATTTTTTTTTTGTTGTTGTTGCTCGGAATATTTTTGCTATTCGTACCATGGGGGTTCCTTCACTAGAAATCTCCTGCCGCTATGCATTGTCCTTTCCATCACCAAGCAGTTGGGCTCATGCATACTATTAAAAAGCCTTAAATTTAAGGCTTGTATGTTCCCAAAAGTCCTCCCCGGGTATTAAAAACATTAATCAAACTTTAAAGACTTAAATAATAATAATAATAATAATAATAATAATAATAATAATAATAATAATAATATTCTCCAAGTCGCTGCATGAGACGAGCTCCCCATGAAATTCCATGCCACTTTCGACGAGGGTAGCAAACCAAAGTAGGCTTATGTACAAAACAGGGGTCCAGATAAAGTTCTTGAGCTTGATGTTGCCGATCCATGTGAAAGAAGTCAGTTCGAAAACTTATTGCTCACGCATATAATGACGTTAGCATTTGCTGGAGATGGTCTAGTCAAGTTGCCCTGAGCATGACTTTGGTTAGCAGCAAGGACTTGTTACCCAAAAGATGAATCGTAGCAAGGACCTTACTTAAACAAGCAAGTAAAGCGAAAAATTGTTGAAAGCAACAAGCATCACAGGGACCGGTCAAGATAGGGGTGATCGATTATTGGTCTAGTCCGATCCCACCTAGGAATTGGGAATCAAATCGGAGCGACCGGTTCCCATTTTGAGGAATCGAGAACCGGACTGGTTTGGTTCTTAGGCCGACCAATGGAACCGGTCTATTCTACGACTTCCAAAAGGAAAACCCAGAATTACCATGTGGTGTCTCTCATGACATTGCTAAATTGATTTTACTCAATAAATCCATAAAACTGAAGGAAAAACAAGTTCTTAAGAAAAAATATATATAATCAATCCGGTTTACACATTTGAATCGGGAATTGGATAAAAAATAACATCGTTCATTCCATGTTGCAACCAAAGAGTGGATTGGTTGTCCATTGCATGTTGCGACTAAAGAGTGGATTGGTCGTGCTCCATCTTTGTTCTGCAAACATGGTGGTACTATTCGTTTGAAAAGAAGAAAATTTAGCAAATGATATCGTTTTGTCTAAAATTGTTCACGTCAAATTGCTAGCCACATCGTGTAGACGGTTGGCGATGACTAGATGTCCTATTGACGATTTATGAAGGAAACCGTAAGAATTGCATTAAAATGATGAAAAAGGTTTAGGACTACATTAGCGAAATTGGAAAGTTGAAAAACTAGTTGTCATTCGTATTATACCGATTGGGTAATTTTCTCAGCTTAAAATTCTGATAATGAGCTGACCAAAAGACAAGAACTTTGTGCTGGCTAAGTCTCGAGGTGGGTGCGTTTGTCCTTTTCAATAATTGGAGTCTTTGCCTGATGGCCTTTATCGATGTGGGAAAAGTTGATAAAAGGGGATGAAGGTTAGTGCATATCTTGGTCTGTTTTGAATGTTGTTGGGTCTTTACACAAAGCCTAAGAGAGGTGGAGAGTACGGGAATGGTATGTTTCTGTCCGAATCGGTTCAGTTTTCTATTTCTGATGCAGGCTCGGAAAAGAAAAGTTGTTAGATGATCCGAGGTATATGCATGAGCATGATGCATCTCAGACCAATGCCTAGCGCTGATGTAATGATTTCCCGCGATTTGGACGCATGAATGCTGATAAACAACCCAACCATAATCGGCTTGTCGTGGGTTTTCTAGGTGAAGACTTTGCGTACTTGATAACAAGTAGGTCTATAAAAAAATTGGTAGAAAGTTCATGTATGTATTTATGTCCGTGGAGGTACAAACTTTAAAATACGAAGAAAAATTCTAAATTATACTACTCCAGCACCAAAGTTCCAAACTTTTATCGCATCACCAAATATTCTAAACTTCACCCACAATCATTTGTCACGTTTGTATGAATTTGAAACATTGATGGCACGAAAAAAAGTTTTCAGTATTTATGTCACTAATAGGCAAAGTTTATGAATTTCTTTTTTTGGTAAACAGAGGGTATTTTTATTTATCAAAATGGTGCAGAAATCTTGATGGCACAAAAGAAGATTTGGGATATTGGTGTTGTCGGCGTTGACATATTTTAGAATTTTTGGTGAAATCTTATAAATTTTTAAATAGCCTGGATTAAAGTGAAATCTTCCTTCGTCTATAAGAGTTTGGCAATGCGTAAAAGGCATGCTTTTTTTCATTGATTTTGTTTTGGCTGCTTTGGAACTTTAATGATCAAATCCCCTCTTGCTATTTAAATGTGCACCGTCCCTACATTGCCGAAATGTTTGGTTCATGCACATTAAGATAAAAATGACCTAAAGTTCTAATATTGCAAAAAGTTTCCCCGTTGCACAAAAAATATTGATCAAACATTAGAGTCTTGAATAAGTAACGAAGATAATACATTTTATGTTTGCTATATGAGACGAGTGCTCATGTGATTCCTTGTTATTGCTTATGGGTTGGGAAGTGAATGAAAGTAGGCTTGTGTACAAAAGAGGGTTTGGATAGACATCTTAAGATTCCCACCATTGAACCATGTCGAAGAACTTGATCCTAATTCTTATTCCTTGCATTATAGGTATTACCACGAGCATATTACAAAAGATCGTCTAGTTAAGTTGCAATGAACATGACATTGATCAGTGGCAGGAAACTATTACCCGAAAAGAAGAAGAAGAATTGTAGCAGAAAAAAGAATATTATAAATGTGTCAAAAGGAGTGAAAAAGCACATGAAAGGAAAACTAAGGGACAAGTATAGTGAAAATTTGGATCCAAAATATTTTGTTCTCAATAACTTCCAAGCGGGGCTAGATCTAAATTCGATTGGGGCCTGAAAGCCCACAAAGGCCCATCCATATTTAAAGAATTAAAAATACTTTCAAAAACAATTAAAATAGAAAGAAAGCTTAGATAAGAAAAAAATATTAAATATTCATGCTCAAATGACCTAGCAAAGTCGCTAAGAAGGAGCTAAACTTGCTAAAAGCATACCTAATTAGTAGGCTAAAAATAAGCTCCAACTGTATTTAATATTTAGCATCCCGACGTGCAACTTTGAACATAATTTTTGAAAGTCATGAGTCGTTAAAATTAGATAGCACATATCTCATATGAATAAAAATTCACAATTTTTTTAAGTAATATTATTTTAATTATTTGGTAATTGCATGCTCGGGTTTTGTAACTAAATCAATACTTAGATATTTTGAAAAAGAAAAGATTTTGATTTTAGGCTAGGCTTAACCGGCTCTTAGTTAATATGATTAATTTGGCATGAGTCAATCTAGGCTTATTTTGTCTTAGAGAGCGCTAGTGTGAAAACATCGTGTCATGCCTTAATTTGGGACAAAGCCCTTGGTTGACTTGGTGAGATCACTAGGGGTAAGCAATTTCAGGTTCTGACTAAGTTGAACTTTGAACCTATCCGTTGAATCATATTTATTAATTTTTGGAATCTAGAATCTATTTTACATACTTAGGAATTTGCAACCTACTATGTCATAGGTTCCAAGGCCTACCAACCATATGTATTCTTAATTGAATGGTTGCACCTTTGAATCATCACTTCTAATAACCACTATTTGCTATAAGATACGATCATAATTCATATTAAGATACACGGGATAATGAAATATTGACGAAATAAAAGTCGTAATAATGGATATCACCGGAAATAAAAGCTCATAGTAATAATTTCATATTACATACTCATTTTGGATGTTATGGAATATCGTAAATTGATGGAAGACATAGAATAAGAAAAATAGAATAGCTTCTTTCAAGTTCAAGTTCTCGGTTCCACCTGGAACCTACCATTCGGAATAAGTTTCATAATTTTTGGAACCTAAAACCCATCCTTTATATCATATAACCTAAAATCAAATCGATTTCCATCCGTTCGATTTTCATGTTATCGGTTCTACCCTAAAACTATGCTCAACCCTAGCATCCACCAATGGATCCTGCCAAACTATCATCGATCAAATTTGAGTTGCCATTTTTCAGCCTGATTTGATAGTTGGTGTCGGTTTGTCGATCCATTAATTACTCTCTCTTACCTTTTTGCGGTTTCTTTGAAATTGCATCCTTGCTCATCCAAGTTTATTAGAGAGATGTATGAATATATATGGTTTCTTTTTATGCGCCATTTTTTTTTTAAATGGATACTTAAGAAAACATTTTTTAAAATGATATATTATATCATTTATATAAATGAATGAACGAAAAATATTTTAATTGTTAATAAAAATGTTTAGATATAAATTATTGTTGATAATATAAAATTTGTCATTGACTAAATAATTTAAGAGATACACGCGACATTTTTAGAAAAATATTTTATTGATCTTTCACTTTCAATGGAATAAACGGAATCTTAAATTCCGATTTCCAACTCCTCTAGAAGCACGTTTGATGGGAGGTCCAGAAGAACTGTAGGGTGCTCCCACTTTTCTTCATCATCATCATCATCATCATCATTATCATCATCATTTTTTTGTTGATAAAGAGGCATAACCAAGGCTAAGTTTTAGTCAGCTAAGTGGGCGAGTCAAAAAGCAAGTCACTTTCTTGGCACTGCAACGGAAATCCGCGTTACGAAGTTCTTCTGCCTGAACAAACGCATGCTAAAAGTGAATTGAAGCACCTTCTTTTTATCGAGAGTTAAGACTAGAAGTTAAATATCGTTTTCATTCAGCGAAATTGCAATGCATTTGCATGCATGACCAAGAAAAACAAAGTCGCTTGTTTCCCACGTCCTCCCCGACACTCTAGCCAACATCTCCACCATCGACTATTGTTTTAGGATGGTTTTATCAAGCAATTTATCACGTTAACCGAGTCTAGTCAATGAAAGTCGCTCGATCAATTAGTTCGGGATTCAAAAATAATTTAAAAAAAGCCACGTTGATGTGGAAAGAAAAAAAATAGATTGAAAATAATAAAATTCCCTTAATATGGATATTGCGTGTCCCACGTATCTTTATTTACAAAATCTAATATTATCTGACGACTGATATTGCTTGTTTCTTTTATCATTTGTCGGAAGGGAGAAAATCCGGGAAGTGGGCCACTTAGCCCGTTGTTAGAGAGGCCCTCATATTTCCTGGTGCAGGGGGAAAAAAAAGATATAATCACTAATTTCGAAGCCTTAAGGTATGGAATGTAGACTCTACATCAAAGTTTTGATCTTGATTATCACCGAATAGACAAGATATAGGAGTCCGTCGCGTTAAGAGCCACTAAGGGTGGGTGAAAACCCCACTACACTCTTTGCAGCCCTTCAAGCAAGATCTTGTTACCCTGGGTTATTAGACCTTGCCCCAAAAAAAGCTAAGTCAAGTCAAGAAACATCTCGGTAGATTCCACGCCCCTTCGGCATCATGCTCCTATCGTCCTTTCAAAAGATACACAGGACTGTTCTTAAATTTTTTTTTTTTTTTTGCAAAGTAGACGGATCCATAGATTCCAATTCTATCACAGTCAAAGAGCATATTTCTTGGAAGGTCCAGAAGACGTGTAGGATGCTCTCACTTATTTATTTATTATTATTTTGTTGATAAAGAGGCATAATTAAGGCTAACTTTTTAGTCATCAAGGTGAGCGAGTCAAAAAAAAGCGAGTCGCTTTCTCTACAATGCAACGGAAATCACACGCCCTTGTTCTCCTCAGCTCGTCCATTTCATGGGGAACTTGCGCAGTTGTTGATTCTTCAATTTCTTATCATGTCTATTATTCACCATTTCTGCACTTGGTTAACATAACTGAACAATCTCACTCTTCGTTATGATATTCCTATACTTAATTAATGTCATGTGCCATGATGTTGTAAAAATGCAACACCCGACGAAGGAAAAAGAAGTAACATGTTTACCAGTCCATCATAGTGCTACAGACAAGACCGGTGTCGATAGGCTTCTAGATTTGATGGTTTTATCAAGCAATCTATGCCGTCGACCAAATCTACTAAATAAAAGTCGGTCCATGTATTGGCGATGTATTTTGGCTAAAAATAATTTAAAAAGCATTGATGTGGAAAAAAAAAATCAAATTGTAGATAAAAAATAACAAACTTTTCTTATTTGAAGAACGAAATATGTTGGACATAAGCATGTTAAGAAAAATATCCAATTGGGAATAGGAGAGTCATTGGGGAGGTAGACCTCCATCTTTCTTTTTGGAAAAAGGTTGCCGTCGAGAAAGTAGATACAGTAATCTCTCACACTTGAGATGACGTGGTGAAACTTGTAAGGGTTCCTACTAGGTTGATCTGTACTTTGCATGGTGTCTTTCATTTGACTTATTGATCTAGTAGCCCGATTGTGGATTGAAAATATCGAAGTTTTCTTATTTGAATGATAGAAATCTGCAGATGTTTACTAATGAAGTCTCATATGATCCAACTATCGCTTTCTTTTTGTCGGTGGCTCATGTACGTCAGCAGCACCAGGAGCATCCGCGTGTTGCTAGTTACTTTTCTTCTTTATTTTTTTGGTTTAATAGAAAAAGCAAGTCTAAGTCAAGTCAAGAAGCACATTGGTACATTCCACGCAACTTCCGCGTTGCTGCTTATCGTCCTTTCCCCTCATCATTCATCGCTGCGGTTCGAATGCCATAAAGAGTCTTGAATCGTTGGAGAGGCAAGGGCTCGGCATTGTTCAAGCACGCTGCATAGAGAGTGTCGTGTGTTAGTACTTCAACGTCGAAGGTTGAGAATCGGTGGAGATCGCGGCGGCAGGTGGATTGTGTTGTCTGAGCACTCCTCAGGTAATCCATGATTCCTTACTCTTCTCATCTTCTATGTTTTCTGCTGTGATTGCTCCATTTTCTTCTTATGAGTTCTCACCTAAAGTTAGGTTGTCAGATTCAACGACCCACTTTTGTTCAGGTTGAGACAAAGCATGCTGAAGACCTCGCAGCAAGCCTAGGTTTTCAGCTTGAAAGGCTGACCGAGTCTTCACCACCCGAGCAAAACCCCCGATCAGCTTACCTGTTGAGTCCCGGCATACGCCAGCGACGGCGCCGGAGTTTGATTCTCGGAGAAAGGAGCCATTGACGTTGAGTTTCGGAAATCTGCACGCCAGCAGTACCCAATTTGGAGGTAAATGAATGATCTGCGGATGTTTATTAACAAAATCGTAAATAACCCGACGAACGATTGATATGTTTTTGTCGTTGGCTCATGTACGTTAGAGTCAAGAGCGTCTGTTTATCGCTCGTTAGATTTCTTCTCTATTTTCCTTGCTCCTCTTCTTTGTTTCCTGTTTTTATTGCTCTGATTTTTTTAGATGAGTTTTGAATTGAGTTCTCTAAAGTAATATTGTATTGCTGGTTAGTTTTCTTTTCTATTTTTTATAAATATTAAAAAGCAAGTCCAGTCAAGAAGCACCTGCATAGTTTCCCCGAATCTTCCACATGATGCCGGTGTAATGCCTTGGGAATTACGCGTGCTCATTTACGTCAGCAGCACCAGGAGCATCTGCGTGTTGCTAGTTACTTTTCTTCTTTATTTTTTTGGTTTAATAGAAAAAGCAAGTCTGAATAAGTCAAGAAGCACCTTGGTACATTCCATTCCACGCACCTTCCGCGTTGCTGCTTATCGTCCTTTTTCCTCGTCATTCACCGCTGCTATTCGAATGGCATAAAGAGTCTTGAATCGTTGGACAGGCAAGAGCTCGGCACTGTTCAAGCACGCTGCATAGAGAGTGTTGTGTGTTGTGTGTTGTGTGTTGGTACTTGAACGTCGAAGGTTGAGAATCGGTGGAGATCGCGGCGGCAGGTGTATTGTGTTGTCTGAGCTTTCCTCAGGTAATCCATGACTCCTTACTTTTCTCATCTTCTATGTTTCCTCTGTCGATTGCTCCATTTTCTTCTGATGAGTTCACGGATCGAGTTCCCAGAGACATTCTGCAATTCCCAGATCTGAGATTCCTTATTTGTCTACTATGTTTTCTACTTTGTTTTGACGCTCTGCTCCATCAATCTGTTTTAATGCCTTTGTAGGTAATTATGAAAGCGGAGCCAAGGAGATCGTATATTTGGGGCGTCTTCCTCAACCTCTTTTACTGGCTTTGTAGGCTCTGCTCATCCAATTCTCTCAAGATGAAAAGAGAAGAACCCACTCATTCAAAAGATCTGACGTGCAAGGCGTCTTCCTTGTCGACCTCTCCACGTGTAGGTGATTATGAAGGCGGAACCAAAAAGTCGAGAGGAGATGATTACGAGGTGTTCTTGAGTTTTAGAGGGGAAGACACTCGCAAAGGCTTTACCGATTATCTCTATACGAGTCTTGTTGATGCAGGAATTCATGTGTTCAGAGACAACGATGAACTCCATGTTGGTGAGGAGATTGGTCCGGAGCTTCTTTGTAGTATTATGCAGTCTAAGATCTCGATCCCGATTATCTCAGAGAACTATGCTTCTAGCAAATGGTGCCTCCGTGAGCTAACTCAGATATTGAAGTGCAAGAGAACTATAGGGCAAATAGTGTTACCCATATTTTACAAAGTGGAACCCTTGCAAGTGCGACATCTTAAAGGGAGATTGGGAGATATTATTGATGCACGTGGACAGAATTTGGATGAAATGATTGTGAAGGAATGGGAGGAAGCACTCAAAGAAGTGAGTTCCTTGAAAGGATGGGAATCGGAGAAAACTAATGATGGGTACATTACTCTCCACCAAAAATCGTTGTTTAGTTTCTCATAGTTGAAAAAGAATATAAATATTGCCATCATATATTGAAATTTTTATTGTTATTTGACAGGCACGAAGGAGCGCTAGTTAAAACGGTTGTTCAAAAAGTAATGGGCGAATTAAAAAGAGTTTTTCAGCTACTTGTTCCCAAACAATTAGTGGGAATTGATGAGCATGTGGAACGGATTATGAGCTCGATAAATGATGAATTCAATGGTACGGTGATTATTGGAATTCATGGTATGGGCGGCATCGGTAAGACAACTCTGGCAAAGGTATTATACAACAAACTCTCATGTAAGTTTGAGTATCATAACTTTGTGGCAGATATTCGAGAAACATATCCACGCAAGGGCATCGAAGGTCTACAAAATCAACTCATTCACAACATAATAGGATCTTCTTGTGTTGTATCTAATGTCGATGAAGGAATTCGTGTCATTAAATCTCGATTTACAAGTAAAAAGTCCTTGTTCTTATTGATGACATAGATGATATTTCTCACTTGATTGCTTTGGCCGGAGATGGTAGTTGGTTTGGACCTGGAAGTATAGTCATCATAACAACTAGAAACAAGGGCATTCTTGATGAAATTGGGGCAAGCCACATCTATCAACTCAACGAGTTGCCTTTTGATCAATCGTTGATCTTATTTAGTAGACATGCATTTCGAAAGGATTCTCCTC
The DNA here is from genome assembly GCA_014182895.1 of Angophora floribunda. Taxonomy (NCBI): domain Eukaryota; kingdom Viridiplantae; phylum Streptophyta; class Magnoliopsida; order Myrtales; family Myrtaceae; genus Angophora; species Angophora floribunda. The sequence goes on from CM024715.1 coordinate 12,433,668, forward strand.
CGAGCAATTATGCAGTTATCTCTCATGATGTTGTATCGACAACTGGGGGGCTTCCCTTAGCAATTGAAGTTATAGGTTCATTCCTGTGTGGAAAGAGAGAAGAAGTATGGAAAGATACATTAAAGAAATTAAATAAGGTGCCGGATAATAAAGTGCAGGAGAAATTAAGGATAAGTTACGATGCATTAGATTATGAGGAGCAACAAATATTTTTGGATATTGCATGTTTTTTTATTGGATCACATAAACGAAGTCCGACTCATATGTGGGATGCTTGTGGTTTTTATCCGGAGAGGGGGATTGAAGTACTCAGTCTTTTGTCCCTAATTAAAATTGACGAGTACGACAAGCTACTGATGCATGATCAACTGAGAGATCTTGGAAGGGAAATTGTTCATCAAGAAAATCCAAAGGAGCCTCAAGAGCGCAGTAGATTGTGGAATAAGGAGGAAGCCGTAGATGTGCTTGACAACAACATGGTAAGAGATTTCTCCATTTGTCTTAGCTAATGAATGAGAGGCAATTTTCTTTCTTGTTTGATATAAAAATTGTCATTAATCTTAAGTTCCCCAAACTTGCCACTTTTACCAGCAAAAAAGCTCTTTCAATTAATTGCCATTCTTGCCAAATTCTAGGACATAATGTTTTTTGGGGGTCAGATCTAGGACATAATTGAGGAGCAAATTCTTGGTTATTGATTATTGAAATATACATCTTTACCTTGCGGTATTGTGATGAGAACGTTCTCTTTTGGTAACTTCAATCCAGAACTACAAAAACATGATGTTTGACAAATTACTTTTGGGGAAAACCTAACATGTATACTTTGATGTATGTGTTTGATGTTCAAATTCTTCTTTTGATTTCTTGTGAGGTCATGTCCTTTTTTTTTTTCCTTTAAGTGAGAATTAACTTCTCACAAGTCGTTTGCTATGATAAATGAGACCTTCATTCTTTTATGATGATTAGCCATCCTGATTCATGTATTTTTTAAGTTGGATAAAGTACAGATTTAGTTCTCTAAGTATTACTGTTTCTGAGATTTAGTCCCCTGTCCTCAAGTAGTCCTTCGTATCCTATAGATTGTGCAATCGAATCCTTTGTAGTTTAATCATTAGTTTTCACTGTCAATTTATTGACGTGGCTTTCGTGTTTATTAATGAGGAAAATACTATCCTAAACTGGGCTTATTATGATACTAATACCCCAAACTTTTCTTTTTCCGTATTGCCAAAATCCTCAAACTTGTACCAATGACAAAAATCCCCTCTACCACAAAAATCCTAAGGTTTTTTCATGGTAACACTAATATCTCAAACCTTTTTTTTTTCATTTTACTAAAATTTTCAAACTTGTAACACCAAGTGACAAAAATTTATAGTGGGATTTTTGGCACCACAATAAAAAGTTAGAGATATTGGTGTCATGGAAATTATAGTTTGTGATTTTTAGTGGTAATAACCTTTTATTTATGATATATGGACAATCGTGCAATATAAACTCTAAACAAATATTAATTTCATTTTGTAGAATTTTCATTATAGTGGATAATTTTTATTCTATGAATTTTCTACTACGTATTTTCTCTTTGACGATGGGTTATTTTTCTACTAATCCCCTTATAACATTTATTTGTTAAACATAGTTTATCATGTTATTATAATTATTTCTAAATCGTTCAACTCTTAATGAGCATCTTACTTAACAAAGGTTTAGTAAGTATTATATCACCATTTATCAAATATGGGCTATCACGTTGCATAACCATTTTATTGACTTTTTATTTGTTAAATATTGACTATCAAACTATTTTTGCATCGTTCTACTCCTAGTCTTAGTGAGCATTTAGCACATATTTAGTACATTTACATCATTTATTTATGGAATATGGGCTATCATATTACATAGGCTTTTATTGATTTGTTAACATCATTTACTTATGAAATACAACAAACATTTTCTCATAATGAGTATCAATAGAACTCTTCAATCATACAAAGATCATTTATTACACATTTCGTTATACATATTAGAAATTGAAATGCGAAATACAATGACGTAACAAGATTATTGAAAAAATGCAACTGATGCTTTTTTACGAGTATAATTTTCCACAACAATAATCAACTGAATAGGACATTGCTTAGAACTGAAAAAGGTTATCTACGAAGTTATTGACAAAAGTACAATAAATATACGAGAAATTTTTGAAGGAAAAATAAGTGGTGCCCCATCTAAAAAAATAAAAGTTTGAAGGAAGAATTTGAACTGCCAAACAAATCCTTATTACGAAGCCAATCTATTCATTCTTTTATGTCCAATTTGTCTGGGAACAAGATCTCATTAATCTATGGGTGCAATTGATATTTTCATGTGCAATGGAAAAATATTTATTGAAGAAAAACATCATACGAAACTACTAGAAAATATGAGCACGATATTTGGGATGATAATCTCGTTTTCATTTTGCTGTGAGAATTGCAAACAAGGTACACCCAAAAGAGGGGGAATTCTATGACTATTTTCTTTAATTATGATACATATTTTGACGGCAAGTTTGATAGATGTATTGGGATCGTAACAGCCATGTTGTTTCACATATAAAGGATATAAGAAAATATAGTGTTCTCTTACATACAAAGGGCTTTGGTAGATGTATTTGAAGGAGTGGGTACATGAGGAGAGACCTTCTATTGCAATTCCAAAGGATGCAGATTTTGGGAATTCAAAAAGTGCAAAATTGGAAGAGCAAAAGTTGAGGAGCAATCTCTGAGCTTCATGATTTCACATAGATTAAATAAATAATATGCAATCACAACATGCCATTCCACAAAGCTGAAAGTGAGAAGCCTACACTATAATAGCATGACAGCAAATTGAAATCAATATCATTCATCTTATATCAGTTAGTCTCATCTCTTCATTCAAAATTTACGGTCCACAATGTTTCCTAATTGCAGGGCACTAGAAAGATTGAGGCCCTTTGTCTTGACAATAATGATAGGAGAAGAAGATACACAAATGAACAATTTAAAGAATTGACCAAGTTAAGGTTCCTTCAGTTTGATGGAGCAAATTTCGTGGGAGATTTTCAGAACTTGCTTCCTCAATTAAGATGGCTTCAGTGGTGGTATTGTCCCTCGGATTTCATAGCGACCAACTTTCATCCGAAGAAATTAGTCCTGCTCGATCTATCAAATAGTGCAATTACAGAGGATTGGGGAGGATGGGGTTTGCTCAAGGTAAAATGTAGAGAAAGCATATTTTTTTTGAGTAATCACATATTGCAGGTCCAATCCCACTAACTTCTCATTCCTTTGTTTTGTTGTGGTTTATTATCCATTCTGAAAAATAAAGGATTTTCCTCTAAATATAAGAGGCTATAGGGGTTTCTGCCCCTTAATATTTTAACAACCAGTCATGCTTGACATTAGACACAATAAATTTTCTTTAGCTATATTAATTAACATCTTTTAAAAATATAACTAAAACTTATGTGCCTATCTTGATTTTTAATTATCTAATTGGTTTGGTTTGTGGCTTTTGAGGTAATATCTCCCCATTCAAAAGTCCCTTTTTTAAGTGATTCTTGTTATATGTCTCGTATGAATCTTCTTTGGGAAAAGTATAAAAAAAGTCATAAAGGCGATTGTATTGACATAATTTAGTTCTAAACCTTTCAATTAGACCAATTTAATCCTAAACCTTTTCACATTGATACTGGTTTATTTCATTCAACCAATTTAGGCTAGAAATGACATGGACACCGGCCATCTTACATGCCATTATGAGCACTAGCATGAACATTTTTTTATAATCTTTTCCTTCGTCAGTGGCCAGTGAGGTTTGTCCTTGTTGGCATCGCCTAGGTGACAGTTGGCCTCACCCTCGCCTTGGCAATGCCCGCTTGCTAGATCTGGGGAGGGCGGCCTCATTAGCGCTCACCCTCACCCAAGCAAGGTTGGCCCGCGCCTGTGGGGGTGAAGGCGATCCTCACTAGCCACTAGTGAAGGGAAAGAAAAATAAAAGAAAGGAAAAAAAGAAAAAAAATAAGAATTATTGAAAAAGCATTAAAAATTATAATAAAATGTCAAAGTTAGTATCGGTGGTGTTGCATCAGCAATTTCCGACTTAAATTGGTCAGATGGACAAATTCGGCATAAATATAAAAATATTTATGACTAAATTAGTCTAATTGAAGGGTTTTGAACTTTGGTACTAATACAACATGTTTAAGATTCCCAATATTCTTTCATAAGAAACGAGAACTCCATCATAGATCAAGGGACTTGTGTTGTACATTCATATTTGTCTTAGAGAAATGGAAATTCTAAATATATATTTGTCAATGTTTAATCATTGTAATTTATAAATTATAAACGTAATAAGAGTAACAAAATTGTCCTCCCAATGGAATTTAATCACTTTTGGACCTAACTTTTTTTTTTTTTTTTTATATCTTGTACATATAACATTGAAAATTACTTTTCATAATTAAATTAGCTGTTTTTCTTCAATTTCTTATTATTGAAAGAAAACGTGGCCCCCAGTGAATGCACCGCTCTTCCATTTGAATTTCTCATCTACTTTTTTATGATAAAGTTTGCTTATGTCTAATCAACGAAGAGCAACATCGCCTTACCTCTTAAAAACAAAATATATTTTTTCGTTGAAATGTTAGCCATAACTAAAATTGTAGTTGGCACTTGTATGTCTCTAAAGATCTTTTCGTAAGGGACATGCTTAATAAACATTTATACGTTGGTGGAGACAAATTCTATTAGGAGAAATCTTTAAAAGTAAAACAAGACAATCGAGAAGGAGAAGTGGTGCATGGACATTTTTGAAAACCTTTAAAAAGTTTACATGGCAATCATATTGAGGTATCCTTTGTTTCTTTCAGATAGCAACTGATCTCAAAGTTCTCAACTTCACGAGCTGCCGATCTTTGAGAAGAATTCCCGAATTGTCTGCTTTGAAAAGTTTGGAGATCTTGATTCTCAAATATTGCAAAGATTTAGAAGAGATTCATCCCTCTATTGGGGACATAAATACCCTTGTCACCTTGGATGTCAGTGGATGCCTTAAATTAGAGGAGCTACCGGCAGGGGTAGGTAGAATGAAAGAATTGAGGGAGCTTCTCTTAGCTAGTACTGATATACAAGAGATTCCTATTTCGCAAGGTTGTTTGATGAAGCTGGAGACCCTAAGTGCTCGAATTGTAAAGAACTTGCTCAACTTCCGTAATCCATGAATCCATGTTAACTCGGTTGGATCTATCGTGTCGTTAACTCTTGTGGTTGGATTATCGCATTCGGCGATTGAAAAAAATTGGGCTCTCTTGAATCCGGGCTCTCATTGTGCGTTAACTTGGTTGGATCGTTAACTCGGTTGGATCTATCGCATTCGGCGATTGAAAAAAAATTGAGCTCTCTTGTGTCGTTAACTCGGTTGGATCTATCGCATTCGGCGATTAAAAAATTACCAGAATCCATGGGCTCTCTTGTGTCGTTAACTCAGTTGGATCTATCGCATTCGGCGATTGAAAAATTACCAGAATCCATGGACTTTACAAAGGAGCTCAAGTTTCTTAATGCCTCTTGTTGTAAATCGTTAGCCCATATTCCCAACTCCATAGGCCATCTACCATCTCTGTCTGTCATTGACCTAAGAGGATGCGATAATCTTGCTCAGCTTCCAATCTCCATAAGCTCCCTCACGTCTTTGACTACACTGCGTTTAGCGAGGACAGCAATTGTAGAATTACCAGAAGGCATCGTGAATTTGCAAAATTTGAGAATTTTGGATATTAATGGAACTGGTATAACAGAATTGCCCCGTAATATAGGCGAACTGATTTCGCTAAACAGGCTTGTATTAGACGGGTCGGACATTTTGAGCTTGCCGGAAAGCATTTTTAAGCTCTCTTCTCTCCAAATCCTCAGCTTTCAAAATTGCAAAAAGCTTCAAGAAGTACGAGAGCTGCCCTCTGGCTTACAAACTCTACGTATAACCTGCCAGAGTCCGCCGTCGCCACATCTTTCCCAACTGACCCTTCTCTACGGACTCATTCTTTCTGATTGCAATTGGCTTGAATGTCTCCCAGAGCTTCCCGTTGGACTATCACGTCTTCATATTACAGATTGTGGAAAACTGAAAGCGTTGACGAATTTGTCATCCTTGAAGCGCTTATCTCGATTGATTCTCGAGAACTGCTTGGAGCTAACAGAAGTCACTGGTCTGGAAGGTTTACAATCCCTATGCGACTTACAGGTATGTCGGTGCCCTAAGATATATAGGCTTGGTGAGGTCGAATCCTTGGAGTCATTGAGAGGCTTACACATCGATGAGGCGTTCCCAGATTCTTCGAAGTTAACGAGCGCAAAGGTATCACAGCTTGGAGGATCGCCAGATCTTTCAAATTCAAAGATTCTGCAGGAAATCAATGCTGGAAGTTGCGCGAATTTGATTGAAACGGAAGGCCTTGATGGATCCAAATCCTCACAGACCTTGGATATCTCTGAGTGCACTTCCGCCGGACGATCGCAAGGCCTTTCAAGTTTGAGATATCTCAGGTATCTATCTGTTACAGAGTGCACGAATCTTACTGAAATTTGTGGTCTTGATGGATTAGAATCTTTGGTATATTTGGATATTTCCGGGTGCACATCACTGAGACAATCACTGGATCTGTCAAATTTAAAGAAACTGCAGGTGTTCATGGCTGAAAACTGTGAGAACCTAGTTGAAATTCGAGGCCTTGATGGATTAGAATCCTTGTGGGAATTGAGAATTTCTGGGTGCACGTCTCTTAGACAGTCACTGGACCTGTCTAGTTTAAAGAACTTGGAAAGTTTTCGGGTTGCAAACTGCAATAACCTAGTTGAAATTCAAGGCCTTGATGGATTGAAATTCTTGAGAGAGTTAAATATTTCTGGGTGCACGTTCCTTGGACAATCAGTGGACCTATCAAATTTCAAGACTCTGAACAGATTTTATGCTATAAACTGCAATAACCTAGTGGAAATTCAAGGCCTTGATAGCTTAACATCCTTGGAAGATTTGGATATTTCTGGATGCATGTCCCTTAGACAAGCAATCAACTTGTCAACTTTAAGGTATTTGCAGAAATTCTGTGCTGCAAACTGCGAGAACCTACTTAGAATTCAACGCCCTAAAAGATCAAAATACATGGAAAAGTGGGATATTTCTGGGTGCACGTCCATCGAACAATCACTGAATGAGTGAAGTTTATAGAAGCTGAGAATATTCCAAGCTGCAAACTGTGAGAATCTCATTGAAATTCAAGGCCTTGATGTTTAGAATCCTTCAAAGGGTTGGATGTTTCCGGGTGCACGTATTTTGCACGATCACTGGACATTTCGATTTCGCAATATTTTTGTGGGCTGCAAATTGCAATCTAAATGAATTTCATGGCGCTGACAGGTTGGAGTTTTTGGCAAGTTTGGTCGTCTCTAGGTCCATGTCCATTCAACAATCATTGGACCTGTCAAGTTTAGAGAGTTTGAGGGAAATCTGTGCTGCAAACTGCCATAATCTAGTTGAAATTTGAGATCCTGATAGGTTAAAATCCTTGGAAAACTTGAACATCTCCAAATGCATTTCCATTGTATGATAACCTCTCAAGTTCAAAATATCTGAGGCTATTATTTGTTGCAAATTGCACAAATCTTGTAAGTTTGAATATCTCTAGTGGCATGTCCATTCAATACTTGACCTTTCAAGCTTGAAGAGTCTGAAAGAATTAGATGCTGCCAACTGCAAGAATATAGTTGTAGTTCAAGGCCTTGACCAGTTGGAATCTCTAGAAAGGTTTAATTCCTCTAGATACACTAGAAAGATTCTGTGCTGCAAATTGTCGGAATCTTGCGGAAATTCATGGTCCTTACAGGTTGGAATTACTGGCAAGATTGAACATCTTTGGGTGCACATCTATTGAATGATAACCAGACTTCTCCTATTTAAAAAATTCGAGGGAATTTCATGCTGCAAATTGCAATAATCTAGTTGAAGTTTGAGGCCTTGATTGTTTAGGATCTTAAGAAAGGTTTATCTGGATGCATGTCCATTGAAAGAATTCTATGCTGCAAATTGCTGGAGTCTAGTTTAACTTCACAGCCTTGACAGGTTGGATTTTTTGGTAAGAGATGTCTCTGGTTGCACATTTATCGAAAGATTACTAGACCTTTCTAGTTGAAAGGATTTGATGGCATTTCATGCTGCAACTGCAGAGTCTTGTTGAAATTGGTGGCCTTGATGGGCTGGAATTATTGGTAAACCAGATTATTAGATTCCAGATGCAAGTCGCTAAAAGTAATGCCTGAATTGTTTGGAGCTTTCCTTATACTGAATTGTTAGCAATTGTTACATCTGGATGTTCACGAGATCACATTCCGGTGATAATTTGATATTGAGACGATTGATGTCCCTGAGAAAGAAAAATCTTAGTCTTGATGATGGCAGGAATGAAGTTGGCAGTCCTGGTGAATCATCTGTGAGTGATTCTTCTATGTACATTACTGAGTGATTTATGTTTCTTATTTGAATGAAATTTCTCTTGATCTTGGCAGGAATGTAACTAGCAACCCCTGTTGAATGACTAAATCATTATAAAAGTGACTTCTTGGAAAATTATTTGTCATTTGTCATTCACTGGGATTCTTCATTCGTGACATGATATGGAAAACCAGATTTTTAGATTCATAATCTTTTTGCAAATTCTGTATTTGAAGGTGGTTATGCTTGCTCGTGGATTAGTCTAACCTGTTTTTTTTTTGTTTGTTTACACGATGAGTTAAACTTTTCTTCTGTTTGATCCTCATAATGCCAGGCATGTCGGTTTATATGCAATGTTGATATGGTGAAAATGACAAGACATTGAAAGATTAGGCAGCTCTTTAAGAAATCCCTTCAACTGTAGTCATCTCTGTTTCTTAAGGTGGGCAATTGAAATCCTCCACTCACGAATGACGTAAATTTGCTCGGTTTTCCTGCTTGCTTGAATTGGTTTTTCATCGCACTGCGATATTTGAACTGTAATTCTCCTTTTTCTCTGTTCTCATATGACTGCTCAAGGTAATATAATTATTAACATGTGGATTATCAAGGAAGGCTCTGGAGGCAAAGTACAGAAACACATAGGCAAAGGAGAGAGATCATACTGATGGATTATGGTGCTATTGAACCACAGAATTTGTTGGATTCTTTCAGGCTAATTTCATACGGTGTGAATTTGACATGGCGAAAGTCTGCGAGAGTGAGTTCACAGTTACATTATCATTTTAAATTCTAACTGGACTCTTGTGTCAAATTTGATGCTAACAAGATTTACACGGTTAAACTGTTGTTCATGCCAATGCTGGGATTTTCTTGCTATGCCAGTGAGGAATTATTCTAGTGATGCTCTCTATTCTGACTTTCTAGTACGGGAGTTTTTATCTCCCGCTGCTTCAAAATCTGTTAATGATCTTGGTCTTCATGCTTTAGGAACTGCAAATAGAGCTGAATTTTAGAATTTTGGAATAGAACCATGTATGTATTTTGAGAATGCTCATGAACTATTGCAAGTTTTAGCGATTTTCTCTGTGTGAATCCTGCTGGCATTGTGAGAGGAAGCCTCTTAAAGAGTTCATTACTATATTACCAGTAGCAGCATCTCACAATCTATCAGTAGTCCACCTATATCTTGTGGAAATAATGATCCTCCTGTTTCATGAATTGACATGATAAGCTTATATGGCAATTGACATGAACAGGACTAGCAGTTTAGCACTGAGAGATGTGCTGGTGCAAGTGGCTGGGGCTGACAGTGGCGGGATCCGGCTCAGACAGAAGGTCGGGCCGTCAGAAGTTTCATTGATGATGACCACTACTTTTCAGCCCCAAGAGCAATGGTCGTTGTTAGCAAAGATGTACACGGAGTAATACCTGCAGGCATTGTTGAGGGTAGCCAGTTCATTGGTTAGGATGATTTTTTTGGAGGAGCGGTGTTGCAGTTGTCATCGTCACCCTTTGGCAAGTTCACGATGTCGTGTGACCTTGCGTTGAAGCCAAACGCTGCAAAAATTATGGAAGATCATCGGCACTAGAGAAAGGAAGCTTGAGGTTGATTTTTGGCCGCTGAAGCTCGAGATTAATTTGTGCATATAAGTAATAGAGAATGGACTGGTAGGAGCAAAGTGATTATAAAATTATGATAAGCAAGGTTTTGATTCCTGCTCCAAAGAGGGTCAAGCTGCAAGAAGAGTGTTTCAAGTTGATTTCAACTAATGGTCACGATTCGTGTATATGATGTTGTTTATCAAGCCAAACAAAGTATTTAAATTCCTAGCTATTTTCTCTCCCAAAAATCAGGGCGAAGAATAAAGTCGAATAAACCAGACTATCAGAACACACTGTAAAACCTTTCATTTCATAATCCCATGTTGCTTTGTCCAATTTCCTTTTTTCCGTAAAATCTGTCTTACATCAATACATGTTAGAGGATACAATATGTAGAATATTGTATCCTTCTTGGTACTTCATGTAATTTTCTTATTTGCATCGTGGCAGTGGAGATCGATTTGTGTGACAGCATGTGAATTTGAAAATAAAGGTAAGGAATAATGGATTTGTTGGAGAAAAATGCTCAACTAAAACATTGCCGCTTAATCCTAACATGATAATAATATCAAAATTATCAAAAGTAAAAGAAGAAGAAAATAAATCAATTTTCACAGATCATTTAATGTTATAAATTTAAATGAAAGTCTGTCTCACTTTACAGAGAGCATGAAATAAAATGTATGATCATAGATATAGTCAAAGCTCTTCACATGAAAAGGGAGCATGAAAATGGAGTTTGAGATTTGTTTTGATGGGTTTCGAGAATGCTGATCAACTGGGGCATTTGCACAATGTAAATGGGAAGTTTTATAAAGAAAAAGACAAAGCAAGAAATAATGAAATATACATCCCTTGAAAGCCAGTGAATACTAGAGCCAGTGAAGTTCGCTTCAAGGCCGTTTTTGTTTGCTCTGCCCCTTATGTCAGTAGCGAGTTTTCAATGTCTTCAATTTGCTTTCGTAGACTTTGGATCGATTGGAATTGGAGAGTCCAGTTGCGGAAGTGGTGATTCTGGGAATCGTATGCGTTAATGCAGTAATCATATCAGCAACCATAGATCCAGAAGATTGTATCACTACCATATCTTCACAACCTGGGCTCTCATACCAGATGATAACAATCTTTAGCTGAAATAAAGAAGAAGGCTAGGAAGACCGGAAAGCCGGGAATTGGCTACATACACCGGAAACCCGAGATCGAAAGAGTAAGGACTGAGGTGCGTAGCGAAACTTTCCAGGAATAGGCAGACTCCATATTTAAAAAAAAAAGAAAGTATATTTATTTTCCAATCAGTGTCTAGAACTCCGAGTCAATCCACGACGACTATTACTGATTATAGTCTTCAATCGTCCGATACTCAAGGTTCTTATGATGGTATTTTTGAGGATCAATCTCTGGATGAGTATTCACCAGTAAATACAAAGTTCCAGATGAGGGAATAAGACATATTCTTTGGTAAAGCAAGCTCACTGCCTGAATTTAGGAGTGAAAGAGCCCGAACAGCTTTTTATTGTTGTTAGCCGATTGATTCCTTGATCTTATCCTGTGCTCGGTAATCACACTAGTAATGCAGGGAATAAAGTGAGATCCGATGTGTCGATACCGGACAGGCACCTCCTTCTCTGGCTTACAGCCTGCTTAGCTGCCCATCAGCTGGTGTGAGAATCGGGGTGCTAAAAGAACGTAGGAATAGAGGTGCATGTGGTAAGCTCGTAACCTCGCTTCGCAGCGTCTATCGACCCTACTTCGTGCCTCAGCCATCAATAGTATTTCATTTCGTTGCACTCAACCCTTCTACGGAACTCAGCTACTCCCATGCTTTCTTCTCCAACTATAAATTTATTTAAGAAAAGAAAGTGACTTGTTATAATTGAAAGATATTATACGGGTATACCTTATACCTTTCTATGAGATTACCCTGCACAAGATAGAGGGTGCATGGCAAAACCTTGAAACTTATTGTATACTTAATGGGTTTTGAAATTTGGGAACTTGAAACCTACTCCACAAAATCTAATACTCACTTTGAAACCTATCAAATCATGCTGGTTCAGCTCCACAAGTCCTCCTCTATATACATAGCAAGAACAACATGTTTAAGCAAAGTTTGGGCTCCGCACAAGGCAGAAAGCATGGAACAAGCGCAAACAATTGAATGAGAAATTAATGCAGTAAATAAACATGCACATTGCCCCCGCTCTTAGAATATCTATAAATTACATTAGATTAGCATTTGATAGTTTCAAATTTTAGAATAATTAGTAGTAATCCTAATAAAAATTCACATCCTAATAAAGTAAAAAAATCACAAATTTAAATCTTTCTAGACTCTTTATATGCTCCCCATGCTTTTATAATCATTGGGAGCCGTCTCTTAAAACTTAATGCCCACTTTAGGAGAGAGATCAACGGGATGCTCTGCTGTAATCAACATAAAAGAGACAAAGACTGTTCGAAACACATGACTCTCTCTCTCTCTCTATTGCAAGTCTTATTACTTTAATTTCGAACAATGTTTCAAGATTTTTATGTGAAGCCACACAAAAGCCCATGTCTGTCTATGTACATGTTAATATCATTATTATTTTTATCATTTTCATGTTTAATTAAACTGTGTTTGGCTTTGTAACTTTTATTGTTATAGGCATACACATTTCTTTGTCCAATTTGACCCATGATGTCCAAACTATGGTGCACTTCTTCCAAAAGCTTTGTTTGAAATCTTTAGTGATTTAATTTTTTTTCCTTTAGTGCAATTTGAAACTTAACTATATTTATTATTGCAATTCAGGTCAGTATAGTTTTGATTTATGTTTTTGTCGGATTGAAATTTTATGGTTTGATTTGATTGGGTCTTCGAAGCCAAATTTGGATGTAATTTTTAGGGGTGTGCAAAATAGACTACCTAAATTGAAAACTACTCGAATTGGACCAGATCGGCCAATACGGTCTGCTTCATGAGAATATCGGTATGGTTCCTAGTTCTCAAAAGTGGAATTGGTATCTAGGCAGTCTGGTTTCTAATTCCAAGAGGAAATTGGACCGGATCGGACTAGAGCGACTATATATACCCATTTTTTTTATTATTTCTTCAAAAAAAATTAGTAAAATGTTAACTAAATAATATCTTGTCCAATAGTACCACAAGTTATGACATAATGAGTGAACTGTCGCTTCCATCAATATCTTAAGATTTGCCATGCTCTCTAGACGTGCACGACCACTTTCTAGTAGAAAAAAAAAAAGTGGTCAATTCCATTGGATTGGATTGGACCCGATCGAAATCGACGGTCCCGTCTGGTTCATACTTGCCATAAGTTTGCAACTCAAGTCTATGAATTATCTCATAGAACCTCTATGGTATTAGAGCCAAGGATTTCTTTGAATCATTTTAGTTTGGTCATAACCAAGTTCTGTTTCTAGAAGAGAAATTCTCATCCCATGGACACCTTAGACTCGCCCTCTGTCTCTTTTCCTATTTCTCATACCTCTACTCTTTCTCTTCAGCCTCCACCCGAGCTTCGGAAATCCTCATGTTCCAAGATAGACTATCTTTATGAGGTATCATACCTCACTGAGGATAGTAAGATCTCAGAGACTCAACTTCCCATGATGAACCCGTATACCGCTTTTGCAAAACCACCATCATTTTCACCTCTCAGATCCATTAGACATCTCATCAGGCATACCCCTCGCACTGTTAAAGAGTATGTCCAGTCCTCTAGCTTTGATCAGCATCCCATTCAGGCGAACAAGAACAGTTTGTCACTCTCCAGATACCACCAGAGTTTCCTGCTCAATGGATTCAACAAGGTTATACTCATCTCCACTTTGGAGCCATCCGCCTTGCCTTAACCTTCCATGGTCGGAAAGGCCTTCCGGTTACTGCTCGAATAGCCCTACTAGACACCAGATTCTTGGAATACCAGCAAGCTTGTGTTAGCACCATCCAGACTACTATGAATGCGGGAACTGTCTTTGTCACACTTTTCCCAAATTTCAACATTGCTCTTGCAGATCCCAACCTGCTTACTGCTCTTAAGGTTCAGCTACAAATCACTGGAGCCCCTCAGACTCCTGGATCTATCACTGCTACCTTACATTACCAAATGATCTACCGTATCCAAAACCATGCCATTGATCTCAATATTCCAAACTCTGAAGACGCTCTTGTTATATCTGTTGATCACGATCAGACATCTTGCGTCCATGTTCCTCGACAGATTCCACGAAGCGAGCTAGTAAAGATCCTTCCTGATAGTTGGGTAACCAACTATGAAAAACTCCACCAAAGTTGCAAACCGATCCAGTCTAGTGAACCACAGTTCACTAGAAAAAAAGATGGTACTGTTGCCATCAAGTTTAACAAAACCAAAGAGGAACCTTCCTCCATTTTCCCCACCATCCTCCACTTTACACCTTGCCATGTTGACCCTGTTTCAAGCGAACCGGATGACAAACGATTTGTCCACTCTTTTGATTCTCAGGGACAACCGATTCATCTGTTTAAAGACCCTGCTGGACATTGCTATTGGGATCCAGATTGTACTTGTTCATCTTGTACACAATTTGAAGATGAAGATGACAGACCTTCTTCCTCAAAGAAGAAAAAGAAAAAAGATACCATTTATCAAAGGTATCTTGACGGAGATCCAACTGTTGGACCTTTAGGAGAAGACGGTGGTAAATACCAGTTTATTGTCTCTTATGGACCACCTAAAACTCCTACGGTAACCTCATCTCCATCTCCCTGCAAACCCATCACTCCTCCTCAACCTCCAACCAAACCCATGATCACTTCCCCTTTCTATAAGCCCATTCAAAAATGGATAAAGAAGAATCCTTCTTGTCTCATAAACCTCCCAAAATCAAGCACCTGCTTACCCAAACCAGTTCCACCCCCTATTCTACCCAGTATATGTATGTTCCATCCTGATGACTTCCCTCCACTTGAGGTCACTGAATCATCCGAAACCAGCACTCATCCCCGGAAATTTCCTCCATTGGAAAAGTTCTCTGACCCTCGCCAAAGATTTTAGCACTCCCCCAAGATACCAAACCCCACTGGCCTTGATGCCCAAGGACAACGGAAACAGCCCCTCGCTTTCTGCTGAAAACTGTTTTGAAGCGGCAAACCGAAAATGCTTTGGCCCAAAATGAGCTTCTTGGCTCTGTTGCTACACGTCTTGAACGTGTAGACAAGACTACCGACTTATCTTGCCGTATCTTTGAAAGACTTCGAGAAAAAGGCTTCATCCGCTAGAAACCAAGCAAGCACCTCCTAGCCATTATTTGGAAGATCAAAAGCCAGAAATTGAGAAGCTCAAGAGGCAAATTCAAATTCTCAAAAGTCGCAGTCCTTCACTCCGATTGACCCACCTTTTTCCCCTCTCCTTCTTTACCACCCAAACTAGAATCGTCTCTAGGATCATCATCCTCTTTTCTTCTTTGTTCTCGGCTCGCCTGCTCCTCCACCTCAGAACAATTTTTTGATTCTCAGAGAAAAGCTCCGCAAGCTTAAACAAAAGCAAAATGAATCTTTCACTCCTACAGAATCACCATCTCCTCCTGGTACACCTGAACACCCACCAAGTGATCATCCTCCCAGAAACCCACCTGCTATCTTGACCATTTCTAATCCCATTGAGACTTTTCTTCGACAGCAGATTCCTTCAATTGCTGTCATCAAACCATCCACAGCTACACAGGTTGAAACTTCGTCTGAATCCAATTTCGATGTCTTTACCGAATCAGTCTCTTCGGAAGAAGATCTGTTTATGGCAAATAGTGTTAAAGACGAAGATATATTTTCTAAACCTGAAATACACCACCCGGAGCAACCTGATGCAACCCAGACTTTCACTGCCTCGTCCTCCAAAGTTTACTTTACCTTGGATGACATTCCATATCATAAGTGGCCTGATCGACTCCAAGAATTCCATGCTTGGCTCACCACCAGGCACATTTCTAAACCCAGCACCTATGATATTCTCCGGCATAAGTACAGCAGGAGTGCCACAACTTGGCACGGAGGGACACTTAAGTGCCATAACTTACAAACGGTACACTTAAGTGCCACTTTTCAAAAAAAATGGATCACTTCAGTGCCAATTGATCGGAACCCAGCCGGAAATCCTACGTGGCAATTTTTTATTAATTTTCTGTCCAACGTGGCTCGCCGGAGATCCACCTCAGCTAACCCTCACCCAAAACGACGCCGTTTCCATAGATGGACAAAGCAAAGGCCATATAATTGGCCAAAACAGTGTCGTCTCTCCATTTTCATCTCCTATTGCCGACTAAATCCCTAAATCAGCCAAATTCCCCAAGAAGAGCTCGAACCCTAATTTTGACTTGCCCCAAAAATCCCTCAAGCACTCAAATTATTTCAATTAACCCAGAACCCGCCGAAGCGAAGGAGAAGGTGAGCACGAATTCGTCTCGTTGTTGTGGGTTACCAAGCGCTGAATATTGGCAATGGAGAGCAGAATTTTAAGCAGCAACTCGAATTCGTCTCACCGAAGCGAAGGAGAAAGCGAGCGCGAACGTTTCTGTTATTGTGGGTTACCGAGTCCAAGAAGAACATCGTGGACTCGAATGAATCCCGGGAGAAGATTCTATGGATGCGCTAGATATAGAGAAGGGTCGAAGTGCAAATACTTCAAATGGATCGATGCGAAATTCTCTGACCGAGCGACAGAGGTGATATTGGACCTACTTGATGGGCGGCATCAACCTCCTGCTACGTTCGTGGACGACGTTGACTCAAAGCAAGTTGAAGCATCTTCGGCTAATTATTTGAAGAATGAAGTGTCAAAGCAAGCTGAAGTATCTTCAGTTAATTATTTGTTGAAGAATGAAGATTCAAGAATGAAAAATGAACGGAAGTGTTATCAAATGTTTATTATAGTGTTGTTTTGTTATATAGCCTACTTAATGATCAAATGTAAAGCACTTGAAGATAAGAAGAAGTTTCTTCAGCTGCCATAGTTGAAAATGAGTTGATAAATGCAATCGTTTTGGATTAAATGTAGACTATTTTATTTGTTGTTTGTGTTGTCCACACCATTGACCGGCTTTGAGGGAGGTCAAGAAAAGGGAATGATGAGATGATACACGTGTTTTTGCTTGTTCTTTAATATAAAGCAACAAGAATGTGCACTGGGTCTTGTTGTGGTAGCTTATTCGCAATGTTAACATTAACCCTGAACCGGAGTTGGTTTAGGTTTTTCTGCCGTATCATAGACAGGACATGAGCTATTACTTAAGTGCCATAAGTTGTATGTAGAGATCACTTTAGTGCTAGTCGGATTAAAGAAAAGATCACTTAAGTGTCAGGTTATTGTTGAAAGTGATCTTTTAAGTGCCACTCGGTGCTTAAAAGTGAACACTTAAGTGTCAACTTCTCCAGGAAAGGAGCACTTAAGTACAGGTTACCAGCTCTAGCACGAACTGATGCAAGATGTGCAGAATGCGTGTATCAGATGCTGCACAAACCCCCCAAACCACCATTACAGACCCACCACCAACAGGCATGAACCTTCAACACAACCAACTCTAATACGACCAGAGTATGAACCACCGGCCACCATCACAAAGCATGAACCACCATCGGCCGCATTGTGGCTATGGTGTGTTGCTTTGCTAGAAAAGATCTTTGGTGCAAGCACTTTGCACCAGATTACACAAGCACCACTTGGTGCAAGATGTGCAAACTGCACACTTGCACCAAGTGTTGTAGGGGCCTCTAACCATCATCATACACCCACCACCAATAATCACCAACCACCAGTAGAGGCCTCTAACCATCATCATACACCCACCACCAATAATCACCAACCACCAGTAGAGGCCTCTAACCATCATCATACACCCACCACCAATAATCACCAACCACCAGTAGAGCAAGTAAAGTATAATCTAAATCAAAAATATCAAAAACACAACAACAAAAATTGATAAGTAGCAAGATCATTTCATTGATATTGATTTCAAGTCTCACAAACTCAGTGACAAACCAAAAAAATTAAAAATCATCCATAGCAAGTTGTAACAAAACCAGCCCTTCTTATCAATCAATATCAATATGCACAGACCCCCCTGGTCGTGCTCCTTTTGATGGACCTCGATTCATTATCCTTGCACTCTTTCTAACCGGACGTACAACTTCCTCTTCAACTGTCTCTTCATGCGCTGATTCAAATGGAACTGTAATTGTCTCAGGATGAACTGATTCAGATGGAGCTGGTGCTGAGTTGTTGGCCTTTCTTGTTGGCGCAATCGATACCGTCTTCTTTTTTGGCGCAGCCGATGTTGTCTTCTTTTTTGGTGCAGCCGATGTCGTTTTCTTTTTTGGCGCAGCCGTTGATTCTTGAGTAGGGCCTTGAGAAATAAGAACCTCCGAACTTCTTCCGGGCTAAAAAAACACAAGTAAATTATAAGTAAAAGTTCGCACAATTTATTAAATGTAGGCAATAAAACTTACATTAAGAATGACTGTTCCAGTACGGTCATCTGTATAAAGGCCATAACCATATTGTCTTAGCCTCTTCCCAAGAGCCCCTCTTGTTCGAATTGGAGCATCACGTTCAGCATCTTGTGATTTATTATCTCTTCTTTTGGCCTGTGATTTCTTAGGCCCTTCTTTTTGCCCTTTAGTTGGCCCTTCATGTGGCTCTTCTAATGGCCGTTCAGCTTCAGTTACATTTGGCCCTTCAGGTGCAACAGGGGCTTCTTCGACCAATTTTTCAGCTAGGCGTCTTCTAGGTGGCCTTCTTGTAGCTAGCCCTTCAGCTGGTCTTTTGGTAGCTAACGCTTCAACTGCCCTTCTTCTAGTTGTCCTTCTCGTATCTAGTCCTTCGACTTCACCGACACCCTCACCTAACCCGTGTGGTAGCCCTTCTATTGGCCTTTTTCGTTGTTGGGCCTTCTATTGGCCCTTCGTTGGCCCTTCCATTGGCAATTAAGCTCGAGTTTGCCCTCTTCGAACCTAATAAAGACATTATGAATATAACATCAGCCCATATAATAACGTAAATGAAAACTAAAGAAGTTATTCAACTTATCGGGTATTTTTTCCTCAGCTGAGGAATGGTCGATTGAACGGCCCTTGTGCGGTTTCAGCCAATCCTTCGGGCACAGTGGGGTTTCGGCCCAATTCTTCTTGGTGTCCCATTCGTCACCGACAAACACATTAAAAATACCTGCTAATTATGCTATGTACAAATATGTAATAAACCAAAACACAACATAAACAAAAATATCATAACTTACGGGGTTTCTTGTCGTCGACTGATGAACAGTTGACTCACTTTGCCCTTCTGTTTGGCCTTCAGTTGTCGCTCTACCTGTCCCTTCACTAAGCCCTTCCACTGGCCTCTCACCTGACTGTTCTTGCTGCTTTCTCAATTGACAACCTTTAGTATTGTGCCCTGCTACATGGCAATAAGAGCATGTTATCTTCCCACCTATCCTACGCATTCTTTGCTGACCCGAGACCTCCCCCTCCGACATTCTTCGTCTTCGTTTTGGCCTTCCCATTTGCTTCTTCAGCGGCAAAGGTTGAGGTGCTTCACAATTTGTTGGCTCCCAAAACTTGCTACTTCTGATTGGCTGCATCATGAATTGGTATGAAGCAAGATATTTCGTTTTCTTGTACCAATCATCAATGTAATCGTCCATGTTATGGCCTTTCAATTGGATGGCACATATGGCATGTACACAAGGAATTCCACTTAGTTGCCATGCTCGACATGAACATTGTCTCCTACCTAGATGGACAACATACTTATCGGAACCCTTCATTATCTCATATCCTTCATCCCCATTCCAGATGGGATGACAATATCTACTTGCAGCTAAGTTCTCATCTAATTTCTTGGCAATCCTAGGACCATATTGCCTAGTCCACTTTGCAGCCTCATCTCTCTGTTTGTATAGCCGAGTCATGACCAATACTCGTATATCTTCAAGCATTGAGATGATTGGTTTGCATCTCGCATCAATTATTCTCCCATTGAATGCTTCACATATGTTGTTGTCGACGTGATCGCACTTGAATTGCTCGCTGAAGAAGGCCTTGCACTAATGCTTCGGTTCTGTCTTGAATAGTGCATCAAAGCCTTCCTTGGTCAACCGAACCAATCCTTCTTTAGCCATCCTAAAGTCAGCCATGTTTGTGCTCTTTGCTAACTGCCAAAATTGCAATTGCAGCTTATCCCCTTTATAGGTCTTGGCCCAATTTGCATATATGTGCCGTGCACACATTCGATGTTCGGCATAGGGCATCAACTCAGCTAATGCCGGAACCAATCCCTACAATAATTTGAAATAAGAAATGTAAGAAAATAACATGTTGTTAATATCAAAAAACAAACAAATTAGTATGACATTACCTTTTGTTGGTCGCTCATAAATGCCCATCCTTCCCCATTTGTTATATCCAAGTCACCATGAGATTTTTAGAAACCAGGACCAATTGTCCTTGTTCTCTATCTTTACAACAGCCCAAGCCAATGGAAACGTTTGGTTGTTCGCATCTCTTCCAATTGCAGCCAGCAATTCTCCCTTGCACAAGCCCTTTAAGAAACAACCATCCAATCCTATCATCCGTCTACACCCGGCTAAAAATCCCTGTTTGCACGCATCAAAGCACACATAGAACTTATCGAATTTAGTTCCAATATCAGGAAGTGGCCTCTCCACAACCTCGACAAACACTCTACTCGAAGGGTTTTGCACTCTACACTCCCAAGCATAATCCCACACTTGCCCATATTCCTCACCATACTGACCAATGAGTACCCTCATCACCTTTTGCTTCGTTCTTTTGCACCGATTCTTGGAAACATTAATGCCCACACGCTCCTTCACCAACCGTTTGAACCGCGCACTCTTCATCTTGGGCATCAACTTCATCGATCAAAGAATTGCTTGACAGCCGATGACCATGCACTTGTTACCTTTTTGTTTTGAAAATTAATGGAACAAGTATGTTCCTCTTGGAAAGACCTAATCTGGAAGGATCCACTCTTCCTAACAAACGCGCCGTAGATCTTCCATGGACAATTTTGCTGTGAACACCTAGCTCTTACAAAGGTCTTAGTGTTTCTAATGAAGTCAATATTCCTTTGCTCAGCAATGCAGTGCTTCAGTATAGCTTCCTTAAATTGTTTGGCATCTTGGAATTTCATACCTACTGACAAAGAAGGAGAAACAACAGACGGATCATAAGAAGGAAACTTACTTTTCCTTCTACGCATAGGTTGTTCATCTTCTTCAAGCTCGTCCTCGGAAGTAGCATTTTCAATGCTTTCTTCATAATCAGTCTCTTGACCAGCAACACCAGCATCTACGGGGCCTTGACCACTGTTTGGAGCTTCAGCTACTTGCAAAGCTGCAAATTTATGGGCCAAAAAGTCCCTTTGCTTTCTTCTTGACTGTACAAGCTCCTCGTCGTCCTCATCACTTAAGAAATTTTCAACAGCCAACCCTTCATCGTCATCATCACTGGATTGAGCTACTTCCCAATCTAATCCAGTGATTGTGATATCACCACTTTTCTGTCTATCTTGCCGTTCTTCATCCCTACCATCTCCCCCTTCTCCTACTTGGGTGCTCTCTCCATCATCATCTTCGTCCTCAGACTCACTATTGTACTCAACGTATACTTTCGCTTCTTCGCCATGAAGATAATGGTACAAAACATCTCTAAATCCATTATCATCTTCTAAGCTTCTCAAACCATCTCTCAAACCCTTCTCCGGAGCACAATACAGCAGCTTTTGTATTTTGCAAGGTAAATATGTTACTATATCCCTAACAAACCCAATATAAGATGCCTTCTGTACTTCGACAAAAATAGTGCCCTCATTTCCCCCCTCATACTCCCACTCGTCCTCCCCAATGACAAAGTCCCCTCCGTAGCAAACAATGACAGCAACACAATCCTTATTACAAGCCATTTCTGTAAGCAAGGAAAAAAGAAAACAATTAACTTTTTGGGACCACATCCACAAGAGACAATAGACAATTGTAATTGCACATGGAGGTCCCCCCATCATTGTCATACACTTTATTAAAGAAAGAGATGGGCATCTAACTGTTACAGTCACTTTCATTATAAAACCAACAAATAGAGGTCCCCACAACAAGGACAACTCCCCCACGATACCCATTTCAATATGTCAATTTCAAATTGACCAGAATGCCCTACAACAACCACTCCAAACCCTAGAAATCGCTCTCGCACATTATAGAATATCCCATCGGAGCCTTAAAAATACCCTCGCACATCATTATATCCAACAAAACCCTAAAAATACCATCGCATATCACAAAACCATATCCAAGCCCTAAATCACACATCACAGTAGCATATCAGCCCTAATTTTTTCCCGGCCGAGCCCTAAATTGCCAATGCGAACCCTTGAATTACTCTAGCACTACATTTGAGCCATAAATCATCTATCACAGGACCATACGAGCCCTATCTTTCCTGGTCAAGCCCCACATTTCACGCCCGAGCCCCAATTTTTCCATTCAAGCCCTAATAGACGATTTCGAACCCTAATTTCATCCATAGGAGAGAAAAGCACAAACCTCGGCCAGCGAACGACGGTGAGCGAACGACGACACGATCGGCAACGACGGCGAGGGGACGACGGCGAGCGGCGGCGGCGAGCGGCGGCGAGCGGCGGCGGCGGCGCGGCGAGCGATGAAGTGCCCTCTGTGAAGATGAACGCGACGAAGACAAAGCGAGCCTTGACAAAGACGGGAATGAGCCTCGTATTTGACCGAAATAAGCTAAACGACGTCGTTTTTTCTTGTAAAAAAACGACGTTGTTTAGCTTGCTGCGAGTCCACCTATATTTTTAAAGTCCACGTTGGAAATTTTTCATACGCCACATGTGTATTTTTTTTTTCCATAATTGCCACCTCAGTAAAGTTTGTCGTCGGAAAATGCCACGTATGCATTTTGGCCGGATTTTCTCGCCGTTGGCACTTAAGTGATCCCTTTTACTCCGATTTTGGCACTTAAGTGTACCGTTTATAAGTTATGGCACTTAAGTGTCCCTCCGTGCCAAATTGTGGCACTCCTGGGGTCCGCACGTCGATATTCTCCTGGAATTTACCAGTCGCTTTACAGGAGCACTTAAAGATTGGTGGCATACTACCTCCGAACAAGACCAGATGTACTTCTTAGCTCAACCATTGGATAATGCTATCTAGATAATCCACATGTATTTCATTGGCAAACCTAAAGACTCCAAAGAACTCAAAAGAAAGGAGTTCTTCGACCGAAAATGTTGCTCATTAAGGCGCAAAGATCTTGACCGACATTTCCAAGCCATGATCAAGTTATTCTATTTACTTGGTGCAGATTGGAATCTCAAGCCTATTTTCTTGGCATCCATCCCAAGAGAATTAAGTTAAGCTGCAGAAAAAACCCTCCAATAGCGACAAAAAAGCCTCACAAAATCCACTCTTGGTGAAATCCAACAAGCTATTCATATCGCCATAGAAGAACTCTGTCTCCGCAGAGAAGCCTTCCGAAACTTCCTCAAAGAAGACAGACATCTTGATAAGGCATGCTTTAAACCCGGTTTGAAGATAAAGTGTCCCAGGGATTGCACCGATCCTTCTTGCACAGGCTGCAAAAAGAAGAGACACTTTAAAAATTTTTCCTTCAAGAAGACACGCAAAGGAAAAAGTAAAGGCAAATGGAAATTCTTGCGAAAAAGCCATCATCGCTCCTCCAAAAAACGAAGCAAAGATAGATGCTATGTTTGCAACAAAAAATGACATTTTGTCAAAAATTGTCCAAAGGCCAAGAGTCGTGGAAGCCATTTGATTGATAAAATCGCTAAGAGCACTGGCATCCAACTTGATGATTCTGACATTGAGTTTGTCTTCTCCTTAGACGATCAACCATCAGAAAACACTCTCTGTGCTATCCAAACATATAGCTCAGACTCGGCCTCGGATTCTGAAAATGATGTCTTCACCTTCTTCCCTGATATTCCTAATCAAATCCACACCACTGAACCAATACACCATCCATATATCCCCATCCATATCCTTTTGTCCAAATATCATAAACCAATCCCTTTGGTGGCACTCATTGATACTGGAGCAAGTTCTTCCATTCTAGACACTAAGATTCTCCCGGAAGAATTGTGGAAGCCTACACCAGGTATTTCAATTCAGAACTTTACGGTGACACATTTGCTACCAAGTATCGTAGTAAGCCAATTACCATTCAATTCTTTCCCAGAGTGTTCTATCACCACCGGGGTCCTTGGTTCCAGATCCCGGACAAAGATATTATCATTGGTGGGACATTCGACCCAACTCCCCAAGCTTAGAATACTTTCCCGTGGTTTACGTTTCAAAAATCAGTTCGGGAATTTGTAGAAACCAAATGGTTCTATGCACTTGAACCCGCCTTGTTTGACCCAATCATCCAGTCTAATTTCCTCTTGTCTTTGAGTCACATTCCGAGTTTTTCGGACACGCACCCGACCCTTATGGAAAAACTCCCTTCCATTCAAGAAGAATGAAGACATTAATCCGACGAGAGCAAGTCATTCTGGAATGAGCCCACAACACCTTGCACTTGCACAGCAAGAATGCGCAGAACTGTTGGCACAAGGTCTCATTGAACCATCTGACTCTCAATGGGCATGTGAAGCATTTTATGTCAACAAGCAAGCTGAACAAAACCGTGGAAAAATGAGGTTAGTAATTAATTATCAACCTCTAAATGAATTCCTCCAGGATGATAAATTCCCATTACCCCATCGAAATTCCCTCTTTCTTAGCCTTGCTCAAGCAAAGATTTACTCAAAATTCGATCTTAAGGCAAGATTCTGGTAGTTGGGAATTGACCCATCAGACAGACCCAAGACAGGGTTCTGTATCCCAAACCAAAGACTTTCAATGGACGGTTGTTCCTTTTGGCCTTAAGGCGCACATTCCCTTTTCCAAAAGGCTATGTGCAAAATCTTTGAACCAATTCTTCCAAACTCCCAAATCTATATTGATGACATTCTTTTGTTCATTACGATGAACAATCTCATTGCCAACTTTTGACACAATTTGCGATATTGTAAAAAGGCATGGCATTATGCTTTCCGAGAAAAAAAATGACTATTGCCCAAAAGAAATTGAATTCCTTGGCATGCACTTGAAAGAAGGAACTTATTGCCACTCGAACCCCATATTGCGGAGGAACTCCAAAAATTTCCGAGAAGGATCTCAATGCCAGACAAGTCCAGCAATTTCTTGGCATTGTAAATTACTTGCGAGATTTTATTCCTCATATTTCTACATATCTTAGACCTCTCCAAAAGATGCTCAAAAAGAATCCTCCCTCATGGGGACCCAAGCAAACTCAAGTCAATTTGTTTCTCGGCTCAAACAACTTTTACAAAGCATCTTCCTCCCTTAAAGATCCCATCTACCGGCAAAAGAATCCTCCAGAGGCCCGATGCCGCCGACAAGTCTTGGGCAGCCATTCTTTTAGAAGAAATTGATGGGAATAGGTATATTTGTGCCTACAAAAGTGGTCGATTCTCCCAAGCAGAAATCCATTACCATTCCACTTTCAAGGAAATACTTGCAGTCAAATACGGCATCAATAAGTTTGAGTTTCATCTCATTGGACACCATTTTCTTGTTGAAATGGATATGTCTTCATTTCCCCAGATGCTCAAATTCAAACAAAAGCAAGTCCCTCATCTACAATTACTCCGATGGGCTGAATGGTTTTCTAAATACTCCTTCGAAGTTAAACATATTCCAGGCACTAAGAATGTCCTAGCCGACTTCTTATCCAGACCAAAAGAACCAATTCAATCAATACACATGTATGTCAAGAAGGAGCCTCTCTCAGAAACATACCGCACCACTGACATGCAGTGTGGTTGGTCAAGCCTTAAATATCCTCTTGAGATTCCATTGGCCATTCGCCAAAATGTCTTAAAAGAAAGACTTCCGGAATTAATGTGGGAATATCAGTTCCGAATTTTTCGTGACCATGGCGGCCTAATGCTCAGACCAGATGGACTCCATCCACAATATCCATTTGTCCATCCCCTCCGATGGTCTCCTAATGATGCATTTCCCAAAGACTTGAAATGGTTACTTTGGTACATGTTTAACCTGTACACAATAGCCATTGAATTTCCTACTGAGCAAATTTTGCAGGTTTTTATCAAGGATGCAGCTGGACGTGATCATAACCAGAAATATCTCTTAGACATTTTTGCATAGTTCAAACCACTCCAATATTGGAAAGAACTCTTCAAAATCCAGAATCGTCAAGGAAGGCCTGAACCAGAATGTCATACTATTGTCCTATTCCACCGTCCATGGACATATTGCCATCCCATTGGATGGATCTCTGACACACCTTTTGTTGCAGGAACGTCAAGTTACAAGCATCAAGTTTTTCAAGAATCTGCACAAATTCATCAGACACTACCTTACTCCATCACCACCAGCAGATCCTCATCAAGAGAACTCCAGAGAATCCTATGCCAGGAAAATCGCACCATCCCACCAGAAGCATGGCCATTTGCCCAGGTCCCTGTTTCCTGGGACCACCTCAACGCTTGGGATTCGATGAGAGAAAAGATCCTAGAAGCCCTCCAGATCTTTCGACAAAACAATTCAGACACCTCCACCCCCTATGATCCCTAGGGGGGCCACTTTCCCAAGATCCATGGGGAGACATCCCAAATTACGCCCCTTTTTCCGGCACTTTCGGTGCTAGCTCCTCTCGTCCGGACTATCGGCGAAGAAATCGAGAATCTCATCCGCGCTTTCAAAAGAGAAAAAGATGGAAGCTCCAGTCCATTTGATATGGATGAGGACGCACTGCTCAAAGAATAGATAGCTTATCATAGCTCTGATGATTCAGACTATGATTACAATGCTAGAGACGGAAGAGACAAATAAAAGACGTCCCCGAAAACACGTACACCGATGCGTACACTTGTTCATCAGTCTGTTTTTCTTGTTCATCCGATCTGTTTTTTTTGTAGCATCGGGCGGAGATTCACTGTTCACAGCTTGTCACGGGATTTCTTTAGGACTCCCTATGTGTGTAGCCCATAAGTGGCTAGTTTGCTTTAGTAATTATGTCCGAGCAAGGCCAGTCTGCCTGCTCTTGTCTTATGTACCCTCCTTTACTTATATAAGAGCAAGGAGCCACCATTGTAAAAACCAGAGAGTGAAATAAGAAGTGTGTTGTGTACTCTACTCCCAACATGATCTTCTAAACACTCTCATTCTCTTCTAGTCCAAAACAAGAGTTCTGAACAAACACTATGATTGAGAAAAATCACGGAGTATGCTCGCACTTGCCCTTAGGGGATCTGTGCATCGAATTTCCGATATTTTAGAAGATTACTATGATCTAAGCTCATGGCTTGAGAAGCTACTTGATGGCTAACAGGCAGTCCCTTTTTAAGGCCAGAAGAGCCGTGTGTGGGATAGCATACTTACCATAAGTTTGCAACTTTGGTGGAGTTTTTCATAGTTGGTTACCCAACTATCAGGAAGAAGCTTTACTAGCTCGCTTCGTGGAATCTGTCGAGGAACATGGATGCAAGATGTCTGATCGTGATCAACAGATATAA
This sequence comes from Angophora floribunda, assembly GCA_014182895.1. Lineage (NCBI taxonomy): Eukaryota > Viridiplantae > Streptophyta > Magnoliopsida > Myrtales > Myrtaceae > Angophora > Angophora floribunda. The sequence goes on from CM024715.1 coordinate 12,461,438, forward strand.
CAAGAACGTCTTCAGAGTTTGGAATATTGAGATCAATGGCATAGTTTTGGACACGGTAGATCATTTGGTAATGTAAGGTAGCAGTGATAGATCTAGGAGTCTGAGGGGCTCCGGTGATTTGTAGGCGAACCTTAAGAGCGATAGCGAGGTTGGGATCGCAAGAGCAATGTTGAAATTTGGGAAAAGTGTGACAAAGACAGGTTCCGCATTCATAGTAGTCTCGATGGTGCAAACACAAGCTTGCTTTGGTATTCCAAGAATCGGTGTCTAGCAGGGCTATTCGAGCAAGAACCAGGAAGGCCTTTCCGACCATGGAAGGTTAAGGCAAGGCGGATGGCTCCAAAGTGGAGATGAGTATAGCCTTGTTGAATCCATTGAGCGAGAAACTCGGTGGTATACGGAGAGTGACAAAGCTGTTCTTGTTCGATTCTTTTCGAATGGGATGCGATCAAAGCTAGAGGATTTGGACATACTCTTTAACGGTGTGAGGGTATGCGATGAGTGTTTAATGGATTTGAGAGGTGAAAATGATGGTGGTTTTGCAAAAGCGGTATACGGGTTCATCATGGGAAGTTGAGTCTCTGAGATCTTACTATCCTCAGTGAGGTATGATACCTCATAAAGATAGTCTATCTTGGAACATGAGGATTTCCGAAGCTCGGGTGGAGGCTGAAGAGAAAGAGTAGAGGTATGAGAAATAGGAAAAGAGACAGAGGGTGAGTCTGAGGTGTCCATGGGATGAGAATTTCTCTTATAGAAACAGAACTTGGTTATGACCAAACTAAAATGATTCAAAGAAATCCTTGGCTCTGATACCATAGAGGTTTTATGAGATAATTCATAGACTTGAGTTGCAAACTTATAACAAGTATGCGGAACAAACGATCCAGTTTTCGGTTCCCAAAATTGGGAATTAGCCCTCCTGGTCCGGACCGGAATCCAATCACCACTAGTACTTTCACAGGTTGAGACGGTCCGGTTCACTGGCATTTTGAAGTCATCCAAGGAAAACCCTGCGCCCGCAACCAAACAGGGTATAGGACGGTTTATAGGAGAAGAGCTTAAAGCAGGGACAAACCTATCCATTCCCCAGGTTTAGAGTTCGACAAAACCTGCGTCCAAACGGAGTCCTTCGTCTCCGTCTGGAGAGCGTTATATAGAGAAAGACGAAGAAGAATGGCAGAGTGTCGTCTTTAACGAGTGTGGCCACTGTCGTCGTTGGTTACCCTACTACGCTCCCTCGCTCTGCGCGCGAACTGGTAAGCCCTCGCCGTTCCAATCTCTCTCTCTCTCCCTCCCTCCCTCCTTCTCGTGGCTTCCTCCGTTTCGATTTTCGCTAGCATTTGGGGAGGGGGGAAAACGAGGTGCTTGGTTCGAACGGCGGACCGTCGTTCCTTCCCGAAAGTTTCGTCGTCGTTCGAGGATCGGCTTGTCTCTGCTGGAGAGGTTCGGTTTCGCCGTAATTGCTTAGTACATTCGAGCTTTTAGGGAGAGTGGGTGCCGATCATTTGTTCCCCTCTCTGGTTTGGCTACGTGTTGGTCGAAAATGTGGGTTCTCTGGTGCTCTCGCGTGTAGCTGTTTCTGAGCTTTACGCTGGGTCTCGAGGGCCGTCATTTGGAGGGCTGAGATTGTATTGAGATGATCGGTTTAGGAAAATGTGATCGGTTTAGGAAGATGTGTTTTGCGTGGTTGTATTTCGTCATATTATAGGAACTTTCGAACTTACTTTCGCAGCTCTGTTTCCTACGGTGGAAGTTAGAGCATGAAATGGTTTTGGGTGGAAAGTCTGTGTTTTGGTACTGCATTTGCGTTTCTGTAAAAACCCTGATGCGAGGCAAAGTGCTTTTGGCTGACCCTTTTGGCCTTGCATTTACTGTAGAAACGTTGATGCTTGTTCTTTGTGTTGGTGACTTGGCATGGGTGGAAGATGTCCAACTTTAATGTGTTGCAGAAAGTCAAAAGCAATTTTGAGAGTTTACATTGACATGCGGGAATCTTCCCCAACCCAGTTACAGCAATAAGCCATGTGTGCTGGGGGCACCCTTTTTTACAGGAATATACAGAAATGGTCAACATTGTTGCAATTGTTATCAGGATTCATTCAATATTTTGAAAACATGCTTCACTTTGTCATCTTGTAATGCCTATCTTCTGTCACCTCTTTATGTTAACTTTTTGCATAGGTAAACTAGTTGATCCTTTTTCCTTGTGCCTCATGATGCATTTGGAAAGAATAAGAATGCAATGGAAGATAGTTCGAGGGATCAGAGTCTTCACATTCTTCAGCTTTTGCTTTGTAAAGCATTTACTGGATGCATGCTCTGGTCTCACTAGTATTGTTGTTTTTGGGTTATTTTTCTTTTGAATGTCCTTCTTGGTAATGCGCCTTTTGATGCACTCATAAGGTCACTGCAGGTTAGTGTTTTTCATTTATTTTTTCTTGTTATGATCTTTTTTGATTCAAGTTGTGTGTTTGATGAAATTATATGTGGATCTCTCTGAAGCTTGTATCTCACCGTTTAGACAATGTAGGCTCTTCCAACAATTGTAAGCCTTCTTTACTTCCAAGAGTGTGGAGAGTTATGGCACCTAACCTTAGAGTAAAGGCAGCCTTTATGGCGATGAAGGCTATTGGAATCAGTGAAGACAAGGTGAAGCCAGTGCTGAAGAAACTCCTGAAATTATATGAAAAGAACTGGGAGATGATTGAGGAAGAAAACTATAGAGTTCTTGCGGATGCTATATTTGATGAGGAGGATGACAAGGTGCGGTACTTAGAACTGGTCTATATTTACTTCATCAATGTTTCCCTCTTTTTTGCACCTCTTCTTTCCAGCTTGTTTTTCTCATCTTTGTTTATGATCTGCTGTGCAGGTTGAGGTGCAAAAGCGAAAAAGTACCGCAGATGTATGTGATCCACTCTATCGTAGTGCAACTTCTTGTTTTTTTTTTTCTTTAAATTAACTTTTGTTCTTCTCTTTTTGGCTTTGTAGGAGGATGACTTGGAGGAAGAAGCTCAAATGCATGAGGTTGAACGCCCATTAAAAAGATTAAGGTTGAGAAACCAAGAATCTCACAGCTTAGGTTCTCCTAGTAATCAAAACTCTCAATTAGGCAGAACTTCGTTCCAGCCTATGGTTGAGCGGCAAGAGATCCAATCTTCTTCAGTCCAGCAAAATAACATGAACAAGGGAAAACAACCCATTTCTCCCATGGCTTTGGCAGTGATTGAAAGAAATAACCTGTCACAGCTATCTACTACTAAAGTTAGTGAAATGTGTTCAGCAATGTCCTTCGATACTTCTATCAGAATAAGAGACAAAGGCAAGGGGCCTCTATCTCCTCAATTTATCGATGGAAGCTCTATACCTGGGAGGCCATGTGATGAACCAAAGGATGAGAGATATGATGATGATGAGCCCCTAAATGAAACTCCTATTGCAGTTATACTTCCAGGTCAATGTTTACTTAACAATTTGTTTGTTTGGGTGGTCTTGTGGTTTTGTTGACTCATCCGCATAACGACCAAAGTTTGTCAATTTCTTGTGGGTGAGGGGAGGGAATGATTACTTGGGCTTGTAGGTGACTTAGATCATTGTTCAGGATGAGGAAAACAGAAACTACATTCTCTGAGTTTTCATACCCTTTGCCTGCTCCCCATCTCTTTCTTCCTTGTTCCCTCCCTCCTTTTTTTGTTCCCTCTCTCATTCTCTTGAGCAGAAGGACATGCCACTGGGGATGCCTATGCATGTTCAATGACTATAGAATCCTTTTCTTAATTGGTTAAGTAGACTTTAGTTGCTCGATATCTTTTAATTAATTTATGGATGTACTAACTACTAAACAAAGATTTATGTATCTACTGTTCCTGATTTTTCATTCACTTGGTGCTTTTGGTTATCTCTGTTCAAGGGAAATAGATTTATTTTATTAACAATGTCAAGTGGCCAGGCCTCCCAGAAATTCCAATTAATTCCAGTTAGTCACGATAGTCTCCCTTCGGACTTCAATAAGGAAGTTATTGAGCAAAGAGGCAAGGGGGTGCCCAACATTCATTCTTAAACTGTTTGCAGGCTAAAGTATGGATCTATATGACAAAAGCATTTAGAATATGCCATTTTGAAAGCCGAAAGCTTAAATTTTCAAAATCACTAGCCTATAATGGAGAAGTAGCTGACTCCATTTACTGTTGTTTCTATATTCCCCATCAATGTCAAGAAGAAAAACAAGATGATTGAGTAGACTGATCCTTGTCTGCTCAGTTGGGTTTTTTGGAAGGGCAAACTCTCGAATTGACCCTTAGTGTGCATTTTATTGTTGTTAGGGCTGTCTTATTAAATATCTGATTGTAATTTTGGGGTCTAGGGGTGTTTGTTGATGTTGTTTGGTTAATACATGTAGATCCGGTCAATAAAGGAGATTCTGCACTTGGGAAGGAGATGATTGGTGGAAGAGGAGGCACAGCTGTCTGCAAATCATCAAGTGAGTATAGGATCAACCAGGAGCTTGCTAACATGGCAGAGGAATCTCCTACCAACCTAGAGATTGCCTCCTCGCCCTTGGGAGAGGTAAAAATTACTTTGAGCTGCAACTCTACCTGTGGAAGAGCAGACTTTCATATGCCTAATATAGATGCGGTTCTAAAGTTGATGGAGGATAAATATCTCCAATCCCATAAAATCATTGACCCCAGTTTTTCTGTCTCGAAACTGATGAGAGATATGTGCCAATGCTTTCTGGAGTTAGGAACCGACTCTACTGATGCATCAAGAGAACTATCAATCAATATGGACCCTACAGTTGATACCTTACAGAGATCTGTTATGCAGGACACTCTCAATGTTGGAAGCCGTAAAACAAACTCCTTTGTACCCAATAATGCTCCCAATGGATCTCCTGATGTTCAAGGATCGATTCGGGCAGCTGCACCGCAAATTTCAAGGTTGCCGGGGTCTTTAGATGGTAGTAATGATCACTTGAAAATGAACAAAAACAATACCACAATTGATTGTGCTGGAAGTCAAAGGAAGCTGTCAGAAGAACATGGAGATGCTGATTTGCATAGTCTGGTGGTTTACTCAAAGAGTCAGTCAACTCCTACTGATCTGAGGTCTCTCCATGATGTTGATGACATAGCCAAAGGAGAAGAAAGAGTAAAAATACCATGGGTTAACAAGATCGATGATCAGTGTCCACCATCCTTTCACTACATACCTCAAAGCCTGGCTTTCTCTAGTGCTTCTCTCAATTTTTCCCTCTCTGAGATCAGAAATGAGAATTGCTGTTCAAATTGTTATGGTGACTGCCTGCCTTCTCCAGTACCCTGTGCTTGTGCAAGTGCAAATGGGGGTGAGTTTATATACACTGTGAAAGGTCTTGTAAAGGAAGCTTTTTTGTTGAAGTGTATTTCTGTCAATCGGGACCCTAAAAAGAGCCACCACTTGTACTGTCGGGAATGCCCTCTAGAAAAGTCAAAAGATAATGAAATTTTAGAACCGTGTAAGGGCCACCTGAAGAGAAAATTTATCAAAGAATGCTGGAGAAAGTGTGGTTGTGGTAAACATTGTGGCAATCGAGTGGTGCAGCGGGGCATAAGTCATAATTTGCAGGTAAACAATTGTTTTTGTGTTATTTTAAAGCTTTTACCTATTGTATCTGTACTGTCATACTCGGATGTGGTTATCATTCTTAAAAGTGGTCCAGTTGCTATTGCACTGAGTGACTTAATATTTGGGAACCCTCAAACTTAAGCCTGTACTCTTTTGTGACTGATTTTGTCTTTTAGGTGTTTATGACGCCCGAAGGAAAAGGATGGGGTCTGCAGACACTGGATGAACTGCCTAAAGGTGCATATGTATGTGAGTACGTTGGTGAAATATTAACCACCAAGGAAATGCATGAGCGAAATTTAAAGAAGGCCGATGCTGCAAAACGTACTTATCAGGTGCTCCTTGATTCTGATTGGAGCTCCATGTGTGTGAAGGATGATGAAGCTCTTTGTCTGGATTCAACAACCTATGGAAACATTGCTAGGTTTATCAACCATAGGTATTTGTTTGTTCTGAGAAGAAGCATTCTTATGTTTATTTGGTCTTTGAGCTCTTAGATTGTTATTGCATCTGCCAATAAGATGGAAATTACTCAATATTGAATGGCCTAATTCTTAAAAGTAGTTCCTGACAAAAATTTCACTTTTTTAGCATAGGTCCTTTGGTCTAAAGCTTTGAGAATCCAACTTTCAACTGGGCATTGCTAGCTTATCTCTTAAAACAGTGTAAAAATTGTAGGCTCCTGGAAAGGATTTTTCCTATTCATTCATTGTAGAACTCAAGTGTTAAACCTGGTGAAACTGAGTTATGTGCCTTGTCATGGTACTGCTATTGTTTCCCGAGTGACTGTAGAAAGCAGACCCCGACTCTGCTTTTTCTGATTTCTTGTGTTCTCCCCTTCTTCAAGCTCACAAGAAAAGGCATGCAGTACCCACTTAATGGATGGCTAATTGAACAGAACGATGTAGCTCATTTAAAGCACTAAACCAGCTAAATTTTCCATGCATAAGGAGCATTGATTTCTTTAAATCATTGAAATGTCCCTTAAATCACGGCCATCGGCAAGAGGAATTGATTAGTACTCATATTCCTTAAGCTGAATCAAAGCATAATTTGGTTCCACTTGTTACGGAATTTCCAAATGGTCATTGACACCTAGAGATGACAATAACCCAAAAAACACTAAATATCTTTATCTAATGTCCAAGCTCCTTGCCCGTAGCTTGGAAGAAGTTAAATCTTGATGAAGATGACGGTTTAAAGAGCTTTCACAAACTTCATGGCAGTTGGCTGTCAAGCTAGGCTGAAAAGAAAACTATGACAGTTCTGGTCGAGACCTCTGAGATATCTTCATGTGTGGTGGAAAAGGAAAGCTTTCAAGGTGGTAAGGGAAAAAGGAAATTCTGCCCAGGTAATTTTTTGGGTATCAGAGGACTAGACCGAACCTATTCCGATCCTTTAGAGTTATGCAGCCCATTCCTAAATTCAGCTGAAAGCCAGTTGTGGTCATTCCCCTATTGGTACTGTAGGGTTTTGGACTCCTCGATTTAACTTGATTGCAATTAACTTTTTCCATTTCTGGAACTGCATTTTTCATTAAAGTCTTTGATAGGGAAGCCATATGAGAGAACATTCCATTTCTTGACATAGGAAGGCTAGTTGCTAGTTGAGCTAATATGTTAATCTTTTACTGCCTCACCCCCTAGAGTCAAAGAACTCAAATACCTAGCTAATCTGCTGATGGGGATTAACTCGTAATGGACTCATTGTGAGATTCTAACTGTAAGCATCAGAGGCCTTGGAAAAATGTCCTGTTTTCACCTATTTTTTTGGTCCCTTGGAGGGACTAGTTATATGTCTGATGATGGCGAAATTATCACATAACTTTACATGCGGGTGAGCATCACCATAGTGTCTGATGAAATGGAGGATTCACTTGTTCTATGCAGTCTCTTTTCATCCTCTCTTATAGAAACTAAAAGCAATCACCCTACTAGGTTGGCACTTCCTTGGTGTCGCTTTAGAAGAAAAGGCTTCTCCATTTGTCAAAAGAGGAAACGTAATGATGTCCAAGAGAAACCACAAGCAGAACTCCTGTGTCATTGTTATCATTGGGAACCTATTGGTTTAGTCACGATGAATTGGTTTTATGTCTTAAGAATTCTATATTCCATTTTATATGCACCATTTTCTTATTATTGGCATAAATCTGTCAATGGATTGATTTTAACAGATTGACAGAAAAGGTTTGCTAACTATGGTGGACTTATAGTATGTTGACCTTAGATATTGTTGAATTTGATTTTTGTTCAGGTGGAGGAGCTAGTAAAGGCATAGATCTTCTTAAACCATATAATAATTTCTTCTTGCACATAATGCGTGTACTGTTTTTTCTTTTGATTCACTTCTATGTGTGGACTTATATCTTGTCTGCCATATTCTTAGTTTTAAATGTCATGAAAGTTCCAAGCATGGGTAGGATGGGCTGCGTGGTAAATTTATGAAATTTTAGTCTGCATTTTGACCAATGTACATGCATTTGTGTCAATTTTAAATTTCTTTTTTATTTATGCTAGATGTTATGATGCCAATTTAATTGAGATCCCAATTGAGGTGGAGACCCCAAAGCATCATTACTATCGTGTATGAAAAGTCTTGATCTTCTTTATTTTCTTTGATTTTGGAAACTATTATTCTCTAGGAGATGGTCTAATATAATATATTGTCCAAACTCTTCTTGCAGCTTGCGTTATTCACCACTAGAAAAATACAGGCCTTGGAAGAGCTGACATGGGTGAGTCGGTTGAGTTATACTTGATTTTAATAGACAGTTTTGTATGTATTCAGTCTTTGTGGTGCTTTCACTGGACTATGAAGGATGACTGACATGTCTGAATGTTGTACAAGTGATATATATAATTATATGACATTCTTTGATTTTTAAATCTTTGTGTTTTGAGAAACAGAATCTTCAGCCTGTACTTTTCAACAAATTCACCATAAATTGAGAATAGGAGACAACTCATGTCATTCTATTCAGATTTACAACTTGAGATATGTGATTTATCATTAAATTCCCAGTGGTGTCGTATGTCTTTTGTCAAGTCCAATTCATTTGCATCTTATCACAGCTTGTGACATCAAGTGAAGATTTCCCTTTTGGTATCTTTCAACGTTGACAGAAGGTTCTATAATTCCTTCGTGATCTGTTGATTATGTTATTGAATTGAGTGCTCTAGTGATCAAGAGCATTTTGAGCAATCTTAAGATCGCCTAAGTCTCTAGATACTAATGATTTGGTAATTGAAATGCCTATTTGAGGACTTCATTGATGCATTTGCCTCATCATCTGTGCTATACATCCATAAAGTCAAGCATCTACACATTGTCTTGGTCTCCGTATAGGATTGCAAGGGTCCATGAGTGATGAAGAAATTCAGACATTTCTATATTGAACCTGGAATAAGGAAATTGGAATGTCCATTTTGTTTGTACCTTGTCCACATATAACAGTCAGACTGAAGCTTACACTGTCCAAATATACATGCATAACAAGTTGTTGTCCAGAGTTTGCACTTTGCAAAAACTATTTTAGAGTCGTGTCTCTCTCTTGAAAGTACAGTAGATTGCAGTAAATTGCTGCCCGTGAGTTCAAGAGGTTATGATCTACTCTTTAGAGCTTTTGTTGTCCAACTGGCGTTATTTGATTATTCTGATGCTGTACTGTTTGTACACCTAATACTTTCTTGCCCTTGTAGGATTATGGTATTGAGTTTGATGACCATGATCCTTCTCTCAATGCATTCCGGTGTTTGTGTGGCAGTAGGTTCTGTCGAAACGTAAAACGCTCGAACAGTAAGTCTCTCTCTCTCTCTCTCTCTAATCAGGAGAAAGAAGATCTAATAAAGAACAGACCCACCTATGGAATCAGCATTCCTTGATCTTCCTATAATAGATGGCAATACTGGTGCTATATAAAGTAGTTCCTCGTCTGTTGAAATTAAAGTTATCTAGGGGATTTAGCCTTGCAAACATGTCCAAGAGACTTTGCAGCTCCATGACTGAAATTCAGTTTAACATTCTCACTTTCCCTTTCTATAGACAAGGAGATGGCAATGTATCATTTCCTGTGCTGGATTCTTCAACGTTGCGGGATAGGCTACTCTTTATTTATTTATTTATATCTCTCATAGGCACTGCTTTTAGGGTACTTATGGTGCGGTCATACAAATTATTGGGCACTAGGTAACTTATTTATGATGTTTAGTTTCTCGTGATAGGTAAATATAAGATGCTCCATTAGGATAACCCTTCTCGTGCTGTTGGGCCATCCTGTTACAAACATTGTCTTCTGTTGTGCAGGAGTTAAGAAAGCAAGATGACAAGCTCATATGCTAACACTGGGGTGGCTGGTTTGGAGGGCAGTTCTATTTTGGTGTCATGCCCTCAAGTTTTGTAAGATATAGTCCGGGTGCGAAAGTTCAGACACGTTATCAGCTTTTCATGTACATGATCTTTTGGATGTATAGTCCTTTCTTGTACTGTCTCCCATCTCTGCGCTCAGTCCTTTGTAGGGTTGTTTCTGTTTAACTTCTGGGTTAGGCTTTCGGTAAGAAGGGATGCAAAAGATTGCAGAGGATCATTGCTCGTGTTTTGTCTTGTGCCACAAGGCAATACTGATAGAGTGCCCTTAATTGCTTGATGTATTTTGGTTTTTGTACTAGGAGATTCCCTCAATTGTATAGGGAGGTTAGCTAATCCTGGAAGCTCCATATTACGTTGCGTTGTTAATAGTAGTCTCCCCACTCCTGCAAGGCTTATTGCTGAATCCAGGCATAACGGCATCTTTAGTTCTATTTGCAAAAAAAAAAAAAAAAACAAAAAATGGAGGAGGATCAACTGAAGAATGACGTCGGTTAAAAAACAGCTTGAAGAGGAGAGCTGGAAAGGCTTCCGTCTGTTCTGACATCGAAGTGTCCATGGTGTGGAAGTCAGTATGCTCTGCAGTGCTCTTTCATAAAGCCAATGTGAGAGGACCTTAAGAAAACCCTCTTAGCTTTTGGAGGGAACGCATTTCTTCAGAAAGCTACTCTTCGGAGTATAAGCAATTCGAACGACCTCAGGGGTGTGAAACATACTCTGCTCGACCATTGCTTCTAATACAGAATGTGCACAAGACATCTATCTGCAGTTTTAACTGTGGAGCGGCGTTGGATTACGAGTTAATCAAAGCCCCTCTACCCTGTGAAGACAATCTTTCCCTACCGTGGGCCTCGAACAAAGCATCACGCGCAAAAGCTGAAGGCATGGCTGGCTTGATATTGCCTGGGTTCAGAGGAAAAAGAAATCTGTAGTAACCATCCATTATCGCGTCAAAGTCGCAAGTCGCCCCCACTTTTGGCACCTGTTTCGAAAATAGAGGCGTCAGAACTGCCTTCACATTACACTGCTCAGTCATTGAACATTTCCATTTAGAAACTGGAGTAATCGCAGTATTTCGCCAAAACCCCTCGATGGAGGATATGAACTCATAAAATACAGCACGAAAGGTGGATCTTCCAGCTTCTCTAGAGAATTACAGGCGCCTTTTATCTTAGGCAGCAACGCACATTATGCACGAACATTGCCGGTTTCCTGATCCGTTTTCATCTTCTTTTGAGTTGCTGATGAGACATGATTAGACTGTCTGATGCAAACTATCTAATGTCGGAATGTCATTTAACTAGATATCTTCTGCCTACCATTGAGGTTTAGGATCAAGTACTCAAATTCCAATTCAACAAACAATATAAGGGGGAAATTATGCGATAGCAGCAATCTGCACAGGCCCGCAGAACCTGGCTAGTCTCACCCTGAAAACTGAAACAAGGGATGACGAATTCAGTACCTGATAAATGTCTCGCATGTAGCCATGAAGGTTGGGGTACTCCACCAGCTTCTTCTTCGTGCACTTGAAGAGCACATTGTACACGGGATCGAACCGGACCAAGGTCGTGAACAGACAAACGTCCGCAAGGGTCAGTCTATCGCCGCACAAGTACCGCGACCGGCTCAAGTGATCATCCAACATGTCCAGGGTGCAGAACAGCTCGTCCACCGCCGCGTCGTACGCTTCCTGACTCTGAGCGAACCCGCACCTGCCGTGGCAAACAATGACAAACACACACCTTAGCATTAAATGTCGAATGACAAGCTTCAACACCTGGTTTTTTACCTGTACACTCCGTTGTTCACACCGGGATAGATCACACGGTTCCACTCTTCGATCTCGGCCGCCAATTCGGGCGGTGAGAGATCGACCTCCGGGTTTCGGGCCAGCCCGTTCAGGCCCGAATTGAACACCTTGATGATGTCGTAGCTCTCGTTGCAGGCCACGTCGCTCCGGTCCACGTCCCACAGCATCGGCACGGTGCAACGCCCGCTGTACCCTCCCCTCCGCCGCCCGTACACCTCCCTCAGGTTCCTGCACCCGTTGACCATGTCCCGGCCGGAGGCCAGATCGCCCCTTTCCGGGCCGGGCGGGTCCCGGAACTCCCAGGAGCCGTCCACGCCCGGGGACGCCACCGACACCGGCACGGCCTCCTCGAGGCCCTTGAGGGCCCGGACGACGAGCGCCCGGTGGGCCCACGGGCAGGGGAGGCCCACGTAGAGGTGGAGGGCGCCGGGCCGCCTCGGGCCGGATAGGCCGGAGTGGCTGGCGAGGCGGAAGCGGGAGGCGGGGCGGGCGTAGCGGCCGGAGGGGTCGGAGGGGGCGAGCTGGGACATCATGAGACGCCAGGCGGCGGTCCAGGCGGAGCGGACGGAGGAGACGAGGAGGCCGGGGGGGAGGGAGGGGCCCCACAGGAGGGCGGTCACGGCGGCGAGGAGGGAGGAGGAGGAGGAGGAGGGAGGCTGTGGGGCAGGACTCTGAAAGTCGCGAGGGTCGAGGGACATTTTGGGGATCGTGGTTGTGGTGGCATGGGGCTTGATTGTGAGGACGGGCTTGAATTTGGAGGTGGACGGGAAGGGTGTTGGGGCGGTGGAGATCGACGGAGAAGACGACGATGGACGGCGGCAGCAGGAGGAGCACGTGGCGGAGGACATGGCCCTGCTGCGTGTTATCTGCTACCACCTCTGTTTCACCTGTGAGCGAGCGCAAGACTGTAATAGAGAGCCAGAGCCCAAGATGAAATGGGAAAGGTATTTTCCGGGCGGCGGGCCGCTCCTGTGATGTGACCGATTGCGATTGATCATATTTGCCCGAGCTGATAGAGCTCGACTAGCAAATCAAAACCCGCCAAGTTCGATTCTATTTTTGCGATAATTGATTTGAGTACTTAGTCCAACCGCGTTCGAGATTAAAATTACCTTTCTTGAACAGTTGTTGGTAGATAAATTTCTATCTATTCGAATCACATGTATAAATTATTCAATTATTCAAGTTATTCCCTAAATTCAATTCTGAAAAATAGCAGTCAATGTGAATCAAATTTGGACTCAAATGTTGGGATACACTCTTGAGCATATCTAAATCAAATTCTCAAGCTTTGTGGCTTGGAACTCCAGCAGCCATGGGCCCGTGAGCTTCGTAGCTCGAAACTCCATCAGCCAAGGCGACCTCGAGCTGAAGCTAATTGTTGTGAGCTAAAAGCATGAGTGGCCATGGCCACCAGGAACTTAGAGCTTGAGCGGCCATGACCGTCCCTCTCTCTTCAGTTTTTTTTTCTTCTTATTACTGCCTTTTTTTTTTCTTTCTATTTATCTCTCTCAATTCTATTTTTTTTTTTCATTTATTTTATCTAGTGTGACATGCTACGTTGGATGACTAATAGTGACTTGGATTGCCATATTAGATAATTAATGGTGATGGGACAATGAGCATATATTTGGGACTCAAATGAGTTTTTTTTAGACAAAAAAGAAGAAGATATTTATGGTAGATTTTGGATTGAATCCAAAGTTTGGAGTTTTATACTAAATTAGACCATAAAAATTGATAATTTCACTAAGAGTCAAAAAGTTAATTAGAAAAGTGGTAATTTCAAATTAGGCAGATAATGTCAATAAATGACTATAATTTCATATAAAAAAATAACTTTCAATACACTAACAAGTTGTATCAGGTAAAAAAACTAATAATTTATTAACAGAACTGATAATTTAATACTACTAACATGATAACCAATAAGCAATTTACCATTGCATATGAAAGTTATTGACGTTTCTAAAAATTTACAATGACAGACAAAATTTTCCCTTCCTAAATACAAGGCAATAAGCTAATCACGAGTATGATTAACGCATGGGAGTGGGAGCATGGATCTATTATCACCAGCCACCATAAATGTTTATAAACAATATAGTTCAATTAAGTCAGGGCCAAAACGAAGAAGAAAGAAATCTTACTATAGACAAAGAATTAATAAACACCATCTTCTTCCCCCTTTATAGGCCATCGCTTGAAGCAATTCTTTGATAAGCAAGTCCTTTAGAATTCTAACTTAGCCTGCAGAAATTCTTTTGAACTTCATTTTATCCTGATCTAATGCGGCCATGTGCTGCTTCCTCTTCATGGATAAATTGGCTGCACTATACCCATTTTCCTTGTTAAACCGAGTAGCCGTCCGGGCACGTAGTTCTTCCAAGCTCTCGCCTTCCTCTGCCCACTCTAAAACCTGAAAATTTTACATTCATAACTCCAGTTTAACCGCATGCCGGAATTTACCATATTTAGGATAGTAGAAGATTGATGACTTACCAGATGCCTTCCATATAGATGGCTATTCATCAGTGCTCGCAGAGCATTCTGTGCTTCCTGTTTTGTAACATATTCCACGAATGCAAATCCTTTATGATTTCCATATTTCCTAGGCAGCCTTACCTTAACCTGTGGAATCACATCATTGGTTAATCAAAATGTGAGAAAAAAATTGCACTGTCTAACGAATAAGTGGTATGAACTAAGTTGACAAGGAATTAAATAATTTTGAAAAAGCAGTGGTCCAAAATTTAGAAGACCGGATGAAAACTTGAATCTTGTTGAATGAGATGATAGTCGAATTTGCTTATTAATGAGAATCCATAAATTACCTCCACAAACATGACAGCATTTTTCATTCGGGCCAACAACTCTATTGAGTTTTACCTTCATTTAATCCACAACGAATACAATGGAAGTTCATGCAGTTGATAAATGACAATAGAGAAAAGCAAAATTACCTCCCCAAATGGGCTGAAGAGCTTTTGTAAATCTTTCTTAATTGCCTCAAAAGCAACGTTTTTCACGAGCAACTTGGTCGAGCTTCTGTTCTTGTCTGCCTTGTTTAGCACCAGTACATCTTTTTTTACTTGGCAAGGTTGCAAGACAAGGGCATGCCCATCTAAGATGGTTCCCTGAAGAGAACAAAAATAAAAAATATGAGCAAATTACAAGAGAGAAATTTATCGAGGAGAAAAAGGAAGAGGCTTACTTGTAAATTTCGGTAAATATTTGCTGCTGTCTCCATTGAATCAAATTCTATGAAACCAAAACCCATTGACTTCCCATTTTTCATGTGCTACTTGTGCAGAAAACAAAAGTATCTTATTAATTAGTGGTAGATATCAAATCACGACGTTGATTCTTGTGGCTCAAAAATTACCGTGGCCTTGAGAATTCTTCCCTCCTCCATTTTTTCACTGAAGTGGCTTTTCAAAGCCTCATCAGATGTTTTGAAGCTAAGATTCTTCACAAAAAGAGTCCGTGACTATAAAATCAAAGGCAAAAAAATCATCAGTTTACCACAAAAAAAGAAAAAAGAAAAAACCAAGAGTAATCCCCAACTTGTTTAGGGGGTAATCTGGCATTCGTGAAATTGGAGAGATATGAATACTGTCGTTCAACTTTTTCTTTTCATGCTACGGCTTTTGAGAACTGCATAAAAAAGTCGAAATAATTTCTGGTAGAATTGCTTACTCAGACACATGGGCCCACAATTACACGCATAATAAAGGGAAATCGATACAAATGGTTTTGGAACTTTAGCTCACGTAATGTCGTCCTTAAATCTTTTACGTCCTTAAATCTTTATTTTATTTATTGTGATATCTAAATTTAATCCAATATGCAATGTCGTCCCTGAACTACGTAAAATTATTTAAAACTGTTTCGGAACTTAAATTAATAGAATATTGACATTGAATATTTTTACATAGTCTAAGTATTCAATTAAACATATATCAAAAGTCTAGGGATCGTGTTGGATAAATTAAAATTTCAAGGATGACATTGCATACTGGATTAAAGTTCATGAATCACATTGAATAAATTAAAAATTTAGGATTACATTATATATTGAGCTAAAATCTAAAAATTACTTATGTGATTATTTTAAAAAAGAGTGGACAGAAAGTATATTAACACCTTTCAAAGCAGTAGTACATCTCAATGCGGGAAAAGACAGACAAAAGTATATCAACAATCTATCCCAAAATAAACTTGAGAAGGCAAGAAATGCAGACCTCAATTCTGTCAGGATCAACATCCACATCCCGCAGCCCTTCTACTTGTTCCAGTTGCACCCTTTTAGCATCCTGTGCACCAACACTCCTATTCATTCCATTGGTTTCAAATGTCGAATTAAGAACATCTTTGGGAGCCCGTTCTAAGTATAATGGCGCATCCCTACATCATGATTAACATTTGATTAAGAACTCTTAGAACAACTAAACGGTGGTACCGTGAGAAAGAAAGATATCAAAACATCACGCAATGTCAGTGGTTGGGCCATGTAATCATGTGAAAAATCACCCATCTGTCAAAATGTAACATACTGTTTCACTACCATGGCATCTTAAAAGCTATACTAAAGAGTACTCTTGGCAAAAATATGTTTTCATGACAATGCAGGACTAGTTGCTTTTGTTCCATTCCATTTCAAGCGCCCTAAATCATTGATACTTCCTTTTTTTTTTTTTTTAATAATCATGCAGTATGAATTTCTTCAATTAGACAACCAGTTGGTCATGAGCAGAAAAAACAGTATGGCGTTGTCATGAAGCATATAAAGGTTGAACATCACATACTTGTACTGCTTGTATGCTAGACCTTTAAAAGCAGCATCAGCTTCAGAAGGTCTGAGGAAAACAGCCTGATGAATGTAACCAGAATAAAGTCAGATATAGTCAGTACATTGAACCGTCAACACTCATTGTCAAAGAAAAGCGAATGAGCAACAGAAATTTAGGCGTTCCGACTGTAAAACTATCAAAGTTTCTGCTGCATTGTTAAAGCCAAAGGATATCTAGACAAGATAAACTACTTCCGATGAACTTGTTTGAACACTCCTCAATAGCTTTTGCGAGTGGCAAAAAGTGTGCTTCCTAGAAGAGCAAAATTAGCTCTCATGAATCATGAACACAGTTAGGAGGTTGATCTCAGGAATTAGGGCTGATGACACTAGACATTATTAATCCCGTGGAATGTTTCCAAATCCAACAAATATTGAACACCGCACGTTCATTGTTATAAGTCAGGTCATAAACAAAATCTAGAAGGGCTGTATATAGCACGGCCAATTAACTGAGACCACATACCAATGCCATTGTCTTTGTTGGAGGCAAAATTATATCCACACTGCCAAATTTCCCGAACATTTCAGTCAGCTCAGCTCTAGAACATCCATAAGGCAAGTTCTTCACTAGCAGGACATGATTACTCCTTTCCAAACCCTCTGTTCTCCGAGAGGCACACTCCTCCAAAGATGCTATATTAACACCAGCATCTGCCAATGCCTTCTTTGTTTCAGCAATTACTTGTGTCTCTCCTAAAGCAATATGTACTGCAAGATCATCAGCTTCAGGATCAAGGAAATCACTTTTGCTTATACCATACTTCCTCCCAATGTTTTCAACAACCTATGGTAGTGAAGAAATGATGAATGAGGGCAATGGATAACACCTAAAAAGAGAAACGCATACTCACTAAAATTAAACACATGACCATGCCAATAATTTTTCCCAAAGCATTCATGACAAGAAAGATAATCTGCTGCAAAAAAATTCTCCATCAACTAAACAGTCTTGCATAATTTCTTGAGAAGACACTTTTATTTAATCAATTGTTGGAGATTTAGATTTCTTTCCATGGTAATATATTTATATTGAGAAAAGTTCTAGACTAGATATGACAAATTAGGAATTATCTTGCATCAGTACTACAAGCTGAACAGACCGTGTCAGGGCGCATGAACAACGTATTCCATGCCTTTGTATCTCCGCTTGCTTCAGAAGCCTTTCTCTTTTCTTGTCGCCATTGCTTGAAAGTTTTTTGAGCTCGATTGGAATTCTCACTACATAAAAGTAACATTATATGCTCCTTTAAGACAAAATATTGGAGGAGCATCAGACAAGTTAAATTCTAGATACCACTACTTACTCCTGCTTTTTGTCGATTTTTGGCATTGCTGGCGAAATATGCAATAGTCTTCCCTGGAAAATTGAATCCACTTTTTCAAAAGCTCTGCACAAGAACCAAACCAAAAAGCAAAGTAATTCGTCTGATCTAGTCTATTTCATGACCTGCAATAATAAATTTTGAAGGCATGAATCAAGTGGCAAAAATTATACTGATTTTACAAGGACAACAGCAACCGATAACCTAGAAAAAGCTAATGCAACAGCTGCTGCTTACACGATTAGGCAATTTATAATAACCGAGCCTAAATATATAAAATATTGACTGCCGCTAATAATAGTTGAACAAGGGGTCGAATCAGCTTGCTTGTCTGTTCAAAGAGACTAAAAAGTAACAGAACTATGGATAGTGTCATCAATTGAGCCAGCAATTTCAGAATTAGAGTCCAATACATTCACAGCCTACAACACATGAATAAGTTTAAGCAAATAAAGATGTTGGAGCCCAAGAATGGCCAATAAACCTACTATCTTGAAATGTTTGTAAGAAATGTGTAGAAAATTTAACCATTATAAAACCCAATAAAGTTAATGGAGAGATGAAACACACAAGCCCTCTAAAAGATCCAATACCTTGATGCAGACTCTGGGAGAGCGTATTGGATATAAGCAATACCCCTTGATTTTCTTCTTGTTTCATCAACAACGATGTGGACTTCCTTAATCTTGCCAAATTTGCTAAAAAACTCTTCCAGCTCTTCCTCACTTCACACAAACACCATACAGTTACGGAAAAAGCAGGCTATGATGTTGTGGGCATCTAACAAAGAAAAGTCAATAATGTTGTGGCCATCTAACAGAGAAAAGTCAATATTTTCCCAGAGATATTTCCCAGCAGAAGAAGGAATTGCAAAATCAAGTAGATTACCTTGTCCCATAAGGCAAGTTGTGAACAAAAAGCCGGCCAGGTTCCAATGTCCCATCCTTACCATTCGCCGAACTTGGTGAGGGATCAGCAAGACCTTGCCTTTCAGCCTCTTCCAGCCTATTGTCATCAACTTTTGCTTCTATGGATTTTTCTTCAATGTTATTCTTTGCTTGAGAATGTGTCCCGTTGACACTCTCATTTGGGTAATCTGTTGAAGCAACTAATGCATCGTTTGCCCACAACTTCGACTTGGTCCACGGTTGCATGATTTGAAGATACTCCTGAAGCCGAGGGTCATCACTCTCACTCATCTTTTCAAGATTCTTCTCCTTTCTGCTGGGAATCACAACGGCAAAATCGACACCAGAAGCTCTTTTCCCATCCTTTGCTGCTTCGTCTTTATTCTTTATTGAGTGCCGACTCCATGGTCGAGGAATATCAGGATCTCCAACTCCTCGTGCAATCTAGTGATGACCAAAAATTTTGAATCCACATGTTTACTGACCTATCACACAGATGTGCATTCAACAAAGGTATTTGATCGACTAAAGCTTGATCATACTATCAAGATTGTCTAATGCAGAGAACCAAAACTACTAATAAACAGCATCAACGGCATCAATAAGTGTAGATGTGCTCATCAGCTATCGTGAGGAAAGTAACTCAAAACACTACTGATGTCATCACGGAATTTTGTCTTTTGCTAGTTATCATAGCTCCACTCAACTCCAAACTGATGCCTAAAGAACAATCAGAAGCTCGACCAAGCCAACCGTGAATCCAGAAGGAAAGAGCCTCATAATTCAATCACTATAGCTGCAACATCCATTACACTTCTTCGAATTGAAAATATCTTATGGCGATTATGGCGAAGAGGAAGTGAGAATCACAAAACCAACCTCACAAGAAATCCGACAAGTACCAATGTAGGATCTGTCGTAGTACTTAATAGCTTCCTGCGCTTCCTCTTCGGTCCGAAATCCAATAAAGGCGAATTGCCTGCTCTTACCATCCCTGCACACATTCAAACACACACAAAACCAAACATTCAAAAAAAAAAAAACAGAGCTGGCGGGTAAAAGATAAAAAAGGCAACAAATACTTGGTGCGCATGAGCTTGACGTCCGTGATTTCGCCTTTCCGAGAGAAGTGGTCGCGCAGCCTATCCTTCTCCATATCCTTGGGCAAATTTTTTACTATAATTCTCGACCTGTCCACATGAATAAACACCAATTACGAAGAATTATTCGCTAACTCGACATGAAGTTTAGTGAGCCGAAACTCACATTGCTGTTGCACGCCAAGAAACAGAGCAGATCAGAGAGAGACGAAGGCGACGCTAATTGATTCGAACTCTGAGACGATACAGCGAAACTCTTCCACAAATAAGTCGGCTCCGTTTGGTCCAATCCGTTTGTTTTGCTCCGAATTTACCGAGTTTTTCGCGCATATCACATTAGGTTATATTATCATTGGGTGTTTTGAATAAAACCAGTACATATCTATATATTTTTTAAATTACTTTTGATTTCTTTCAAAATAAAAAGGCATAATCTTATTAAAGATATTTAGGATATTTTCATGACTTTCCATATATTTCATAATACCGAATATATATAAGAGATTCTCTACATATACTTTCCTTTATTGTGCATATTCTTAATCAGTACCTAACTTTGATAGTTATATCATAAAACTTATCGTGCACTCTTCATTATTCAACGTATGGAAATCACGCGGTTTTATTTTTTGATTTATTCTTATCTTTGAACATTATTGAAGTACAAGAAACAAAAAGAAAAATTGTGAGGTGGATATTACGAGTCGTGTATTATCTATTCATGAATTTAAAAAGAAAAGATTGAACAAGGTATTGTGAATGGCACAAACCATGTTGTTTGTGAATTGTTTATGCATTAGATGGATTATTTTGTGAATGGCTCAGACTACGTTGCATGTCTCTATCATATTTACTCGTCGTTTTGATTTAGCAAGATACGCAAATTCCATCAATCTGACTTGTTTTCACTTTTGCATCATCTGGAACAAGCCTAAGTTTAACCGGACATTCGATTATACTTGAGGTAATCACGAGCCATGCTTTTCCTCGTGTGGATTCTATTTCTATGGGAACTCGAAGTGTATTTCACTAGAATAATTACATATTTGAATGATGATTACACCCTAATATTGATGTTTGACGCTTTGCAGAATTAGCTGCAAGCAAATGTAAGTGGCTAGCAGAATAAACTCCCTAAAATACTAAAATTGGCAAAAAAAAAAAAAGCATGAGGATTGATAGACTGGCTACAAAAGGAGGATCTACAGGACTTTCCAACTGCTATGCATTTGGGATCCAGCTACTTCAAGAACCACCCAAAAACAGCACGATACGGTCCAACCCGAGACGTTCTAGTCCCGGTTGTCTTGGGATACTGTGCCACCAACCGTCGCCATGGCCAGTTCCTTCTGATACTCGGTTGCGTCCACATTGTACACGTATTTCCCGGCCACCAGGAGGAAGTGCACCAGATTGACAAAGCAGATGACGGCCATCGAAGTGTAGTAATATTCCAAGTGAGACTGGTTTCAAGTTGTTTTGATCCATCCCGGCAGGCCATTCTTCTTGGTGACGGTAGAGACCGCTTGGAGGAAGAAGCTGCTGAGGAAGTTCCCAATCCCCATGCCGGTCATGTAGTACGAGGTCCCAAGGCTCTTCATGCCCTCAGGCACCTGGTTGTAGAAGAACTCGAGCTTCGCTGCCTCAAGGAATGCGTCTACGACCCCCAGGAGCATGAACTGAGGGAGGAGGACGAAGATGGAGAGTGGGACGATGTCGTGCTCCCCAACCGTGCCATGCTCCCTTGCCACACTCAGCTGCCTGCGCTCGGTCAGGCTCCCTGTGGCCATGACCACCACGAAGAGTGAGAGCCCGATCCCCATCCTCTGGAGCATCGTGATCCTGCGGGGGTGTTTCGTGTAGCAATGCATCGCAGGCACGAAGACGCGGTCGTAGAGGACCAGGCTTATCAGCAGGGCGACCTGTATGAAGGCCTTGAGGCCCGTCAGCGGCATCTTGAATTGGCGGCCTATGCTACAGTCCAGGGTTGCGCCCTGCTTGATGAATAGGGTCGTGACCTGCCCAAACATGGCACTCGGGACGAATGTGGCGATCAAGATCGGGACCATCTTGAAGATCTGCTTGGCTTCCTCGACTTGGCTCACAGTACACAACGTCCAGGATGAGGTCGGTCCAGCCTTCGTGGCGGTCTTATAAAAAAATCTACGATTCCACAACCAAAAATCTCGAATCAAAGTCATGTCCGGTAAATTGCATAACATCTAAGCATGCAGACTGTTTCTGTCAATCACCGAAGTTCCCCAACAGCTCAATAGAGGAAACTGAATTCCAGAATGGTCGAAACACATCAGAAACCTATCATGCCAATCCTGGGGCCATGTTCAATGTGACGTTGAAATCACATTCATACATTCATCCATATAGACGCAAATTGCAATCCTATAGTACAAATAAATCCATAGATACTGATCTGATATAAACTAGGCATTGATGGCGAACCTTAAAGTAGGCATGCTGTCAAATCTGAGCCTGCTGGAACTCACATACTCGTCTATGCTCAGTTCGTAGAGCTCCTTCAGGTTGTCGGGGACACAGACGCTCCACTTCTTCGTTGCAGCCACCACCACTTGGGCCAACCTCGCGTAGGAACTCCTCGCCTTCTTCTTGAGCCTGTAGAAAGGAGTACCTCCCAGGAACACCAGCAGCGCGAGCCCAAGCCCCACGGTCTGGATGCTGTAGCCCATGCCCCACCTGACGTTGTCCTGTATGTACATCATGACCATGTTGGCGAAGAGTGCGCTGGTGAAGATGCTGCACATCCACCAGTTGAAGAAGGAGGCCTTCTGGACCTGCTCCCGGGGCTCAAACTTGTCAAACTGGTACGCCCCCATGCTCAAGATGTTGGGCTTTTGTCCCACTGTTGCTGAATGCGATGACGTACAGAGTGAAGTAGAAGAAGCCGACTTGGAAGGGCATCGCCTTCAAGTCACATTCTTCTTATTTCACTCTGGGGACACATGAAGGAGGACTCAGTGAAGGCAAACTCAGAGTTAGTAGGATCATCCCCTGTAGAAGTTGCCATTGTGAACATTGTCTGATGTTGCCACAAAGAACATAGCATCAAAATATTCTAACTTTGAATCTTCCACAACAAAAAAATATGGCAGCAAATTTTCAAGAACAAACATTGCTTCCAGTTGAATTTATAAGCTCAATTTGGAGAATTATATGCTCTAAGTGTGATTAACATGGTCTGTATAGTTTCTCAAATGTCGCCAGAGCTTCAGAGGAGGGCCAATTCAAGGAAATAATCTTACCAGGAGATAAACGATGCTGGCGATGGCAAAGGTTTGATACTGGCCGAGATGGACGCCCCCAATGTACGCACCTAAAACGGGAGTCGTCCATACTACACCCGCCCAGTTTGTGACGCTGTTGGCGGATTTTACGGTTCCCCCAGCCTCTTTGTCAAGTACAATACCAGGTTCGACGCGGCTCTGTAATATGCTATCCTCTCGAAAACCTCATACACTGCACAGATTAACGAATCGAAAGAGTTGATCACAGTCGGTTGAAAACAAGAATTACTGCTCTTTTCTTTTGCATTGCGCGGTCAGGTGTGTATTGAGCAAGCTTCCGCGCATCGGGCTAAGTTTGCTTTCGCAGGTCCGCTCAGGGGTCGAACTTGAAGCCCGTAGATTTCTTGAGGCGCAAGATACAACCAATATACCGGCTAGGGCAAATCTTTGGGGTTCGGAAGGGAACGAAAATAATCTCGTTGATGCCTGTAAACGACCGAAAGAAAGAGCACGCCCATTACCTACGATGAAGGAACAAGCCCTCCACCGCCCAGTCGTGGATCTCCGGACAGGTCTTCACCGCTCGCCCCCGCCTCTCTCTTCGACCGTGCTAACTCTAATTCTTATTATCTGTTTCCACAGTAGACTGGTTCGAATGCTTTGCGAATCGAATTCGACCTGACGCGTTCGCATGAACTTCTTACAAAGTTGGAGCACAATGTTCGGATTGCTGTCCTCTCCAATTCACTATTCTGGAAGATATCGAGCTGCTCAGATGTTTTGGTTTTGTTTCCAACAACTCATGAACTGACAATCTCGCGGAATGGACGAGCCTGAGTTTCACGGTGCCTCCAAAACAACCTTAACAACATCAGGAAGTCCCCCATCCTTCGTGAACGACCTTATATTTTTAATTTTGTTACCTAACTTCGTTAGATTAAAAAAAATCGCCTTAATTATCTGTTCCGCTCCTCTCTCCCAAGTCGAGATTACCCTAATAAACAAATTATTGAAGACTAATTTCATTTGCTTCGTGCTATAATTCTTTTTCTTGGGTGTCCCACTATTTTCCTTAATTTTAAATGACTTTTTTTTGCAATTACAAAAGCCCATGATTTTGTTTATATGGACTTCACCTAAAAGGGTCTCACTAGTGGTTAAGACTGGTTCTACTCCTTATATAGTACGTTACCTTACATTGTCTAAGTGATATGGGATTCGGTTTATTCTTACCTCCTTTGCCATCCTCGAGATGGAGCTGCACTCCTATCCCTTGCAGGACCGGATCTTTACAAATTTGGCATCAAAGCTTGCAGCCATGGCTGTTTGAGCTTGAAGCTTGTGACTGCCATGGCTGAATATGGTTTGAAGCGCACGGTCGTGGCCACTAGAGCTCGAACCTTGGGGCCATAGCCTCTTAAGCTCGAAGCTTATGGCCGTCATGCCAGGTTTGACTCGGAAGCTCGTAGCCAGGGCCATTTGGGCTTCTACCTTATGATCGCCACGGTCAAGATTGGCTTCAAAGTTAACAATAGTGGCTACTCAGGCTCGAGCTAAAACATGCAGCTCCTATGGCTTCTTGAGCTTAAAGCTCATTTGGCCATGGAAGAGCGGGTGGCCATGGCCATAAGGTCTAAACCTCATAGATCTCAAGTTTGTGATCATCATGGCAACTCGAGCTTTTGAACTACAGTCAAGGCTACTTGCAACAAATTAAAACTATGTTAATTTCCACCCAATTTTATGGTGAAATTGCCAAGCTGTGTAACACATGATAATAACTCACTTGATATGGCAAGTTTATGTGGAAATTCATATCAATTTACGGTAAATTTGTTACATGTGTACTGATTTGAGGTTTTTGGTGATTCAAAAGTTAGTTTAAGGTGAATTTATCACATGTATACCAATTAGAGTTTTTCGCTCTATATATATATTTTTGGTCAATGATTTTTCGTACTATTAGCTCTTTCTATCTATTCTTTCTTTTTTATAGGAAGTGCTATTGCTTGGGAAATTTTAATTTTGGACGAAAATAGGAGGAGCCTTCATAAATGGTAAAACTTGAATTAATTAATTTCAATCTATATTCTAAAATTCAGAAACTATTCAATAAAATTACACAGCAAAGAGGAGCCCGTACAATCTAGTTATTTTTCAATTTTGCTTGTCATGTTCATTTTTAGGGGGCGGGGGGGGCGAGGGGGACGTCATATTTTATTCATTAAATTTGGGCCTTTTATGATTAGTATGGAATTGATAGATAAAAAAAGGATTTTGCTGGCATAACAGTTTTTAGACCACCGTCAAAATAATAATTTATTATGAATAACAAATTCTTAAAAGAGTGAGTCCCACAATAATTTAAAATTATTTATTATTTAATTTTTATAATTTACAATATACTGTTATTTTAATAATAAATTAAAGACTTTTACATAATCATTCCTGAAAAGAAAAGATTAGTATGGAATGGAGAGATTAACGGGGCCAGTCGGGGTCCTACCTGCTTTGTTGAGCACCAAAGGGAAAGTCTGGCTGCCAATTTTCAACCCTTAATTGGGGCCCGCATAGTTGAACAGGTCAATCACAAGTTCGGCTCTAGGCAAGTGGGCGATGACACGTGTCATGTGTTGACTTATTATATACCCAAAATGGGCACACTTATCCCAAATATTTCAGAAATTGGTAAAAAAAAAAATTAAACCAAATGAATTTATTATGAAATATTTGGATTTTTAAATAGGGAAAAGAAGTTACGGATGGATTTACACACTACAAAATAAATTCTATATATGCATGTGGAAAGAGAAGAAATATTTCGAGATTTGAAGTTCCCTTTAAAGAGATTGCCGTATGATAAAAGAGATTTAAAAAATTCAAATCAAAAGACGGGGGAGATAAATTTCTGCATTTAATTCATTTTTAAATATGTAAATAAATAAGTGACCAAGATATTTAAGGGAAATAAGAGAGAAGAAAACCACAAGAGTACCTTAAAAGTAGAAGGTCATCTTTGTTGGGTGGATATTTTTTTTGGTAATTTAAGGGCACGACCACAGCCTTGGGCAGGACTGGAACCCACAAACATCAGTTCCTGAGCCGAAAGCATGAGAGCGTCTCGGTGATTAGATCAATCTCAAGATAGATAAGTGCATGATTGTTATACAAATAAACATATGATTATTATAAAAAAGAAAAAAGAAAAAAAATCGGTTGATGATATCCCGTCATAAAGATGCTCGTATCCTCTCCGTGCACGATAATTCCTCGGAACGAGGTCCCTTGCCGTGTGCTAAGAATTGGCGGCTACGTCGGTTTGAAACGACTGGTCGTCCGGATAACTACGCAGTCTCCTTCCATACGACGGCGATATTCACGTGGCGTATTCGATCCCTCTCCCCTGAGGGATTTCATCAACGTAAACGTTCGAACAGCGATCCCACTAACGGGAGTCAGCGTAGTTCAGCGGGTTGAATTGAATATGGATTTAGTCCCCGAGCTGGACTTTTCGATGGCCATCGAAGTCACCTACCAGCCAACTTCGTATATATCCACCCCGAAGCACGCGAATTTTCTTCCAACGAATTCAGGTTTCTCGTCCTCGCCTTTCGTTCTTTTGCATCGCTCGAGCCCTTTCGCGCACTTCGTTGTATCGTCGTCCGTCTCGTTCCTCGTCGTCGCGAAAGTCGAACGCATTGCCCTCTTGGTTCGTGCTCTCTTCTCTGTTTTTTTCATTCCCAATTTCTCTGCGGAACCAGTACGCGGTTCCTGTCTGGTGCTGCAATCTGCGTTGTGCTCTGTTAGATGTTTTTCGGACTTGAAAGGCGTCGTCGAGTCTTTGCTCTCGACAGCTTCGGAAGGCGTTGATGCAGATCACTAAAAGAATCTTGCTTCATGAATCTGATTCAGGTCTTTTCTGTTCGCGAACGGGAGCGATGCCGGAAAATATGTTTGACAACATCGTGGAATCACTAGCGGAGAGCGTTTCGAAGCAAAATCCTGCTGCGCTTTATCGGGAGGAGAACCCGAAATCCGTGGCTCATCGACTTGATAGGCTCTTAAACCGCCAGAAGACGATTCATAATGTTTTGGGCGGTGGAAAATGTATTCGCAACTTCCTGATCCTTGTATCCTGCATATATTTAACTGTTGCACTCACTAATGAAACTCTTTTCAATCGAAAAAACTGCAGCTGCTGATTTGCTGCTATGGAGGAACAAGAAAATCTCCGGCAGCATCTTAGCCGGTGCGACTGCCATCTGGGTGCTTCTCGAATGGCTTAACTACCATCTCTTAACCCTCCTCTTCATTGCCCTGGTTTTGGTCATGCTTGCTCAGTTCATTTGGTCGAGTGCTTCTGGCTTCTTCAGGAGGTAAGAGAAGTTGCTATCGTGTTGGATTACCCGATTTGATAAGTTTTTACCATGTCTAAATTCAATGAGTCGCTGTGTTTTACTCTGAGCAGGTCGTCATCAGAAGTACCCCGTCTGAAAATACCTGAAGAGTTGTTTGTCAACATTGGCATGGCGGTTGGATCTGAGGTTAACAGAGCTTTGGGGTTTCTTCAGGATGTTGCTTTGAGCAGGGACTTGAAGCAACTTCTTGTGGTACGCATACTGATTTTTCCACCTCCGCATATCTCAAGAAAATCGAACTCTGTCCCAGTGTTTCAGACGCAAAAATTGCATTTAACTACTCTCTTTTCACAAACAAGAAGAAAAGGAGAAAGAAACTAACAGTCTCAGATGTGAAAATCCTTGCAGGTCGTTGCTAGTTTGTGGGCTGCTGCTATTATAGGTAGCTGGTGCAATTTTCTGACTGTCTTATACGTGGGTAAGTAATATGTCACGACGTCTAAACAATTTGATGACCTGAAAGTTGCATTGGCTTATCTTTATGTGAAGTAGTTGCTGTGCAAGTTTATTTGGTCCAGTACGATCACATGAAGCCTGATTTCCACTTTGACAGAATTATATAGTTGTAAGATTAAAACAGGCTTGACAACCCAGGGCTTATGACACTCATGAGACATTCTCTTCTAGGGAATTGCTTAATGGTTCTGATGCAATTAACCTATATGTTAATGTCGTGGTCACATGAAAATGACAGGAGGTAGGCATATGCAGATACAAGATGTAATTCAGTAGCAGCAATGCAATGGCATTTACTTGAAGAAGCTTGCTTTAATGAATTGATTGTTGTCCTGCATTTTGAGGTCAAAAAGCATTTATTGAATCACTACCCTGCAATAACTACAAAAGGATACTTGTTTCTATGCATAGTACTTGATTTACTTCTAACTGCGCTGTGTTGTGTTGAACTCTTGAAAGCTGAAAATCTTTGTTCTTCTGGTTTGAAGGTTTTGTTGCCATGCATACCTTGCCTGTTCTTTATGAGCGATACAAAGACCAAGTTGATGGCTTTGCGATCCAGCTCCTTGGACAGTTTCGGAATCACTACCAAAAGCTGGACGCAGGAATCTTTAGCAAGATTGCTGAGGCAAAGCTCAATGCCAAAAAGCGTGAATAGATTCACACCATTAGAAGTTTATGTCCCATTTGCTTACTTTATTCATTCGTTTTTTTTTTTTTTTTTTTTTTGGGGGGGGATTGAGCATTTACTGCCATTCCTGTAGTGTTCTTTGATGCATCTGTGCTAAATCAGATTTTGGATCATGTATTTCAAAAATTATACAGCAGATGTTGCGCTTCTCAGGAATTCAGCACTCAAAAAATGGCCGGGTAAAGTTGCTTCTTGTTTCCTAATGGAAGTTGCCGTATTCTTTCGTTTCCACGGTTGAAGATGACTGTGCCAGATTTATGCCGTTGTGTGAAAAATGGCATATTTCTTTCGACATAATACTCCTGCATCAAATTTGTGGTCTGATCATGTAATTACAGTCAATATGCAATCAAATTTAAGGTTAAATTGCTAGGTGAAGAAGGTGACATGTGAACCCATCGAGCCAAATACCTGTAAAATATAATTAATCTCCATCCACACATTCTAACTCCTATGCCTTGTACACCTACCTGCAAGCACGTTTCATCGTCTGTATGACATTTCAAACCAGATTCTACACAATTCCAGCTTCACTGGAAGCGTAATGATGATTTCTCCTAGGTTCTTGATAACCATGAATTCCAGAATGCACAGAATGATGTTTCATGGCTTCCACTTCCTCAAATGACGTTCTTCAGTTCACAACCTAAAGAAGATAAAGAGGCTAGGGTTCTTATCTTGTTAATAAAGAAGCCCACGAAATGTGGAGAGCTAAAAAACAAGGACAGACTCATCAAGCAAGCACTAGTTCAGATTTGCACCATGCATGTACCGACTGGTCAAACATCATCTATTGCACCGGTGTTTGTTTCGGTTTCAAATGCAATCCCCCCTACGCTAGTGTTGCCACTTCCTTTTCTTGGATCGTGGAAGGATGTGAAGATTTTCTAATGCCCTCCAATTCTTTTTGCAACTTCTTTCATCGTAAGCCATTTCCTTCCGTAGAGATTCAGGCATCTTCTTGCAAGACAGGCAATAGCAATAATCTCTTCTTTGGTGCCCCGTTTCAAAACTTCAGCATCAACAATCGAACGGTCTGTTTTCTTCCATTTTATTGATAAAATATGTCGCTAGGCCTCTTGCCTCTTGCCTCTTGCACCCTTAATGAAGAATTCGGACTGTTGTTCTGTTAAGAGCTCGACGAGGATCTTTCCCAAACGATATACATCACCTTCGTCAGTGAATACACTTGACCAGAACCGTGCCAGATCCAAGTACCTGAAGGTTCCTTTGGCATGAAATCAAGCTATCTTCACTCGGTACTTTTCGTCTAACAGTATATCAGTGTACTTGTGTCATGATGATACATGGGAACCAATGCTGCCGAGTAAAAGTGAGAGAGATCCGGCAACTTCCTCGGCAAATTTGGGAACTGATGTCCATTGTCAGCCGAAACTCTTCATTCGGGTCGTGAAGGTACTCTTGTTTGGAACAGTTGTCTACGTACCAGAGAATTATGATAATAAGTCATTTTACGAGTGAAAAATACGAAAGTATTTATAGGCTTTAAAAATGACTATATAATGTAGCAAAGCATCAATCTGAATCAATTAACAGGAATACATAAAATCTCCTAAATATATTTATATCTCATAAATATATCTATGTATATAATATCTTCCTCAGACTTAAGGTGATTTGGAAGAGCTCAACTTGAATTTGGAGAAAAGATCTACAAAAGACCTAGGTGGATATGTCTTGATGAAGGCACTAGTAATTTGTTCAGCGGATCAAATGGAGACAAGTCAAACAATGTCACGAAAAACATGATATCGAATGAAATGATAATCTATTTCAATGTACTTGGTCTGTTCATGGAAACCATTATGACATGCTTGTTGACACAGAAAATTTAGCTAATCATTTAGAGTTAATTGCATAAGAAAATCCGGGACTAATCTTTAGCCCCTAAACAAAAATATTATAATCAAATTGCCTAACATATTATTATTAGGAGCATATTTCATTTAATTGCATAACATTTATATTACATAATATAATGCATCTAATCGGACTTGGATGGTTTTAAACTTAAAATGAAACAAATGGAGCTCGCAGGAGAGGGAAAAATTCGGCCAATGTGGGGTGGGGTCAACATGGCCGAAACACAGAAAGAAAAAGGACTTAATAGGCCTAATAGAGCCTATAACTTAGTGAAATTCAGCCCATGGAGAGATTAAATTGGAAAGCCCTAGGTTAAAGCCCGTTATCTTGGAAAGCCCGGCCAATTAACATATGTTTACATTAAAAATACAAATACAAAGTGATGCCTCATAAATCGTTGTCGGAAACTCATAATCTCAGAACACTCGGGAGAAAGTCAGGGCCAAGACTCCCTTGGCTGCGCGGTGCTGCTCCTGGCCGAGCCGCTCAATCGACAGCCCTGATCTGTCGTTGTTTCCTGGACCGAGCTTGCTGCAATCCCTACAGCTCCAAGCCGCAGTCCCTGCCCTGCTTGAGTCCGTGATGAGTTGCTGCGCTGCCGGCGATCACTGCTATTCTGAGATTCCCCAGTGAAGTTGCTGCGCTCTTTTCCCTCCAACGGTGCCTCGCCAACGCTACTTCCTTGCTGCCGCAATGACGATCTCAGTTGCAGCGGCCCCCCCAACTGTGACGGTGCCTCCTAACTCGACGCCTGATGCCTACTGCTGTCCCAGTTGAGACGCCACCACCATCCTTGCTTTAGTCCCCGACGTCGCGAGCTTGGTTGTCCCTTGTACTAGTGATGACGTGCTGCTCGGTTTCTCCTCCGCAAGTCACTAACAGCGTCCCGGTGCCTTGCATCGTGCCCGTGTATGGCATCGTGCCCGTGCTGCCTCGCGCCCTTGCTGCCTTGCATTGTCCTCCTGCATCGAGTCTTTGTGCCTTGCGTCGTGACCGTGCATCGTGTCCCTGTCGCTTATCAAAATATGACTTCTTATGTACTTAAGTCATTGAAATAAGTTACTCAGAGCATTTTTGCTTAATCAAAACATACTTCTTATTATGCACACAGTCCATGGACACGATCCACATGCACTAGGCATAGGAAAGTTAATTATCTGCAGCTTCATATTGGGTCATTTTGAACCCATGATTGTTTTAACTATTTCCCACCTTCCAGTCTAGTGAAAGCAACTTGTCAATATGCACGAGTTTTATCTTAGAGTCGTGCTCTTGCCGATTCTCATTTGACTTAAACTCAATTTGTGTGTGTGTTTTGACCATATTATCTATTGTGTGGTCTACCACTTCTCTTACAACTTTACAAAAATGGTCCATTTTTTTATTTGCCATGCTTTTTCAATTCCTCATTTTGTTTACTCATTCCATTTTTTTGTGTTTTGACCATATTATCTATTGAATGGCTTACCGTTTCTTTTATAACTCTACAAAAGTGATCTCTTTTATAATTCTACAAAAGTGATCCCTTTTTTTTATATGGTCTACTCTTTTTATTTTGTTTCTTTTCTAATATTAGGGGTTCCAATTTCCTCCTTCTTCTTCTTTCCTTCCACGCACTCTTTATTTTCTCTCTCATTCTTTTTTTTTCCCTACTCCTCTAGTCACATGACATAGAGAAGTTGAAAATTGTTGATGCCAACCCCATCATCCTCCACACTTTCGCTGGCACTGATATTGGGCTCGCTGCTCAATCCCATGAACGCAATGGGGATTGGAGAGGCCATGGTAGTGCTTCCTCTTCATCTTGTGAGAACGCACAAAACCCCTATCCACACTACAGGGAAATAGACGCTCTCCTTGCCGACTATGGCCGTTCATGTAACGTCTTAGCTGCATCTAGCCGACAGCATTTGCAGGTCTTTCCTTGAAAATCCACATGTAGATGTTTTCCATGTCGTGTTGAGACATCACAGGGGTCGTTCCAAATCAAAGGAGGTGGACTAGGCCTTGATGACAAAGAAAGATTGATATCAGGTGGTCCTCCGTGGATGATCGAGCCATCTCTTCTCTCTCCCTCCGACTCATCCTAAGACAAAAAGCCAGAGTCCATGAACAACAATGTCGATGGATGATGACTCCACCATTGATAGTACTATTAAAAGAGCTTCTCTGACAATTTTCGCTTTCTGTTTTCTTTCCAGGTTGTGCTTCTAAATCAATACTTAGAGCAAAGATCTCCCTAACATGTTGAGGAAACATATCAAAGCAAATGCAGAATTATTCAAGCAATGATCCATCAATTCACAAAACCACAGAGACCCTTCGCAAGTACGAATTATTTAGGCTGCGTGTGGAGGAGGAAAAAGGGCTCGTTGGGGAGGTCAAAGGTAAGCCCAATGCCGGTGTTAACGGAAGTGTGGAGGACAACGGGTTGGCATCATGATATTCAACTTTTCAATGCTCTATGACTTGAGTGGTAGAGAGGCGCAAAAGGAACAGAATGGGAGAGAAAGTAGACGATTTAGACATGGAAAGAGATAAAAGAAGGAAAATGAGACCTACAAGGGAAAAAAGAAGAAGAAACAAAATAAAAAGTGTAAATCAAGTAGAAAAATGATCACTTTTGTAAAGTTGCAAGAGAAGTGATGGGCAATACAATAGATAGTATGATCAAAACACAAAACAAGAGTGTCTAAGCCAAAAAAAAGAGAGTGGAAAAAGCATGGTCCTTATCTTATTGAAAAAATACAAACGGTTTTACTTACCCTTTTATCCAATGATCACTTTTATAATTTTTGAAGCCATTTTGCACATTCATAAGAAATTATTTTTATGTCCCTATATATGTGAATGCCATTTTTTGTCCAAAACATGTCCATCCCCAAATCCAACTTCTCAAACCCACCAAAAACACTCAACCAATTAAAAGACCAAACCACCATATCCCTATGCAAGATGCTAAAATGGGTTTCCGAGGAGGACATTTTGATCTTTTTAACGTGATATTTTGCATAGAGATATGTGAATGGTATCTCCATGTATCGACGCATGTAAGTGGCCATCAGGTCAAAACTAAGGTATGCTTTTGGTATTTCCCAATCTATTTTTATTCTTTTTGTCCTTTCTTTTTTATACGAGTGACTATTGCTTGGCAACTTCTAACTATGGACGAAAAACAGGAGGAGCCTTCATGAATGATAAGACTCTAACTACTTAAATTAGGAGAATTTCGTTTACTAAAAATACACAGCACAGAGGAGCTTGCGCAATCTATTTACTTTTCAAATTTGCTTATCCTATTTTAGGCTAAGAAGAATAATATTCAATCATGTTCATTTTCTCTTTTCGGGGTCCCACCTGGTTGTTTCGACCCTTAACTGGGCCCCATAATTGGTGGCCGTAATTAAGCAGGTCAATCACAAAGTTTATTTCTAGGCAAGTAGGCGATGACACGTGTCGCGTTTTGACTTATTATATACCCAAATAGTACACAGGCATCCCAAATGTTTCACAAATTGGTAAAACAAAGTTGGGCCGACAATATCACATTATAAAGATGCACGAATCCCCTTAATGCATTATAAGTTTTTTAAATAAGGGCCGGTTGGGCTCATGGTCACGTGGCCCCAACCTTTGGATAAGGCCTAATCCACAAAAAATAAGGCTTGGGTTGAACAATTAGGGCCCATGGGCTTGACCTAGTGTAGGCCCAAAACTGGGCACGGCTTGTTGCCACTCCCATGGCTTATAGCCCACTTGAAACTCCTAAGTCTCCAACTCCATGAACCCATTCCTCAACTGAATGAGCAATATTCCAAAGGGAAAATGACACAATAGTCCATGAACTTTGGTCCAATGAGTAATGTGGCTTCTAAATTTTAAATTTAGTCGATATGATCCCGAACTTACCAATTTTGAATGTCATCCCTAAATTTAAATTGTTTAATTTAGTTCATGAATTTTTTATACATGTTCAACTTAGTCTTTGGAATATAGAAATACTAGACATTTTTATATGTTTCCGGGATTAAATTGAACATGTATTAATAGTTCAAGATCAAATTGAACAAATTAAAAGTTTACGAACTTCATTGCGTGTTGAGCTATAGTTTGAGCATTACATTAAACAAATTAAAAGTTAATGAGCCACATCACATTTTGGACTAAACTTCTGGGGCCATTTGTGTCATATTCCTATTCAAAATTGTTCGACACTGCTAGAACAATAGTGAAATTTTTGTTATAATTAAAAGTGTGATTAGGATCTTCTTTTCCATGAAAGGTGAAACATATTCATCACATGGAAGTTTTTTTGGACAATTTTGAATGGATTTTTTTGGTTTTTAAACCTACTCAGGGTAAGTCGGGGGTGCATTTGAGAGGGGCGCTGGTACATGCAAGCGCGTGATGGTCAATGAAGAGCCACCCTTCGAAGACTACGAGTCTACCGGGAAAAAACTTCCTGGACTTTTGCCGTCGTAGGTAAAGACAATTTTTGGTTTTAAAACTTTCACGTCATGCATCTGTTCTGTACTGAAGCAGGAGGACAAATTTAGGGTCATTCGACGAAGGCGCTAGCATGTGCAAGGTCGTGATGGTCAATGAAGAAGCAGACGTGAAGACTCAAAGTCTACCGGGAAAACACAAGTGAGATTCGTTTGGAAACGAC
This sequence comes from Angophora floribunda, assembly GCA_014182895.1. Classification (NCBI taxonomy): domain Eukaryota; kingdom Viridiplantae; phylum Streptophyta; class Magnoliopsida; order Myrtales; family Myrtaceae; genus Angophora; species Angophora floribunda. The sequence goes on from CM024715.1 coordinate 12,496,786, forward strand.
CAGGTCAACTAGCCAGAGGAAGAGAAAGCGTGGATTTGTTGGGATAATTAAAATACACTTCAATGCATCCTTACCTTTCTTTAATCAACAAGGTGTCATGGACTCATGAAGTGCATGAACCAATCATACGCATGAGTTTCCATTGTACACTCCAGAATAGTGAATGACCGATGCTGAAGTTTGGTGAACTGATAAGCAAAAGAGGAACATGAATGTGCTAAAAAATTGGTGGCTGCATCGGTCTCAAAATGATCGGTCATCCAGATAACTTCGAGGTCTCATTCCATTGATAGATGAATATGAATGCGATCATCACGCGGTGAATTTGGTCTCTCTTTCCCACGGTCTCACTGCATAAACGCGTGAACAGTAAAATCCGACCAACAGGAGCAAAAAGTAATTCAGCGCATGAATTGAACATAGTACAGTCATTGAATTGGAAGTTTCGACTTGGCATTATGGTCACCTAGTCATTTTCAAATATATTCACCCTGAGCACGCAAATCTGTTTCAAATGAATTCAGGTTTCTCATCTTTGCCCTCATCTTTTTGCATTGTTTAAGCTCTTTTGTTCACTTTGTTAACGTCATCCATATCTAGGCCGGCCTCACTGAACGCCTGATTCCTTTTCTAGCAAAAAGTCGAACCCCTTTTCCTCTTGGTTCGTGCTCTCTACTCTCTTTTTTATTAATTTGTTTGTTGCGTTGTTTCTGTTTGGTGCTACAATCTGCATTGTCCTCTGCCAGATGTTTTAAGGAATAAAAGGGGTCAATTCTTTGCTGGAAGCAGCTTCAAAATGTGTTAAAACCAAAAAACCTCTAAAGAAACTCATTCCATGAATCCGCACAGGTCATTTCTGTTTGCGGATAGGAGTGATGCCAGAGAATAATTTGAACGACATTGGGGCGGAGCCCATTCCAAACCAAACTGCTGCTGATGAGAGGAACAAGAAAATCAGCTTCTTAGTCACTGCGACTGCCATCTGGGTGCTTTTCGAATGGCTCTACTACCATTTCTTGACCATCCTCTTCATTGCCCTGGTTTTGGTCATGCTTGCTCAGTTCATTTGGTCGAGTGCTTCTGGCTTCTTCAGGAGGTACGAGAAGTTGCTATCGTGTTGGATTACCGGATTCGATAAGTTTTTACCATGTCTAAATTCAATGAGTCGCTGTGTTTTACTCTGAGCAGTTCGTCATCAGAAGTCCCCCGTCTGAAAATACCTGAAGAGTTGTTTGTCAACATTGGCATGGCGGTTGGATCTGAAGTTAACAGAGCTCTGGGGTTTCTTCAGGATGTTGCTTTGAGCAAGGACTTGAAGCAACTTCTTGTGGTACGCATACTGATTTTTCCACCTCCGCATATCTCAAGAAAATCGAAATCTGTCCCAGTGTTCAGATGCGAAAATTGCATTTAACTACTCTCTTTTCACAAGCAAGAAGAAAAGGAGAAAGAAACTGACAGTCTCAGATGTGAAAATCCTTGCAGGTCGTTGCTAGTTTGTGGGCTGCTGCAATTATAGGTAGCTGGTGCAATTTTCTGACAGTCTTATACGTGGGTAAGTAATACGTCACAACGTCTAAACAATTTGATGACCTGAAAGTTGCATCGGCTTATCTTTATGTGAAGTAGTTGCTGTGCAAGTTAATTTGTTCCGGTACAATCACAGGAAGCCTGATTTCCGCTTTGACAGAATTATATAGTTGTAAGATTAAAACAGGCTTGACAACCCAGGGCTTATGACACTCATGAGACATTCTCTTCTAGGGAATTGCTTAATGGTTCTGATGCAATTAACCTATATGTTAACATCGTGGTCACATGAAAATGACAAAAGAGGTAGGTATATGCAGATACAAGATGTAATTCAGTAGCAGCAATGCAATGGCATTTACTTGAAGAAGCTTGCTTTAATAAATTGATTGTTGTCCTGCATTTCAAGGTCAAAAGGCATTTACAGAACCACAACCTTGCAGAAACTACAAAAGGATAATTGTTTCTACGAATAGTACTTGATTTACTTCTAACTGTGCTGTGTTGTGTTGAACTCTTGAAAGCTGAAAATCTTTGTTCTTCTGGTTTGAAGGTTTTGTTGCCATGCACACCTTGCCTGTTCTTTATGAGTGATACGAAGACCAAGTTGATGGCTTTGCGATCCAGCTCCTTGGACAGTTTCGGAATCACTACCAAAAGCTGGACGAAGGAATCTTTAGCAAGATTGCTGAGGCAAAGCTCAATGCCAAAAAGCGTGAATAGATTCACACCATTAGAAGTTTATGTCCCATTTGCTTACTTTATTCATTCGGTTTTTTTTTTGGGGTGGGGGGGGATTGAGCATTTACTGCCATTCCTGTAGTGTTCTTTGATGCATCTGTGCTAAATCAGCAATTGGATCATGTATTTCGAAAATTATACAGCAGATGTTGCGCTGCTCAGGAATTCAGCACTCAAAAAATGGCCTGGTAAAGTTTATTCTTGTTTCCTAATGGAAGTTGCCGTATTCTTTCGTTTCCACGGTTGAAGATGAACGGGCCAGATTTATGCCTGTGTGAAAAATGGCATATTTCTTTCGACATAATACTCCTGCATCAAATTTGTGGTCTGATCATGTAATTACAGTCAATGTGCAATCAAATTTAAGATTAAATTGCTAGGTGAAGAAGGTGACATGTGAACCCATCGAGCCAAATACCTGTAAAATATAATTAATCTCCATCCACACACATTCTAACTCCTATGCCTTGTATACCTACCTGCAAGAACGTTTCATCGTCTGTATGACATTTCAAACCAGATTCTACACGATTCCAGCTTCACTGGAAGCGTAATGATTTCTCCTAGGTTCTTGATAACCATGAATTCCAGAATGCACAGACAATGATGTTTCATGGCTTCCACTTCCTCAAATGACGTTCTTCAGTTCACAACCTAAAGAAGATAAAGAGGCTAGGGATCTTATCTTGTTAATAAAGAAGCCCACGAAATGTGGAGAACTAAAAAACAAGGACAGACTCATCAAGCAAGCACTAGTTCAGATTTGCACCATGCAGTACCGACTGGTCGAACATCATCCATTGCACCGGCGTTTGTTTCGGTTTCAAATGCAATCCCCCCTACGCTAGTGTTGCCACTTCCTTTTCTTGGATCGTGGAAGGATGTGAAGATTTTCTAATGCCCTCCAATTCTTTTTGCAACTTCTTTCATCGTAAGCCATTTTCTTCCGTAGAGATTCAGGCATCTTCTTGCAAGACAGGCAATAGCAATAATCTCTTCTTTGGTGCCCCGTTTCAAAACTTCAGCATCAACAATCGAACAATCTGTTTTCTTCCATCGTATTGATAAAATATGTCGCTAGGCCTCTTGCCTCTTGCCTCTTGCACCCTTAATGAAGAATGCGGACTGTTGTCCTGTTAAGAGCTCGACGAGGATCTTTCCCAAACGATATACATCACCTTCGTCGGTGAATACACTTGACCAGAACCGTGCCAGATCCAAGTACCTGAAGGTTCCTTTGGCATGAAATCAAGCTATCTTCACTCGGTACTTTTCGTCTAACAGTATATCAGTGTACTTGTGTCACGATGATACATGGGGACCAATGCTGCCGAGTAAAAGTGAGAGAGATCCGGCAACTTCCTCGGCAAATTTGGGAACTGATGTCCATTGTCAGCCAAAACTCTTCATTCGGGTCGTGAAGGTACTCCTGTTTGGAACAGTTGTCTACGTACCAGAGAATTATGATAATAAGTCATTTACGAGTGAAAAATACGAAAGTATTTATAGGCTTTAAAAATGACTATATAACGTAGCAAAACATCAATCTGAATCAATTAACAGAAATACATAAAATCTCCTAAATATATTTATATGTCATAAATATATCTATGTATATAATATCTTCCTCAGACTTAAGGTGATTTGGAAGAGCTCAACTTGAATTTGGAGAAAAGATCTACAAAAGACCTAGGTGGATATGTCTTGATGAAGGCACTAGCAATCTGTTCAACAGATCAAATGGAGACAAGTCATATAATGCCACGAAAAGCATGATATCGAATGAAATGATAATCTATTTGAATATGCTTGGTCTGTTCATGGAAACCATTATGACGTGCTTGTTGACACAGAAAATTTAGCTAATCATTTAGAGTTAATTGCATAAGAAAATTTGGGACTAATCTTTAGCCCCTAAACAAAAATATTATAATCAAATTGCCTAACATATTATTATTAGGAGCATATTTTATTTAATTGCATAACATTTATATTACATAATATAATGCATCTAATCGGACTTGGATGGTGGAGCTCGCAGAAGAGGGAAAAATTCGGCCAATGTGGGGTGGGGTCAACATGGCCGAAACACAGAAAGAAAAAGGACTTTATAGGCCTAATAGAGCCTATAACTTAGTGAAATTCAGCCCATTGAGAGATTAAATTGGAAAGCCCTAGGTTGAAGCCCGTTATCTTGGAAAGCCCGGCCAATTAACCTATGTTTACATTAAAAAAATACAAATGCAAAGTGATGCCTCATAAATCGTTGTCGGAAACTCATAATCTCAGAACACTCGGGAGCAAGTCAGGGCCAAGACTCCCTTGGCTGCGCGGTGCTGCTCCTGGCCGAGCCGCTCAATCGACAGCCCTGATCTGTCGTTGTTTCCTGGACCGAGCTTGCTGCAATCCCTACAGCTCCAAGCCGCAGTCCCTGCCCTGCTTGAGTCCGTGATGAGTTGCTGCGCTGCCGGCGATCGCTGCTATTCTGAGATTCCCCAGTGAAGTTGCTGCGCTCTTTTCCCTCCAACGGTGCCTCGCCAACGCTACTTCCTTGCTGCCGCGATGACGATCTCAGTTGCAGCGGCCCCCCCAACTGTGACGGTGCCTCCTAACTCGACGCCTGATGCCTACTGCTGTCCCAGTCGAGACGCCACCATCCTTGCTTTAGTCCCCCACGTCGCGAGTTTGGTTGTCCCTTGTACTAGTGATGACGTGCTGCTCGGTTTCTCCTCCGCGAGTCACTAACAGCGTCCCGGTGCCTTGCATCGTGCCCGTGTATGGAGTCCTGTTCCTCGCGTCGTGCCCGTGCTGCCTTGCATTGTGCCCCTGCATCGAGTCCTTGTGCCTTGCGTCGTGACCATGCATCGTGTCCCTGTCGCTTATCAAAATATGACTTCTTATGTACTTAAGTCATTGAAATAAGTTACTCAGAGCATTTTTGCTTAATCAAAACGTACTTCTTATTATGCACACAGTCCATGGACACGATCCACATGCACTAGGCATAGGAAAGTTAATTATCTGCAGCTTCATGTTGGGTCATTTTGAACCCATGACTGTTTTAACTATTTCCCACCTTCCAGTCTAGTGAAAGCAACTTGTCAAATGCACGAATTTTATCTTAGATTCGCGCTCTTGCTGATTCTCATTTGACTTAAACTCAATTTGTGTGTGTTTTGACCATATTATCTATCGTATGGTCTACCACTTCTCTTACAACTTACAAAAATGGTCCCCTTTTTTGTTGACCGTGCTTTTTCAATTCCTCATTTTGTTTAAACATTCCATTTTTTTGTGTTTTGACCATATTATCCATTGAATGGCTTACCGTTTCTTTTCTAACTCTACAAAAGTGACCTCTTTTATAATTCTACAAAAGTGATCCCTTTTTTTATATGGTATACTCTTTTTTTATTTTGTTTCTTTTCTAATATTAGGGGTTCCAATTTCTTTCTTCTTCTTCTTTCCTTCCACGCACTCTTTATTTTCTCTCTCATTCTTTTTTTTTACTACTCCTCTAGTCACATGACATAGAGAAGTTGAAAATTTTTGATGCCAACCCCATCATCCTCCACACTTTCGCTGGCACTGATATTGGGCTCGCTGCTCAATCCCATGAACGCAATGGGGATTGGAGAGGCCATGGTAATGCTTCCTCTTCATCTTGTGAGAACGCACAAAACCCCTATCCACACTACAGGGAAATAGACGCTCTCCTTGCCGACTATGGCCGTTCATGTAACGTCTTAGCTGCATCTAGCCGACAGCATTTGCAGGTCTTTCCTTGAAAATCCACATGTAGATGTTTTCCATGTCGTGTTGAGACATCACAGGGGTCGTTCCAAATCAAAGGAGGTGGACTAGGCCTTGATGACAAAGAAAGATTGATATCAGGTGGTCCTCCGTGGATGATCGAGCCATCTCTTCTCTCTCCCTCCGACTCATCGTAAGACAAAAAGCCAGAGTCCATGGACAACAATGTCGATGGATGATGACTCCTCCATTGATAGTACTATTAAAAGAGCTTCTCTGACAATTTTCGCTTTCTGTTTTCTTTCCAGGTTGTGCTTCTAAATCAATACTTAGAGCAAAGATCTCCCTAACATGTTCAGGAAACATATCAAAGCAAATGCAGAATTATTCAAGCAATGATCCATCAATTCACAAAACCACAGAGACCCTTCGCAAGTACGAATTATTTAGGCTGCGTGTGGAGGAGAAAAAAGGGCTCGTTGGGGAGGTCAAAGGTAAGAAGAATAATATTCAATTTCATTTACTAAAAATACACAGCACAGAGGAGCCTGCGCAATATAGTTACTTTTCAAATTTGCTTATCCTATTTTAGGCTAAGAAGAATAATATTCAATCATGTTCATTTTCTCTTTTTGGGGTCCCACCTGCTTGTTTCGACCCTTAACTGGGCCCCATAATTGGTGGCCGTAATTGAGCAGGTCAATCACAAAGTTTATTTCTAGGCAAGTGGGCGATGACACGTGTCGCGTGTTGACTTATTATATACCCAAATGGTACACACGCATCCCAAATGTTTCAGAAATTGGTAAAACAAAGTTGGGCCAACAATATCACATTATAAAGATGCACGTATCCCCCTAATGCATTATAAGTTTTTAAATAAGGGCCGGTTGGGCTCATGGTCACGTGGCCCCAACCTTTGGATAAGGCCTAATCCACCAAAAATAAGGCTTGGGTTGAACAATTAGGGCCCATGGGCTTGACCTAGTGTAGGCCCAAAACTGGGCACGGCTTGTTGCCACTCCCATGGCTTATAGCCCACTTTAAACTCCTAAGTCTCCAACTCCATGAACCCATTCCTCAACTGAATGAGCAATATTCCAAAGGGAAAATGACACAATAGTCCATGAACTTTGGTCTAATAGGTAATGTGGCTTCTAAATTTTAAATTTAGTCAATATGATCCCCGAACTTAGCCCAATTTGCAATGTCATCCTTGAATTTAAATTGTTTAATTTAGTTTATGAATTTTTTATACATGTTCAACTTAGTCTTTGGACTATAGAAATACTAGACATTTTTATATGTTTCTGGGATTAAATTGAACATGTATTAATAGTTCAAATATCAAATTGAACAAATTAAAATTTTAGGAACTACATCGCGTGTTGAGCTATAGTTTAAGCATTACATTAAACAAATTAAAAGTTAATGAGCCACGTCACATTTTGGACTAAACTTCTGGGGCCATTTGTGTCATATTCCTATTCAAAATTGTTCGACACCACCAGAACAATAGTGATATTTTTGTTATAATTAAAAGTGTGATTAGGATCTTCTTTTCCATGAAAGGTGAAACATATTCATCACATGGAAAAAAAATTTGGACAATTTTGAATGGATTTTTTTGGTTTTAAAACCTACTCAGGGTAAGTCGGGGGTGCATTTGAGAGGGGCGCTGGTACATGCAAGCGCGTGATGGTCAATGAAGAGCCACCCTCGAAGACTACGAGTCTACCGGGAAAAAACTTCCTGGACTTTTGCCGTCGTAGGTAAAGACAATTTTTGGTTTTAAAACTTTCACGTCATGCATCTGTTCTATACTGAAGCAGGAGGACAAATTTAGGGTCATTCGAGGAAGGCGCTAGCATATGCAAGGTCGTGATGGTCAATGAAGAAGCAGACGTGAAGACTCAAAGTCTACCGGGAAAACACAAGTGAGATTCGTTTGGAAACGACCAGGTCAACTAACCAGAGGAAGAGAGAGCGTGGATTTGTTGGGATAATTAAAATACACTCCAATGCATCCCTACCTTTCTTTAATCAACAAGGTGCCATGGACTCATGAAGTGCATGAGCCAATCATACGCATGAGTTTCCATTGTACACTCCAGAATAGTGAATGACCGATGCTGAAGTTTGGTGAACTGATAAGCAAAAGAGGAACATGAATGTGCTAAAAAATTGGTGGCTGCATCGGTCTCAAAATGATCGGTCATCCAGATAACTTCGAGGTCTCATTCCATTGATAGATGAATATGAATGCGATCATCACGCGGTGAATTTGGTCTCTCTTTCCCACGGTCTCACTGCGTAAACGCGTGAACAGTAAAATCCGACCAACAGTTTGGTGAACTGATAAGCAAAAGAGGAACATGAATGTGCTAAAAAATTGGTGGCTGCATCGGTCTCAAAATGATCGGTCATCCAGATAACTTCGAGGTCTCATTCCATTGATAGATGAATATGAATGCGATCATCACGCGGTGAATTTGGTCTCTCTTTCCCACGGTCTCACTGCGTAAACGCGTGAACAGTAAAATCCGACCAACAGGAGTCAAAAAGTAATTCAGCGCACGAATGGAATATAGTATAGTCATTGAACTGGAAGTTTCGACTTGGCATTATGGTCACCTAGTCATTTCCAAATATATTCACCCTGAGCACGCAAATCTGTTTCAAATGAATTCAGGTTTCTCATCTTTGCCCTCATCTTTTTGCATTGTTTAAGCTCTTTTGTGCACTTTGTTATCGTCATCCATATCTAGGCCGGCCTCACTGAACGCCTGATTCCTTTTCTAGCAAAAAGTCGAACCCCTTGTCCTCTTGGTTCGTGCTCTCTACTCTCTTTTTTATTAATTTGTTTGCTGCGTTGTTTCTGTTTGGTGCTACAATCTGCATTGTCCTCTGCCAGATGTTTTAAGGAATAAAAGGGGTCAAGTCTTTGCTGGAAACAGCTTCAAAATGTGTTAAACCAAAACTCTAAAATAACTCATTCCATGAATCCGCACAGGTCTTTTCTGTTTGCTGATAGGAGTGATGCCAGAGAATAATTTGAACAACGTTGGGGCGGAGAACATTCCAAACCAAACTGCTGCTGCTGATGAGAAGAAAATCTCTGGCAGCTTCTTAGCCACTGCGACTGCCATCTGGGTGCTTTTCGAATGGCTTTACTACCATTTCTTGACCATCCTCTTCATTGCCCTGGTTTCGGTCATGCTTGCTCAGTTCATTTGGTCGAGTGCTTCTCACTTCTTTAGTCGGTGAGTGAAGTTGTCATCATGTTAAATTATCTGACTCGAAAAATTTTCACCATGTCTAAATTCAATGTCGCTATGTTTTACTTTGAGTAGCCCATCAGCAGAAGTCCCTTGTCCGAAACTACCTGAAAAGTTATTTGAGGAAATCGGTAAGAGGGTTGGATCTGAGGTTGACAAAGCTTTGAGGCTTCTTCAGGATGTCGCTTTGATACGGGACTTGAAACAATTTCTCGGGGTACGCATACTGATTTTTCCACCTCCAATATTTCAAGTAAATTGAACTTCGTCTCAATGTCTCGGAGGCAAAAATTGCATTTAACTAGTCTCTTTTCACAAGCAACAAGAAAAGGAGAAAGAAACTAAGGGCGCACATGATAACCATTCCGTTTCTCTATTTTTCTATTGTTTTGTTTCTGGGAACATATTAGAACAGAATTCCATTGGTAATGCAATTTTATTTTTCTATTTTTAGGACAAATTTTTAGCCTAGAAATAGGTTTTGAACAAAAATAAGTAGAATTTTTTTATTTTTCTATTTGTTGGAATATAAACAAAATATAAAAATTCTTCTCATCACTTGATGCTGCCATCTGCCACCCATTGGCAAACAATGTACAATTTCTACATCAATGCTGTCAATACTTTTGATTAAGGATGTTTTATTTCAAGAAAGAGTAAAGCACAATGAATGGAAAAAAGTATAGGAGGGAGATATTTAGGAAGGCCTATTAAATGAATTTTTGTGCTAGAATAGAAATTGTATCGTTATCAAATGGTATCCTTGCTCAGAAATTTATCTAGGAATAGAAATAGAAAAATTTACTTTTAGTAAAAATTGTTCTCCAGAACAGAATGGTTATAATTTCCGCCTTAATAGTCTTAGAAGTGAAAATCTTTCCAGGTTGTCGCTGGTTTAGGGGCTGCTGCTATTATGAGTACCTGGTGCAATTATATGACAGTCTCATACGTGGGTAAGTAAGACTTCACGGCATCTTTACAATTTGACAACCTGAAAGTTGAATCGGCTGATCTTTATGTGAAGTTGTTTCTGTGCAAGTTCATCTGTTCTGATATAATCACTGAAGACTCATTTCCACTCGATAAAAATAAATAGTTGTAAGATTAAGACAGGATTGATAAAAGTCTCACTAATTGTAGTGATTTCATGAGCAATTAGCCTAGACAATATGAGGCTGCTGACACTCATTAGACATTCACTTCTAGGGAATTGATTAATAGTTCTGATGCAATTAACCTAAATATTAACGTCGTGGTCACATGAAAATGACAAAAGAGTATCGCATATACAAGATGTATTTCTGTAATAGCAATGGAGTGGCGTTTACTTGAAGAAGCTTACTTTAATGAATTGATTGTTGTCCTGCATTTTGAGGTCAAAAAGCATTTATCGAATCACTACCCTGCAATAACTACAAAAGGATACTTGTTTCTATGCATAGTACTTGATTTACTTCTAATTGCGCTGTGTTGTGTTGAACTCTTGAAAGCTGAAAATCTTCGTTCTTCTCGTTTGAAGGTTTTGTTGCCATGCATACCTTGCCTGTTCTTTACAAGCGATACGAAGACCAAGTTGACAGCTTTATCCTTGGACAGTTTCGGAATCACTACCAAAAGCTGGACGCAGGAATATTTAGCAAGATTGCTGAGGCAAAGATCAATGCCAAAAAGCGTGAATAGATTCACACCATAAGAAGTTTATGACCCATTTGGTTGCCTTATTCATTCGCTTTTTTGGGGATTGTGCATTTACTGCCATTCCTATAGTGTTCTTTGGTGCATCTGTGCTAAAAATTATACAGCAGATGTTACGCTGCTCAGGAATTCAGCACTCAAAAATGGCCTGGTAAAGTTGCTGCTTGTTTTTTTATTGAAGTTGATGTATTCTTTGGTTTCCATGGTTGAAGATGAACGTGCCAGAATTATGCCATTGTGTGAAAAATGGCAGTGACATGCGCATATATCTTTTGACATAGTACTCCTGCATCAAATTTGTGGTCTGATCATGTAATTACAGTCAATATGCAATCAAATTTCACATTAAATTGCTAGGTGAAGAAGGTGACATGTGAATCCATCGAGCCAAATATCTGTAAACTACAATTAATTTACATCCATACACATTCTAACTTCTATGCCTTGTATACCTGCATGCACGTTTCATCGTCTGTATGACATTTCAAACCAGATTCTACACAATTCAAGCTTCACTGGAGGCGTAATGATGATATCCATGAATTCCAGAATGCACATAATGGCTCCCACTTCCTCAAATAACGCAACAAAAAAAAAAAACACACACACACACACACACACAGACTCTTCAAGCAAGTACGAGTTCACATTTTCACCATGCACGTACCAATTGGTCGAAAATTATCAGTCGCAGTTGCATTTGCCACAAAGCAGTGGAAGCGTCTGAAACTGAGACCAGAAGAAGAGGATGGCGATGAAGAAGAGAGCGAATTAAGGTCTTTAGTGACCACTTGCAATCTATCTTGTGGTGGCAAGCGAAAATTACTTATACAGATCTGGCCAAGCTTCTGGATCTGGAGCCATTGTCGCGAGTGACGATGGCTCCGAATTTGGAATTTGGCGGAGCCAAATTCGGAGGCATCGATCATGGACATCAAGGACAACGAAGGGGCGGTTTGACTTGGACCCGCTGCAGGGTCAGCTTGGATGCAGCGCCAAAGACTCCGTTGCTGTAATGGGGCGACGACGGGAGGAGGCGCAAAGGTTGGTCATGATGGCTGCAGATCGAAGAGGAGAGAGAAAGTTGGTTGAAGAAAAAAACAGACCATCAATTCCACGTTGGAATAGACATTTTATTAAAATTGCCACTTAGTTTAGAAAAAAATCAATGTATCCATTAATATCTAATTATAAATGTCATAAAGGACTATTGGTTGGAATTTGTTGTCAGAGACATTTGTGTGATATTTTTTTTTATTCGACACCTAAATGATTCAGTAAAAAATTTTGATAATAAATGAGCACTGTATGTTGTTGGAAGTGTGCAACAGAAGTCCGATACCTTTTCATATGAGAAGATCTCCAAGAGGAAAACCCAAGCCCATCAATATATCCAATTAAACACACCTCAACTCAAAAGTTGGGCCTACTAGTATATATTAATTGCTCCACACCACATCAATTCTCCGATGTGAGACTATTTTTCTAACACAACTCACACGTGTATCTTAACAATCTCCCTCTCATGTGTGAGCTTCAGTTTTAGGTCCACTCCCCTCTAAATCAGATATCCTTTTGGCCTGACATTATCCTCATAAGCCCACGTTGTTACACCACAACGCTCACTTGCCCAGAAACCGTGACCATTGGCTTTAATACTAGTTGTTGGGAGTGTACAATAGAAGTTCGATGCCTAAGATATCCAATTAAACCCACCTCAACTCAAAAGTGTATGACGTTATTACACTTTTGATATCTTTTCCCTTTTCTTTTTTGGACTAACTGAAGCACTTGCCCATTCCTTGATTGCAACAATTAAAGTTTTACATATGATCTAGGAAGAAGATTGTGCAAATTATTCTGTATGAAAATGAACACAGAAGATGGGGGTTAGAGAATCAATCTCTAAATGCACCCATCTTCTTTCTCTGCTAAGCAATCCAATTAGAGCTCATCAGTGTCTTACAGGGTGTAAATTGTGTGCACAGGTTCAAGTCCTTAAAAACCAAGTTTTGCTCCTAAGTATTCTCTCTTCTTGAGACCATGCATATCAGAAGTGTTGCATCTGGCATCTGAGCATATCTTTCGGTTCTTTTGGCATGGTGGTTGTACAAAGTCATCCAGATTTGAAAAGACATCAAGTTGGAAGAGAAGCACTTTTAACGAAATGGCGGCCTTTTGTTGTGACAACAGCTACCTTCACCCTAAGCCAAATTTGATAGAAGGCAAATTATTCGATTCTGTGGATCTAGAGAAAGCAACTGACCATTCCAACCAGAACAGAACTCTCGGTCAAGGTAGGTGAGGAACTGTTCACGAGAGGATGCTAACGGACGGAAAAACAGATGTAATGGAGAAATCTAAAGAGACATGATGGAAAAGTCCGACAATTTGTTAATGAGATCGTCATTCTCTTGTAAATAAACCATCCGAACATGAACAAGCTATTTATGATGTTGCTTGGAAATACGAGTCCCTGTCTTAGGTATGAATTCCTACCCAATGGGATTCTTTCCCAGTGTCTCCATGACCCAAGCGAGAAATTTCTTGGGTCCCAAGACACGCATGTACGGATTGCCACAGAAGTTGCGAGGGCACTAGCCTCCTTGCACTCGGCAGCTTCCATACTTTCTTGTCATTGAGGCGTGAAGTCCGCATATATTTTCTTGGATGAGAAATGATGAGCAGAAGCGCCCCATTCGTGATTTCTAAATCTGTCCCACGATAAAAAACATGTGATCAAATTGGTGCTAGGAACCTTTGGCTGACCATAAACCCATTCCTCAACCCGTATATGATAAGCTGAGTCATTATATGAATTAGTTGTATTCGGTCATTATATGATTTTACAAGTGCAAAACTCAAAGAAATGAGTGTTCAATGAGATTACAATTTAGCTAAACCCAATTCACCTTTATAACTCTCTCTTTACTCGCTATGAGAAAATAATAGACTCCTTAAACTATTCCAAGTTCAAAGAAGTTTTGGTGGGCTTGCAAGATGGGCTCAACTTCACCTTTATTATAAATATCAAGACTATTTTTTTTTTTCTCCCATCATATTTTTTTCTATTGATCTATAAGTTATGTTAGTTATTTGATGGTTATTGGTGTATATCTTTTGTTGGATGCATTTGGCATTATTATTTTTATGTAATATTCTAATCTTAGTTCTTGTCTTTGCAATCACTAGTCAACATAAAGCATCTTATTCAATAACTTACATTCATTTTGAAAATTTCAATTCCTCCATGTTATTTGTTGATGTAATTTTATAAATTCACTACCAAGTACTTACTTTCTTTTATTTTTTATTGTGAATTGTTACAAAAATTGAAAACTTTATGCAATGTCGAAAGCTAATTCTTTAGCATCTTGAGTTGAAGTAACGATTTTATTCATGTAACATATACAGATTAAGGTTTTGAATTGAGATAACTGAATTAGACAAATTTTCATAGATTAGATTAAATATGGAAATATTCTAGTAATATGAGTCGGGTCGGTCGGTATGGTTCGTAAATTTATATTGCTCATATATAAGTTAATTTTGGCTTAGACCATTGACCCAACCTGATTCACACATTTGATAACTATAACCTTTGTTGTATGGATTCAAGGAAAATTACTATAAAAATCATAAACCTATTATATTGGTATTAGTTTAATTTTAGACCTTTCATTTGAATAATTTAGTCTTAGACTTTAACACATTGGTACTAATTCGGTCCATTTAAGTTGAAAATTGCCGATGTGTATGCTAGTTGCCATATGTGGCACGATTGGTGTTTATATTTTTTTTTATAATATTTTAATATTTGATTTTTTAAATAAGTTTTTGATTTTTTTTTCCTTTCACTTTTCTTTTTGCTAGAAGCCTCCAACCATGAGCCTATGGTTGACATGGGTTGGCCTCACTTAGGCAAAGGTCAGCCTTGCTAGATTGTGTTTGGGCAAGTTTCAACAAGGTCCATTTGCTAGATCTAGCAAGGCTGGCCCTTCCTAGTCCAATGCAGCCTTGTAGTGCCTTATCGAGGTTCACATGGGCAAGGGTCGATCTTGCTCAAGGAGCCAACCCTTGCCTAGTGCCAGGCCTTGCCCTCATCCATGTGGGGCTTGTCAAGCCTCCCATGCCAAGGCAAGGCATTGCAAGGCTACCTTGGCTTGGGCAACAGTAGGTCTCATTAGATTTGGTAAGGGGGTAGCTGTGGCTTGGTGAAGCGACCCTCATAGGTCATGGCCTATGGCCGGCGAATGGCAACGAGCAAAAAGAAAGGAAAGGAAGAAAAGGAAAAAATTCAAAAAATTATAAAAAAATGTCCATATTAGTGCTGACTATACCATATAGGATGTTCAGCAATCACATCAATGATTTCTAGCCTAAATTGATTGAATGAACTGAATTAGTACTAATATAAAAAATGTATATAACTTAATTGGTTCAATGGAAAGATTTATGATTGAATTGATACCAATGTAATAGGTTTAAAACTTTTTGGAACTTTTCCCTATGGATGTAGAGTATTTCTTATCAAACAATTTCTCCGACAAAAGTGATTCCTATTGCTTTGGAGTAGTGCTTGTTGAACTTTTAGCTAGGTAAAAGCTCATCTCTTATCTATAGGTACAAGAAGAACCCCCATTGAGAGTGAAATAGAACACAAAATCGTAAACTCCCAAGCAGTGGGAGGAGACTACTAGGACGCATGCTTGTTGAAGAATGAGCTGGTAACTCAAAGGCAATGGCTTGGTTAAGGGAACCCACTAGAGCCTTAGCGAAAGCGAGTCTTCATGGGGCAATTGTCACTACTTATGGAGCTGAACCTAAATAATCTATCCATGACCAGGATGAAGCTTGGGGAAACTAAGTGGAGCTCTTTGCCTTGCAGCCTACCTTCTAATTTTGATTGAAGAGATATGTTTGTCTGACGTGGTTGACGCTCAAATTCTAACGCAAGGTGAGAAGGAAGAGACTATAACGGTTGCTAAATTCTCAAAAAACATGTTTATATTTGAAGGGAATGAAGCGACCTACGACGAAAGAAGTGGCAATCGAGTTAGAGAGAATAGAGTCACAATATCCTTCTTCCTATTCAACAAATGAAGGAAGGCGATTTCAGTTGTGATGATGCCCGCGTAACTGTTAGCCTATTGGATATTGATTCGGAAATTCTTCGATTTTCGATGCACATGCACTAATGTCCAGTGAGATGTCGACGTAATGTCTAGGATTTGTATGGATGGTTTCTCTTATTATGAGGTCCTTCCTGTCTTGTTTCCTATTGATGCATCCGTTGGAGAATGTATGAGTTCTTCAGTGATTGCGGTTTTCCTTTATTATTATATTTTCTCGATGAATACGATAAGTTCCAAATCTATGCTGAGAATTGGATTCCTTTTCCCGTCAAAAAATAGTGTGAGACACATAATTACATTGTTCGTATCCTGATATTCTTCTTGAAGTTATTACTCATCTACGAAAATCTAGATAGAACTAATGTAGGATTCACTAGATATAAGCGGTTGCCCGTCCGAGAATGTGATTATGTCTGGGAACGCCACAGATTCCCAACATGTGTTCGTCTCACTCTTCTCTTGAGCATGTCCATGCTTCATGGCAGGATTTTCCAGCTTTCTAATTCGCTCCAGTTCAATCGCCACTTCTTTCATTGGAGGTCGCATCTTCCCATGTAAGTTTAGGCACCTTCTCGCAAGGCTCGCAAAGGCGACGATCCCTTCTTTCTTGCCCTGCTTCAATACTTCAGCATCCACAATGTCGAAGAGGCGGTTCTCATCCATCGAGAGGAGAAAATAGCTAGCAAGGTTTCTCTCCTTGTCGTCTCTCAAAAATGAGATTGGCTTTTGCCCTGTTAAGAGTTCGACGAGCACCACACCGAAGCTGTACACATCACTCTTATCTGTAAACTGACTTGATTGGAAATACTCGGGATCTAAGTATCCAAATGTCCCTTGAACTCTTGTAGTCACATGAGTTTGATCGAGCATAACTGATTTGGAAGTGCCAAAGTCGGCCACTTTTGCACGGTACTTGTCGTCCAAGAGAATATTAGTAGACTTGATGTCCCGATGATATATCGGAATTGATGCTGATGAATGTAGATAGGACAAGGCTCCTGCAACTTCAGTGGCAATTTGAAGGCGTGTGTCCCACGACACAAGAAACTCTTCATTTGGGGCATGCAAATACTGGAAAAGAGTCCCATTTGGTATGAATTCGTAAACCAAAAGTGGCAACTCTGTTTCCAAGCAACACCCTAGTAACTTGACCACATTTCTATGATTGATTTGCGAGAGAATGGCAATCTCGTTGATGAATTGTTCGACTTTTCCCTTATCGATCTCCTTTGACTTCTTGATGGCAACGATTTTTCCATCCGCAAGCATACCCTTGTAGACGGTTCCTTGCCCCCCTTGGCCTAGTATTCTGTTCTTGCTGAAATCGTTGGTGGCCTTCTCTAAATCCTTGGAATTGAACAATTTGCTCTTGTCAACATTGTTTTCTGATGAACGCAGTTGTTGCTGCAACAGAAGACCCCCATTTTGTTTGAAGTATCTCTCTTTGAGCTTGATTTCTTTCCTTTTCATCATGAACTTGTACAACAGCCATGACAAAAGAAGCAAGAGTAGTGCCCCAAGGCCAGCTCCAATACCTGGTTTATCAAAGTGGTATGAGCATAACCAAAAGCAAGAATCAAGAATTTGCAACTCTGTTTTGAAGAGCAGAAAATGTTAATCTGATACCGGAGAGATTTACTTTAGTGGGCTCTTGAATATTCATTAATTTGATTAAAAAGAATGCTAATGTGATTGGCGAAAAAATCTCCTTAAGTAAAACTTAGCATGTAACAGGACAACCATCTAATTAGTTGAGCAATAGCCGAAAAAACAAAACAGAGGTATTGGTTGTACATGCCCCGGTGGCATTAAGGGCGAAAAGGCAAAAACCTAGTATCAGATTTGATGTGTTGATGAGTCGATCAAGTTAAAAGTAGGAATAATGACATAAATGATTTCTAAACTTTAACTTAATGTTTAATATGATCTTAAACTTTCAATTTGTTTAATATAGTTCCCAAACTTTACGTCAATGTATAATATGATTCATGAACTTTTGATTTGTTCAATATGGTTCATAAACTTTTGGTACATATTTAATTTAATTCTTGAAGTATATAAAATGTTCAATGTTGTCATTCTATTAATTTTAGTTCAGATACAATATTGAATACATTCATATTGTCTAGTGACTAAATTGAACATGTACTAAAAATTCACATATCACATTAAACAAATTAAAAGATTAGAGACCACACTGCATATTAACAAAAATCCATGGATCATTCACGTCATATTCACTTAAAAGTATACACTAATTAGGATACAATTGTAGGAAAAGAATGTGCCCAAATCAAACATTCGAGGAGCCATATAGGTACACCGAACATCCGAGCCACTAAAAACCCATCATGCTATACAACTATTTTCTAAATCGAGGGTTTTATCATTTATAGACTCAATCCTGCATTTATTCAAATGATAGGATGTGATGTTTGCGAATCTGTGTGCATAAAAGATGGATAGTCCTTGTTCATAAATCCCAACAGAATGTAGAAATTTGCTTACCTATGAGGAGAAACTTGATCGTCTTGCTTCCTTCTACACAATCATAGTAACCTGGTCGATTCACACACTTTCTGTCAAAGCACCGATTGTTGGTCGGATCTTCGCATTCATCAATATCTGAACAAAAGATGACAATCAAATTTAGTAGAGCTTCATCTCTTTATTGGGTGACCATTGGATGCAAAGCTACTTCAGCCTCCAAATAGTTATCTCTCTTTATTATTACAGTTTTTCAATGTTGCATTTCCAATGATTGGTGTGATAAAATATAAGTGGTTTTACCTTCGCATCCATATTTAATATAAGGGTTACCGGTGTAACCCCTCTGGCAAGAACACTGCAAAAATGGCATCGCCACGCGATACCCTAAAGTGAAGCCCACTGTGCTGCAGTAATACGAATCGCTGAAGATGTAGTTGTAATTGTAGATCTCTAATGCAGGTTCTGAGGATTCAGCTATCCCCCATTCTAGTACCGCCGCGAAACGCCCACTCGCCCTCAACTCATCAAAGTCCGTAGTTGCAGGTACAAACTGCGACCTATCCCCCAAGAAGGCATAGTTGCATTCATTGTTCCCTGCTGTTCCATCGTCGGGCTGGAAATCAACGCTGAAAGCCTGAAGATCTGAGGTAATTGTGGTTTGGCAGCATCCGTCGTTCCCCGAACAAGTCATGTTCCTAACAACGTTGTTGTCTGCTCCGCAACTTGACTTGCATCCTATGATAGCAGAATTTGTATCTTCCATTAGAGCACGGATGTTGCAACCAACGGCTACGAAGATGTTTCTTGACTCAGAGAAGACAAACTGGCTTCCATTCAAGCTCACAGGCACAAAGCTTCCATTGCCCCCGCAGCTCACATTGGACGAGTAGATTATAGGAAGAGTGACGTTGATGATGCCGTTCGTACTGCCATCATAATCGGGTAGAGAAATGTTGAGCACCCTCAAGTTGGCCTTATTCAGTACTGGGACGGTGCCATTGCCGCTTTCCTGGCAGATGATCTCATACCACTCGTCGAGGAAACACCCAGTTCCAATCCCGAAGGGGTAGGGAATGGTGATGCCACCACATTTTTGGGTGCAATTACTCTTCACCAGAGGAGCTGCTTGCGATCCTTGTTTGTGAAGCAAAAGTGATCCTAGAAGCAGAAGAATTGGATACATTCTCGTTCCTGCTTCTTTTGTGAGGAAATTGTGGACATGTTCCAGGAATGAACAGAAGGCACGGTCACTTATACGCCATTTTTTTCTGTGGTCGTCGGCCTTAGCATTTCCCAGGATGCTTCCTAGAGAAGAATTGTCAAAGCTTCAGATCCTTCCACGAGTTAGAAAATTCTCCAATGAAGTGGTCACATATTTTAGCAGCCAAAACGAGAAGAATGTTTCGATCAGGTTTGCTTTGATGGCTGAGAAGGAAATTCATTGAAAAAGAAAGAAAGAAAGTTATTAACTTCAAGGCTTGACAAGGTACTGAGAAATGGGTGATCTCTGACTCGCACATAAGGCATCAGGTCCACCACATTGAAATTGTGGGATGAGCGAGAAGTCCAAAGCAAATTGCATTTCAAAGTCAAACTCTTTGACCGGCGCAAGCAGAAGAAGTCTTGTTTTGACTTGCTTCCATGGAGATTTAGACATCAGATCACAATAATTTCGCTACGGAAATTGCGGAGCTTGTTATTACGTTGTACCCGTTTTTATATAATGAAGTCTAGGATTTCTTTTGGAACCGAGTTCAACCAATCCGGCGACTGATCGGTTGGGCCTACACGAAACCCAACTCATTTGGAGGATTTTGATTTGTTCAAATTTGGTGTGCCCTTTGATCCGAATCAGATCTGGATTTCTTAGGCGGCGGAACTTGATTTTAATTTCCGTTGAAGAAGATCTTCCAACTTTTGATCAGTTTGACTTCTGGACTCTTCCTTTATGTTGTGTACTTTTGCGAACCTGAATACGTCTAGTTGGGCCTGCTGGGCCAGAAGCTTCTCAGGCATTTACTTTTCTAGTTGGAGACCAATGTATTGGGGCTAACGTGGGATCCGCTCAAGGACCTACTGGTTTAGGTAATGGGTCATATTTCAAATGAAAAATATTCCTTTCTTTTTATTTCTATCTAATCTTTTTTTTTTCTAGCTCGGCTAAGTGTTCCTTTTATGATACTAAAAGGCCAGGCAACTCAAATAAGGTAAAGAAAGAAATATTTTCACTGAGCAAAGGAATAAATAGAAATGAATAACGAAATAGTAGACGAGTGCAAAGGCAGAAGGGACCTTGACTGCAAGACCCACCCGTCGAGTAGGGACAAAAGTCAACCTTAGTGATCTGATGGTGTAGGTAGAGAGGGTAGACTCCACCACATTCATAAAGGATATATGAGGAACTAGTATACTGGTATAATAGCCATTCGCATCGATAAATGTGGATGGGTGCTGAAAGGCCCACTATAAGGTTGACATATGATTTGCATAGTATCTTGTAACTGATTTGTTGACCTTGTACCCTCGGTTATAAGACATTGTGCATACAAAAAGATCTAGAAGGGCTCCTATATTTTACATATATATTTGAGGTAAATAAGAAAGGGAAAAATTTAATAAAAATATTAAATTATGCTCATTGTGATATATTGACATAAAAAATTTTTTTAATAAAAAAATCTTAAATTTGTGTCCGAGTGGCACATTTACTGTGATATTGGCCTTTGGTGGGATCCCAAAAAAATTAGGAAAAAATAGGTTGAAAAGTAAAAAAAAGTAGAACAAGGAGGCTTGGCTAAATAAGAAGTCGGAGAGCTCCCTTGACTTAAAAATAGTTAAAGAAAGAAGAAAGGGGAAAAGAGAGAGGGCTATGCGCTTACATGTCATGGGAGCCAAGAAAGAAAGACGAAACGGGAAAAGAGAAAGGGCTTTACACGTACATGTCACTGGAGCTTCGCTAAGTCGAAGTTACTTTGTTTTGCAATGCATGATAATTGCTCGCACCCCTTGAAATAGTTTTCGGAATTATAGCTTAAATTTGAAATTCTGTTAAATTTGAATCGCAAAGTCTGATTTTTGAGTTGTGGAGTTTTAGGATTTTATGGAAATAGTGGATTATGTTGTTGTAAAACTATGGGGTTTGATGGAGGTCGATTTGAAGCAATGTGGAGTGAAATTATAGGATTTTTCGTGTGAGTTCCGTGTTATGTTTAGGTTTTAGTAGTCATTTTGAGTGAGCAATTCATTGTTGCGTACGAATCATTTTGTTAGCAATTAAGCTCAGTATAATTGTTTTCTACTTGAGGAAGAGTTTTACTTGGTTTCAATGTTGATTATAATTCATTGGCCCATTTAGCTTCACATTGTTTGGTTTGAGCATTTCTAGATGAGTAATGTTATCTATTCTATGAATTTATAAACTTGTCTTGAAAAGGGAAAATTTCAAATAAGAGGCTAAAGTGAAGTTATTTTTTCAAAAAATTATTTAAAGTAGACTTTATCCCAAATAAAGCCAGTCAAGTTGTCACTTTATATCAAATAAGGGCCTGAGCTCATCCGTCGTACTTGAGTTTTTCTGTTGCCAAGACAGGGGTATTTTTGTCATAATAATTTCTGTGTTTGTTTTCCGTTATTTTTCTTTCTTTTTGCTCATCTTCTTCTTCGCCGTCCGAGCCAGTGCAGTATTGTTTGCAGCAGCGTTCTTTTTCAGTCCTTAAATGATTTCCTCGCGTAGATTTTGCTCTCTGCATCTCTGCATACCACAGCTTCTCCGTCGCTCCGTCGTCACCTCAAGCACCAAAGCCATACATGTAACTCCAGAAATCCTAATCAAAATAGTAAACCCTCACAAAATAAGATAAGGTTGAAAACAAATCCCCTAATCATTTCGACTCACGACACTTTACCATGGGAAAAGCAACCTCTAAAACCCTAATTCCACCTACAAAACCTCGGCCAAGGAAACAGATCGCCAATTCCACGAAGAAGTAAGGTTCGGCTCGTGCTTGTAACTCGAACTAACGGAGACAATTAGGACTTACCGGAAAAACCACACCAACAAACGAATTAGGGAGGATCAGAGAACATTTCACTTGTTCTTTGTTTCTGGACCCTTTTTTATTTCTTAATCGATGCTTTGGCTTAATCGAAATTCAGATGAAGCGCAAATTTCAGTTCCTGATCTGCAGTCATGGGGATGGCCGCAAACTAGGGAACTCTTGGTTTGAGTCAGCCGGAGATGACGCCGGCGACTACCTGTGCTCGTGTGGAGGTGACTGGGGTGGCAGATGGCCGTGGATAGTTGCAGGATCAAAAGCAAGAGGTTGAGGAATCTGAGCTTGCGTTTTTCTCTCTTCTCTCAATCCTTCTTCATTTATCTTTTGCAGAGAGTCTGTCCATGAGTATGTGTGTTGTCCTTGTGTGATATCAATCAAGGTGGAGAGGAAGTAATAAATGGGATGATGCGGAAAACAGAGCTGGATCATTGGATCAACCTTGCCGAGCTGATTTCATCCCAACCAAACCATCGCGGTAGGTTACCGTCCAAGTCTCGCAGCTCCATCCTCGGGCCGAGTTTTGAGCTCGAGCGGCCATGGCAGTCACAAAGCTTCAAGCCAAATCCGATCTCGAAGCTCGAGGCCGCCATGGCCAGCAGCTACCACGAAGCGTCCAGAGGTCTGGGCGGCAGCGGGCGGCAATGGACGAGCTCTGGAAGAGCTTTGGCTGAGAGATCGCGAGGTGGAAGATGATAAATAGTAACGATGAAGAGTAACTCAGCGATCAATGGTAATTGGCGAAAAACATTAACTTAATTTTAGTTTTTCCGAATAAGAGTAATTTTGTTTTTTAATGGAGATTTAAAAACAGAACGTGAAAACATGAAGAGTTTGGGGGTTTTGTTTTTAATTTGTTAAAATCAATTTTTATTTTGACAAAACGTACTACGTAGTACGTAGATATAAATTTAAGATTATTGATATAAAAATAAAATAAAAATAAAAAAATTTGGTATAAATAAAATTAAAAAATTTTGGTTTTTTTTTTTCCAGAAAGAAAAGGCATGGATTTTGCTTTCTAATTTCCTTCCATATGTAAGCCGCAAAAAAAGGAAATAAATAGGGAATCTTTTATTTTGGTTGGGTACAGTAGCGGTCGCATGGGAAAGCACTCCTTTTCAGCCGTACGAAAGAACGCTTTGATCAAAAGAAGCACCGAACATGATTATTTAAGAATTAATACGAATTTCAATTCGGTATATTTCTAAATAATTTATTTTAAATTAATTTTTTAACTATTAAAAATTCTAAATTGATATATTTATGATAAATTTATCCTTAGTTAGTTTTCGTTAAATTAGATTAATACAACAAAAAAAAAAAAAAAATTGATATATTTATATTAAACGGAGAGTAAATTTTTAAACTGATATACTTATTAATTACTACGTGTTATTTATTGGTGGGACAGGTGTCACAATGAGGAGGACCACATGTCAAGTCCTCATTGACTTCTCCATATAAAACCACAAGCACAACAGATAATACATTTCATGAGTATCTTAACAAGCAACCGAGTTGCTTGTGTTCCTGCGTGACTAATATAATTTCTGAAATAATCAAATTGACAAACGTATTTATGGGTCTCAAGATAAAGTAAAATCTGCATCATGCTTCAGCTAGATGATTCCAATCTGCAAAGTAATTTCCAAATTGGCACATAATCGTATGATATAATGCCTAGCTAGTTACAGGACGTGAATAAAGGTTGACAAGAATAAGTAGTATGACTTAACGTTTTATTGATCCCGAACACTGAGAATAAGCTGGTATCAATAACGATCCAAAGGCCTTTTATAAGTAAATGAACAAGTTTTCCTCTTCTTTCTATATTCTTTCTTTTGCTCCGAGGACTAATTTGCATGAGATATGGAGCAATGACTCACAAGAGAAAGAGGCAAATCAAATCTTCACCACGTATCACTAGTTAACAGTGGCTGTACACCTGAACATGTAATGATATCCATGTCAATGCTTGACTTGTCAGATGTAAAGATGGCATCATGAGATTCAGTTGGCTCATAGTTCTCTTGATTTTGCTGAATATTAGCAGGAATTTTGAGCTTCCTTATCCCTTCCAACTCTATCGCCACTTCTTTCATTGTTGGCCGCTTCCTCCCATTCAAGTTTAAGCACCTTTTCGCAAGGTTGGCCATGGATGTGATCTCTTTGTCTTACCTTCTTTCAACACATGAGCATCGACAATGTCGAACAAGCGATTCTCCTCCATTGCAATTAGGAAGTACGTTGCGAGGCTTCTTCCTTCTTGTTCCCTTAGTGAAGAGATTGGCTTTTGTCCGGTTATGAGTTCAACAAGGACAACTCCAAAACTATACACATCACTTTTGTCCGTGAATTGACTTGATTGGAAGTACTCGGGATCTAGATAGCCGAAAGTCCCTTGCACCAATGTGGTTACATGAGTTTGATCAAGTGAAATGGACTTGGAAGTACCAAAATCTGCCACTCTTGCCCGATATTTCTCATCCAAGAGGATATTGGTAGATTTGACATCTCGATGATAAATGGGAATAGAGGCCGCTGAATGCAGATAGAATAAGGCTCCTGCAATTTCAATTGCAATTCGTAGGCGTTGTCCCACGATACAGGAAACTCTACACTTGGGTCATGCAAATATTGGTAGAGAGTCCCATTTGGTATAAACTCATATACTAAAAGTGGGACTTCCGTCTCCAAGCAACACCCTAATAATTTGACCACATTCCTATGGTTAATTTGTGAGAGAATGAGGATTTCATTTATGAATTGTTCAACTTTTCCCGTGTCTATTCCTATCGATTTTTTAATTGCAACTATTTTTCCATCTGTTAACATTCCCTTATAAACAGTACCTTGTCCACCTTGCCCAATTATCCTATCATCGTTGAAATTGTCAGTGGCTTTCTCTAATTCCTTGGAGTTGAACAATTTGCTTTTTCAACATTGCCTTCGGGTGAAGATAGCTCACTTTCCAACAAAAGACCACCATTGCGAATGAAGTACTTCTCTTTGAGCTTGATTTCTTTTCTCTTTTGATGTATCCGTACAACCTCCATAAGAAAAGACACAGAAGTAGTGCGCCAAGGCTTGCCCCAACCCCTGCATTGCAAAAATTTCAGGGGCAAGAATGAGAAAAATTACCCTGCTTGTCATGAATTTATAAGGCACTTATCAGCAAGAATTTAAGTGAATATGATGAAAAGGAAAACATATAAGAGTGATTAGTCGAGTCTCGTTTTGTGCAGATTTATCTTAACAACCTTGAAAATAATTTGTCTCCCAAGTTCCATCCCGTGAAATTTTTAGATATGCATATGCACCGTACTACTGACCTCCTAGCAAACCATTGATGAAAGTGATAAAGTTCATGCCAGCATTCCTTTTGATTATGATTCTAACAATTCTACTTCAAACATAGGTATTTGTGGGCAAAGAAAGTTTTCAGGTTGTTTTGACAAATACATTGATTGAAACTCATCTATAATCATCACCGGGCGAATGGCCAATCATGTTAGAGCGAAGGGTAAGATATAATATATAATAACTTTTTTTTTTTGGTAAGGTAATAACTTCTCCTTTCTGCACATAACTTATCCTATATTCTTCTGTTTGTGACAAAACTCAAGAGCATGAAGTGGCTTGAATTCTAGGTTAAGAGATGTACTTACCGACAAGAATGAATTTTGTTGTTGTTCTACCATCGATGCAATCAAAGTAGCCTTGTTTGTTCAAACAAGTTCCGTTACAGATTTTTGGATCTTCGCATTCGTTAATATCTGATGACAAATGACAAAATAAGTATATTAGCAACACAAAACACTAAAAAATTGTTAATTCCATGAGTAAAATTAGCAAGACTGGTAGGTCGCATTTCCTCGTGAACTATTAATTCCATAGCTGAAATATTGTTGTTGTAATCGAGAGGACTGTCCTGTTCCCCTTTATTTTCAGTAACTTATTATCAATATAATCAAATTGGTTTAAAAGTGCTAATCTTGGCAGAGAAACAAAAAAAAAGGAAGGCAGAAAAGCATTGATGTGATCATTAAACTGTGAGGATGCATCCTTTTCAGAGAAATATATAGGAATGAACAAGCCATTTCGCTGTATGGTGCCCTAAATATGAAATGCGGTAGCATGAAGTATCTTACCTTCGCATCCTTGAATAAGATAGGGGTTACCATGATACCCAGATCCACAATAGCACTGCATAAATGGCATTTCAATGCCGGAGAATCTGCTGTCACAGTTGAATGGTTCGTTATTGCTCAAGCTGTATATTGCGCTGTAATTTTGCTGCATAAGCTCACGTGAATAGTAGGTGTCGTCTGCAATTCCCCATTCCAGCACAACTGGAACCGTACTATCCATTCTCAAATCATATAAACCCGTATCATTAGACTTCAAGAACCATGATCTATCTGCCAGGAAAGCATGCTTGCACCCGAGATGTCCGCCTTCTTCCTTGAAATCCACACTAAAGACCTGAAGGTTAAAGGGAAGCGTGCTCTGGCAGCATTCGTCCCACCCGGAACAGGCACTATAATACTGGCTAACGTTGGTGTTGGTTTCAGCACATTTCGACCTGCAACCGACAACGGCTGATTCTGTTGTACTGATGGTCGCTAGGGTATTGCAACCAACCGATGTAAAGACGTTACTTGTCTGGGAGAAGACAAATGGACCTCCTTCGAAGCTTACTGGCTCACCAAGTCCGTCGCCCCTGCAGCTCGCATTCGAGTAAATTAAAGGCAGACGGACACTAATCATGCCGTTCGTGTATCCCCAGACAGAGGGGAGAGAAATGTTGAGAACTCGCAATCCAGTCTTATTTAGTACGGGAACCGTGTTGCTTTGCCGGCAGTCGATCTCGTACCAGTCGTCCAAAAACACCCGGCTCCTACTCCGAAGGGGAAGGGGATGGTGACGTTCCCGCACGTTTCGTTACATTGAGGCCTTGCAAGTCGAAGCGCATCTCCTGATGCCTGTATCGCGAGGGAAACCAGAAGCAAAAGAATTCGGAACACGGAGTTCGACACTATTTTCGCATTCGGTATGTGCATGGACCTGAACCTTTGGCGAAAGGGGATATGGGCAGAGTCCCTGATTAGGGTTTTCATGGCTCCTTGAGAATAGAATTGTGAAAGCTTAATATGGAGAGGACACCAGTTTAAGCAGCCAAGGATGAAGGGTCCTAATGGTGGGGACATAAGTTTACCACGAGAAAGACTTGGAGCATTATCAAATCACCATGACAAATGAACTAACAAATTCATATTTTTTTTCTTTTTGTCCTTTTGGAAAAAGAAAATAAATTTCCACAACAAGAATCTCTTTTTCAATGACAAAATTATCCGACAAATTCATACTACGAATGTCGTAGATCTTGTAATTTTGCCCATACACTTTTCTTTATACAAATGAAAAGCGTTGGGACATCTTTTAAATTTAGAAAAGTCAAAGCACAACTCACTTTCATTTAAGCAAAAGCTGGTCTCTTTTTAATTTCTTTAATCGGAGTGCCAATGTGCAATCGAAGTAATCTCTCTCATTATTGAAGCAAAAGCCATCTTTAATTTTCTCGAATGTAGTAGATCTTGTAATTAGCCCAATGCTTTTCTAGCTCAAGCCGTCCGTAAAAGCAAACTTGGGAATCTTTTTGGCCCCCCAAAGAAGAGTACAAAGCGTACGGGAGTCATGTGGCAAGTTCTTTTAATTCCATAATGAAATAGAGTGCGTCCCATGTGATTGAAGGAAACTAAAAAGTGATATTGGCTTTGAAATAGTCTAATTAATCCGCTAGTGCTCCTTATCGTGCCGGAAAAATATTCTGTACTCTTGGCACCGTCTTATTTTTTAATTTTTTTATACTAAAACCAGATATAACGAAGCATCCATGGCACGACGAGGGGGAGAGAGAAACCAGAAAGCCTAATTTTGAAAAAAAAAAAATCATGTCTAGTCCAATATTCAACGAACAATTTTCCGTCACAAAAAGTTGGACATCGTGATCATGAGTAGTCTTCCCCCACAAGGAAAGACATAATCAATGGGGTACAGCGTGTGCATATCTTAGTCGGCGTTGTTATCTAGGATTTTTTTTTCTGGTTTAATTTTATACATTAGGAAAATAATTTGAAATACCAAGTTTTGGGTTGTGTGAGATGAAAATTAATTTTGGATAGATAGTATCATGGGTACCAATTGGAAAATCTTTGTGTAAACGTATATGAGTTGTTAATGTTATTAACTCTCTTATAGAAGTTTTAATTTTGTTAGTCAGATGTAGGGTAGGGGCCTGGACTTTCATTATTATGTCTCACAATGCGTGAAATGTGGAGCACTTGAGATCCGATCTTATGGAGTAGAGGAACCTTGTTGTTTTTGCTGGCACTGTCGTACCAATCATCCAAGAAACACCGGCCTCCCAATCCAAGGGGGAAGGGAATGACAATGTTTGGGTAGTGATGCTTGAATGCCGAAGGAACCTAGGATCAAAAGGATCCGAAACCCCAGGTTTGCCATTATATTTAGATGTTTCCTAGGTGCAGGAATCTAACTTATGATCTTTAAGAAGCATGAGAAGGGAAGAAAGTTAAGGATGTGGATGTGATTAGCTTCCGTCCTGTATCAATCCTAGACAACAGAAACATTAAAGATTGATGTGTTGAGGCCTCTTTAATTTAGGGTTAAGTGCACTCGAATTTCTAAACCTTATTATAAAAGTATGATTGAGTCATAAAACCTTTAAAAAGTGCAGTCATATTTTAAAAATTGTCATATTAATTTAATTAGATCTTTCAATTAACTCTAACGGAAAATATGAAAGTTTCTTTTTTAATTACTTTCGTAAGAGATGTGGTGACGATTTCGGTGCTCACTAAGTGCCACGTTGAAAAATTAAAAAGAAATAAAAATAAATTAAATTTTAAAAAAATTAAGAGCTAAAAATAACACAAACTACAAAAAAAAAAAAAAAAAAAAAAAAAAAAAAACTAAATCATAGGCCCTTGCTAGTGGCTGCCGCCGTGGCACATCGCCAGAAGGGATCTGCATAAGTCACCTGGGCCTTGTCGATGGCAACGACCCTTGCCAGCCCCCGACAAGGGTTGTTGGGCTTTGGCGAGGCCCAGGTGGCCTATGTGGGCCTTTTCTGGCCCTGGGTGACAGTGGTATCCACCGGGCAATGGGTGAGGGCTTATTCCTCGCTTTTTTTAATACTTGGTTCTTATCCTTTTTAATTTATTTAATCTAATTTGAGTAAATTTTTAAAAAGAAAATAATAAAACTGCGAAATAGGAGAGAAAAAGTAATAAAAATGCTACGTTAGCATTTTTTGTTTGTTAAATTAGATGGAATTAATGAAAAAACTTGATTGTATCAATTTGACAAATTTTAGGTATTGATTGTTTTTTTTTTTAATTTTAAAGTTTATTTTTTTGACATACTTTAAGACTTCCAATACATTTATCCATTTTTAATTTAAGTAGCCAAGTGCAACCTAATAATGAGAAAATCTTCCGTTCAAATAAAGATAAATGTAATTGCTAGCACAACAAAGTCTCCTATGTTTCGGGGATTTTCCCAATTCAAAATTGATGGAGATTGGGCAAGATATTCATCGCGGTACATCTGCATCGAGATGATGACTTTGTTTTGTGGTTTCATCTTTCTTCCTGTGACCCCCTCTCATGGAAACTTCGATCATGCACTTGCCCATAATTTAAAGTCAAACATTTCGTGCGAGTAGAACCATAGCAAGTTTTTTCTCATAGACTCATGTTTTGATCGACTGAATGAAGACAATCCCGATACATACCCTCGATTTCTACTCCTTTTCTTATGTTTCGTTGATTTTGCCCTCCCAAAATTTCTACTCCTAAAATGAAGCATCATGTAATATTTAAATTCTTTGCACCTTTTGCCCCCTGAAATGGACTGAAAATATCAGCATTTCTCTCATATGCGAATCTGCATCTATTTGCCCTCTTGTATCAAGCTAGATTACTTCGACTCAGCTCACTTCAGCATCCACTTTGCCGCCATATCTAAATTGAATCAAATCTAATCACATCCGATATAATTTGAGCTAAATAAAATGGATATGAGAGATGGAACCGAGCAATGAAACGAGGAAAGCATTATGTCTTTCAATCAATAGAAGCATGATGATATCTTCCATCTGGTTCTTACTCAATCAATGGTATGCCTTTGGTGGGCGTAAAAATTGGTCTATTATCAAATACTTTCCACTGATGTAGATTTTTTTTTCCTTGGTTAGCAAAGCTACAGTATCGTTTGAATGCAAGTTAATTAGATCTATCGCTTGCTTACTGCTTTATCTCAGTTCAAGCACATGTACATCTGCATGTTTGTAGGCTCAGCAGCCGATCCATGAACAGCAGCAATACATCCACAGTAAGGAAGCCAACATAATTGATTTACAAAAATGTCTCTTTATATTAAACTTGTTAAATAGGTAAACCGGATCGGATTTGAGTTTGGTTATAAATGATCCGATCCAAATTGGCCCATTAATCATTTATGATCGATTTATGCATAATGTTAATTTTTGATCAATACTTGACCCGATTCATTTTGCTAATAGTTTCATATTTAACCAAATTTAGGAAAAATCTTATGATTTTTTTTAAAGATTATATTGCTAAAATATTTGTAAATCTAGGAAATTTTGTTTTTTTTTTAAAATGGTATTGCTAAAATGCTCTCATTTAACACAAATTTAATGAAAATTTTAATAATTCCTTTTTAAAATTAAGGCTCAGTTTTTTTTTTTTTGAGAAATATTTTAAGGAAGTCATTTTATAGAAAAATATATGTTTGCCTAAAATTTGAAAATAAATTGAAAAATTGAAAAATATTATTTGATTTTCCTCCATGTATTCCTTTTAATATAATTTTTTTTTTTAATCAAAATTTTAATTATTTTATTTTATTTTAAAATATCATTTGTAATTATTTTTATTTTTTAAAAAAATCGAATTTTTAATTATTTTTTTCCATTCTTCTTCGGCCGATCACCATCCACGATGATGGCTGGTGATTGACCTTAGGTGAAATTGAGCTCGCCTAAAGTCGATGAGCTCGAGGCTTGTTGGAATTGATGAGGCTTGTGCCTTGCTAGCCTTAGGCGAGCTCACTAGCTTGACCTCATTGATCAGTGAGTTCACTAGCTTGTTAGTGAGGCCTTGGCCTCGCTAGATCTGGCAAGTTTGAGTCTCGCTAGATTGGTGAGTCTTGACCCTTAAGTGAGGCCTCGACCTCGCCAAATCTAGTGAGCTCAAGCTTGCCTGAAGCCCTCGCCTGGTTGGTCGCCAACCGTCATCATGGTCGGCAACTGGTTGAAGAATAAGGAAAAATAAAAAAAGAATAAAGAATAAAGAAAAATAATTATAATTTCGATTTTTATAATAAATATTTTTATAAGGCTAAAAAGGGGATGTTAGAGTGTTAGTTACTTAAATGGGTTTAAAAATGGGTTTTCAATCCAACCCATATATGGCCATGTATTCAAAACTTTCAATCTTTAAACTCATTTAAATAGTCTCTTTAAGGTTTAAGTGACCCATTTATATTTTTAAATGGGTTATAAATAAATTTAAGACTCATTTTAACACCTATTTCATTTATATCAATTTTAGCCATGTTTTGCACCCCTTGTTTCCCCATCTTTACAGATATTTTTGTTCTTATAAACCAACATCACAAAACCCTACTGCCATATTCCTAAGGAGGAACCCATTCATTTATTTACGCCATATGTCCTCGACATCATATTATATATTGCTACGATTTAACACCATCATGTTTGTCCATGAGTTTTTGGTTGTATTAGATAAATGGCGGATCAGCCTTCTAATCTTGGCTAAACCCACCAAAAACTCCACCCTGTCCAGTCTGCTCTTCCCTCACCGGAACATTCCCCACGCGCCTCTCCTGCTGCCGTCACTGCGGATCAGCACTCCCGTCGCCGGGCACTTCCGGGTTGCCTGTTGATAATCCTCTAGTCTCCAGGAGACACCTGGAGTATTGCGGAATTCAGTCTCGCGGCAGGAAATGAGTGTCCAAGATACGAGAGCCGTGTAAAGTCAAGCACATCCGGCTCGGCAATTACCCGAACATGGAGATGGCTGCGGCCGCTTATGACATCGCGGCCTTGCCCTGAGAGGCTCCGGTATCTATTTACTTTCAAATGAACCATATTGGTAAAAATGTGGCTAGGAAGTGTCATTATTTACCTTTTCCTCCTTAAGCATAGCAATGTCGAAGGTTCTAATGCACTTTTAAAAATAGAATTGTTTGAATTTATTGTTTCTAGAGTTTGTTAAATAAAATAAAATAAAAAAGAGGAAAGAAAAAGGTCAGTAGTGGGGCAGGCTACAGCAATGAAGAGATCCATATTTCAAGTCCTCATCGATTTCTCCAATAGCACCGCTATAGCACGTATAGGACTCAGTCATTTTGTTTGCAGAAAAGAAAAAAAATGGCGTCTCTGCAAATAGCAAGCTAATTTAATGGCAAGGGCTGGGGCAACAAAGATGCTTGTTTGCGGGACTACCCACGTGACTGATGTAATCTGCAATAATTAAATCGACAGCAAGCACTCATGGATATCAAGGCGAAGTAAAGTCAATACATTATGATCGAGCTAGATGACTGCAATAATGCCTAGCTCATTACAGGACCTGAATAAATACGGATAGAAATGACATGCTTGACTTGCTAGATGTTAAGATGGCATCATAAGATTCACTTGGCTCACGGTTCTCTTGACTTTGCTGAATACCCGAATTATTTTGGCGCTTCCTTATCCCCTCCAGCTCCATCACCACTTCTTTCATTGGAGGCTGCTTCCTCCCATTCCAGTTTAAGCACCTTTCCGCCAAGTTAGCCACTGAAGCAATCTCTTCCTTCTTACCTTCTTTTAACATATGAGCATCCACGGCGTCAAACAAGCGATTCTCCTCCATTGCAATTATGAAGTAGGTTGCAAGGCTTCTTTCTTTTTGCGCCCTTGGCAACGAGATTGGCTTTTGTCCCATTAAGAGTTCAACAATGACGACTCCAAAGCTATATACATCGTTTTTGTCTGTATGCTGACTTGATTGGAAATACTTCGGATCTAGGTAGCCAAAAGTCCCTTGCACCAATGTAGTTATGTGAATTTGATCGATGAGAATATACTTGGAAGTATTGAAATTTGCCCCTCTTGCTTGATATTTCTCATCCAAGAGAATATTAGTGGACTTAATGTCCTGATGATAAATGGGAATGAGGGCCATTGAATGCAAGTTGAATAAGGGTCCTGTGACTTCGGTTGCAATTTGTAGGCATGTGTCCCACGATATAGGAAACTCTGCATTTGGATCATGCAGATATTGGTATAGAATCCCATTTGGTATAAACTCATGTACTAAAAGTGGGACTTCCGTCTCCAAGCAACGCCCCAATAACTTAACCACAATCCTATGGGTGATTTGTGAGAGAACGAAGACTTCATTTATGAACTGTTTAACTTGTCCCTCGTCGATAACTTTTGATTTTTTAATTGCAACTAATTTTCCATTTGTTATCATCCCCTTGCAAACGGTTCCTTGTTCACCTTGCTCAAGTATTTGATCATTGTTGAAATTGTCAGTGGTCTTCTCTAAATCCTTGGAGTTGAACAATTTACTTTTCTCAACGTTGCCTTCTGGTGAAGATAGCTCACTTTTCAACAAAAGATTGCCATTGTTTTGAAGTACTTCTCTCTAAGTTCGATTTCTTTTCTCTTCTTGATGTATTTGTGCAACCCCGATAAGAAAAGACACAAAGTAGTGCGCCAAGGCTTGCCCCAACCCCTGCATCGCAAAAATTTAAGGGGCAAAATTGAGAAAAATGAACCCTGCTTGTCAAGAATCTATAGGGCCACTCATCATCAAGAATTTAAGCAGATCTAATTAAAAGGAGAGCATATAAGACTGTTTATTGCCACGTCTTTGTTTATTGCCACAAAATGTCACGTTTCATTGGCACTCTTTTTGTTTGGTATTGATTGGCTCGGTCACTCACAATTTCTAACGTAACATATATATTGCCGTCCTTTAAATTTTGAATATTAATCTCAGTTTAGCATTGCTTAGTTTATTTAAGAAATTAATTTGAGTTAAAACCTCGTTTAGTGCTAGAGTTTAGTTTCTTAGACTCGTGTGTTTATAATTTGTTTAAAGCTTTTAATTTTATTAAGTAGACATAGTTTGGTCATGATTCTTAAGTTTTAGTTTGAACTTCGTGCCGTGTCCAGTTGTCATAGTATATGTAATTACTTTCAATTGACTCATTTTGTGGAAATATGCCTATAAAGTTTTATTAAAATACCTTTTTTCCTACTAAAGTATAGCAATGTTGATGGTTGTGTTATTTAAAAAAATGTTTTTTTTGTTTAGAGTAGAAAAAGAAAAAGTCCAATGAAGAGGAGATTGACTTCTCCAAAGAGGACTAAAATATATATAATTTAAAAGGCAAATACCACCAAAAATCATAAATTATGCCCCTTATGACAATTTTACTCTGAATTTTTTTTTTGTGCCACCAAAGATTCCAAATTATACCACTTGTGACAATTTTACCCTGAACTTCTTTTTGTGTCATCAAAAACCCCAAATTATGCCACTTGTGACAAATTTACCCAAAACTTTTTAACTGAGGGGCATCTTTGTCCTTTTCTATTTTTTTTTATTTCTCTTAATAGAGGGAAGCCGACGAGGCCACCCTTGCCGGTGTTGGAGTCGGGCGAGGCTCTGGCGGCCTTCGCTTGGGCGACCCTTGCCCTCGCCCTCGCCAAAGCTAGAGAGGGCGACCGTTGCCTGGGTCGAGTGAGGCAAGGGAGGCCCTCGCTCGACACCAATGAGGGAAACTCGAGCCTTGCTGGTGAGGGCCTCCCTTGCCTCGCTTGACCTAGGCAAGGGCGAGGGCGATCCTTGCCAACGTTAGGCGAGGGTTGCCCAAGCTGATTAGGCAAGGGTGACCCTCGCTAGCGTCCGGTGAGGGCCACCCGAGCCAAACCTCACCAAATCTGGTGAGGGCGAGGGCGACCCTCACCGACATTGGGTGAGGGCTGCCCAAGCCGATCAGGCGAGGGTGACCCTCGCCGGCGTTTGGCGAGGGCCGCCCGAGCCGGATCTGGTTTGGGTGGCCCTCGCTAGCGTTGGGCCTTGGGCGGCCCTCGCCAACGTTGTGCGAGGGCCATGCCGATGAGGGCCGCCCAAGTGTGGACGACTCTCATTGGGGTCGAGCTAGAGCAGTTGGAGCCTCGCCCAACTCCAATACCGACGAGGGCAGCCTTGTTCGCTTCCTTCTGTCAGGAGAAAAGAAAAAGAAAAAGAATAAAGGATAAAAATGCCCTTTAGCCCAAAATTTTGGGGTAAATCTATCCTAAGTAGCATAGTTTATGGTTTTTTGCGGCACAAAAAAAAGTTCGGAGTAAAATTGTTACAAATGATATAGTTCAGGGTAAAATTGTCACAAGTGGCATAGTTTGGGGTTTTTGGTGATAAAAAAAAAAGTTCAGGGTAAAATTGTCGCATGAAGCATAGTTTAGGATTTTTGGTGGTATTTATCCTAATTTAAAAGACTTGGAAGTCAATGTCCGTTTCCTTTGTTTTTCCATGAGCCTTCTTCGTGCCGGGTAAAATGTTACATAGTCAGTTTGATTGGTCATTTTATAAGATTTCCACGTTACTAGAAGATTTGGAATTTGTCATTGTTCAGCAGAAAAGAAAATTAAAGACTTGGTCGCTTCTTATTAATGATCTTTATACTGTTGTAAGTCTGTTACTACTTTGAATTCTTGGTATTACGAAGACGTGTCGCATACAAGACGTACACACAAATCATGTTAGCGGAAGCTAATCTTTTCTGGGTTGAAATAACTTTTGCCATGACGAACAGAAATGCGACATACGACCAAATTGACTTGACACCAGGATACATCCTTTTAAGCATCTGCAAATTGCAAGCTAATTGAATGGTGAAGGCTGGTGCAACAAAGACGCTTCGTTTGCTAGAGTACCTTTGGGGCGGATGTAATTCTGCAATTACCAATTTGAGAAAAAGTATTTATGGATCCAAAGATGAAGTAAAGTCATCGTCGTGCTCGAGATGGATGAGCGCGATTTGCAGAGTATTTCCAAAATTGGCACAGGAACTGTACGGTGATGCCTAGCTAATTGCAGGGCCTGAATAAATTTGAAAATAGGTACATCCTGAAATTTCTACCCATAAGCACACCATGCGAATTGGATTTTTAAAAAAGTATGCCAAGTCATATAAGTTCTTATTGGATTTTTAAAAAAGTACGCCAAATCATATAAATTTTTAATTATAAAGTCACGTATTATTTTTAACTGGAATTTCTCATCGTTGACATCTAACCGATTGTTTTTTCTTTGATTTAGCACTTTAGTGCTCCAGCGAAAACTTTGGATACTAAAGTGAGGAACATGCATAACTTTCAGCCCAATAATTGTCTCAAAAGAATGCGATAAATTTCACAATCTATGCTGACTTCTTCTAATATATATGACAATAAAGTTTTCTTTTTCTTTTTTCTTTTTTATCAAGGAAGAGTGTGACATACGAAATTATAGTTTCTGTCTTGTCGACATTTTCACAACAACCAAATCCTGATATTCTTCTTGAAGTAATAACACATCTAAGAAAATCTGGATAGAACTGATTTACATTGATTCACTCCACATGAGTGGCTGCAAGTCCGATTGCGAGATTATGTCGGCGGACCCAACAGAATCCCAACGTGTACTGGTCTCCTCCTTCTCATGAGTATGTCCATGCCTGATGGCAGGATTCTCCAGCTTTCTAATTCGCTCCAGTTCACTTGCCACTTCCTTCATTGTAGGTCGCATCTTCCCATGTAAGTTCAGGCACCCTCTTGCAAGGTTCGCAAAGGCGACGATCCCTTCTTCCTTGCCTTGCTTCAAAACTTGAGGGTCGATTTTGTCAAACAGGCAATTCTCATCCATTGACAGGAGGAAATAGCTTGCAAGGTTTCTCTCCTCCTCGTCACCAAGAAGCAAGATTGGCTTTCGCCCTGTCAAGAGTTCAACAAGGACCACACCAAAACTATACACATCGCTCTTTTCTGTGAACTGGCATGATTGAAAATACTCAGGATCTAAGTATCCATATGTCCCTTGGACTGCTGTAGTCACGTGAGTTTGATAGAGCGAAAGCGATTTGGAAGTGCCGAAGTCAGCCACTTTTGCACGGTACTTGTCATCCAAGAGAATATTAGTAGACTTGATGTCCCGATGATAGATTGGGATTGATGCTGATGAATGTAGATAGGACAAGGCTCCCGCCACGTCGGCGGCAATTTGAAGGCGGGTCCCCCATGATACAAGAGAGTCATGTAAATATTGGAAGAGAGTCCCATTCGGTATGAATTCATACACCAAAAGCGGTGACTCTGTCTCCAAGCAACACCCAAGTAGCTTAACCACGTTCCTATGGTTTATTTGTGAAAGGATGGCAATCTCATTGATGAATTGTTCAACTTTTCCCTTATTGATCGCCTTTGATTTCTTGATGGCAACAATTCCTCCATCTACAAGCATACCCTTGTAGACAGTTCCTTGTCCACCTTGGCCGAGTATTCTATTCTTGTTGAAATTGTCGGTGGCCTTCTCCAAATCCTTGGAATTGAATAATTTGCTCTTGTCAACATTGGTCTCGGATGAACACAGTTGTTTTTGCAACAAGAGACCCCCATTCTGTTTGAAGAACCTCTCTTTGAGCTTGATTTCTTTCCTTTTCTTCACGAAATGGTACAACAACCATAATAAGAGAACCAAGAATAGTGCCCCTAGGCCTGCTCCGATGCCTGGTTTATTAAAGTAGTATGAGCATTACCAAAAGCAAGCATTGAGGATTTGTGTTGTG
This sequence comes from Angophora floribunda, assembly GCA_014182895.1. Taxonomy (NCBI): domain Eukaryota; kingdom Viridiplantae; phylum Streptophyta; class Magnoliopsida; order Myrtales; family Myrtaceae; genus Angophora; species Angophora floribunda. The sequence continues at coordinate 12,535,423 of CM024715.1, forward strand.
AAATAACACGGAAGCTAACAAATTATGCAATTCAAATCTCATGTGTGAAAAAGAAATTAATAGAGTAATTAACAAATAAGATAAGGGAATAAGATATTTACGTTATTCGGTTTGAGTTTAGGTACTTACTAAACGGGGAGTGGCCACTGTTAAGAAATCCACTATAAATCTAGATAATATAGAGTTAATAATTGCTCAAGTTCTTCCGAGTCCTAGATTACACCCAAAGCAAAATTTATAAGTATTATTTTACAATCTCTCCCAAAGAACTCACTTAGGAAACTCATAGAAAGAGCCGCAACACCCCATTGTTAGTACTAGTGCATAATAACCAAATAGAATTCCATACAAGACATATACACATCCAAAATAGGAAACTTACTCAAATAAGGAAGCCACTAAAACTAGGAATACTACTCAAGCCTAGAAACCTATGTGGATTAGTTTCTTTTATAGGCTAAACTTGAGACATATTCTCAACAAACTCTACCTCAACTTGACATTTGCAGCCAAGTAATAGTGCTCATCATCTGTGTCAGCTCTCCCAATGCCCTCTTGGTGGTAAAACATCATAGATGTCTATCGAGCCTAAGCTAAGCTCAGACTTGTCTACATAAATGAACTTGATCCAGATGTCTTAGTATTCTCCATCACAACAAGCTTCTTCATGATTATATCCTCTCTTAAAATGTTATATCCTATGCAAAAATTTCTATCAGCAATGAGCTTGATTCTTCAATGATATATATAACTTTCATGAACACTGCACAGACTTGATTTTCTACGGCTACACTATTAACCAAGTCATTAGATCGCACCGCCTCTTCATGTCCTATTGTTGCCACCTTATTTTGAGCTTCAGTTGCCAACGAAACCATTATGTCTCTAAAAAATGCCATCCAACTCACAACGTAATTGATAGAGATTGCTAAAAAATCACCCATCCTTGAGGTTCCTTTCGTAACCTGGGTTTGCAAACCCAGTTACTGCCACACTATATTAACTGCATTTTTGAAAACACACCCCAATGTATGTTGTCTCTAAAAAACTCAAGAGGATCCACCTCACAGCATTAAAATGTATACCTAGACTAATTGTATATATTCTTCATACAACACGTTAAAGATAAATCCAAGTACCACCTACAATATTACTTAGACAACTAAGAGTACTAGCACGTGAATCATGGGACAGATGTTTCACTTCCATCCAAGTACAAACTAACAGTCTTAACAATGTATGATATACAGCAAAGCCGGTACTTATGGAATTCTTAATTGCATATTAAAGCATCTCCATGCTTTTCCATTTGACTTAGAAAACTCACTCCTTCTCACTCATGTCTCTGACTCATATATGCACAATTGTGTTGTGTCTTGACTTGAAGCCTCAAAGAATCTAGCAGATGAGCCAATCATTATTGTTCTCAAGAGGAAATACAATCGGCAGTATATCTTTGCCCACATCATAGTAAGCATATCTCAGAGACCTTCAAAACTCGACCTTTAGTGGAGATTTGATATCTAAACCCATCGAGAGCATTCAACAAGATAAGGTTCTCTCTCAGTTCCGGTACATGTCTTGTGGCGGAATTTTCACCACTCCATGATGCATTTTAATTTAAAATGTTCTGATCTTTAATACTTCACAAGCACCGGCATATCCCATGAGCATCTTACCATCCTCTATACATGGATAGGTAGTAAACTAGTGCCTATGAGAAGTCACATGATCTGGAACATCCAAACTCAAGCACCCAATGATTACTTGATGAACTTGTGATGACCATAAACACATAATTGGCACCACGGGAACTATTACATTTTCTAGTAACAACATTACCACGACATGTAGAATTTGTTGAGAAAACTCATAGTTTTGATGCTAACAAGTGATACTCCTGATATGTACTAAAGAAGAAGACTCGTGTGCTTAAACAATCAACAAAGTCTATCGATTATAGAAGATGTCTTAACCAGACGCAGCATCTCATTCTGTCAAGAATCCAGAAAGAATCTCAAGAACCAAAATGAGGATGAGAACCATAATGGCTACAAATTTCACTTACCTTACTTATATTGGTTTTGCTAATCAATTGATTGACAAAATCAATTATCAAGATAACTTCCAAATAAGGATGAAACACTTATGGAAACCTAGATTTTGCTTGTATGAGTGACCAAAATTTGAAGGAATTTATATGTCTTCAATGGCAAGGAAATCTTTCCTTATGAAGTCTGTCCAAGAAAGGAAATGAAAGATAATCCTTCATGATGATGGTCCACTACTAGTTTTGGCTTGAAGGATATATAAGGAGGATATATGGTTGGTAGAAGATAGAAGTGAACATGCAATTCCAAAGTTTAATTTTGTCTTTCATTGAATTGTCTCACAAAGTGCAAAAACAGAGTGATCTAGAGTGAATTGCAAAGAAGAGTGACTTAGGGCATGTTTGGCAACAATTCTGCTCTTAGAACTGTTGAAAACTCTTAGTTTTGATGTTAACAAATCATTTTATGTAAGTATTTATACATATCTTCAGAAGGAATAGCCACAAGGTGGCGTATGTTTTTGAGTCTACTAGTGGCAGAAGGAAAAACATAAAGTGATTCTGAGTCTGTCCATACCAGATGGAAGACCAGAAGAGATGCAGATTTTGAATCTGTCTGTACTAGACGGAAGATCCGAATAGACTCAGTTTTTGAGTCTGACCATGTCAGATGGAAAACTTAAGCAGACTCAGAATACTAGTTTATCAGACTCAGAATAAAACTTCAGGATCATATCACCAACGGTCAAGTATTTCACTTACCTTATTTATATTGAGTCTGTCGTATCAAATTGATTGGCAGGATCAATCAACGGACAACTTCCAAAGAAGAATGGAACGCTTATGGAAGCCCAGATTATGATTGTATGGGCGAACAGAATCCAAGGGGATCTGATCTACTTTCAACGGTCAAAAAGACTTTCCTTATAAAGTCTGTCCAGGAAAAGGGAAGACTAAACTCTCAAGGAAAGAGCCAACAGTCGAGTGTGGCTTGGAGAGTATATAAGGATAGGATGAGACCTAGGAGATAGATAGGATAAACATATTCCAAAGTGCGATTCTGTTCTTCATCAGTTGTCTAAAGTACGAATTTGAGTGATCTTAATGAATTACCAAGAAGAGTGACTCCGTGAGACTCATAATCACTAAGTGCTAACACTCAAGAGTGTATAATCACCTTTGATCATATAGTGAAATCCAGCCTATTGGCTGATCGCCTGGAGAGTGGACGTAGGCTTGTCTAAAGCCGAACCACTATAAATTGTGTTTGCAATCTTCCCTACACTCTCTATTTAAATTCAGTTTATAGATTGCAAAAGATTTATTGTAATTGCGCATAAAGTTCTTCCACACCTATCCACCCCTAGGTGTTAATACTAGTTTCATCAAGAACAATTTATTAGTATTTAAGATGTTTGATAAATTATTTAAAATTTTTATTTCGGGAATAGAAATGCGTTTGGTAAGAAATTTGATTCTTTTAATTTTTAATACTTTTTGTTATAATTTCTTTTTTTCTTTCTCTTTTCTTCCCTTCTTTCTCTTGGCCGCTACCACCAGTGGTGGCCGGCAAATGGCTGGGCGAGGTCTAGCAAGCTCGCCAGAGGCTCACTTGGCCACCGGCGAAGCTCGACCTTGCCTAAGTGGCACGAGGCCAAGCGTCTCTAGTGGCCCAGTAAGGCTCACCCAACCACCGGCGAGGTTCGGCCTCACAAGCTGGCGCGAGGCTTAGCCTTGCCAGGCCATAGTGAGGCCTGGCCTCCCACCGCTTGGGCGAGCTCAAGCCTCACTGATGGCTGGGTGAGCCTCTAACGAGCTTGCCGGACTTCGCCCTTGCCTGACGGGTCTCCAGCAAGCTCGCCGGACCTCGCCCGGTCGCTCGTTAGTGGTGGCGATGGGGTGGTAGTGGGTTGGGAGGAGGAGGAAGAGGAAGAGGAAGATGAAGAAGAAAGGGAAGGGAAAAAAGAGAAAAGAGAAAAGAGAGGAAAAAATTGATTCTCAAAATTGTTCCCGGGAGTGAGAAGTAACTTTTTTTTATTCTCGATTCTACTCCAAATCTATTCCCCTAAACAAATTTGTTTCCAGGAACAAAAAATTTTACCAAACGGATTTCTATTACAAATATGTTCCCAAGAACAAAAGAACATAATCAGTTGTTCTAGTAGTGTTACCAAATAGACCCTTAGTGAGAGATCCTATCACTAAGTGTTTGCACTCAAGAATGTGTAATCATTTGTTGATCACATTGTGAAATTTAGCCTATTGGCTGACAGCGTGGGAGAGTGGATATATGCTTAATGAAAGCCGAACCACTATAAAACTGTTTGCAATCTTCTTCTCCCCTACTCTTTTTACTTAATTGCATATAACAGAAGTCTATCTCGTCCAGACTAACTTTAATTCTAAAATTTTGCATCTATTAGATCCAAACTTTGTGTCGATTGATTTAGCATAAAAAAATTATTTACACCTATTCACCCTTCTCTAGGTGTCGGTACTAGCAATCTTAGACTTCACCTTAACTATTTTACCCTTATATTTTGGACAATCACTCATGTAGTGGCCTAGCTCATTACAATGATAACATCAAAGGTTTTGAATATTTGACCTCAATTTAGAACTGCTCTTCCATTTTCTACTTGTAGACCCTTTACGTTTGTCTCCATCTCAATTAATCAAATCTTGCAACATATCCTAGAATAAGTTATCTTCTTGTAGCTTCTTTTGCTACTCCTTAAAACAAGGTAGAGTTTACACCTTCTAAGGTAACCATAGTATGCCCCTAAAGTTGTAAAATTAATAAAGTGCTCAAAAGAAAACGATTGAGACACAAACAACATCATGTCTTACTTCTCATCAGGTAAGCCTCAATGGCGTTCTCCAAATCTATCATGAACTCACACTAATGGGCTCTGATAGATGTGCCTTCATCCACCCAAAATCAAAGCATCCTTTTTAGCATATACAAGCAATTGGTCAAATTCTTCATTAGATAAAGTGTCTCAAGCTTTGCCCACAACACCACAACATAATTCTGTTTAGCTATTTAGCCACTTTAGTCAATACTTTGTCCAATGGATTCAATAGGATTATGCATTTTGCCTTATCCATCAACTTCACCTTATCAATCTCTTTCATCATTTATGGCAATTAATCCTTGCCATCCAATACCTTCACTAAACCTTGAGTTATTGATAGGGAACACATCTTAAATACTTTATAACTCAAAGTTATTCCTCTTGTTGGACTTCTCAATCTCAATTCTTTCTTTGGAAATAATTGCAAAGACAAAGGTTCCAAATGGTGATTAGGCAAAAAAAACTCCAAATCAACTCTAGAAACCCAAGCCTTAGATTTGATACTAATTGTCATGACATCATGTAGAAGCTAATAGATCTTGCGACTGTAATCTTACATGAGAATAATAAATTACTAGCGAAGAAATGTCTCGAGTTTAACCCAAAAAAGAAACTTTCCTAATTTGAATAGTTTTCGTGGTTGGACTTAGTTTCCTATTTGAGTGGTCACCTAGCTTAAGTAGGTTTTATGTTTTTGATCTAATTCTTATTTTTATATGAGAAATCGGTCTTCTTCATGAAGAGTATCGAAGGGGAACTTGTACTCATGAATTAGATCCTGAGTGTTTGAAGTTGTGAAAATCTTGTGTTAAGATTTTGTTCAATTCTTTCGTGAGATTAAGAATTTATTTTGTGGGGAATTGTGAAAGCTAGATACTATGTGAGTTATTGAGTGTAATTGGGGATTAGAAAATACCGAGAGTGTTTGAATAACTCAAGTAAAGTTGTAATTTTTGTTGTATCACTTTATCGATGGTAGAATTCTATATTGTTTATCCCATGGAAGTAGGTACGCTAATCGAATCACGTAAATCTGATATCCGATTTCTTTCCTTATTTTGTTTGTTTAATTGTTCAATTGCTTGTTACCATAATAATTGTTATTGGAGTAGGGTTTTGGCTGAATTAAAACAAATCGATAGCGACAAAAGAAGGAAAAGTAAAATTCAATACATTTGATGGGAATGATTTTGATCTATGAAAGATGTAAGATTGAGGATTATTATCAATAGCAGAAGAATATGCACTTACCCATGTCTTGGAAGAAGCTGGATTGACTGAAGCAAGCTAATTAGGAATTATTGGATACAAGTGTTGGGTGTTATTTGGCTTGCACGGTATTTGATATAGATGATGCTAGATGGAGCCTATAGATTCCATTGTTGTTTTAGCTACTAAGTTTAACAATGTGCACGTTGGATCTTCGGAAAGATACGAATGCAATGTTGGTTTTGCTTTATGTGTGGTAGAGGAGGTTGTGTCTAATAATCTTTGTGGAGTAGTTAAAGGTGTAAGTAGAATTAGTATTCCGATGAGGTCTATAGTTATGGTGAAGGACTTTACTGGTGGTTGAGTTGAGGGGCTGGGGGAGAGTAGTAGTGAAGCTTAGATTTAGTGAAACGATTGTGACTTGACTCAAATGTCATGCCAAGATGGAGACTGTTAATAATATGTTTCAATTTTGAATTCGAAAAGGAAAATTTCCTTATTTGAATAATTTTCCAAGTTGGGGTTGGTTTTCGATTTGAGTGGTTAACTAATTTTAGTAGATTTCATGTTTTGAATCTAGCTCTTGTCTGTATATAAGGAATAGGTCTTCTCCATGAAGAGTATTTAAGAACAGCTTATGCTTATGACTTACATCTCAAGTGTTTGATGTAGTGAAAAGCTTGTGCTGAAATATTGTGTAAATTATTAGAGGTAATTGGGGGTTGAAAAACAATGAGAGTATTTGAGTACCTTGAGTGTGGTCATAATCACCGTTGTCTCACTTGATCTATAATATAATTCTGTGTTACACTTCCCATGATCATAGGTCACACTAAAGTGTTTAAGTATCTTGAGTATGATTGAAATCTTATGAAATTTTATATTATGGTTCCCATGGGTGTAAGTTACAGTATCGAATCATGTAAATCCGGTATTCCATTTGCTTTCTCCTTTTTGTCTATTTTGTTGCTCGATTATGTGTTTTTCACAACAATTACCCAAGAATTTTATGAGAAACGATAAAAATACTAATGATTTACATGATTCAGTTATATTATTGGTACGTACTTCACCGGGAAAACTAGCCGCCAAGAATGTTAAGTGATTGGTGAAAAATTCTCCTTGTGAAAATTTTAGCATATGACAGAACATCCATCCAATCAGTCGAGCAGCAGCCAAAAAACAAAAACAGAGGTATTGGTCCATCGAGATTATGTATTAAGGGAAAAAAGGAAAAAAACCTGATGTAAGGATTGACATATAGTATTTGTTGTTGAGTCAATCAAGTTCAAGACTATAAACTATTTAGGCTACAATTGTAGGAAAAAATATGTGCCCAAATCAAACAGTAAACTTGCAATCCGAAGAGACTATGGAGGAACAACGAACGTCCGATCCACTGAAAACGCATCAGGCTATATAATTGAGGGTTTTGTCACTTATGGACTCCATGTTGCCTTTATTTAAATGATAGGATGTGATATTCGCGAATCTGGGTGCACAAAAGACTGGATAGTCCTCGTTCATAATCATGACAGAACGAAGAAATTTACTTACCTATGAGGAGAAACTTGATAGTCTTGCTTCCTTCGACACAATCATAGGAACCTGGTCGATTCACACACTTTTTTCCAGGGCACCGATCTGTCGGATCTTTGCATTCATCCACATCTGCACAAAATATGACAATCAAAATTAGTAGAGCTTCGTCTCTTTATTGGGGGATTAGGATTGTATGTAAAGCTACATCAGCCTCCAAAGAGCTACTTCTCTTCATTGGTACAGTGTTTCGATGTTGCGTTTCCAATGATTGGCGTGATAAAACGTAAGTGGTCTTACCTTTGCATCCATGTTTAACATAAGGGTTACCGGTGAAGCCCCTATGGCAAGAACACTGCAGAAACGGCGTCACCTTGCGATATGCTAAATTGACGTTGATGTTGCTGCAGTTATAGGAATCGTCGGAGGTGAAGCCATGTTTGTAAATCTCTAGCGCAGCTCGGGAGGATTTAGCTATTCCCCATTCTAGCACTGCTGGGAACCGCCCATTTGCCTTCAAATTTTCGAAGTCTGTAGTTGAAGGTTTGAAGTGCGACCTATCTCCCAAGATGGCATACTCGCATTTCTTCTTTGCCGTTGGCTTGTCGGGGTGGAAAGTGACGCTGAAAGCCTGAAGATCCGAGGTAATCGTGGTGTGGCAGCATCCGTCACTGCCCGAACAATTCATTTTCCTATTGACGTTGTCACCGTTTTCACATTTGGACTGGCATCCTATGATAGCAGATTTTGTGTCATCCAATAGAGCACATATGTCACAACCGACGGCAGCGAAGACATTCATCGACTCAGAGAAGATGAACTGGCTTCCTTTCAAGCTCACAGGTGTGAAGCTTCCATATACTCCGCAGGTCACATTCGATGAGTAGAATATGGGAAGACTGACGCTGATCATGCCGTTCATTCCGCCATGGAAATCGGGTAGTGAAATGTTGAGCACCCTCAAGTTGGGCTTTTTCAGTATGGGGACGATACCGTCACTGCCTTTCTGGCAAACAATCTCGTACCACTCATCGAGGAAACACCCAATTCCAATCCCAAAGGGGAAGGGAATGGCAACGCGACCACATGCTCGGGGGCAATTACCCTTCACCAGGGGAGCTGCTAGCGAGGCTTGCTTATGGAGCAAAAGCGACCCTAGAAGCAGAAGAATCTGAAACATTCTTGTTTCTGTTTTCTTTTGTCAGGAAATCGTGGACCTGTTCGAGGAATGAACGGAGGGCACAGTTACTTATACGCCATTTTCGCCTCTTGTCGTGGACACTAGCATATCCGAGGATACTTCTCTGAGCAGAACAGTCAAAGCTTCAGATCCTTGCTGGATTAGAAAATTCTCCACTACTATTTTGGCGGCCAATTAAGAAGGATGTCTCCATCGGTTATGCTTTGAAGGCCATCGCGACTCTTATTTTTCAATCTCAGCCGTATATGAAACAAAAAATAAATAAAAATTAATCACATAAACACAAGATATTAAAGTGATGAGATTTGGAGATATTTTCTTTTCTTCCCCGTTGAAATGTCTCCTTTCCATAAAGGCTCTCTAAGTCATTTTCAGAACGGACGTCTTTGAAGGCTCCTTCGTTGTCCTGGATCTACATGAGGACAAGGCTTGAAAGTTTCTGAGAAACGGGGGTATTTCGGAGATATCCGTGCATGTCCTGGTTGAGTGATTTGTAGTTGCAAACACCCCGTGTCACTCACGCGTAACTGTATATACTACAGCAACGTATTGGTGAAAACAATAAACAAGGTCAAGTCAGCATTTTTCTGTTTCTCTTATTATTGGTGAAAACAATAAACAAGGTCAAGTCAGCAACTGTATATACTACAGCAACGGAGAGATTATATCGTACAATTTTGATAAATTTTAGAATTTAATTATTTTATTTGAAAGTTTTAGAATTCGATAATAAATTTACAATAAGTTTTATGACATTTGATGTACTTATCCAAAGCAAATAAGCACACTGACCTTGTAGACAACCTTTTTTTTTTTTGGAGAAAAGCTTTTCGAAATTGAATCGTCCGATGGCTTGAACTTCTTAGGTCTGATCGAGCCCATGTAAAACCTTCCTCCATGTCATTGCCACCGTATCCGACTGGCTTGGCAGAGCACGAAAACTGCCTTCTTGCCCATTTGATGCATATGCACTGCAAAATGGAGATAGGAACTTTTAATTCCATGCTCTTTTTCTTTCTTTTTTTGACTCACGACTATTATAAGAATGTAGAAACTTCAGAATTAACGGAAGGTCTCTAACTATCAAATGGGTATTTGCAATATTTGGAATTTGAAAAATTGGACCTCCGAACAAAGATCCGTATGCATTGATGCCATGCTACAAGCACGCATATATTGCCACATAAGAATGATGATATTTCATTTTGATATGATTGAGATTATATAAATATTTATAAACGAAGAGGTGGATTTTGTTAGTTTTTAGCATTAGAAAGTAGGAGGGGAGTTTATGGCTGTAACAATTAATTGTGCGGTACCCTCGTAAATCATCTCCCGAAGAAATTGCAAGTGTTTTGGAACCGTGACAAAGTCTTGTGTTAAGAATCCATGTCTTTTTATGCAAGATTCTTAGAGATTGTTTTGCGAAAAATTAAATGGGCTAAACAATGTACGTGATTGGCATAACAGGACTTAGGAAGCACTAAAGAGGGTTGTGACTTGAATGTCATTGTAATATCTATCGTATCTCTTTCATCTATCGTGGAACCTTGCATTGCTCTCCCATTGGAGTTGGTTACATCAACTAAACCATGTATATATGGTGTCCAATTAATTTTCTTGTTCTATTCATTGAACTTTTCAATCACCTTTTTTCATAAAAATTGGTATAAATGATAGGGTAGACTAAGTTGAAGCAAATTGATGTCTACAAAAGAAGAAAATGTGAAAATCAACAAATTTGATGGGAAGGACTTCGATTTTCGAAAATGCATATTAAGGATAATAGCAAAAGAGGAATCTGTGCATACCCTTGTTCAGGGAGAACCAAAGTAAACATGCATTTGGTGTCACTCAATTGTCACATCATGTTAGGTGGTCTTGGGCTTTTCTCACCCCAAAAGTTAAGTTAGCTCAAGAGATGAGGCTACCCCTTCCACAATGGATATGAGACATCTTCAACAATCTCTCTCTCACACATCGGGCCTAGGTTAGAGACACAACAACCCATAACTCTCCGTGTGACTTTTGGGTTCAAACTTTTAGCAACTTGAGTTATGACATCAATGTTAGGCGGTCTTGGGTCTCTTTCACCCCAAAAGCTAGCTCAAGATGTGAGACTTCCCCTCACACTTATAAACTGATCACCTACCCCTTTTCCAACCAATATGGGACATCCTCAACATGCTAAGCATTGTGGAAGAGAAGACCATGCAAATCTAATGGATGTCTATCAAACATGTACAAGAAGCCCTCTATGATCAACACTATCTATTCAATATGACTCTGTTTCCCTTAAAAGATGGGCAAAGGTATATCATGGCTGAGCATATTAGTGAATTCAATTGGAGATGGACTTTGCTAATAATGTACGTGTTTTGATTCTATTATCCTGATTGCTCAATAGTTGGAATACCATAATTCCTCTATGTATATAATAAAGGTTTTACATGCTCGTTGAAAGGCGAAATTTTTGCACAATGACGCTTATTTTTTATTTCGCATTGTGTGTTGTTTTCTTTTTAACTCTCGATCTCTTCTGATTCTGTAAATTCGGCTCAATAGTTGAAACACTGAGTTGGACACGATTTTCACGTTTCGTATGCGCATGGACCTAACACTACGGAGAAAAAGGATATTGACAGAGACTTTAGTAGTTTTATTTACGTAAAAGTAGGGACTGAAATTTAATGTACTGTACGCATTGTTTCATTACAGCTCTGTCGCTTCCTAGTATCTCCGAGGATGTTTCCTTGATGATAGAAATATCAGCTTGAAAGGTAGACGACGCCAATTTAAGCAGCCAAGCGTGACTTTTCCCATTGTTGGGGCCAAAACTTTGTCCTCATCTTTTCTAATGGGAAAGACTTGGAGAATTATCAAGATGAATTGAAATAATTTATCAAGAGTGGACTAGACTTTTGATGACCCCACCCTCCGATTCATACTTGTTTTTTCCTTCTTTTCGAAAAAAAAAACCATTTTCCACAACGTCTATTCAAATGGCGACATCATCCAATAAACTTTGACTACGATGACCCGGACGCTTTTTTTTCCTTGACAATGAAATAGGTCGGGCATCTTTCGATCTACAAAGGTGAAGCCAAAAATCACTTTACTAAAGCAAAAGTGGTTTCCTCTTAACTTGTTTAATCGTAGTGAGATGTGCGTGTGCCACGGTCTCTCCCATTATTGAAGCCGAAGTAACTTTTATTGTTCTTAGTCCAATGCTTTTCATGCTCAAGCAATCAATAAAAGCACTTGGGAATGCTATTTTGGCCCCCCGAAACAGGAAAAAAGATGTACGTGAATCATGTGGGAAGTCTTTTGCTTCCACAATGAAAGAGATTCCCAATATCCAAAAAAATGTTCAGTCTCATAAAGTTGTGCATTTTGATCTTGAGTAGTCTCCCCCAAAGGAAGGACATTATCAATGGGTCATCGCATGTGAATTACCAGCCAGCGTTCGTATCTAATCACCAAGCAAGTTCAATATGATTTTCTCGTCTCGTATGTGCACGGACCTAAACCTATGGAGAAAGGGGATAGGGGCCGATTCCCTTGATCCTGTTGATTAATTGGAAAAAGGGGAAAAAATTTCATTTGCTGTACTCTCAAATGTATTTTTGGATCATGCACCTGCTCATAATTTGAGATATGCTAAAGCCTGATTAATTTAATAAAGTTTGACTCCATCATGTTTCTGAAACTGAATTAAAAATCGCAGCTCTTTTCGACTCCAAAAACTAACCAGCGAATCGAGCTGGCCAAAGGTTGAAAGAAGCAGGACGCTTGTTCCATAAGAGTACAAGTGCAACTTTAATGTATTCCACACGATGAGCTGCAACACTGTCGTGATGAATGAACGGGAAACAGAATCCGTGTTGTTGACTAGTCAAAAACAGCAAGTTCCCCCAACTTGTTGTCTGGTCACGAGGTTTCTTCCCACGTATTTTCCTCAGCGAAGAGATTGGGTTGTTTCCTTTTAAGATATCAACAAGGACCACCGCAAACCTCTAAACATTGTTAGGAGAGTGGAAATAAGAAAGAAAATTTGAGACAAGATTTTATCCTAACTTGTTCTTAAACTAAGGTTACATCTAGAGGAGTTACTATAATTAGTACCTTGCACCTCTTTGTTACACTCATCAATTATAAGAGAAATACATTATATATACCTAGTTACTATTTACGAGCCAAAGCTCAAATTCCTAATAAAGTATGAGTTTACATTATAAAAGTCCTCTAGTGGCTTGCCAAGTCAGCCCTGGGACTCCCACCTGCTCACCAGGGAGCAGAATTAATTTGTCATCCTATTAATGAGGAGTATGAATGACAACCCAACACACATCACTTTTTTATCGGTAAATTGACCCATTTGGAAGTCACCACAGGCATGTTCCCAGTCGATGGGGAGTATGAATAATACCCCCAGAACACGTCTAATTTTTATCAGTTAATTGACTCGTTTGGAAGTCATCACGGGCAAGTTCATGTACAGCTAGAGATTCTTGTGAGGGATGATGCCAAAAAGGGCTGCCTTTGCCATGGTTCGCGATGTGAATGGCTGCAAATTTGAAAATGCTGCTACATCCCAGTTCACATGATAAGACTTGTTCGATCGTAGAAATGTCCAAGCTTGAGCACATCAAGTCCCATCTATACGGAGCCAATTTGCACGTAAACAAACCTACGAACACCGGCATGGTGGGATCCAATGGATAACTCGTTGATAATGGCCCCTGTGGTCTTCAGCGTTAAGAGAATTATCCTAATAATTCTCTAACATTCAGTAACATTATCACCTGAGGACATTTATCGGAACGGGCCATTGACTTAAAGTCTTCGACAGTGATAGAATAGAGAGACCATCAGTCCTTTTCTAGCCATTGCGCCAAAGACGACTTTCCTTGGCCCACGCGCTTCAAGTTGATAGGCCATCAATAAACTTGGCTAAGTCAGTGGTCTTGGGTTCACCTATCTTCCCCAGCATCAAAAGTTATCGCTATTCCATCATTGAGGCTCTGACGAACTTGTGCTCTTGGGCACTGCTACCTCATGGGAACAAAATTATACACTCGGGCAGGCTATATGTTGACAAGCTTGTATTTAGGATTTCGGATGGTGCTGAGGAGCTGTAACTCGCATGTAATATTTTGTAGTGGACCCTTGGCAACTCAACCCTTTGGTTTTTTCGTTCTTCTGATCATTGTTCCGTAACTTCCAAGTTAACACAAACACTTTCGTCATTTGATATGATAAGAGCATGTGAATTGGAAATGAAGATGCATCTTGCAGATGACCTATTGTCAAAAATCCTCAAAAATCACAAAATGGACGAGTACAAGGAATGGAGTAGCGTGCCATTTGGGCCTAGGAGAACGCGCAGCAAATCAGTGCCATTTCCAGGAATTTTATCCAGGGAAACAATGCAATTTTCGATCATGAGGATCCCATCGGCAATTCGTATTTCAATTTGAGATTTCTACTCCTGATTATGCCTTTTGGTCGGCAACGTTTTGTCAATTCCTTTTCTTCGGCGTCTCCGGTCCAAGCGAATGGGTGTGGGCTTAACGGGGCCCTTGCTGCTAGAGATGCCCAATTTATTGGATACTTTACTTTTTTGGGGAAGGAGATTTGGGTTTTAGAGATGTACACCACGAGCTGGTGACCATTGATGAAACTTTCCATTACAAAAAATGTTCCAAACTTATGAAAAATATGCCAGAGCTAAAAAAACTATATCGAAAAAAGAGAAGCCCATATTGGTCATGATCCCTCTTTCTCACTCGTAGTTTTTGAGGCGATTATTAAATAAACATGGAATCTATGATCTATTGAATAGAAAAGTAGATAGAATATTGAAAAATCACAATTATTAATTTTTGTTATCGAACAGATTTAATGCACATGTGAAAATACAATCATTTGAATGGAAAAGTTTTTTAATGAAAGAATTATACAACCCAAGGAGCGCATCTAAGGTGATCTCATGTTGTTGAAAATAGTGTCCAGGATAGTTCGAACTACAAAAAATCTGTTGTTTAAATTTCACGATTTTGTGCTTAATTTATAATGCAACAATGAAGACTTATAAATTAATTTATGATCCTTAAGAATTTTGTTTCGATAAACAACACGACTTTCAATCCTTAAGGGCATTTAATCAAACATTACTATCGTGACATATCAATGGAAATACGAAAAATGGGTACCCAACATCTTCGACACTTAAAATGAGGAGTAAATATCGACATAAAGACCCTTGGAGTGTCAAAACTTGGCACGGGGGACATTTAAGTGCCAAAAGTTACAAAATGTACATTTAAGTATCAAAATCGAAGCAAAAAGGATCAGTTAAGTGCCAACGATGAAAAATTCCGACAAAACTATCACATGTCCATTTTCCGGCTATTTTATTTGTTGATGGAGCATTTTTTTAAAAAATAAAAAATCCATGTGGCAATTTTAATAAAAAAAAATTGTCCACGTCAAACTAAAAAATAAATTTAAAATCGATTTTATTTTTTAAAAAAAAAGAAGAAGAAGAGGAAGGGCAGCCCTTGCCGGATCCCCCTTCCTCTCTTTTTTTTTATTAATCAAATTTATAATAATATTTTTTTAATTATTTAATATTATTTAATTAATAATTTTAAAATCCACATCGGCGCAAAACGACGTCGTTTTGATTAATTTTTCACCGACTTAGTTTCTGGTGAACCACGTAAGCAATTTATATTATTAAAATGAGTTACGTCGGATTTCCGGCAATTTTCGTCGGAATTGGCACTTAAGTGATTCAATTTTAAAAAAAAAGTGGCACTTAAGTGTACATTTTGTAACTTTTAGCATTTAAATATAATCTCGTGTCAAGTTTTGGTACTTAGGCTGTACTTATGCCTAATATCTCTTATATACGAGTTGGTCCATGCACGGTTGATGTTTTACTATTTCTGTTTTGTTATTGAAAATTGACAAGAAAGGTTGGCTTGGATTGGGAGAGATGATTCTGCAACTAGTGGGGTTCTTTGATGTAGATATATGTAGTTCGGGTGGTGAGTTTGATACATCACGTAGGGAGGATTTAAATGATATCTTGATCTGAGCAGCCGGAGCATTGGCTGCCGGCAACAATCCTTCTGTGCCATCAGAATTTCAGTGCGATCTTCAGGGAAGAGCCGGGCGGAGAAGGCGGATGCAAGTCTGCCTTCTTTTCAGGAAGGGAAACGTCTTTCTTGTGTTTTTTCCCCCAGCAAGTAACAATCTAATTAAATCGCCAAGGCTGGTGCACCGTGTGACTGATGTAAGTTTTGCAACAATTGAATTGACGGCAAGTATGTAAGGATCTGAAGATGAACGAAAATCACTGCACCATGCTCGAGCTAGATGATAGTAATTTGCATAGTATCTCCAAATTGGCACATAGACGGTCAGATAATGCCTAACTAATTACAAGAACAGAATAAATTTGGGATTGGCATGACTTCACGGGTTATTGATCCCAAACACAGAATGAGTTCATTACCAATAAATAACTAACCAAAATCCTTTTATTATTAAACTAACAAGCTTCCCCCCTTTACTCTTTTCTCTTTCTTTTGCTCTGAAGCCCGATGTCCATGACAAACGCAGCAATATAACTCGTAAGTGTAAGAGGCAAAATAGATCTTCACCGCATCTCACTAGGCAAGAGCAGCTGCACATCCGAAAATGTAATGACATCCGCGTTGATGTTTGACTTGCTAGATTTAGAAGCAGCAGCACAAGGTTGAGTTGCGTCACAGTCCTCTTGATTTTTCTGAATACCCAAAGAATTTGGGAGCTTCCTTATCCCCTCCAACTCCATTGCCACTTCTTTCATTAAACTCAAGCACCTTTTCACAAGGTCAACAACTGCTGCAATATCTTCCTTCTTATCTTCTTTCAAAACTTGAGCATCCACATTGTTGAACAACCGATTCTCCTTTATTGAAATTATGAAATAGGTTGCGAGGCTTCCGCCTTCTTCCTGCCTCAATGATGAGATTGACTCTTATTCCCATTGAGAGTTCAATAATGACAACTCCGAAGCTGTAGACATCGCTTTTGTCTGTAAATTGACTTGATTGGAAATACTCAAGAACTAAATAGCTGAAAGTCCCCTACACCAATGTGGTCACATGAGGTTGATTGAGAGAAATGGACTTAGAAGTGTCAGAATCTGCCACTTTTGAGCACTCAGTTCTCTCTGCCTTTGGAGCTCTCTCTTCTCACTACCTTCCTCGTCCTCAGACGTTCTCTCCTTTTATATGAGGAAGGGAAGGAAACAAGACAAAAATGGACTCCACAAATGTCAACAACGATGTCAAGTGCGACTTTCCCATTGTTGGGCACATAATTTTGCCATCATCTTTGTCGTGAGAAAGCGTTGGAGGACTACCAAAATGAATGACTTTTTTAAGATCTTGCGTCACGTACCCCGTTAATCACATTAGAATTGAGATATTTATTCTTTTCCTTTCCGTTGGAAGAATAGTAGGCGGAAAAAATGACTTATTTCTTCGATACGCAATAAGGAAATTACCCCAGTAACGTATATTGGATCACGAACGAACGGTGAACGATATAACTTCACATTGGTCTGAACACAATCAAGAGAAAAGTATTCACATTTCATAGTGTTAATGCCAATTATTCCTCAAAGCAAATAATAGAAATTTTGAGTAGGGGTGATAGAGTCCAGGGTGGGTAGGGTTCAGACCTGGACCCTGTACCCGACCCTGTTATAACCGGTTCATCTTTTCTGGACCATGTACCCTACCCTGTTTTTATTGGACCCTGTTTTGGACCCAACCTTGTTTTTCCAATCCGGGAACAGGGTCAACCCTGTTTTCATTAGAACCTGTTTTGTAATTGTTCAATATTCTATACGCCTTCGAATTTTACATTAATTAACGAAAAAACAACAATGTAATTCTCATAACATTATAAGACAAAGCAAAAATCCTAAGAATGCATAAGTATTAGCAATAAATATGGATCTAATATTAGTCTCATTCTCACAAATACTTCTAATATGACCTAATGTGCTTACTTATGTGTATGCGACAGAGCTTTTATTAAAAGAACGTCTTTCTTGAGTTGGACTGAGAA
This sequence comes from Angophora floribunda, assembly GCA_014182895.1. Taxonomy (NCBI): domain Eukaryota; kingdom Viridiplantae; phylum Streptophyta; class Magnoliopsida; order Myrtales; family Myrtaceae; genus Angophora; species Angophora floribunda. Next base: position 12,553,412 of record CM024715.1, read on the forward strand.
TTAGTGCTACAATAGTTGAAAGTGGGATCATTAAAAAAGAAAAATAATTCATGAGAACAATTTTTTTTAACAATTCTTTCAAAACAATTCTCTCTTAATTTGATTAAGAGAAAATCTTTCTTTTGTTAACATTTCTTCAAAGACAAAGAGACTCAAAAATATTATATAGAGAGAAATTTTTTTATTTTTAACAGGGTAAAAACCGGTTCCAAAACCGATCCGGTTCTGGGTGGGTCTTTGCTTGGACCTTGTTCCCAAACTGGTTGCAACCGGTTTCCCAAAAATTGGAACCTGTACCCGAATATGAAACCCTGATCAAACATCAGTAATAGGGATAGAAAAATAGACAAACACCATAGTAGCAAACAAGTTCATATAATCATATATCAGATTAATTCCTAAAGGAACGTTTCTAGTTACAACCCAATAGTTACTAGTTCTTTTCCTTTCAAGCCTACCAAAAAGAAGTCAAGGTTGGGTTCAAAAACTCATGCCCTACTCACCCATCATGGACTATCTAAACGCATGGACCATCTGAGTCAAGTTTTGTCGAGTCTTCGTCAAAAGGTTTGATGTAACTAGTATAAACACCTAGAGGGGGGTGAATAGGTGTTGAGGAAGTTTACGCGCAAGTAATATTGATTTATTGCAATCCACAAACAGAAATTAAATAGAGAGAGTTAGAGAAGATTGCAAAAACTGTTTATAGTGGTTCGGCTTTAGACAAGCCTACGTTCACTCTCTGGGCGACCAGCCAATCGGCTGTATTTCACTATATGATCAACGGTGATTACACACTCTCGAGTATTTGTACTTGGTGATGATTCGTCTCACTAAGTCACTCTCTTTTGTAATACACTGAGATCACTCGAATATGCACTATGAACAACAATTGAAGAACGGAATCAGCTTTTGAATAATGTTCATCTACTCTCCCCCTAAGTCTCAACCTATCCTTAAATACTCTCCAAGCCACACTCGACCGTTGGCTCTTTCCTTGAGAGTTTAGTCTTCCCTTTCTTGAACAGAATTTATAAGGCAAGTCTTTTTTACCGTTGAGGGTAGATCAGATCCCCTTAGATTTTGTTCGCCCATACAATCAGAATTTGGGCTTCCATAAGTGCTCTATTCTTTTTTGGAAGTTGTCCACTAATTGATCATGTCAATCAGATTAACATAACAGAATCAACATAAATAAGGTAAGTGAAATACTGTACCGTTGGTGATCTTATCTTGTAGATTCATCTTAAGTCTAACAGTCTTAAGTTCTGAGTCTGCCTAGATTTTCAGTCTGGTACGTTCAGACTTAAAATCTCAGTCTGATCGAGTCTTCCGTCTGGTACGGACAGACTCTAAGACATCTCATGCTTTATCCTCTGCTATAAGCAGACTTTAAAGCCTATGTTTTTCTGAGTTCTTTTCCTTCAAGAGATTAGTATAAATATCATTCATAAAATGTTTTGTAAGTATCAAAACTAGGAGTTTTCTCAACAAGGTTCAAAGGTCATATATGGATGGGGGAGAATCAGGATTCGTCACTACCCCATCGGGAGGGTCCAACTCTAGGGGAACCTAATCCACATCTTCAGGGCCCTTACCAGGCAAGCCATCACCCACCCTCACATTACAGCCTACAAACCAATGGAGGATCTACAATCCCGATCCTTCTTCCACCCAGAATGTGGAGAAACCTGTGGATATTGGGTATAAACTACAATTGAGAAACACTCGAGTATGTAAATGATTATAATCCTGTAATTCTTCAATTTATTATTGAATTATTTGCTGTCTCTCTCTGTGGACATAGCTTCCAACATTCAAATTGAACTATGTAAATTTATTGTGTCCTTTTAGTATTCCTCGTTTTATTTGTCTGTCGATTTCTATAGCTCCCAATATTATTGCAAAGTTACGATCTGCTTCCACTGCACCACCAATCACAACAAGGTCCATGCACATACAAGACGTGAAACTCATGTCTGAACTCCATTTTTCAAGTTTTTTTGTTTGTGCTTTCCCTCACGGTACAAGCATCAGTAGCTGCACCTGGACTTGCAAAGCTTAACTGCACTGACACATACGCGAACGTCACCATACCCTTCCCCTTCAGAATACGAGATGTTTTTTTCTCTATGAATCCTTTATTTTTCATAAGTTTGGAACATCTTTTGTAATGAAAATTTTCATCAATGGTCACACAGCTCGTAGTATACATCTCTAAAACCCAAATCTCCTTCCCCACAAAAGTTCAGTATCCAATAAATTGGGCCTCTCGCCAGGGCCCCCTTAAGCCCACATCCATTCGCTTGGACTGGAAACGCCGAAGAAAAAGAATTGGCAAAACGTTGATGACCAAAAGCATAATCAGGAGTAGAGATCTGAAATTGAAATATGAATTGCCAGATTAGTGAAGATACCGGGGTTTGTAACTTTTCATTCATTGAATCGTGTAGCCCTTTTTGAAAATAGATGAATATGAGTAAGAGAAGACACCGTACTGGTCTTTTCGTTCGGATCTTGTTGTAATTCTCTCGATTGGTTCTGGTTCCGAGGATGTGATGCGCCCGACCCACGCAGTTTACCCCTATGCCCGCACCACCGAAATCGAACAGCAATGCATCCCTTATGGGTCGTCTGCTATCGAGTTGAATCTAAGTGTTTAGGTGGCAAGGGAAAGCTCAAGAATCTCTTCTAGCTGATGAGTAAAAAAATATTCTGATAATGTGACAGACGATGGGAAAAGACATCGAATATGTGCTCTTACATTAAATTCATGATATTTATTTGGTTTAGCGGTCTCATGCTCATCTATTGTTCACAACATCTCGCTGTGTCATGATTGCACGTCTGACAAACTTGTGGTGATGGGCACTGTCACCTTTTGTGGAGAGAATTATGAACTGCTGACACGCCAGCGAAGCTATATTGACAAGCTCGTTTCTGAGGTCTTGAGTAATGCTAAGTAATTATAACGAAAACATAATATTTTGCAGTGAATGCGGGACTCTTCTGATAAAGTCGAGAGGACCATTAGCGTTGGTCGATTAGCTTATCAACCCTCTCTTCCTCATGATCACATTTCCAAACTTTCAAATTAACACAAACACTTCCAACACCTAATATATTAAGAGCTTCGCAGATGGCCTCTTCAGAAAAATCCACATAGGAAAGTATCACAACAAAGGACAAGCACATTTAACGAAAATTAGGCGAAACAATCCAATTCTTGACTCACGAGATTCCGATTGACCATTGTTATCATATTTTGATTTGGGATTTTGATTCAAGATCTTGCCTGTTGCGGCGCCACGCTTTGTCAATTTCTTTTCTTTTGTCGTGTTAAAAACATCAATTAACCAAAAATAACCGCATTGAGATTTTTAATTTGAGATTTCGATTCAAGACCATTGCAATATTAGTTATTGATGTTTTCTTGTGGACAGATTCAATAAACGTGTGAAAATATAATCGACGAGATAGAAAAGTTCCTACACAAATAATTTGGCAAATACAAGAAATACACAACTCAGGGAACACATCTAAGGGGAACGTATATTTTAGACAAGCAGCCTCAAGGAAATTCGAACTACGGAAAATCCATGTTTTGAGTCCAAGATTTGTCCTCAATTTATTTGATGTAAGATTTTGATTCTGACATAGTTCGATTTTCCAACGGGCCGCTATGTCCAGTGAAACACGGTGAAGTTATGTCTAGGTGTTGTACGGATGGTTTCTATTATTATTTTGTGATTGCCTATTGATGCTATTGTAGCAACATGTACCTATAATTCTGTGGTTGCTATTGCCATGTATTATGAAATTGTCTAAAAAGAATGCGATAAATTTCACAATCTATGCTGATTTTCTTCTAAGATATACGACTATAAAGTTTTTTTTTTTTCCATCAGGAAAGAGTGTGGCAAACGAAATTATAATTTCCTTCTTTTGACAATTCACACACAACAAAATCCTGAAATTCTTCTTGAGGTAATAACTCATCTGAGAAAATCTAAATAGAACTAATTTACATCGATTCACTACACATGAGTGGCTGCACGTCCGATAGCGAGATTATGTCGGCGGACGCAACAGAATCCCAACATGTACTGGTCTCCCTCTTTTCATGAGTGAATCCGTGCCTGATGGCAGGATTCTCCAGCTTTCTAAGTCGCTCCAGTTCACTTGTCACTTCCTTCATTGTAGGTCGCATCTTACCATGTAAATTCAGGCATCCTCTTGCAAGGTTCGCAAAGGCGACAATCCCTTCTTCCTTGCCTTGCTTCAAAACTTGAGGGTCAACTATGTCGAACAAGTAGTTCTCATCCATCGACAAGAGGAAATAGCTTGCGAGGTTTCTCTCGTCCTCATCTCCAAGAAGTGAGACTGGCTTTCGCCCTGTCAAGAGTTCAACAAGGACCACACCAAAACTGTACACATCGCTCTTCTCTGTGAACTGGCTCGATTGAAAATACTCGGGATCTAAGTATCCAAATGTCCCTTGGACTACTGTAGTCACGTGAGTTTGATAGAGTGAAAGCGATTTGGAAGTGCCAAAGTCAGCCACTTTTGCACGATACTTGTCGTCCAAGAGAATATTAGTAGACTTGATATCCCGATGATAGATCGGGATTGATGCCGATGAATGTAGATAGGACAAGGCTCCTGCCACGTCGGTGGCAATCTGAAGGCGTGCCCCCCACGATACAAGAGAGTCATGTAAATATTGGAAGAGAGTCCCATTCGGTATGAATTCGTACACCAAAAGCGGCGACTCTGTTTCCAAGCAACACCCAAGTAGCTTAACTATATTCCTGTGGTTGATTTGCGAGAGAATGGCAATCTCGTTGATGAACTGTTCAACTTTTCCCTTATCGATCGCCTTTGACTTCTTAATGGCAACGATTCCTCCATCCGCAAGCATACCCTTGTAGACAGTTCCTTGCCCACCTTGGCCGAGGATTCTGTTCTTGTTGAAATTGTCAGTGGCCTTCTCCAAATCCTTGGAATTGAACAATTTGCTCTTGTCAACATTGGTCTCAGATGAACATATTTGTTGCTGCAACAAGAGACCCCCATTCTGTCTGAAGAACCTCTCTTTGAGCTTGATTTCTTTCCTTTTCTTCATGAAATTGGACAACAACCATAGTAAGAGAACCAAGAATAGTGCTCCTAGGCCTGCTCCGATACCTGGTTTATTAAAGTGGTATGAGCATTACCAAAAGCGAGCATCGAGGATTTGTATTGTGAAATAACATGGAAGCTAACAAATTATGCAATTCACATGTGAAAAAGAAATTAATAGAGTAAACGAGTAAGAGAAGGACATAAGATATTTATGTGATTTGATTTGAGTTTAGGTGCTTACTACACGGGAAGAGGCCACCACTAAGAAATCCACTATAAATCTAGGTAATATAGAGTTTATAATCGCTCAAGTGCTTCCCAGTCCTATATTACACCCAAAGCAAAACTTATAAGTATAATTTTACAATATCTCACAAAGAACTCACTTAGGAAACTTTGAGAGAGAACCCCAATACCTTGTTGTTTGCATTAGTGCATAATAACCGAATAGAATTTCATATACATATACACATCCAAAATAGAAAACCTACTCAAATTAGGAAACCACTAAAACTAGGAATACTCTCAAACCTAGAAACCTACGTTGGATTGAGTTTTTCTTTATAGGCTCAAACTTGAGACCTATTCTCAACAAAGTCCACATTGACTCGACATTTGCAGCCAAGTAATAGTGCTCATTATCTATGCCATCTCTCCCAATGCTCTACGGGCACTAAAATAGAGTAGCAGCCAAAAAACATCAATCTAATACTAGGTTTACAAGGAGAATTTTTCTCCTTGTGAAAATTTAGCATTTGACAAAACATTAATCTAATCAATAGAGTAGCAGCCAAAAAACAAAAACATAGATATTGGTCAAATGAGATTATCTAAGAAGAATTATCAAAAAAGTCATAAACCTATTGTAATTGTGCCAATTCAGTCCTAAATTTTTTTTTTGTCAATTTAGTCCTAAACATTTTTCAATTGTGTCAATTTAGTCCCTCTGACCAAATTTGGCCGATTGGTGCTGAAATGGATGCTAGCCAATGCCAACCATTCAAGGAACATTGACGTGGTAATTTTTAAATAAATTTTTATTTTTTTTGAAATTTTTATTGTTTTTTTTCTTTTTTCTTTTCTCTACTGTTCTTCTTCCCTGAATGTTTTCTTCTTCTCCGACCATCTTCTTCTTTCCTCTATAGTGGCCGACAAGGCTCCGGCAAGGGTCATCAACCACAGGGCAAGGGTCGTGGTCCTCTCCTGGCCTTGCCCACCCTCACCGATGGTCTCGCCTAGATTTGGGCAATCTATTGAAGTGGCTGATAAAGGACAATCTGCTCTACGACAGGCTAGGGACCAGGGTCCTTGCCACCAACAAGAGCGGCAAGTCGAGATTGGAGACGGGAGAAGAATAGCGCCACTCATAACGATGGGGACTCTGCTGGCAGGGACAACGGAGAGTGGTGGGGACGAGGACAACTGCAAGTGGCGGGGACTGTGCAAAGCCATTTGCCGAGATGAAGTGAAGAGGCTGGTTATTGTCGAAGCTTCTCGAAAGTGGGAGTATAACAGCAGATTCTCGGTTTAGGTCTGGTTGGTGCAGGTAGGGATGACTAGAAAAATCCTTGAAAAGCGTGAGAAAATCTTCCTCGCTCGTGGCAAGGCTGCCGGCAAGGGTGTGCAAGGTCGGGAGAGGGCCACAACCCTCGTCAGAACCTCGCTAGCCACTGTATGGGGAAGAAGAAGACAATAGGGGGAAGAAAATGGTCGAGGAAGAAGGACAATAGGAAGAGAAGAAAAAAAACATAATAGAAATTTTCAAAAATATAAAAAAGTAAATATTTAAAAGTTGCCATGTCGATGTTCATTGGATGGCTGGCATCGGTCGACGTTCATGTCAGTGCTGGCCGGCCAAATTAAGCCGGAAGAACTAAATTAACACAATTGCAAAAGGTTTATGACTAAATTAACATAAAAAAAAAGTTTATGATTGAATTGACATAATTGCAATAGGTTTATGACTTTTTTTGTAATTCTCCAAATTATGTACTAAGGACAAAAAGGGAAAAACCCGGTGTAAGGTTTGACGTATAGCATTTGTTGTTGAGTCAATCAAGCTAAAGACTATAGACTAGTTAGACTACAATTGTAGGAAAAATTATCTGCCCAAATCAAACAGCAAACTTGAATACCGAAGAGCTATGTAGGAACAATGAACATCCGATCCACTGATAATGCATCAGGCAAAATGAAGGAATTTACTCACCTATGAGGAGAAACTTGATCGTCTTGCTTCCCTCGACACAATTATAGGAACCTCGTCGATTCACACACGTTCTTCCAGGGCACTGATTGATCTGAACATCGCATTCATCAACATCTAAACGAAAGATGACAATCAAAATTAGTAGAGCTTCGTCTCTTTATTGGGGGATTAGGATTGCATGTAAAGCTACTTCAGCCCCAAAAGAGCTACTTCTCTTAATTAATGGTGTTTCAGTGTTGCGTTTCCAATGATTCGTGTGATAATATGTAACTGGTCTTACCTTCGCATCCATGTTTAATATAGGGGTTACCGGTGAAGCCCCCACGGCAATAACACTGCAGAAATGGCATCGCCTTGCGATACGCTAGACTGAAGCTGACCGTGCTGCAGTTGTAGGAATCCCCGGAGATTGAGCCATCTTTGTAAATCTCTAATGCAGCTTGGGAGGATTTAGCTATCCCCCATTCTAGCACGGCTGGGAAACGTCCACTTGCCTTCAACTTATTGAAGTCTATAAGTCCAGGTGTGAAGTGCGACCTATCTCCCAAGAAGGCATACTCGCACTTATGCTCTGCTGTTTTATTGTCAGGCCGGAAAGTAACGCTGAAAGCCTGAAGATCCGAGGTAATCGTGGTGTGGCAGCATCCGTCGCTGCCTGAACAAGCCCTCTTCCTAACAACGTTGTTATCTTTTTCACAACTGGACTTGCATCCTATGATGGCAGACTTTTTGTTATCCAATAAAGCACATATGTTGCAACCGACGGCGGCAAAGACGTTCCTTGACTCAGAGAAGACAAAATGGCTTCCGTTCAAGCTTACAAGCGTGAAGGTTTGGTTTCCCCCGCAGCTCCCATTTGGTGAGTGGAATATAGGAAGACTGACACTGATCATGCCGTTCCTCCCGCCATGGAAATCTGGTAGCGAAATGCTGAGCACCGTCAAGTTGGCCTTGTTCAGTATGGGGATGGCACCGTTGCTGCAGAGGATCTCATACCACTCGTCGAGGAAACACCCGGTTCCAATCCCGAAGGGGAAGGGAATGGCGATGCCACCGCATTTTTGGGGGCAATTACCCTTCACCAAGGGAGCTGCTAGCGAGGCTTGCTCATGGAGCAAAAGCGATCCTAGAAGCAGAAGAATCTGAAACATTCTTGCTCCTGCTTCTTTGGTCAGAAAATGGCGGACCTGTTCGAGGAATGAACGGAGGGCGCAGTTACTTATACGCCACTTTCTTCTGTTGTCGTATCCGAGGACACTTCTTTGAGCAGAACTTTCAAAGCTTCAAATCCATCCTGGGGTAGAAAATTCTCCCCACCTATTTAGGCGGCCAACTGAGAAGGACGTTTCCATCGGGCTTGCTTTGATGGCAATCGCGACTATTATCTTCCAATCTCAGCTGAATATGAAAAAGAAGAAGAAAATTAATCAAATAAACACAGAGACATGAAAGTGATGAGAATTGGAGATATTTTCTTCTGCTCCCCGTTGAAATGTCTCCTTTCAGAAAAGGCTCTCTAAGTCATTTTCAGATTGAAGGACTTTGAATTTTCTCTGGAGCCACACGAGGACAAGGTTTGAAAGGTTCTGAGAAACGGGGTATTTCGGAGATATCTGTGCACGTCCTGGTCGAGTGATTTGTATGTAGTTGCAAACATTCCGTGCCACTTATACATAACTGTATATACTAAAGCTACGTATTAGTGAAAACAGTAAACAAGGTCGAGTCAGCATTTTTTTTTCTCTTATTAAATTTTCAAGTTCTTTTTGATGTGCCTTACCAAAAAAAACAAAAGTTCTTTTTGATGTGGCGCTTGGGGGATGCCACATCAGGCCACGTGTTTTAAGAACATAAATAAATTTAAAAAAGGCCACGTCGATATGTTCTGGTAGTCAAATTGAATAGGTTAATGGAGATATTTTATCTTATCAATTTGATTAGTTTTAGAATTTTATTATATTTAAGTTTCATGACTTGTGATGCACCTGTTTGAAACAAATAAGCACATAGACCTTGTAGACAGCCCTTTTTTTATATTATTATTATTGGAGAAATGCCTTTCAAAATTGAATTATCCGATGGGTTTAACTTCTTCGGTCTGATCGAGCTCACGTAAAAACCTTCCTCCATGTCATTCCTTTTTTTTTAGTCGCGACTATTCTAAGAACGTAAGAACTTGAGAATTAACGGAAGGTCGCTAACTATCAAATGGGTGTTTCCAATATTTAGAATTTGAAAAGTTGGACCTCTGAACGAAGATCCGTATGCGTTGATGCCACGCTACAAGCACGCATACAGTGCCGCATATGACAGACGATATTTCATTTTGAAAATGGCTGAGGTTGTATTAATATTTATAAAGTAAGAGGTGGATGCTGTTGGTTTTTGGCCATGAGTGAGTAGGAGGGAGCTTTTGGCCGTAACAATTAATCGTGCGGCATGCTCATGAATTATATCCCGAAGAAAGTGCGAGTGTTTTGGAACCATGGCAAAATTTTGTGGTGAGAATTTGTGTCTTTCTCTGCAAGATTGTTAGAGATTGTTTTGTGAAAAATTGAATGGGCTAAACACTATAAGTTATTAGCATAATTGGGTTTGGGAAGCATTAAAGAGGACTGTGACAAGAGTGTGATTATAATTTCTATTGTATCTCCTTCATCTATCGTGGAACCTAGTGCTACTCTCCTAGTAGAATTGGTTACACTGGCTAAATCACGTAAATGTGATATCCAATTAATTTCTTTGTTCCATTTATTAATCTTTTCGATTGCTAGGTCAGGTTGAGTTGAAGCAGATTGATGGCGACGGAAAAAGGAAATGCGAAAATCGACAAATTTAATGGGAAGGACTTTGATTTTCAAAAATGCATATTAAGGATAATATGTACCAGAGGAATTTATGCTTACCTTTGTTTAGGGAGAACCAAAGTCGATGAAGTAAGCTGATTGGGGTTTGATGGACAGACATGCATTGGGTGTTACTCTATTGTTGTGTTGATCATTGTGGAAGAGAAGACCATGTAAAAATAATGAATGTCTATTGAGCATGTATGAGAATCCCTCTACAATAAAAAATTTCTATTCAAGAAGACTCCATTTCACTTAAGAGATGGGCAAAGGTGCATTGTGGCAAAGCATATTAGTGCATTGAATTGGAGATACACACTCTACTAATAATGCATGTGCTTTGATTTGATTATCCTCGTTACTCAACAATTGGAATACTATTTCTCTATGTATATATTATAGGTATACCTCCTCATTGAAAGGTGCAATTTTCTTACAATTTTACGCCTATTTTTTATTTCAAATTTTTTTATTACAGCTTTGAATCTCTTCTAATTCTTCAAATTGGGCATGATAGTTGAAACATCAAGTTCGACGTGTTCCTCACGTTTCGTTTCGTATGCGCATGGACCTAACACTACGGAGGAAAGGGATATTGACAGAGACACTTAGCAGTGTTATTTCCGTGAAAGAAGGGATTCAAATTTCATTTACCGTACGCATTGTTTCATTACACAGCCCTGTTACTTCCTAGTATCTCTGAGGATGCTTCCTTGAGGACAGTAGACGACTCCAAATTTAAGCAGCCAAGTGCGACTTTTCCCATTGTTGGGGCCATAACTTTGTCCTCATCTTTCTCACGAGAAAGACTTGGAGAATTATCAAGATGAAATGAAATGACGTATCGCGAGTGGACTTAGACTTTTTGATGACCCCGCCCTCCTATTCCTACTTCTTTTTCTTCTCCTTTGTCGAAAAAGAAAACCATTTTCCACAACAAGAATGTCTTTTTAAATGGGAAATCATCCGATAAATTCATACGACGACGACCAAAGACGTTTCTTTTTTTTTTTTTTTCCCTTGACGAATGAAATGGGCTGGGCATCTTTTCTATCTACAAAGGTGACACCAAAAATTTGTTTCATTCGTAGTGCGATGCGCGTGTGCCACGGTCTCTTCCATTATTGAAGTGGAATTTATTTTTATTATTCTTAGTCCAATGCTTTTCATGCTCAGGCAATCAATCAAAGCACTTGGGAATGCTATTCTGGCCCGCCCCAAAAAGGAAAAAAGATGTTCGTGAATCATGCACTTGAATTGAATAAAACTAAAAGTAATTCTTGCTTTAAACTAGTCTTATTAATTCGCTAATGCTCTGGATCATGCTGTGAAAAGTATGCTCAACTCTTGGCACTGGTTTATTTTTTTTATTTTTCAGTAAAAATAAATACAACAAACTATTTATGGTACCAACGAGGGGAGAGAGAGACTATAGAGCCGATTTTTTTTTTAAAAAAAACAATTAGGTCCAAAGAAATTTTTTAGACCAATATCCAAAAAATGTTCAGTCAAAAAAGTTGTGTATCGTGATTATGAGTAGTCTTCCCCAAAGGAAGGACAATATCAAGGGGGCATCGCATGTGAATATCTAATCAACGGTAGTATCTAGGATTTTCTTTTTCGCTGGTTCAACTTCATACCTAGGAAGAGAATTTGAAACACTGAGTGAGATCAATATGATTTTCATGTTTCACCTAAACCTATGGAGAAAGGGGATAGAGGCTGAGTCCCTCAATATTGTTATTGAAGTGGAAGAAGGGAAGAATTTTTTATGTGCCGTACTCTCAGATGTATTTTTCGATCATGCACCTCTTCATAATTTGAGATATGCTCCAGCTTGATTACTTTAATAAAGTTGAGTCCATCGTGTTTATGAAACTGAAATCAAAGCGCAGCTCTTTTTGACGCTGAAAAAGTTAAACTAACTAGCAAATCGAACTGGCCAAAGTTTGATGCGAGCACGACGCTTGTTCCATAAGAGTACAAGTGCAACTTAATGTATTCCTTGCGATGAGCTGCAACACTCGTGATAAATGAATGGGAAACAAAATTCCATCTTGTTGGCTGGTCAAAAACAGCAAGTTCCCCTAACTTGTTGTGTAGGCCACGATGACTAATTAGTAAATCAAACACTAGAGCTTATGGTTCAGTTCAAAATGGTTCGATCCCAAAAAAAGACTAAGAATGAAGTTAGGCATTGGAAATTTAAATTGAGATGAGTTAATATAGAAGGATACCCAAATTAAAGGGAAGTAAATTTAACACTAAAGCTCACACGTGAAGGAAAGATTGTTAGGATACGCGTGTGATTTGTGTTGGAGAAGTCATATATCATACAATTGGTTCAGTGTTGAATAGTTAATATATTTTAATTAATCCATAACTCATTAATTTAATAAGTGTTTAAGTGAAAGTGAGTTCGACTAGATATGTTGATGAGTTTGAACTTGGGCGCTCTCTTGATAATTTCTCCAAGTGAAGGTATTGGATTTATATTGCGTGTTCCTAACACGTGTCCCGTTAAGAGTTCAACAAGGACCACGCAAAACTGTACACATTGTTAGGATTCGGTGCATGATCTAAAAAAAAAATAGAGAGCGAAAGCAATAAAGAGAATTTGAGGCACAAGGTTTTATCATTGTTCACCTTAAACAAGGTTTACGTCTATAAAATTTTATTATAATTAGCATATTATACTTTTCTATTACATCCTTCAATTATAACAAAAAAGAGCGGAACGCCCATGTTATCATGTTGATGAGAAGTATGAACCACACTCCAATATACATTTGTTTTTGTCGGTAAATTGACGCGTTTGGAAGCAATCAGGGCCCAGGCAGGTAGGGGATGCCTATAGAGTTGCCTTTGCCGTGGTTCCCGATGCGAATGGCTGCAAATCTGAAAATGTTGCTAGATCCAGGGCCACATGAAAAGATGTCATTAATCATAGAAATGTCAAAGCTTCAGCATATCAAGTCCTGTCTATACGAAACCAATTTACACGTAAACATACCTGGGAAGACCGGCATGGTGGGATCCAATGGATGACTCGTTGATTGCGGCGCCTGTGGTCTTCAATAACGTTATCACATGAGAACATTTATCAGAACGGGCCATTGACGTAAAAGTCTCCAACGGTGATAGAATAGAAAGACCATCGGTCCTATTCTAGCTATTACACTAAAGATGACTTTCCTTGGCCCACAAGGTTCAAGTCAGTGTGCCATCGCTAGACTTGGCTAGGTCAATGGTCTCGTGTCCACTCGGATTGGATGTTATTGCTATGCCATGATTGAGGCTTTGACGAACTTGTGCTTGGGAGTACTGCTATCTCATGTGAGCAAAATTATGGAACCTTGACATGCTGAGTAAACTATGTTAATAAGCTTATCTCTAGGGTCTCGGGTGGTGCTAAGTAACTATAATTCAAATATAATATTTTCTAGTGGATGCTTGGCTACTCAACCCTTTTGTTCTTATGATCACTGTACCATAACTTCCAAGTTAACACAAACACTTTCACCATTTGATATATTAAGAGTTTATGAATTGGAAATGAAGATGCAACTTGCAGATGACCTTGTGAAAAATCCAACATAAAAGATATCACAACAATAGGTACAAGTACAGGGAATCGAGTAGCATGCCATTTGGACCTAGTAGAACGCGCAGCAAATAAATACCAATTCCGGGATTTTTATCGAGTGAAACAATACAATTTTTTGATCACGGGATTCCGATCGACAATTCGTATCTGAATTTGAGATTTCGATTCCTGATATGCCTGTTCGTGGGCCACGTCCTTTTCTTTGTTGTTTCAATTCCAGGCGAATGGGTGTGGGCTTTAGGGGGCCCTGGCTGCAAGACAGGCCCAATTAATTGGATACTGAACTTTTTGGGAAGAAGATTTGGGTTTCAAAGAAGTATACCACGAGCTATGCGACCATTTACGAAACTTTCCATCATAAAAAATGCTCCAAACTTATAAAAGAATAAAGGATTCACAGAGAAAAAATATATGCCAAATTCCAAAAAAAAAAAAAAATCAAAAAAGGGAAGCCGATAGTGGCCATGGTCCCTCTTTGTCACTTGTAGTTTTGTAGGTGATTATTAAATAAACATAGAATCTATGACCAATTGAATATAAAAGTAGATAAAATATTGAAAAATCACAATTATGGATGTTTTTCATTGAACAGGTTTAATGCACGTGTGAAAATACAATAATCTGAATAGAAAAGTTCTTACTCAAAGAAATTGGTAATTGTGAAGTTTGAGACGAAAATACAAAAATTATACAACCCAAGTAGCGCATCTAAGGGGATCTTATGTTGTCGAAAAGTAGTGTCCGGGATAGTTTGAACTACAAAAAAATCCGTAGTTAAAACTCCATGATTTTGTGCTCAATTTATAATTCAATGATGAAGACTTAAAACTAATTTATGATCCATATCAGGACTTACGTTCCTTAAGGGCATTTAATCAAACATTACTATCGTGACAAAATAAATGGAAATATGAAGAAAGGGCACCCAACATCTTCGTTGCCTAAAAAGAGGGGTAAATATCTCTTATATACGAGTTGGTCCATGCGCGATTGATTTTTACCGTTTTTGTTTTGCTATTGAAAATTGATAAGAAAGGTTTGCTAGGATCGGGAGAGACAATTCTGCTACTAGTGGGGTTCTTTGGTGTTGATGTATGTAGTTGGGGTGGTGAGTTTGATACATCACGTAATGAGGATCTAAGCGGCCGAAGCATCGGCAGCCGGTAACAATCGCTCTATGCCATCAGCAATTTAGTGTGATCTGCAGGGAAGAGCCGGGCGGGGAAGGCGGATACAAGTTCACCTTCCTTTCAGGGAAACTGCCTTTCTTTCTTGTTTTTTTTCCCCAGCTAGTAATAATCTAATTGAATCGGGAAGGCTGGTGCACCGTGGGACTGATGTAAGTTTTGCAACAATCGAATTGATGGCAAGTATTCAAGAATCTCAAGACGAACTAAAATCACTGCATCATGTTCAAGCTAGACGATTGCAAAATTGGCAGATACATGCTAAGCCTAGCGAATTCGAGGATTGATATGATTTCACAATTAATTGATTCCCAACATGAAGAAAAAGTTTATTGCCAATAAGCAATAAATAAATAACCAAAATCCTTCTGTAAGTAAACTAGCAAGTTTTCCTCCCTTCTCTCTTTTCTCTTTCTTTTGCTCCGAAGACCGATTTCCATGACAAACGCAGCAACATGACTTCTAAGAATTAGAGGCAGAGTAGATCGTCACCCCATTGCGCTAGGAAAAAGTGGCTGCACATCCGAAAATATGGTGACGTCCAGGTCGATGTTTGAGTTGCTAGAATTAAAAGCAGCGGCATAAGATTTGGTTGCCTCTCGGTCCTCTTAATTTTGCATTGTACCCAAAGGATATTAGAGCTTCCTTATTCCCTCCAACTCCATTGCTACTTCTTTCGTTGTAGGCCTGTTCTCCCATTCAAGTTCAAGCATCTTCTCGCAAGGTTAGTAACTAATGCAATCTCTTACTTCTTACCTTCTTTCAAAATTTGAGCTTTGACAATGTTGAATGAGTGATTCACCATCACTTAAATTATGAAATAAGTTGTGAGGCTTCTTCCTTCTTGTTCCCTTATCGACGAGACTGGCTTTTGTCCTCTTAAGAGTTTAACAATGACAACTCCAAAACATTAGACATTGCTTTTGTCTGTGAATTGACTTGATGGAAAATACTTGGGATCTACATAGCCAAAAGTCCCCAGCATCATTGTGGTTATATGAGTTTGATTGAGGGAAACAAACTTGGAAGTACCAAAATCTATCACTTTTGCTCGATATTTCTCATCCAAGAGAAGATTGTGGACTCGATATCTCGACAACAAAATAGGATGGATATTTCTCCTCCTCCATCACCACCACCTCCACCTCCACCCCGACACTGCCGACGGTGACGCCACCGCCACCACTGTCCAGCTCTTCTCATGAGGCCGTGGCGCCTCCAGCCAGCTTGGCAGCAGCATCAAGGAGGTCCAAATGTATCCAGCTCTAGTCACCGTCCTCGCCCTCTCTTCTTCCTTTGCTCTCTCCTGTCTCCAGCAGACTCCATGGCTCTGGCTGCACGGACTCATATCCAGCCTCCAATGCTGCCATTGAGGTCGGCATATCATGTGGACCGTTTCATTCTCCGTTGGTCGTCAATAGTAAGCTATGAATATGGGGAAAGGGCAACGGCAGATGCCTAGGCCTTGGTCACGAGGACCCGGTCCTCGTGCCAACTTTGAATCCTAACTTGGATGGTGTTCGGTGCATTGCTTTCGGGGGTCTTCACTCAGTCGCGCTGGATTCGCTAGGTCAGGCCTTCACTTGGTAGTGCCGTCCCCTCTCTCTCTTGAAGTGATTGGGAGTGAAATCTTTGTGGCTATCGTTGTTGTTCTTGTCAATTTGATTGGAACGCCGGTTCCGATGGACTTGGGCGTCCTTGGCATTCTAATGTGAAGTGCGCAGCACTCAGGCATTCTGTGTATCATAGAGAGCACTTGCCGAGATTGGTGGAGGGGTCCTGGGATGGGAGGATTTGCCATATTGCGACTACTGGCACCCACACTGGGCCTTTATTGTTCTTTATTTGGGGGATTCTGCAACGGAAGAGACAAATTTCTAAAATTTTTGTAGGGATTTAATTTTGTAAGATAAGTGGCCATTCTAATAGTTTCAGTGAGGTTACTTGCATCCCAAAATGTTCTACTCATTTTCTATCACAATAAGTAGATGGATTTTCATGTTTTTCTGGTAAGAAGTTCAATTTTACAGGGGAAACGCTATCAAAGATGGATAAATGAGTTTCTGCCTTGCTCATCATTATTTCTGATTTTTTTTTTTTTGCAAATTATTTTCCAATGATTGTTTTATTTTCTTCTGCCTTACATCCTCTGGAGTTAGTAGTTAAGCTCTCCCTCACAATTTGATATTAAAAGGAAACTTCATAAGGTTTAACTAGCAATAAGTGATAAGAAAAAGTCATAGCTTATGGAAATATCCCTTCCCCACCCCTTTTTTCATTGATGCTGTATCAAATTCATCACATCCGTCACTTGCCTTTTGTCTATTAACATACACTAACAAAATTAAAGAAGAAAAATAAAACCCACAAAAGAGAAAAATCGAAGAGGGAAAACAAAAAACAAAACAAAAATAGAAAAAGTGGAAAATGGACTTCGGGATGGCTTGCGCGGTTGGCTGGGGAAGAGTTGGTTAGAACTTTAAGTGGGCCAGGGGCTGATTCTTGTTTTTAAAAAATGTTCAGGAGCCAGGATTTTCTTAAAAAATATGTTTGTGCACGATAACTGTTATTTATTTATTTATTTATTCTTTATTTCTCTAAAAAAGTTGAGTAGGTGAAATTTTCAAAAATTTAAATCCTATCTTGAATCACACCAAATATGAGAAAGGATTTTTTACAATTTGAAAGATATTTGAAGGATTTCTAATCCTACCTTATCCTATTCTCTATCTTAATTTAAATTTGGACTACCAAACACGGCATTAGGGTTTCTCGCCATCTCTTAGATCTTCCTCTCACTCCGCCTCTTCTATCCTTAGGGTTCTCTTCGATCCCTTCTCCCCCTCGCTCCGCCTCTTCTTCCCCCTAGATTTCTGATAATGAATGAAGTCACTAGGGCAAGTTTCTTCGCGGGCGGGCACTACACGTCCTTTGACAATGGTCTACCGCACATCATCAAACCAGTGAAGAAACTAGTATTTACATTCCACAACAGCAACACTGGTGAATTGCTGCAATTCTGCAGCACAAGGAAAGGGGCTCGGAGAAAAGATGTTCGCACTTCCTCCAAGCCCAAGCTCCGAAATATTCAACTAGTACCTAGGTGGTGCTTCTTATTATCAATATCAACGCTAGAATAAGTTTGCTAAAACGAATGTGCATACACATCACTCCTTGATCAGCATTTGAATTTTCACAACTGAAGAAGCCCACGACGTCTAGTCAGATGATGAAACCATATTTCAAATAGTTAAATGTCAACCCTAACCAAACACAAAGTTCAACAGCAATTAGGACGATGACGAAAACCCCCCACTTACTTTGGCAAAATCCACCAACATCCAAGCAATACGCCCCAGTCACATTAAATGTTTGCGACTCCAACAGTCTCATTCGACTTGGGAATTTAACAATACCCGGTAAAGAAATCAACCAAGACCAAGATTTTTACTCAACCAAACTTTGACACGGAGCCAAAAGAATTCGAAAAAAGAGCAGGACTAATCGACGCGCACGAGCTACATGGTCCCACTGGCCAAACCGAATATAAACCAAAACACACAACTTCAGACAGCACAAAAGCAAGCCAAGGCAAGGCAATCGAAATAAACCCTAACAGTGGGTTCAATTATGCGGAACTGAAGCACACGCATAAAGCCTGCACGCACGCTAGAGATCAATCCCGAAGCCATAATCGGACGCCTAAACCACTAGATACAAAGCTAGGAACCGAATTGAAAGGCTCCGGCAACAAAACCACCAAAAGCGGGAAGAAGAAACTGTCTCTTCAGGCTCCACTTCGATTTCAGTTTCGATTTCAAAGTTGGTGCCCTTCACGAAGATCATGATGGGCTAAATCAACACACACGATCAACAATAATGGTCTAAGTAAAACTGCAAGCTTCATATAAGGAAAACAGGGCAATTCTTCTTCTTTTTACCTTCTTCCTATCAAGGGAGAGGGGAACAGAAATATAAAAAGCAATCTGACATAGGCAGACCCAATTCGAACATGAACTCCACTTACATCCACACTCCACTTAGACATCCACGGTTCTATCCTACCAGAAGATGTAGACAATCGGACATTGAAAATAACACAGACTGAAACTCCTCCCATCCTCCGTAAAGCCTAGAGAAAACGGTTCGTCTTGGACAGTCCCTATGCGTCCTCAGGCTTGTTGACTCCTAAATATCGATCCTGATCCTGATCTTGCAGCAATAACTCATCTGGCATCGGACCAAGACACCATAATAGCGTTTTAAAATTTGGCTCCAGTCTCCAAGTATAGGTCGTCCAGATCTGGTGCAATATATGAAAGCTTCCTCGTAGTGTTGGAACCAACAGAAACGTCTGAGGAGCAGAATCACAGCAGAGTGTTAGACAAACTTGAGATGTTACTGAAAATGCAATACGCAATACGATTGATTGATTGAGGAGTACGATTCCGATTTGACAGAGGAAATTGCAAAGAATTCACAAGAAATAATGACTTTAAAAAAAATGAATTTCTTTAGGCATCTCTTCATTTTTTAAATTTGATCGGAGCAACTCAATTCGGTTCTGCTGTAAATCTTCTGATGAGTAGATACTCTGAAAATGAAGGGATCGCCTGAGGTGATATTCAATCAACAAACAAAAATGCCATCTCATCCAAACCAAGAGAGACCTCGCCGAAAGGGAAGGCATCCTGCCTGCCGCCTAACCAGATGTAGCCAGTGACCATGACGAGCGCACCGCTGCCCTTGAGGCCGTCGGGCAGGCAGTCGATTTTGTCGATCTGGAACCGGAACCGCTGAAGGGAGATGAGTTTGGCGAGGATAGCCTCCTTGCCTGGGATCTTTTGGCCGTCGAAGTCCATCTCCGAGTCGTCCCGGTACAGGTTAACCAAGTCCGCCCGGTTCGCATTGAACGTCCTGTAGTAGTCCTCCATGAACCGCTTGGCCTCCGCCATTGCCAGATCCATCTTCTCTCGATCGTTCATCCTCGTCATCTCTCCCTTCTGGTCCTGTTCTTCAGCCATGCAGACGAAAACCCTAGAATCGATCTTAGAGGCGAGAGAGTCTGTGGTTTATGTTTTGTTTTTCTTTTAGCGTTTTATTTGGAATTGTGGTCACCCTCCCTTAAAAAAAATTATAAAAACAAAAACCGAAAATCAGACCGACAGTTTCGGTCCTAGAGGACCGAAACTTTGCTAGGGTAGCAATGCAGACTTGAAGCAAACTTTGCGAGCAATCCTTGTCACACAACATGGAATATCCCCGGTTCAACAAACTTCTGCCTTCGGCGAGCGCCATGTCTATTTGAGTGTAACTCCACGTCTCATTAGCGGGATTGCATTATCTGTCAATTGACAATGTTAAAATATATCCTCATCGATCCCATAAAATATATATCGTCACCAAAAGAAATACAATCGACTAATTCTTATAAATTTAGTGTGGATTGTTATAGAAGTCTTGCTTTTATTCAATGAAAATCAAGTAAATAAATCCAAAATTCTCTTATACACGTGGATAGCACCATAAATAAATAGAATTCAAATACGAATAGAACAAATAAAATTTTAACAAATAAGAAATTGAAAATGTAATAAAAAATAATATGAATAAAAAATTAAAATAAAAAAGATAATATTCGAAATTTAATATAATTGATATTATTGTCAATTATAAATTGAGTAGGGATATATTTTGAACTCAAATAAAAGTTGGGGTTTATTTTGAAACAGAAAAAAAGTTGGGGGGTGTCTGGGATTAAAAATGAGTTAAAATCTCTCCGTCCTTATGCTTCCTCTCCGTCCCTTAGGATCTTCGGTCGCTCCGCCTCCTCTCCGATCTCTTCTTCCTCCTCGCTTCGCCCTCTTCTTCCCCTTGATTTCTCATAATGGATGAAGCCGATAGTTTTTTTTTTCCCCGTGGGCCAGTATTACACAATTTTCTTGTTTTTTACTATGGTGGGCCGTAGATAAAGAGTTTTTTGAGCAACGATTCGATGGTCCGAGGGGAACACTGTTGTTGGCATAGTTGCCATTGCCGCATTTTATGATGGTTTGGGTCAATGCTAGGGGTGTACATGGTCCAGGTAGGCAATTTTCATCCTAGAATTGAGAATTGCCCACTAAGAACCAGTTCCAAAAAGTTGGATTCGGGAACCGGCCACCGGTCCGGTCCAGTCTAGTTCCTGGGTGGACCCATGGAACTAGTCTCACGAGCGATTGTGCCTAATGGCTAGAAACTGGGCTGAACCGCCCTTTTAAGCACGCTTGTTTATTCTAAGCGTGCGGTGATAGAGGCTTTGAAGATGCAAATTCAAGTATAAAAGAATGACTCAAACAAAATTATATTTCGGAAATTTAAGAGTCAACAAAAAGACTGCATTAGTTGGAATGTCTTTGTGAATGTCTTTGTGATGGTGATGGTCTTCTTCTATCTCCCCTACTAAGACTCCATTGTCTCTCGAATTTTCTCCGCCTCTCGGTCTCTCGTGGTGTGATGGCAATTGGCTCCGCTCATATTACTATGATAAGATTTTGATGGATGCAATATGCTATATGCTTGGATAAATGAGTTTAAATGAAGTAGGAAGCAGGTAGTTTAAATTTTCAAATCAGTTTTGCTCACAAATTACAAGCATGTCGACCATCCCCACTTAAGTAAAATCTACACATCAAGGAAACTCCTATTCTTTCTATTCTTATGATCTCATCGTTCGAACCCATCTCTCCAACTTGTTCAATTTTCCTTTCTGGACAAGCCCCTCAAATCAACATAGCGACCAAGGTAAAAATGAACTCAAAAGTAAAGAGAAAGAAAAGTTCCATGCGCATAAGATCAGACAAAAAAATGCGGAACTAATTCAAAATATGGGGCTTTAGAATTTTAATTTTTTTATAATAAAAATTAATATATTGTATTATAATACCGGTCTGGTCCAGGTGGGCGGATCCGCCCATGGAACTAGGAACCGGACCAGTACCCACCGGTTCCGGTCCAGTCTGGTCTGATTCCGGACGGGTCCCGAGTCTGTTGCACACCCCTAATCGATGATGACATAACATTTGTAGGATTTCCAGGATGATCAGGCTGAATAATGGCGTCGCGCAAGTTGCAGGAGTATATTGTTCCCGGCAGCAGGAGTAACCTCCTTCTCTGAGGTATACTTAATTGGTTTAGTTTAATGAGCTAGTTGGTTTAGTAACTTACTTGCATGAATATATTGTTTAGTTTAATAATGTATTCATAACTCATGATTAGCACTTTCTTTTGGAGAAGGAGTTGGCCAAAATGACGAGCTGCTTATTGTGACCTCGGCGTTACGGACTCACGGCAGGGAACGAGAAGCAAGAATTTCTTTATAGGAATAAGTTTTTGCTTCTTCTTTTTTCTGATTCTGATGTAAGTTCATGGTACATTGTATAAGATGATGGAAAGGTGTTCTCCTGTGGTCATGGTGGACATGGTCAGTTGCGCCATTCTTCTATCCAGAGTCAGAAACTTCCTACAGTGGCCGAGGCATTTGCTAATGAGATCTCATCTTTATTGTTTGTGGAGGTTCAACTTCAGCAACTATAACTGGTAAGAAGTAAGAAATGCATAAAGTCTAGTGAATTTATCCGTTAATTGCATATGTTTCTTATAGTCTTTGTACTTCTTAGAAAGTAGCATTTTGGTGTATCAAATAGTAAATATCCCTTATGGAGCATTTGTAAGCAAGAGTTTTAATTTTGTAATGATATTGTCTCAAGTCAACTCCTTGAAATGGTTGAAATACTTAATTGTTGAGGCTAGGATTAACATCGCTTGCTTATGATAAGGAATTTAGGAGCGAAAATTCTAGACTAAGAATAGATTACCTGTGCTCGTCTAGTTCTTAGAAATACTTTAGAAATTTTGTTATCAAGGACAGTTGTCAGCTTTCATGACAAACCCAAAGGCAGGTTAGGTAGTTGTGATTATTGGTCGATTATTGGTCTTCTAGATACCGTGGCAAGTATAGATTGTAATTTTGTAGATAATGCTAGAATTAGAACTAATATTGAATTGATAGATTTAGTTACTCTAGTTTTGGAGATATTTTATGGTTTTTGTTCATCATTTGTGATAAACCTAGGTTTTATGAAATAATTGAGTGATTGATTACCTTATCATCCTTCTCTTCATAGCAGTATGTAGTTTTCCTACATAAGCTCCAGCGCAATTGGCTAATTTTGGTAGAATCACCTTTATAGGATGTTTAAAATGACATGAAATCAGGTCGATGAGTCCTTTATTGAATTAAAAAGTTAGCATGGACATAGGGAAGTATCATCTCGAAATTTCGCAAAATATGATAGAATAGTCTTGAGATCAAAATCCTCAATTCCCTGGATATTTGTAAATTTATGCTCTACTCTCTGACATTAGGGCTCTTTCAAGTGTTGCACTTGCAGTAGTTTTTGTGCACTTATATATATTGGTCGAAGTGTGGAATTATGGTCAGAGTGTGCACTTATATATATAGCTTTTGCTTTAATGGCTTTCATTCGCCGAACAGGTTTTTTCTGTCGGTGGTGAATGTGGGCGTAACCTTCAACCATAGAACACTAGGCAGTTTGAAGCTCGGAAAAATGTGTAGTCGTCGCAAGAATCTGAAATGATGCAGGTCCAATGGGTGTCAAAGTGGAGCCAAAAACGGGGTTACAATCGGCTCCGATTGTCCTGTTCCAAAAAGAGACGTTGCAGGGATTCATAAAAGATGGCCATCGCAGGGCTAGGGGGAGGACAAAAACATTGAAGAGTACTTGTAGAGACAACGGTCGTTCCATATAACTCCAAGTTACGCTATAAAACTTAAACAGCTCAGTCGCTCCTCCGCTCGTGGACGTGAAGAAAATGGCGGAAGCTGGCATGTGCCTGTGAGCTCTCTCTCTCTCCCCACCGCCACTTTGGTCGGTCGCATGGCTCGTAGGCCACCGTCACTGTTTCATGCGTAACCCCCTTTGCGTTGCCCCTTTTCAAGGGGATGAAAAAAATAATCATGCATTCGGACCTTTCCTTAATTACTAAGCCTATTAACGGGAAAGGAACCTTCTCTTTTATGGTTCATAGTTCTCCCGTATGCTTCATTTACTCCCTTCGCATGGCGTTGTCCAAAGTAAGAAGAATCAAAGAAGGGATGACATAATCCATGCATGCCTGTCGGCATCTTTCGAAGTCTCGTTTTTGTGTGATTTAGAATAGTTCACTTGATACATCCTAAAGTTCATCTCTTACCCGTCGCAATCTCGAATTGCACTTGTAATTCGGTAGTCATCATCTCGCCTCCATCCCCCTGAGCGGGGTCCATCTCTACCATCCCTTTGTTCCATGCCATTCCATGTTCCTCGTATTCAGGCTTACTCCTCTAGAATTAGTAGTTGAGCCCTCCCCACTATTTGACATTGAAAGGAAACTTCATAAGATTTAATTAACAACAAGTGGCAAAAAAATCATAGGTCATGGAAATATCCCTTCACCACCCCCTTTTTTCATTGATGCTGCATCAAATTCATCACACCCGTCACTTCCCTTTTGTCTATTAACATACACTAACAAAATTAAAGAGACAAAAAAAACCCACAAAAGAGAAAAATCGGAGAGAAAAGAAAATAAATAAAATAGAAAATGGGCTTTGGGATGGCTTGCGCGGTTGGTTGGGGAAGAGTGAATTAGAACTTTAAGAGGGCCAGGGGCTCATTTTTTATTTATTTTACATGTTCATGGGCCAGAATTTTTTTTTTTTAAATATGTTCATGCGCAATAATTTATTTATTTATTTATTTATTATATATCTCTCTACAAAAGTTGAGCAGTGAAATTTGAAAAGATTTAAATCCTATCTTGGTTCACATCAAATATGGGAAAGGATTTTTTACAATCCGAAAGATATTTGAAGACTTTTTAATCCTACATTATCCTATCTTATCACAATTCAAATTCTGATGATCATATGCAACCTCAAGGTTTCTTTCCGTCTCTAGATCTTCCCCTCGCTCCGCCTCTTCTTCCCTCAGGGTTTCTCTCCGATCTCTTCTCTCCCTCGCTCCGCCCTCTTCTTCCCCTAGATTTCATTTCTCATCATGTATGAAGCCACTAGGGCAGGTGCTTTCGTGGGTATGTATTACGCGTACTTTGACCATGGTTGGTGGCACCTCATTCGTGGCCTTTTGATGGACGATTCGGTAGTCCAATACGAGGAGAACACTATCGTTGGCGGAGCTGCCATTGCCGCATTTTATGAGGGTTTGGGTACATGCCGACATAACGTTTGCAGGGTTTCCAAGATGACCGGGCTGAATAATCGCATGGTCGTGCAAGTTGGAGGGATGTGTTTTATCCAGCAGCAGGGAGTAACATCCTTCTTCACCGAGGTATACTTGATTTGGTTTAGTTTAGTTTAGTGAGCTAGTTCCTTGCACGAACATGTATTCATACCTCGTGATCAGCACTTTCTTTTGGAGAAGGGTTTGGCCTACGACGAACTGTATATTGTGACCTCGGCGTTCCGGACTCACGCCACGGAACGACCAGCATTAACCCTGCAGGCAGAGGCGTTGGCAGGAGGAGCCGAGGGTTCCTTGGCAGCAGCCCACCCAGCAGGGGCGCCGGAGGGAGAAGCTCACCTGGCGCCAACTGGGCACGGCCGTGGGCGGAGGCGTCAACGTGCATTAACCCTGGAGGCAGAGGCGTTGGCAGGAGGAGCCGAGGGCTCCTTGGCAGCAGCCCACGCAGCAGGGGCGCCGGAGGGAGAAGCTCACACGGTGCCAGCTGGGCGAGGCCGCAGGCGGAGGCGTCCATGCCGGAGAGCGGAGGCGTCCACGCCGGAGAGCGGGGGCTGTGGGCCGTCGGCAGGGCCTTGCACGCGGGAGAGGGTGAGTTTCACTCACTTGGGTTCTCCTGGGCTAAAACTGCATTAGATTGCCTGCTTTTGTGTTGGATTATGACATTCCGGTTGTACCCGACTGAAACGATTTGCTAATTTCAGTTGAAGGACATTTGTGTTTAGTGCTGGCTTTCTGCTTAGATAGTTATTATTTAACTGGTGAATGTATTAACAGGCAAGGAGCATTAGGGATTGTATGAAATTTGAAATCCACTTCTTCGGAAATAGATTGACTTCATATTTGACTATCTTTGTATGACACATTGTTGAACTTGCTGGAAGTCCTCATCCACTAATTTACCTTGTCAGAGTGTGGAATGCTGGTCTGAAGATTGACAATTAAGCCTTTCTGCATGCATGCCATAACTTTTGCTTTAGTCTTTATGGACCTTCTAGGATCAATGCTGGAATGGCCCAAAAAATTGCATAAAGAAAAGAAAGACATTTGCATGTTAATTTGTTCCTTAATGACTAGATGTCATTTCTTGATGATTTTGAGCGTTCACCAATATGTTTAGACAGTAGATGTAAGTTGTGAGATTGAAGTTCCAATTATTGTAGTGGCTAGCTAAATTGCCAATATTGCCCCTTTTACATTTTTTGGGGGTTATTCAATGCTTCTTGATAGCTTTTATCTGCACAAGGCTTATTCATGTTTGTTTCTTAAACGATGGTACAATTGTTGCGGTGAAAGTGGTTGGGTTTTTATGTTCCTCACTTCTCTATCCATAGATGTGATATGTAGAAGAGTGATATGCAATCTAATCTAGAGGACATGAGATTATTGGAGCTTTCTACATTTGTAGATCATTTCTGCTCAGTTGCTATAGGTGCAATCTTTGTGGGAGATCGTTGTAATATGCATAGCATTGTATTGGTAGCAGTGGCAATGTGTTGTTCCTCTGTGTCTCTAGTCTCTAACTTCTCCATCATAGACCAATTGGAACTTTTGCTCTTGTCTGATGACCTTGTCCGACTGAAATAGAGTTTTTCAAAACTGATTATTTAGGCCACCATTGACTTTCTATAGGAACTAGGAAGTACTCGAGGAAATCATTTATCTTATGGCCATAAAACTTTTCCTAGCCAATAGCCATCTATCTCAAATGCTTAGGAGGTGGGCACTTTTGCTCCTTGAAGCATAATTAGATGATTGTCTTAAGTTTTATTCTTCTATCTCCATTTACCACCATCTAGAGTGGCACAAGTATTTTGTGCCAGATAACTAGTATGTGATTCTAAGAGATGTGGAGATGATTGGAACAATATATGTGTCGCATTCTATTCTAGGACCTTCTGATTGCAGATGTACCATTGCCATGGAATCTCAAAGCCAAAGTAGCTCCCTTGGATATTGACATAAGAACTGAGATAACATATTGTGTCATGTACCTTGCTTTCTTCCATTTGAAATGTAAATAGTCCTTTCATTTTGTGAAATATATAGTTGCTGATAGGTTCTCGCTTGCCTCTACATGTTGCATTAGTTCATGTTCTTTCTTCTGGTTTTTGTCCCTATGCAGTGTTTGAGAAGGGTTGGTGTTTGCGAAGCCCCATTTGCTTCTTCTTGCTTTCCTTTGCTTTTGTGAGCAATGTCCTCTTATATTGTTTTGGAGGTTTCTCATCCCTTTTCCTCTCTGCCCAAGAATTTTGAACTTGCTTGTAGAGGTTGTCATTAAGGTTTACAGCGATATGTCTGTTTCATCTATTAAAGACACTCCATCTCTGCCTGGTGTCTTAGGAATTCTCTCTTATAGTCGAGGGTCAACCCTAGACCAACCTTGGATCGGCCCAACCCTACCAATACTGGTTTGGTTCTTAGGGGACTAAGTTGGTCCTTGGTCTTAGGATCATTGGATCAAAGCCTTTGTGCGAGTTGGTCCTCAGTCTTAAAAGTTTAGGGCTAGTTTAACCCGAACCAACCCTAAAGTAAAAAAGAGAATTGAGAAATTATCTATATGATACGATATATAGAAAAAAGTATATATGGAGAGTCTATTCATAGACTTAGATAGAGGAAATCAAATCAAATATATGAAATCAAGCATAATCGAAATAGATTTTAAAATAAGAAGTAATATCATAAATATTATAATATTGCTAACATCCTTAATATCGTTAATACCCATCAAACTCAAGGTGACATCATCGACTATACTTTGAATCAATGTCAAACGATGCCACAAAAACTTGTTCCTTTAACGACACCGCGGGAAACACTTATTGATCGATGTTGGGGCGATGTGTGAGGTGGCATCTTCCAAATTTGGCTCGTTTGAATGGGCGAGTCCTTTGGTGGTAGTGTGTCTTCTCAAAACAACATATGAAACGTTGAGAATTGGAGGTATTGGAGCTGAGCAACATGTCTTTTGCGATCAACTTTGTTGTCGAGACAATAACTTAAACGCAATCGATACAACTGACATGGTTATAGCAAGTGGATAAGCCAAGTGCTATTGAGGGAAAAGTTACTGTATGAAGACGTGTCTTCGCAGCATCGAAATATACTTTCGTGGAAAAAAAGAAGAAGCTTGACTTGGCGACGCATTAGAGACGTCAGAAAGACCATCATGGTGCATACTCAAACAGGAATTGGGGCATTCGATTGAACACTATTGAGGGCGAGATGGATTTATTATACTATAGGTGCATAGGATATAAAGTAGAAAGAAATTTCTAGTGTGTGAGGTGCATAAGATGCAAAGTGCATCCAGTGCACCAAGATTGCCTTAGGAACGAAAGCTCTAATACAAAGTTATATATAAAGTAGAAAAGAGAATTGATGAATTTTCTATATGATTTGATACATTGAAAATAGTACATAGAGGGTGTATTTTATAGGCATAGATAGAGGAAATTAAATCAAATATGTATGATGAAATATAATCAAAATAGATACTGAAATAAGAGGAAATATCCTAAATATCCTAATATTGCTAACATCCATAATATAATTAATTTGTGAGAACTAATTTGTGAGATTTTGTAAGATCACTCTCCCTCACGCTTAATCTTTTATTTTATTTAGTACTAAGTAAGGAAATTTAATTGAGAAGACAACTAGATCTTAGAAAAATTTAAACTTAAGATCTCCAACTTTGATATAATGTGAAATTTATAAGACTACTATTGACTGTTCTAAAAATTTAAACTTTTAAATGAATGCATAATTTAATGTTTAATTATTCTAACACTACCATATCGATCTCCCTCACCCTTCCCCCCATTTTTGTCCTGTTTCCTCCCATCGATTTCTCTCTTTTCGACCCCCTTCCTTGAGCTCACAAAAGCCCCATTTATAGGCTAGAGGGTTTGGTTGACAGAGGCATTTTGGTCGTCAGTCCTTCACACGCTGACCAGCCCCTTGGTTAAACTGGTGTCACTTCTTCTTGTCTGCTCCACTAGGTCTAGCTCTACCTTAGTCAGGCCTATGGCCTCAAGCTCTATAGTGCATTGAAGTCATCAATTCAGCCACCTCGCCTCATCATCAGAATTCCCTTGCTTTGTCCTTCAGTAGGTTGTCCCCTCTCACATCAACGGAGGGAGGGAGGACAACAGAGGAAGGAGGAGTAAGGGGAAGGGCTAGGCCGAGGAAAAATTAAAGGGGATTGGCTTGGCTTGGATGAGGGACAAAAAGGGGGGCTGTGGTTAAGCTCGACCCTCATGTGTTTTTTTAATAATAAAAATACAAGATACAAAATAAAATAAAAAAACTTAGTTAAACTAATTAACGCAAATAATCTTAATGCCTACATGCTATGCTATTTAATAAAAATCTTTTTTGGGAAAGGCCAAATTGGTCCCTAATTTTCTTATGCAATTTATTCCTAAAAATTTAGCCAAATTTAGGTATCAACGGTAGGTTAACTAATCCCATTTTGTACATAAACAAACTTGGGAAGATTGGCATGGTGGGAACCAATTGATGACTTGTTGATAGTGGCTCTTGTGGTCTTCAAGACCGTTATTGACAAAGAACTTATGTTAGAATAGGCCATAGACTTGGCCTCCATAAGTGATAGATTAGAGAGACAACCCTTCCTTAGTCTTTTGACTTTTCTTAGCCCACAAGCTTATCGGTGGTGGCTTGTTGTCGCAACCTACCCCTTGAAAAAGAGAATATATAGGTTTAGGAGTATCACATAAAGACGGGCTCACAACCCATGATTAGACGCAAGCTCTCCCAAATTCAAACCTCATACAACATTTGGGTGTTCATGATAATTTTCTTAATGAGAAATCATCATTAGCTTATTAGAGTCGGCCAAAAACCAAGTAAGCAATGGGAGGTACCTCACTTTGGACTTAATTACACCAATTAAACAATTAATGCTCTTTCAGTACTTAATTTTGTTTATTTCAAAAGATTTTTATCAGGTAGTCTAAATTGATTTTAAACCTATCCACTAACTTATGAGGTAATTGTGCGGATGCACAGTCATTTAAGTAGATAATTGACAACCAAGAAAAGCATTAAATAAATTGCAGTGCGAAAACAAACATCTAACATAAAATAAATGTCAATTCTAACCAAGTTAAAGGTAAACAACAATCAATTAATGATATCTTTCTCTAAGAGCAATTGGAACCATGGCGAAGTCTTAGAGAACATTCGATTTTGAAGACTTGATTTTTTTAAATCAAAAGGCTCTCATTTGTAAGAGAAAATCACCCAAAAAGACTATTTTTAAGCTTTTCGACGAATTCTAATCTTGTTTCAGACTTTTTAATTTTTTTAAAATTTAAAATTTTGTAATATTAAAAAAATGATTTTTTAATCCGAAAATAGGGGCCTGGGCCGGGCCCAAAGGCCCCGCCCGAATGTGGACCAGATATTGGGTCCCCTAAGAAACTCAGGCCTAATTTTGTTGGCTCGAGTCCGTATTAAAACTGGATGGGCTCTAACAATGTGGGCCGAACATGCAGGTCTGGTCACATGAAAATTGCCAAGTTTGGGCCACATGGGGTCACACAACAAGTGGGCTCATCAGTCAAGCCCACTTCAGTTAAAACTCCCAACCCCATTTTAAATATGATCCATAGCTTAGTCCAAGCCCATCTAAGTCAAAACCCAAAATACTAAAAATGAAACAAGCCCAAATCACCAAGGACCGAACCCAGCCCGCTAGACCAAACCGAGCCCAACCCGATTAAGCCGATTAAGCCCATTTAGTTCCACAGAATGTCATCTTTTCCCCGCACGTCCAGAACCCCAAAATTCCAGATCAGAACCCTACCTTTCAGTCGGCTAGACCCATTCATTCACCGGGTTTCCCCCGCCACTGGTCACCACGCCCGACCATCGTTGCCGGTCACCACGACAACATCTTTACTCACGGAAATGTCACCATCAGCCCACACCTTGAACCACCAACGTCTCCGAACATTACGATCACAACTCCAAGAGTCTTCACAAGGGACAATATCGAAGCACCAAGCAACGGCAACTGAAAGTTTCTAAGAGATTCGGACTCGATGGAAACGAAATTTTTAACTGAAAACGCACTCAATAATCAATAACAATCTTGCACTGAGCAGAACAAATTCGAATGCCCCTTAAACGAGCCATAATCTGAGACTAAATTGGACAAACTCTGTTCAGGCATTTCTTCGAACACGTAGAGGGCAGCGAGTTGGAGAGCGAATATGGGTACTCCCCGGAGCTCGAGCTCACACCCAAACTCAAGAGAAATTAGCAACCAACGATCACACTCAAGAGAAACCGACTCGTTCGGGTCCGGCGCGAGTGAGGACTAAACAAATCGAGCTTGCTTTGCTCTTTTGAAATCAAGCCGGACGGGGAACAGAAGAAGAAAGAAAACGAGCAGTCAATGCAGGGGCCTCCCTGGCTTAGCGGCCTCAAGCCGCGGGCATCGCCGGCGGCGAAAGTTGACAATAGCGACTCCAAACTCGCGTCTGACTTCAGTCGACTCCACCGATGTCAGGGACGGCGACGACGAATGGCAGCGGGTGGACCCGGGCGGACGATGTTCTGGAGGTGACGGACGACGTCGATCGGCTGTGGCTCCGAGGTTTTGTGTGGAGCTTCAATGGCGACCGTGCCCAGAGGAGAGAAAGACCAAGACGCTTGTTTTTTTGTCCATTTCAGCCAAGCTCTGTGCAGCTCATCCCCTCTCTAATGGTCGATGATCCCCTGGCTGAAGCTTGCTCTCTTTGGTCTCATCGCTTTCCACGCTCGCGCTCCCTCACGTCGGTTCGACTTGAGGATGTCGAACGGAAGGAGTCGCCGGCGGAGGTCGAGCGCGGCCAAGGCGTCGTCGGCTGAAGCTCTCCCCGCTTTCACTCAGTCACTCCGTCCCGGACCCTCTCGCTCGGATCTCTCCCCCTCTCTCTTCGCCTTCCAAAATCCGAGCCTCTCCTAAAATCCACCCCTTTTGCCTCTCTACCCCTCTTTCCTTTTGATGGCTACCGGCGGCGCGCATGACCTCCTGGCCTGCGACGCTAGCTGTCGTCGTCGGTCTGCACCCGACCACCCACTCCCTGGCACTGTACCAGCGTTCTTGCCTCTTTCTTCTTTTTCTGCAGAGAGCGGAAGGGAGGGAGGAAAAGAAGACTGGGCCGATCTTAGGGGGGAAGAAAGGAACACTGAGCCGGGCCCAAACGGGAAAGAGGAAGAGAAAAGGAAGGAGGCCGGGCCGGCCTGCCCCCGGCCCGGTCTTGCTTTCTTTTAATTTATTTTTTTATTTTTTCTAAATAATAATTTACAAAAATTATAATTTTAATTTTTTATTTTAATTTTTAGTACTAGTAATGGAAAAGCTCCTAATGCCTACATGCCATGCAATTTGATGAAAATTATTTTTGCTAGGGGTCAAAAATTAATTCATAATTTTTTATATAATTAATGAATGGTTAAATAGGTCACCAAAATTTTTGTGTCAACATTCGTCAGTAAGCTTGGTTATATCAATGGTCTCATGCTCGTGTCACGGAGCAGAAGTTTCCGTGGTTAATGGGGAATTTGTAATCGAGGAAAAACGACCAAAATGCCCCTCGGAGGATCCAAGACTTAGGAACATTTAGGGGCGGGATTTTTTTGAGTCTTTACAGAATATTCCGAATATCCCAAGAATATTCCCAAAATATTCTTAGAATATTCCCAACATATTCTTAGAATATTCCAGGGCGAAGATACGGTAATTAAGGCGGTGGGAAATACGATCTTGTTCGCGGATCGAAACTAAATCAATGGTTTAATGTCGAGGGGCTCAAGTATAAAGGGTACCCTCCCCCTCATTTGTATCATCAAACATTAGCAATCTAAACTCCTTTCTTTTGTTCAGAACTTCTCTCTCTAGTTTCTCTCTCTACGATCCAAGTGAGTGAGTGATCAGACGATCCGAAAAAGGCTTGGCTTAGGCCCCAACGATCCCGAGCGATCCAAAATAGCCTAAGTCGCCGCACAGTCAACGATCCCAAACGATCGGCTCGTGACAAGTGGTATCGGAGCAAAAAGAAGAGAGATCCGAGGAGCAGCTGTTCGAAAGAATGTCGAGCCAAGAAGCTATTAGAAGCTATTATGGATGGAGAGGTTGCCCAAGTCAGAGAGACTCGCAGCCGAAGCAAGAAAAGGGAAACCTCGTCGGAACCCGTTGCCGCGCTTGATGAGAAGTTCGCGAAAATGCGAAGTGCCGTATCTGATCTCATTGACGGACTCGATAATGTTCGAGATCGGATCATGGAGGTTGAAGGTTCCCTTCGCAAAGACTTCACGGACGCCATCAACGATGCGACGGTTCCTCTTCAAGCGAAGGATGATGACCTCGAGACGTCGATCGATGACTTGAGGGAATGTGTTCGCGCAATGCAAGAGGAGAACCCCCGATAGGACGAGGTCGAAGCCATGAAGGTGGAGATCCAAAAGCTCAAGGCGGAGCTCGCCCTATGCAAACTGAGCATCGCGAACGGAGCGATGCCTACCCAAACGGTGCCCAAGATAGAGGTGCCGAAGCCCAAGGAGTTCAAGGGTGATCGATTTGCCAAAGAGGTGGACAACTTCGTATGGAGCATGGAGCAGTACTTCGGAGCCGCCAACATCCAACACGAGAATGTTAAGGTACGAACTGCTGCGATGTTCCTTACTAATACCGCAATGCTGTGGCGCAATAAGTGTGATGAGACGAAGCGCGGTGCCCATCCCGTGGAGATGTGGGATGACTTCGTGAAGGAATTTCGAGAATATTTCTTCCCCGAGTTTGCTCAACAAGAAGCCCGTAGAAAGCTCCATCGCCTCGAACAACGAGGTACAGTCCGAGAGTACGTGAAAGAATTCACCGAACTCAAGCTCCAGATCAACAATCTTGGAGAAGAGGAGGCTTTTCGGAGCATTCTTGGATGGACTCAAGCCTTGGGCAAAGCAAGAGTTGATGCGTCAGGATGTGAGAAGTCTTCCGAAGGCCTTAACCGTGGCTGAATCGCTCATCGACCTCAACTCAACGAAGCATCGATCGAGGGAATGGAGGTTGGATCGGTCCTCCGAAGACGAAGGTGGAGACAACTCCCGTGGGCCCAAGGATCAAGGTGGCCGAAAAACTTGGGGAGAAGGCTTGTCCAAACAACCCGTCCATGGAGGTCGATCGCAAGTGAACTTCACAAGTAAGTACGATCAACCTCCGCCCGCTCCTTGCTTCATTTGCAAGGGGAATCATTGGACACAAAAGTGCCCTCAAAAGCACTGAGTCAACACCATCCTCTCCATCGAAGATGAAGAACGGCCAAAGGAGGAAAAGCGTCAAATCCGACTTGGTGGGATGACTCTCAACTCTATGCAAGCTCAATCACCGCCCAAGAAGAAGGAACAAACGGACATGTACTTCGTTGAACTTGAGGTATGTGGAATCACTCTCTATGCCTTAGTTGATACGGGTGCGTCCAACGTGTTCATGGCGACCGAGGTAGCGAAAAAGTCGGGCTTGGAAGTGATGCCGAACGGAAGGCGATTCAAGACCGTCAACTCGGAAGACGTTGCAAGTGGAGGCACAACCCCTGAGGTCGAAGTCCAAATTGGCGGATGGAAGGGCAAACTCCCGTTCGAAGTAGTTCCACTCGACGACTACGACCTCATCTTGGGAATGCAGTTCTTCGACCAAGCACGAGCCATGATCGACATGGGGTCCAAGTGCATCATAGTGCTCGACCCGAAGTGTCCATCCATGGTGCCAATGCTCAAAGGGGCGATGAACACCAAGACGATTGCTGCAGTCCATCTCCTCGACAAGAACTTGAAGGCGGCCAAGCGGATGGCCGATCAACAATCGAAGACACCACCAACTGAGAAGCCGAAGATAGAGTTGAGACCTTCTGTGCCAACCCATGATATGCCGATCGAAGCCCTCTTCCCTGAAGTGGAGCACGTGCCGCAACCGAAGAAAGGGTCGTGCGCCCAACCGATCGTGAAGCCACTCAACCAATCGTTCGAGAAGCCGTTCGAGATACCGTTCGAGTCGGTTAGGGCCAAGC
This sequence comes from Angophora floribunda, assembly GCA_014182895.1. NCBI lineage: Eukaryota > Viridiplantae > Streptophyta > Magnoliopsida > Myrtales > Myrtaceae > Angophora > Angophora floribunda. The sequence continues at coordinate 12,588,768 of CM024715.1, forward strand.
GTAATAGGAAGAAGCGGGAAAGAGCTCGTGCCAAAAAGAACTCTACTCATGTTGTGAGCGCCGAGGACGTCGCTCGAATGAGTGGGGGAGAATGTCACAGAGCAGAAGTTTCCGTGGTCAATGGGGCATTTGTAATCAAGGAAAAACGACCAAAACGCCCCTCGGAGGATCCAAGCACTTCCGGAACATTCTTAGGGACGGGATTTTCTTGAGTCTTCTAGAATATTCCAGAATATCCCTAGAATATTCCCAAAATATTCTTAGAATATTCCCAACATATTCTTAGAATATTCCTAGGGGCAGAAGATACGGTAATTAAGGCAGTTAGGGAAATACGATCTTGTTCCCCGGATCGAAACTAAATCAATGGTTGTAATCTGAGGGCCTCAAGTATAAAAAGGGGTGCCCTCCCCCTCATTTGTATCATCCAACATTAGCAATCTAAACTCCTTTCTTTTGTTCAGAGCTTCTCTCTGTAGTTTCTCTCTCTCTACGATCCGGGTGAGTGAGTGATCGGACGATCCGAAAAAGGCTTGGCTTAGGCCCCAACGATCCCGAGCGATCCAAAATAGCCTAAGTCGCCGCACGGTCAACGATCCCAAACGATCGGCCCGTGACACTCGCCTATCATCCCCAAGATCACAAGTTCTCACTAGTCCTGATTGAACCTCTAACAAATTTTGATAATGGGCATTGTTACATTATGTGACAAATTCTTTCAACGCCTAATAGTTGAAGAGTTTGTGAATTGGAAATGGAGAAATATCTCAACGAAGGACAAGTACATTTATGATTCAACGAAAATTGGGAAAGGAGCAGCAAATCAATGGTTTGCCCGGGCTTTATTTGTATTTGCATATGAGACTTCAATTCCTTTTCTTTGTTGTTTCTGGTTTGGTGTTTGGGGGATCGAGGGCGAATGGATGCAAGAGAGGCCCAATTTCAGATTCGATATCTAGGTGTACACATCTCCTTCTTAGCAAAGAAGCAACCCAATTCGAGCTCATCAACATCTTTACAGCTTCCAAAATGATCTGCACAGTTCATATCCTTAAGAACCAGCCTTTGCTCTTAACTTTTCTCTCTCCTCAATATTTTGCATATCAAAGGCCTGGGCTCCGGCGTCAGAGTGTAGCTTTTGGTTCTTTTCTCATAGCTGTTTTACAAAGTCATCAAGAATTGAAGATGAATTAAGCTGAAAGAGAAGAACCCTCAACAACGGTGGCCTTTTGCTGCAACAACAGCTATCTTCGCCCGATGGTGATTTTGAGAAAAGCAAGTTATTTGATTCTATGGATTTAGAGATAGTAACTAACCAGTTCAACCGAAATGGAATTCTCAATCAAACTATTAGGATGTTGTTTGGAAATGCAACTCTCGCTCCTAGTTTATGAATCATGCCCAGTGGGACTCTTTACTGGTATCTCTATGACCCAAGTGACAACTTTCCTATATCCTAGATGTGTACGTACACGTTGCAACTGAACTGGAGACTAAAAGTGTTCACATCTTTTGGGTCGTTTATAACATGAAAGGTACATGTTTAATGGGTTTTGGAAGATTTGTAAGAATTTAGTATTTCAACTGGTGAGTTTGTTTTCTTAAGTTCTTGAGTTCAAAAACCATAGTAAAGTTTTATTTTTTTATTGAAACCAAATCAACCAGAAAAGATAAAATATTCAGGTTCAAACCTCAAAGAAGCACACACGTGTGCAACGATCCCACGATCCATAAGAAAATATTTGTGTACGTCCAGCTTTTGTGATTTGGGGGTGCAAACACCACATGCCAATCCTTTTTTTTTCTCTCGTATCGATTGGCTTGGTCACTTATAATTTTAGATTTTATATTAACACAATTTTTTTTAGAATTCTAATGTTTTAATTTGAAATGTGTGCAATGTCCTTTTGTCTTAGTATATGTAATTACTTTCAATTGAATCATTTTGGTGAAAATGTGGCAAGAAGCTTAGAAATTTTAATTATTTAATCTTTTTCCCACTTAAGAATAGCAATGGTGAAGCTTTCTAATGCCATTTTTCTTTGAAAGAGTTTTGAATGTGTTTTCCTAGAGTTTGTAGAAAGTCAAAAAGAGAAAAGAAAAGTTCATTATGGAGGACGTATCTCTTAATATATTTAATAACTTTTAATTGAATCATTTTGGTTAAAATGTGGCTGGAAAAAGTTATTATTTACCCTTTTTCAACTCAAGCATAGCAATGTGGAAGCTTCTAAAATTATTCAAAAACATGTTTTTCAATTTATCTTTTAAAGTTTGTGGAAAAAATAAAAAAGAGCAAAATAAAAGCTCGATAGTGGGACATGTATAAAAATAAAGACCACCACAAGTCAAAATCGTTATTGACTTCTCCAAAGAGCGCTGCAATTCATATAATTCATTAGATTTGGAAGCCGTTGTCTCTCTCCCCTTTTTTTCTAGGAGCCTTCTTTGCGCCTGCCAAGACGTAACATAGTCAGTTTGATTGGTCATTTAAGAACATTTCCACACGAATTGCACGTTTAGGACTTGGTCAGCTGACTTGAGCCTGTGACACATCTTTTGAGCATCTGTGTGTAACAAGTTGACTGAATGGCGAAGGCTAACGCAACAAAGATACCTGTTCGCAAGAGCACTTGTGTGACTGATGTAAATTCTGCAATGATAAAATTTACAACATTTATAATATGGATCTCAAAATGAGGTAAAATTGCTGCATCATGCTCGAGCTAGATGATTGCAATTGGGAAAGTATTTCCCAATTGGCGCGTACACAGTAAAATCATGCCTAGCTAATTACAAGAGCTAAATAAATTTGGAATAGATATGACATAATAGTTTATTGATCCTAGACATCGAGAATAAACCCATAAACAATAAATAACTATAACAAACAAGTTTTCCTCCCTCTTTCTTTTGCTCTGAACATCGATTTCCATGACAAACACAGCAATATGACTCGTAAGTATCAGATGCTAATAATTACAGGAAATTATTGTAATTATTCATTAAATGCTTATAATTATGTTAGTTGGATGTAGTTTAGCTGTAATCCAAATGTTTTAGTTTGAAATTTGTGCCTTGTCCTTTTGTCTTAGTATATATAATTACTTTCAATTGAATCATTTTGGTGAAAATGTGGCTAGAAGCCTAGAAAGTTTAATTATTAATTTTTTTTTCCTACTTAAGATTAGCAATGATGAAGCTCTCTGATATCATTTTTCTTAGAAAGATTTATTGAATAAGTTTTCTTAGTGGTTGTAGAAAGTCAAAAAGAGAAAAGGAAAAGTTAGATACTGAGGACATGTCTTGGTATGTATAATCACTTTCAATTAAATCATTTGGGTAAAAATGTGGCTATAAAAATTTATTACCTACATATTTCCTACTTAAATTTAGCAATGTTGAAGCTTCTAAGGTTATTAAAAAAAAATTGAATAATTCTTTTAGAGTTTGTGGAAAAATAAAAAAAGGAGAAAGGAAAAGTTCGATAGTGGGACACGTGGCAAAAAATAAAGACGAACACAGGTCAAAGTCATCATTGACTTCTCCAAAGAGTACTACAATTCATATATTTCATTAGATTTGGACGTCGTTGTCTCTGTCTGTTTTATCAAGACCTTTCTTTGTGCTGGCTAAGATTTAACATGGTTAGTTTGATTGGTCATCTCAGAAGATTTCCACTCCAATTGCATATTTAGGACTGAATTGATATGTTTTTACTGAAAAGAAAATCAAAGAATTAGTCTACTAACTTGAGCCTGTGATACAACTTTTGAGCATTATTAAGATGAATGCCTTTTCAAGACTCTTTATTGTGAACCTCGATAATCGCACTAGAATTGAGATATTTATTCCTTTACTTACTGACTTGAATTGTTCTTTGTACACATTGGATCTTTTTAATTTTTGCTAGATCAAAAATCATGTGAATTCTTTTCTTACACATTGGATTAAAGAGTTGTCCCAACATCTGTTTTTCCAAGACCCTTCTTCGTTCCGGCCAAGATTTAACATGGTCAATTTGATACACCAATTGCATATTTGGGACTGAATTATGTTTTGGCAGAAAAGAAAATCAAAGACTTGGTCAAATGACTTGAGCTCGTGATACATCTTTTGAGCATCTGCGTGTAACAAGCCAATTGAATGGTGAAGGCTGGTGTAGCAAAGATGCTTGTTTGCATGAATACTCGTGTGACTTATGTAAATTCTGCAGTGATAAAATTTACAAGTATATATGAATCTCAAAATTAAGTAAAATGGCTGCATCATGCTCGAGCTAGATGATTGCAATTTGGAAGTATTTCCAAATTGCCACATACACATTACAATCATGCCTAGCTAATTACAAGACCTTAATAAATATGGGATAGGTATGACATAACAATTCATTGATAAGTTCATAATCAAGAATAAGTTCGAAGTCATCCTATTAGTAAGTGAACAAGTTTTCCTCCCTTCTTTCTTTTGCTTTGAACACCGATTTCCATGACAAACGCAACAATATGACTCGTAAATGTAAGAGGCAACACAGGTATTCACCATGTCCCACTAGGCAAAAGTGGCTGGACATCCGAAAATGTAATGACATCCATATCGATGTTTGACTTGCTAGATGGAAAAAAGCAGCAGCATAAGATTCAGTTGCCTCATGGTCCTCTTGATTTTGTTGAATGCCCGAAGGATTTTGAAGCTTCCTTATCCCCTCCAACTCCATTGCCACTTCTTTCATTGTAGGTCGGTTCCTCCCATTCAAGTGTAAGCACCTTTTCGCAAGGTTAGCAATTGATACAATCTCTTCCTTCTTACCTTCTTACCTTGTTTCAAAACTTGAGCATCCATAATGTCAAATAAGCGATTTTGCTCCATCGAAATTATGAAATAGGCTGCGAGGCTTCTTCCTTCTTGTTCCCTTAGTGACGAGATTGGCTTTTGGCCTGTTAAGAGTTCAACAAGGACAACTCCAAAGCTGTACACATCGCTTTTGTCTGTGAATTGACTTGATTGGAAATACTGGGATCTAGGTAGCCAAAAGTCCCTTGCACCAATGTGGTTACATGAGTTTGATCGAGGGAAACGGACTTGGAAGTACCAAAATCTGCCACTTTTGCTCGATATTTCTCATCCAAGAGGATATTGGTGGACTTGATGTCTCGATGATAAATGGGAATGGAGGCTGCTGAATGCAAGTAAAATAAGGCTCTTGCAACTTCAGTTGCAATTCGTAGCCGTGTGTCCCATGATACACATGAAACTCTTCATTTGGGTTGTGCAAGTATTAGTATAGAGTCCCATTTGGTATGAACTCATATACTAAAAGTGGGACTTCCGTCTCCAAGCAACACCCCAATAACTTAACCACATTTCTATGGTTGATTTGTGAGAGAATGAAGATTTCATTTATGAACTGCTCGACTTTTCCCTCATCTATCACTTTTGATTTCTTAATGGCAACTATTTTTCCATCCGTTAACATTCCCTTATAAATAGTACCATGCCCACCTTGCCCGAGGATCCTATCCTCGTTGAAATTGTCAGTGGCCTTCTCTAAATCCTTAGACTTGAACAATTTGCTTTTCTCGACATTGTCTTGGGATGAAGATAGCTCACCTTCCAATAAAAGACCACCGTTGTGTTTGAAGTGCTTCTCTTTGAGCTTGATTTCTTTTCTCTTCTTGATGTATTTGTACAACCTCCATAAGAAAAGACACAAAAGTAGTGCCGCAACGCCTGCCCCAACCCCTGCATTACAAAAGTTTATGGGGGCAAAAGTGTGAAAAATTGTACCCTGTTTATCAAGAATTTATAACGGCTTATCGTCAAGAATTTCAGAGCATCTGATTCAAAGGGGTACATATAAGAGTGATGAACCTGAGTCTCATTTCCTGTGGATTTACGTTATTACTTGTCTCCATTTCAAGTTCCGTCCAATGAAATTTCTATACATGCATTTGCACTGTACAAATTATTTTTCTTACAAGGAATTTGGCAAACTATATGTTAAGGAAACTCCTAGTTTTGATGTTTACAAAACATTTTATGAATGAGATTCTTACTAAACTCTTGAAGGAAAAGAACTCAGAAAGACTTAGGCTTTAAAGTCTGCTTGTAGCGAAGATAAAGCTTGGGGTGCCTTAGAGTCCGCTCGTACTGGACGGAAGAGTCTATCGATCGAGAATTTAAGTCGACCGTACAGGCATCGAGAATTTAAGTCGACCGTACAGCATCGAGATTTTAAGTCCGACCGTACTGCATCGAAATTCTAGGCAGACTCAGAACTTAAAGTCTGATAGACTTAAGATTGTATCTACAAGATAAGATCACCAACGGTAGAGTATTTCACTTACCTTATTCATGTTGATTCTGTTATATTAATCTGATTGACAGGATCAATTAGTGGACAACTTCTAAAGAAGAATAGAGCACTTATGGAAGCCCAGATTCTGATTGTATGGGCGAATAGAATCTAAGAGGATCTGATCTACCCTCAACGGTCAAAAAGACTTGCCTTATAAAGTCTGTCCAAGAAAGGGAAGACAAAAACTCTCAGGGAAAGAACCAACGGTCGAATATGGCTTGGAGAGTATTTAAGGATAGGTTGAGACTTAGGGGGTAGATGAGATGAACATTATTCCAAAGCTGATTCTGTTCTTCAATTGTTGTTCATAGTGCGTATTTGAGTGATCTCAGTGTATTACAAAAGAAAGTAACTTAGTGAGACTGATTATCACCAAGTATAAACACTCGAGAGTGTGTAATCACCGTTGATCATATAGTGAAATACAGCCGATTGGCTAGTCACCCGGAGAGTGGACGTAGGCTTGTCTAAAGCCGAACCACTATAAACAGTGTTTGCAATCTTCTCTAACTCTCTCTATTTACTTTCTCGTTTGTGGATTGCAATAAACCGATATTAGTTGCGCGTAAACTTCCTCAACACCTATTCACCCCCCCTCTAGGTGCTTATACTAGTTACATCAATTGGTATCAGAGCCTCGTGCTCAAGTTTTGAAGTGTTTGTTACTTCTGAGTTAAAGATCCTCTATGGCTAGTATTCTTGTACCAGGTTTAATTGAAGGGCAGAGCAACACTCGTCCACCATACTTTGATGGCAAGAATTACAATATCTGGAAGAATAAAATGAAAGCTTTCCTCAGGTCGAAAGATCCACTGGAATGGGATGTGGTTGAGAGGGGAATCGAGCCCACCGATAACATCGAAAGACTTCAAAGAGTACCGATGAGAAAGAAACGAAGCATCGCCACTCTCTCTCCGTAAGAGATAACAAAGAGACAAACTATTGATGCAAAGGCTATTTACTCCCTATATTGTGCTTTATCACTTAATGAATATAATCGTATATCTTCTTGTGATACAGCGAAGGAAGTATGGGATAGACTACATGTGACATATGAAGGAACTAATTGTGTCAAGGAGACCAAAGTAAATATTTTACTTGGTCAATACGAGTCCTTCAAGATGAAGCAGGGAGAGTCAATAGAGATATGTTCGCCGTCGCTTTACGTAAATTGTAAATGGTTTGGCATATCAAGGACAGCCTGTTCTCGGACCAATGAAAGTCAACAAACTTCGAGAGGATTGTCAAAAGAATGGAACAATGTGAAGACATCTATCGAGAAACTCGCGGATTTCACCACTACGTTGATGAGCTTGTAGGCACTCTGCAGTCCTATGAGGCGTAACAAATGAACGAGGAAGTGGAATCCAGAGGTAAAAAGTCTATTGCTCTTAAGTCTAATTTTGATTCGATGATACGATTTCAAGAAGAGCTGGATGATGAGGAACTAGCACTGCTGATCAAAAAGGTAAAGAAACTAAACAGAAAAGGCAGGAAATTCAACAACATAAAACAAAGCAGACAGTCTGGACAACGCAGGTCTGATGACGATGATGATTATGCCAAAGAAGTAATTTGTTTTGAGTGTAAGAAAAAGGGGCACATTAAACAATTGTCCTGGACTCAAAAAGAACAAAGGAAAATTTGAAAATACAAGAAGGCTCTCAAAGCTGAAACATGGAGCGATACAGAAGTTGAGGATAGTGAAAACGAATATGGAAATATTTGTCTTATGGCACATTCAGATTCAGATTCTGAAACAGATTTAGGCTCAGACTCAAACAGAGAAATCGAGGTAAATCATTCTGATATTCCTTTAGAAGTTTCAGATTATATAAATGAGCTTTGTTCTAATCTAAAAACTACTTTGAAAAGGATCTCCACATTAAAAAAGGAAAATTTCAAGTTGATTAAACAGAACGATTTTTTGAAGGGAAATTTGGATGATTTCAAAAGGAATTTTTGGAAATAAAGGAAAATCGAGAGGTTCTTTTAAATGAAAATGAATCTATCAAAAAGGATCTTTTGAAAGCAAAGGAAAATCAAGATTCTTTGCAAAAAGAGAATGATTTTTTCAAAAGGAATTTTTAGATATTACCACAAAGTTTTCAAAAGAATCAAAAACCCTTCAGCATATTCTTTCTATTCAAATTCCTTATTATGATAAGTCGACTTGGTTTTTATAAAGAAAATGATTCCCCGATTGATTTTCCTAAAGTCAAGGAAAGAATAAAACAAAGACCTCCTCGACAAGCTTACAAAAATCATTTCAAAAGTAATTTTGTTAGACCTATTGGTAAAAATAATCTTAAATGTTCTAATTGTGGAGAAAAAGAACATTTTGAGAGTGGATGCTCGAGACCTGTTCAAAAGAATTGGATAGAAAAAGCTTATACTACTAACTATAATGGACCCAAGAAAATTTGGGTGCCAAAGAAAAAATGAGTTCTTGTAAACATTGCAGGTAAGCTTCAAAAGAAAGAAGAAATGGTACTTGGACAGTGGATGCTCGAGACACATGACTGGAGATTCAAAGATGTTCGTTGAATTTGAGAAAATCAAGGGAGGAACAGTCTCTTTTGGAGGAAACACTAAAGGAAACATTATAGGACTGGGAACTGTCAAGATTAGCAGCCTAATCATAAACAATGTTTCTCTAGTCAAAGGATTAAACTACAATCTTCTGAGCATTAGCCAGTTATGTGATGCTGGTTTCAGAATAAACTTCAAAGAGAACTTATGTTGGAACAAGCATTGACTCTTCACGACTTTTACCGGACGAAGACATGGGAACATTTATCTTCGGATATAAATGTAGACACTACAAAATGTCTATTATCAGTCCAAGATGAAGCAGATATGTGGCACCGCAAACTTGGGCATGTCAGCATGAAACAAATTACCAAGCTTGCAAATAAAAGGCTTGTTCGTGGCTTACCTTCACTAAATTACAAGAAAACAGAACTTTGCTCTGCATGCACACTGGGAAAACAGGTAAGAAGTTCTTTTAAATCTATAAAGCATATTACTACTAACCGTGTGTTACATTCTTCTTCACATGGATTTGTTTGGACCTACCGTAACTTATAGCATCGGAGGTAAGAAGTACTGTCTTGTGATTGTAGACGATTACTCTCGATTTACATGGGTATTTTTCTTGCCAATAAAGGAGATACATTTTCATATTTCTCAACATTTGCAAAGAAGATTCAAAATGAAAAAGGATACTCTATTTCTAGTATCAAAACAGATCATGGGAGAGAATTTGAGAATCAAGACTTTTCAGACTTTTGTGATAAAAATGGTATACAAGATACTTTTTCATCTCCTTACACCCGAACAAAATGGAGTTGTGGAGAGAAAGAATAGATCTCTACAGAAATGGCCAGTAACATTCCTTATAGAAAGTAAGGTGGCAACTCGGTTCTGGGCAGAAGCAGTTTCTACTTCTTGTCATATTATTAATAGAATTTTTCTTAGACCTATACTTGAGAAAACTCCTATGAGATTTTGAAAGGAAGAAAACCTATTGTTTCATACTTTCGAGTTTTTGGTTGTCCTTGCGATATTCTTAAGAATGTTAATCGTCAACCTAGTAAGTTTGAAGAAAGGTCAGATGAAGGTATTTTTCTGGGCTATTCAAACTCTAGCAAAGCATATAGAGTGTTCAATAAAAACACTCAGACAGTGGAAGAATCCATGAATGTAAAGTTTCTGAAGACTGGAGTTCCAAAACAAAGTATTAGAGTGCATGAAGAATCAGAACCAGATGATGTACCTGAAAGATCATGTTTCAACAAAACAGAATCTTCTCAGGAAATAGTCAAAGAAGGAATTCATGAAGAAGAATCAACTCAGCCTAATATTTCTGCATCCACGAAGATTCTCGATAATGCTGAAGTTCAAAGAAACCGGAAGCATAAGTCTAATCATCCGAAAGAGCTCGTGATCGGAAACATCAACGAAGGGATTCAAACCAGATCAAGGAACAAAAAGGACACAGGTATTGTTGCACTCATTTCTGAAATTGAACCCAAAGGTATTAATGAAGCTCTGGAAAATGAAAGCTGGATAGAGGCAATGCAAGAGGAGCTTCAACAGTTCAAGAGAGATGTATGGGAATTAGTCCCTAAACCAAAAAGACGGACAATTATTGGTACAAAATGGGTCTTCAGAAACAAAGTAAATGAACTTGGAAAAGTTACCAGAAATAAGGCAAGACTTGTGGCAAAAGGTTATTCCCAATCTGAGGGAATAGATTATGATGAAACCTATACTCCAGTTGCAAGATTAGAAGCAATCAGACTATTACTTGCCTATGCTTGTTATTAGAATTTCAAACTATTTCAAATGGATGTAAAGAGCGCCTTTCTAAATGGGTTCATCAAGGAAGAAGTCTATGTGGAACAACCACCTGGTTTGAGGAAACAAGAAAGCGATCATGTTTTCGATCGAAAAAAGGCTCGTATGGACTGAAATAAGCACCTCGAGCCTAGTATGAACGACTCAGTAAGTTTTTATTAGATAACAACTTCAAGAAAGGTATGGTTGATACAACTTTATTTATCAAGAAAGCAGGTAAGGACATCCTTTTAGTACAAATTTATGTATATGATATTATTTTTGGTTCTTCTAATGAAAGTTTGTGCAAGAACTTCTCAAAGTTTATGCAGGAGGAATTCGAGATGAGTATGATGGGAGAGCTTACTTTCTTCCTAGGACTTCAGATCAACCAATCAAAACGAGGAACATTCATTCATCAAGAGAAATATTCCAAAGATTTGGTTAAGAAGTTTGGGATGGAAAACTACAAGAAGACCGAAACTCCATTGTCAACTTCCATTAAACTCGATCAGGATGTATCAGGAAAGAAAGTTGATCAGAAATCTTATAGGAGCATGATTGGGTCTCTTTTCTATCTTACTGCATCTAGACCAGACATTATATACAAGTGTGTGTGTGTATGTGCTCGTTTTCAAGCGAGATCCAAGATAATCTTATCTTACACAGCAAGAAAGCGTATTATTAAGTACATAGCAACCTATCCATCTCTGGGTCTGTGGTTTCCTAAAGAAACAGACTTTACTCTCATTAGCTACTCAGATGCTGATTTAGCAGGATGTAAAGTAGACATGAAGAGTACATCTGGAACATGCCAGTTACTTGGACAAATGTTGGTATCATGGTCTTCTAAAAAGCAGAACACTGTGGCTTTATCAACTGCAGAGGCAGAATATGTTGCTCTTGGAAGTTGCTGCTCACAGATTTTATGGATGAAACAAAGAACTATTGGATTATGGAAAGGAAGAAAGCTTTGCACCGAAATAAGATGTGATAATACGAGTGCTATAAACCTCACCAAGAATCCAATTCTACATTCCGAGCAAAGCACATTGAAATCAAACATCACTTTATTAGAGACCATGTGCAAAATGGAGATATATATGTGGAATTTATTGATTCTAAGAATCAATTAGCAGATATTTTCACAAAGCCGCTGGACAAAGGTACATTCGATTCAATATGTGGGAGATTAAATATTATTAACCCTTTTTTATAAACTCTATGAGAACAGGACAAAGTCTGAGAAAAAGGAATCGTCTGGACAGACTATTGAAAAAGGAAATAATGGTATTTTGGGAAGGTATGTTATTTCCTTAATTTAATTTGGTCAATCTTTGGTAAATGCCTTTAATCTGCATGATTGATTTGTATATTTTTGGCATATGTTTATTGAATATTTTTAAGGTTAAATAACTGCCATTTTAATTTATTTTGAATTGCGACTGTTCATTTGTTCTTCTAACGGGGGGGTATAAAAACGTTTAAAGTCGGGATTTCTTTTAACCCCTCAGAACGTCTTGAAAACCCTAACAGAGAAAAACTCTTTCTAAATCAATCTCAATCTTCTCCAAAACCAAATCTCTTCGAACATGGCCTCGAGATCCTCCGTATCCAGATCAAGATCTTCATTTTCAAAAAGAAGATCAAATAGGATTGCTGGGCAAGGAGGAAGAAGAGTCGATTGAGGAGGGTGACGCATTTCGATCTCACATGACTTCCGAAGATACTCAAGGACATTCTCTAAGAGTCTCTTCTCAAAATGATCCTGAAGAATCTCCAAGAGCCATCGATCACGCCTCGAAGAAAGACATTTCTCACGAAGAGGTACGTCTGGACTAACTCTACCCACACCGACTGAAAGCCCTTATGTAGTAATGATGAGATATGAGAAATTAGTCCAGAGAAATGTTAGGGATGATGTCAAATTGTTCTTCTTGAGAGAGGAAGGATATGCGAATGAACTCCGGCTCATTCAAACAGTACAAGCCACAGACTCACCATCCACTCGTATTTAACAAGTGAGTGATAAAGGGAGAAGCAAAGATAGTATGAAAGATGATGATGAGAACATATACAGAAATTTTGAAGTTAGAATGGGAATAGCCGTAGTTCGAAACACAACCGGGAAATTATTTCGATCCGAGAACATAAAACCTTCTTCAACAGATCGATGGATCGAGGAATCATGAACCACGAATTGTGGATTTTGATTATTTGGATCGCTGAAGTAAATCTGCGAGAATGCTTTGAAAAATTGCAGATGGACCAATTTTGCACTGATTCTGCTGCTGTTTATCCTGAATTAACAGCATATTTTTACTCGAATTTGACATTTCTCTCTCTAGATAGAATGCAATTCAGTGTAAATGACAGGTTCTATGATGTTAGCACAGACACTCTGGCTGACATTATAAAAGTTGAAAGAGGAGCATTCAGGCCAATAGACGTCTCCTATGAAACAGTTTGTAAGTTTCTTACAAAGTCTGTAAGGGCTACTATCACTTATCCCCTTCTAACTTCTGCAAGAACTATTTTGCATAAGATTATTATCAGCTGTATTCGTCCAAAAGCCTCATAAAAAATTGATGTATCTAAATTTGAGACCAAATTAATGTGGGCTATTGAAAAGGGAGTACTGTTTTCACTGCCTCACACAATAATACTGCATATGTATCGGACGGTGTCGAAGGAGAAAGGACAGCTACCCTATGGAGCTTTAGTGACAAGGATTTTTGAGCATCTTAAAATAGACATACCTAGAAGATTCAGCACTAAAACTCTTCCCACAATGGCTATTGACATGAAGATGATCAATAAAATGAGATTGAAGGACGTTGCAGAGACTTGGAGACGAAAAGAAAAGGAATTGGCTAGAGCAGAGACAGCAAAAAGAAAAGGTAAAGAGTTAGTTGCTGCTGAGCCAAGTTCTAAAAGGAGAAGACAACTTCTACTGGTAGATGAAGAAGAAGAAGAAGAAAGTATCTCCGCAATTCTGGCAAATATGCGTCAAACTTCTCTCGAGAATGTCGAACCGAAGCGAAACAAATGCAGAAAACATTCTCAACACAGAACATGAAAAGAATGATGTATCTGAATTGGCGGGAGATCCAGAAGAAGATCCAGAAGAAGATCCATAAGAAGAAGATCAAGAAGAAGAGGAAACAGAAGAAGGAGAAGAAGAAGGAGATAAAGAGGGGGAAAAGGAAGGGCAACAAGGACAGAATGAAGCATCAATTCAGGGGGAGCATCTTTATGAAAATATTGAAATTCAAATACCGAAGCTTCATCCGGGAATGCGATTATCGAAGATCTTGGCACTTCTAACCGAGATCAAGGATCGGGCAGATAGAAATGGAAACCTCCTTCACAAAAGACCGGAAACTCTTGAGAAGACGGTCAATCAATGTATTGACAGAATTGAGAAGTCTGCATCGGATATGGAGGATTTCACCCTTGTTCGGACCCCAAACAAGAAAACTTCTTAAAAACATCTTCTGTCTTAGAAACTGTTTTGAACTGACTAATTCTTTTTGAGGTTGACAAAAAGATGGAGAGTAATATGGCTTTTGACTTTTGATTGTGATTTCTAAACTTTTTAATTGTTGATGATTTGATAGTTGGATGCATAACACATTTGGCATGGTACTATAATGTCTGATGATATTTTCTTATATGCTTGTTCACTGATGAAATGTGGTTATGTTCTTTTTGCCGTATTGTCTATACAGGGTTGATATGAGCTATTCTTATAAGTTGTGCAGAATAATTGGAAGTAGGCTCTATCTAACCATTTTTTTGCAGGAACATTAAGCCATATGAATGAAATGTTTTGTCATCATCAAAAAGGGGGAGATTGTTGAGGAAACTCCTAGTTTTGATGTTTACAAAACATTTTATGAATGAGATTCTTACTAAACTCTTGAAGAAAAAGGACTCGAAAGACTTAGGTTTTAAAGTCCGCTTGTAGCGAAGATAAAGCTTGGGGTGCCTTAGAGTCCGCCCGTACTGCATGTAAGAGTCTATCGGACTAAGAATTTAAGTCCGACCGTCTGCATCGAGAATTTAAGTTTGACCATACCAGACTGAGATTTTAAGTCTGACCGTACCAGACTGAAATTCTAGGCAGACTCAGAACTTAAAGTCTGACAAACTTAAGATTGTATTTATAAGATAAGATCACCAACGGTAGAGTATTTCACTTACCTTATTCATGTTGATTCTGTTATATTAATCTGATTGACAGGATCAATTAGTGGACAACTTCTAAAGAAGAATAGAACACTTATGGAAGCCCGATTTCGATTGTATGGGCGAACAGAATCTAAGGGGATCTGATCTACCCTCAACGGTCAAAAAGACTTGCCTTATAAAGTTTGTCCAAGAAAGGGAAGACAAAAACTCTCAGGGAAAGAACCAACGGTCGAATATGGCTTGGAGAGTATTTAAGGATAGGTTGAGACTTAGGGGGTAGATGAGATGAACATTATTCCAAAGCTGATTCCGTTCTTCAATTGTTATTCATAGTGCGTATTTGAGTGATCTCAGTGTATTACAAAAGAGAGTGACTTAGTGAGACTGATTATCACCAAGTATAAACACTCGAGAGTGTGTAATCACCGTTGATCATATAGTGAAATACAGCCGATTGGCTAGTCACCCGGAGAGTGGACGTAGGCTTGTCTAAAGCCGAACCACTATAAACAGTGTTTGCAATCTTCTCTAACTCTCTCTATTTACTTTCTGTTTGTGGATTGCAATAAACTGATATTAGTTGCGCGTAAACTTCCTCAACACCTATTCACCCCCCCTCTAGGTGCTTATACTAGTTACATCATTATATATAGAAGTGGAAAAGTTCCTACCAGCATTCATGTTGATTAGGACTGTAATAATCCAAATTCAATTATGATGAGAATAAGTAGAAACCTTGAAAAGTTCAAGTGTTTTCTTATTTGTAAAATATAAGTATTAGTGTGCAAAGAAATTTTTGAAGTTGTTTTGATAGATAATATTGATTGAAACTTTTCTATATCATTTGACAAGCGAATGGACAATCAAATTAGAACCAAGGATAAGGTAATACTTATTTCTATATCTTTTCTGAACATAATTTATGCTATGCTGTGTTTTTTAACAATAATGCTAAGAGCATAAAGTGGTCTAACGTTCTAAGTTAAAAAGTTCTACTTACCAATAAGAATGAAATTAGCTGTCTTTCTACCTTCAACACAGTAATAACTACTCGGTTTGTTCACACAGGTCGAGCCTATCCTGGGGCACTTAGGTGGATCTTCTTCACATTCGTCAATATCTGATGACAAATGGTAAAAATATATTAGCAGCGAATTACCATCTCCTTGAGTGTAATTAGCAAGAGTAATCAGTCGCATTTCCTCATAAAATGTTAATTTAATGGCTTAATATTATGCTTGTAAAGATAGGACTGTCCTGTTAAATTTTGTTTGAAAGTGCATTCACTTTGTATAACCTAGGGCAGAAAACGGAAAAAAGAAGGCAGAAAAGCATGCATGTGATCATTAAACGAATGCAAAAATCTGGGAATGACCAAACCACTTCGCTGTATGGTGCCCCTAAAACGGAATGTGATAGCATGAAATATATGTTACCTTGACATCCTCCAATAATATAAGGGTTGCCACCATACCCCATTTCGCACCAGCACTCCACATCTGGCAAGCTACTCGTGTAACATGAGATATTCGAGCTTTTGCAAAGCGTGAGTGAATAGTCGGTATCGTTTCTGATCCCCCATTGTAACACCACTGGAACCGAATCATTCAATCTCAAATCATATAAAACTGGAACGTCCGACTTCGAGAGCCATGATCTCTCTGCCGGAAAAGCATACTCGTACCCTTTTTGTCCACCTTCTTTGAAATCCACACAATAGGCCTGAAGATCTAAGGGGAGCGTGGTCTGGCAGCATCCGTCACTCCTGGAGCAAGCACTATACAGGCTAATGTTGGTGTTAGTTCCATTACATTTCGACTGGCAGCCGGTTGATGTGAAGGCTACACCATCTGATTTTTTACTAATCACTGTTGCCTCGGTGTCACAACCGACCAATGTAAAGACGTTCCATCTCTGGGAGAAGACAAATTTACTTCCTTCTAAGCTCAACGGCTTAATAATTCCATTGTCCTGGCAGCTTGCATTTAAGTAAATTACTGGAAGACTGACCTTTATCATGCCATCCCCCTCTGAAGTAAAATTGGCGAGTGAAATGTTGAGAACCCTCAATTGAATCTTCTTTAGTATGGGAACCGTGTTGTCTTGCTGGCAGACGATCTCATACCAGTCATCTAAGAAACACCCTGTTCCTATTCCGAAGGGGTTTGGAATGGTGACTTCCCCGCACATTTCAGTGCAGTTACGCATTGGAAGTCCTGGTGCAGCTCCCGATGCTTGTAAATTGAGGGAAACCAGAAGCAAAAGAACTTGAAACACCGAGTCTGACATGATTTTCACGGTTTGTATGTGCATGGACCTAAACCTATGGAGAACAGTGACAGGAGTTGTGTCACGCCCCTGACCCTCGAGCACGCGACGATCCCCTTTACACTTGCGGTCATTTGAATGCAACGTCTCAGGACACGTTGCTGACCATTCTTTTTATCTTAGAAATATGCGCATGTGGAAACAAATATTAAACTCCGGCCAAACATCAACAATAGGGATAGTTAGAAAATAGACAATTCACAACGACCTCATTTCATCCGGGTCCTATCATTAGGCGCTAATCCAATGGCCATCAAAATATATACATATATAAGGGCAGAAGGGGTCAATCTACTTCCTCCCTTATCCTTAGGATTCGTGGTCCAGTCATTCCCAAAAGCCAACAGCCAAGTGCATGCATCAAGGACCTGAAAATGGTTATACAATAACTAGTGAGATAAAATCTCATTAAATTGTTATCCTAAGTCTCAGTTAGGAAACTCGCTCGCTTTGGGTACAGTCTAACCATGCAACCTATCAATGATGGCCAATCAAAAGCCAAGCAACCATCGCTTTGCTCTATCTATAATGTGCAATGAAACCTCAATCAAATCTAATTACAGGCAATCTTATCTTGCGGCTGCACATACCCTGTATGATATTAATCACACAGGCCATACAAAAGCAAACAAATACACACATAATTAAAACACTGCACATATAACATTCCATGCGCATAGTAGTTAGACGTGTTCCAATCGTGCATCTCCCCAACGTAAACACCCATCAAGCTAGGCAAACATTATGCAGTAAATGTATTCAATCATCTAGATCGCACAGTAATTATTACTCATGCACTCTTGCATTTATGCACGTTCCGATTATTAAGACCCCTCGGTCTTTGTCCACACTCATGCCGACTATCTTTTGGTCAAACCAAGCATTTATCACGGCCTCTCACGGCACGCCAGTCTCAGACAGGGATATCATCACAGCCACTCAGGTCACGCCCATAATTATACGGGGGTTTGGTCACAGCCACACAGGGCACACCCATAATCATACAAGGGTATCATCATGACCACTCAGGGCACACCCATAATCATACAAGGGTTTGGTCATGACCATACAAGGCATGCCCGTCCTCACACGAGGGTATTCATCATGGCCACTCCTCATTAGGTGATCACGCAAGCACCTCAACCACTCAAGTAATTTTCACTTTTCCTCATTTAATCAATATCAACGTGGTTGTGCTCACTTATCAACACACTGCAACTTTCATACGTAGAGAAAGTACAGTTAAGTAATCATGGGTGATTACTTCAGCACGCAATCACACAAGTCAACATAATCCTCAAGATATACGTACTTAAATAAAAGATCGTGTACCTCCATTATTTAATCATAGCCAATTATTCCCATAAATAATTGACTACAACGAAATAATTATAAACTCCCATAATTCTCATAATCCATCTTAATAACCAGGAAGTTAATTGTCTCGACAATTAACGGGCTCTCACACCCAATAGTCATAACTATTTATCATTTCCATAAATACTTATTTAACAAAAGTAATTGACTTCCATAAAGTATCACATCAATATTTAAAGTCCAAATAATACCATTATAAATAACTACCAACATTTCCTCAATAAGCAATAACCAAATAAATATTGCTCAATTTAATGGATTCCCCCAAGTGATCATAATCAATTATTTCTCCTAAATAATTAATTATCCAAAATATCCATTAATTTCCACGAAATTAATTAATTATTAATTTCCACGAAATATAATATTTCCATAAATAACTAATTTCCATAAAATGATATCATTTTGATTAATTATTTCATAAATAATTCCTACTAATCCTTCCTTACCAAATTAATTAACCAAAAATATGATTAGTATAATAAAATAACGCTAATTAACCATAATCCAATTTAACTAGCAACAACAATACTCAAGCCACCATTAGCTTATCTTAATCTCACTAAGGGCAGATAATACACAATCAAGCACAACTAATCAACATTAGTCACTAACCACGCTTAACACTAATTACACTATCCCTAATATGAGATTATCCCCTAATTATGGGATTAGGAAAACAACTCACTAGTTTGCGATTCCGGTGACACGAGTGCGACAGCAGCGATGAGGGGAACGCCCGGGAACCTCCGACACGTCAAGGCGAGAAGGCACGGGACCGGATCTCAGCCAAGGGCGGCTGTCCACGTGACGACGAGACGAGAAACAGAGGAAACCTGGGCTGAGGCGGCACGGGCTGGCTGGTAGGCGGTCCGGCAACTCTGGACGGTGGCCGGACGGCAGCCAGCAGCTCCGGCGACCAGATCTGGTGGCTGCGAAAGGCAGCGAGGCCGCTGGTCGCAGTTTTGGCCGAAACCCGAGAGAGGGACGGCGCCGGCAGCGGCTGAGCTGGCCGGCGGATGGACTGACAGTCTTGGTCGGTGAGTTCTCCGACGAACAGACGCAACACGGCGGTAAGGAACCGCGGCGGCGTCTGGTCAAGAACAGAAGGAACGCAGCAACAGCTGCGGTGAGCGGAGGAGGAGGAAGAAAGGAGCGGCTGGCTTCGGCGTGGCTCCTTGCAGCTGACGGCACCGCAGTGGACAACTCGGGCTCGGCAAGAGGCAGCTAAGGTGGTGGTGGTTGCCGTCGATAGGGGCGGCAAAACAGAAACAGCAGCAACAGCAGTTCGGCAAAGAGAACGAAGGAGGGGGAGCAGAACAGCGGCGGTTCGGGGTGGTGGTCGGCCGGGCGGCGAGACCGGCAGTGAGCTGGCGGGGTGACGGAGTTGCTGTGGTGGTGGTTTGCAGCACGAAAGCGCAGCAACAGCAGCAGCTTCGTCGACCCAAGGAAACCAGCAGCTGAAGAAGAAAAAGAAGAAAAAGAAGAAGAAGCAGAAGGCAGCGGCAGTCGATCGCAGCCGAGGAGAGAGAGAGTCAAACCAAAGAGAAAGGGCGAAAAGGACAGCAAGGGGGCAGGCGGCAGAAAGGAGAAAAGCAGGGGGAAGGGACGTGAGGGAAGGGGGGGCCAACGGCAGCAGCGGAAAAGGGAGGAAAGAGGGGGAGAGAGTGAGAGAAGGAAGGGACGCGCGCTCGTGGGAGAGAGAAAGAAAAGAGTGAGAGAAAAATGACGGGATCTCGAGTCCCCAATAATTTAATCCCGAAGTCTGAAAAGTCCGATATCTAAATTTAGATTAAAAATCACGGTTGAATTGATTAATCGCAACTTTAGTGGATCTAAAACTAACGGGCGGCTTTTAGAACTCACTCATATGCACGAGTCATCAGTAGCATTTTCCCTTCGATTAGTATATCATGAGTGATCAGCTCAAAACGAGACTCAATTAACCGTGAATTGACAAAACATTCATAATTAAAGTCAAAATAGTTCGAAAAATCTTAAGACGTCACAAGCTGAGTCTTTAATATTGTTATTTTCGTTAAAGAAGGGAAGAATTTTCATGTTCTGTACCCATGATCTCCAGCTCCGTCACTTTCTAGAGTCGGCCTGAGATGTTTCCTTGATGATAGAATTAGCAAAGGTTGACCAGTAGAGGACACCGATTTAAGCAGTCAAACGCGACTTTTCTCATTGTTGGGGAGATAATTTTGTCTTTTAATGAGAAATACTTGGAGCGTTTCCAAGATGGAAAACTTTTCAGGATTCTTGTTTCGGATCCTGTTAAGCACGTTAGAATTGAGATATGTACTCCACTTCCGCATCACATTAAAAATTTGTGCCACGTCTTTGCTTATTGCCACATATATTCACATTTCATTGCCAATCTTTCTGTTTAGCATCAATTAGCTCGGTCACTTGCACTTCTGATTTAACATCAATACGGTCCTTCTTTAAATTGTGCATATTAGTCTTACTTTAGCATTGTTTAGGTTATTTTAGAAATTAATCAAAGTTAAACCTCGTCGAGAGCTAGTTTATCAGTATCATGCGCCTATACCTTATAATATTGTTAGTTAGATGTAGTTTAGTAGCCTCGACCTTACTTAGATTGCTGGCATATAATATCTCGTACTAACATCCAAGAAACATCCGGCTCCCTTTCCAAAGAGGAAGGGAATGACAATGTTTATGCAAGATTCAGTGCAATTGCCAAGTGTGGTTTGGCCTTGGTTTATGGTTTCATCTCTCTTCCCACGACCCCTTTCATGGAAACTTCAATCATGCACCTGCCCATTAGTTGAAGTGAACATTTTGTGCGATTAGAATTGTAACAAGTTTTTTTTTTCTCGTTGGATCCTGCTTTCTTCAAGTGAATTAAAAATAATCATGATATGTTTTCTCAATCTCTGTCCTCTAATTATGTTTCCTTGATTTTGCCCATTCAAAATCTCCATTTCTTAGTGTCTTTGAAACTTGTAACTTGTAACTTGCAACTTCAGCCATATCAATTATAATGGCATGAACGAAAAGCAAAACTTGAAAAACAGTGAGTATAAAAAGCAATGTCCGCATACAGAAAGACAAGTCATCGGGCACTTAACTGTTCATTCTATAAATATATTTTGCTTTTGAAAACATTAGGGAGAAGAGCCGGAACATAAGTCACAAATAAGGAAATCTATTTGAAATAAATGAGCCTCGCGTTTTATGAGATGCTCCTACTAGCTTCATTGACCAAGACAAATTCAATGTAGGATGGTGACTTAATTATGAAATTGTTCATACCTGGTACTTGGTAATACATGGACGAAATGTGCGTCGCCCAACCCATACACGTAAACCAAAAACCTAGAGAAACTATTGCGTGGATCCCAGGTCATGGACTCGTTATGCAATCATAAATGTCAATCAAGTGTGACTTGCAGATAGGGCTCGTATGGTTAGCACTATGATGGATCAGTTCCATGTAGACCTAAATCTGAGCAAAAATTCACCCAAAACCTGTGGAGAGCAGGTTAACTTATCTCCTTAAATGTGGAAACCGATTTGTACGCAAACAAACTTGGGAAGACCGACATGGAGGGAGCCAATGGATGACATGTTGATAATGGCCCCTATGGTCTTCAAGACCGTTGTTGACGAAGAATATATGTTAGAACAGGCCATAGACTTGGTCTCCATAAGTGATAGAATAGGGAGACCATCGCTCCTTCACTATTAATTCCGCTGAACATGACTTTCCTTAGCCCACAAGCTTCTTAGTAGTGGCCCACTAGTAAACTTGGCTGGGTCAATGGTCTCGTGCTCAACTATCATTCACAATATCACAAGTTCTTGCTATGTCGTAATTGGAACCTTTATGGGCACTACTATATTATGTGAAGATAATTATAAATCGTTGACACGTCAATAGAGCTATATTGATAAACCCATCTTGAGGATCTCACGCGGTACTCAGTAGCTGTAGCTCAAACCTAATATTTAATAGTGGATGAATAAACTATGGGTGATCAGGTCCAGGGTGGGTAGGGTCTAGACCTAGACCCTATACCCAACCCTGTTATAACCAGTTCCTCTTTCTTGACCCTGTTCCCTACCATTTTTTTATTGGACCATGTTTTGGATCCGACCTTATTTTTCCGGGCGGAAACAAAGTCAACCCTGTTTTATTGGAACATGTTTTGCAATTGTTCGATGTCCTATAAGGCTTTGAATTTTACATTAATTAGCGAAAAAACAACAACGTAATCCTCCTAACATTATAAGACAAAGCAAAAATCCTAACATGCATAAACATTTGCAACAAATATGGATTTAATATTAGTCTCATTTCCACAATCTTAACATGCATAACAACGTGATCTAATGTGCTTGCTCATGTGTATACAACGGAGCTCTTATTAAGAAGATAGATTTATTGAGTTGGACTAAAAATGCTTTAATTTGTGCTATAATAGTTAGTAACACTTGTCTTGCGACTATAGTAATAGTTGAAGGTGGGATCATTAAAAAAGAAAAGCAATGCATGAAAATAGTTATTTTTAACAATTCTTTCAAAACAATTCTCCATTAACTTGATTTAAAGATAAGCTTTCTTTTTTTTAACAATTCTTTGAAGACAAAGAGACTCAAAGGCACTATATAGAGAGACGATTTAATTTTTTTTTAAAAGGGTAAAAATTGGTTCCAACATCGGTCCGGTTCCGAGTGGGTCTTTGCTTGGACCTTGTTCCCATACTGGTTTCAACCGGTTCCCAAAAACTGGAACCGGTTCCTGGACCAGTTTAACTGGGAACCGGTTCCCGACCCTATTTTTCGGGTGGTCTGGTGCGGGTTCCGGGTAAACCCAATCCGATTGCACACTCCTAGAATAAACATTAGCCACTTGGCTAATCGATCCTCTATGTTCTTATAATCACTGTTCTGCACTCCCGAGCTAACACAAATTCTTTCAACACCTAATTAAATATAATTGGTCATTTACAGTCCCTGATTAAACACGAACACAATCTTTCTGTAAATTTTGAATATTAGTCTTAGTTTAGCACTGTTTAGGTCATTTATTAAATTAATTTCTGAGTTTAACCTCGTTTAGAGGCCTCCAACTTCACTATGTTTCATGATGAATGAATAGTTGCACATTGGGTAAATTACAAGAAATTATTGCTAATCATTCCCATCCATGTTTTTAGCGGAAGTGAAATGTTGAGCAATTGTAATCCAATCTTACTTGGTGTAGGATTCGCGTCTCCATAATTTAGTTAGTCTTTTGGGAATTTCCAGATTTTTCCAGGATTTTTCAAATAAAAAAATTAAGAAATTAAGAAATTAACGTGATGAGATTTGAAGAAATTTTCTTTTGCTTCCATTAAAGTGTCCACTTCTAGAAAGGCTCCAAGTCATTTTCAGATTTTAGGACTTTGAAGATTCGTTTTTTGTTCTAGACAAGTACATTAGGACAAGGCTTGAAGGTACTGAGAAATGGAGATTTTCAAAAACTTAGCTTTCGGAGTTAGAAAAATTGGAAAGTTCAAGGCAATTGAACCGCACGGGTGATCTTTGATCGGCACTTGATGCATTAAGGCCATCACGGTTGTGGGATTAAAGAAAAGTCCAAAGTAAATGGGCTTTTTAGAGTCAAATTCTAAACTGAGACAAGCAGAAGAACCTTTGTTTTGACCACTGAGATTGGACTTCTTCAAAGGCATATGGTGCTCGTCTCCCATATAATACGCAATCACAGCTAGGGGTGTGCAAGAGAACGGGAAACTGCTTGGACCGCTTGGAACCGGACCGAACCGGCCCAAAATCAGCAGTTCCCAAAAGGACTGGTCTGGTTCTTGATTCTAAATTATAGGAACTGGTGAGTACTGGTCTAGTTCTCGGTTCTAAATAATGGGAACTAGTGAGTATTGGTTCAGTTCCTGGTTCCAAGTATGGAACCGCCCACCCAAATCGGACTGGTACATTCATATATATTTTAAAATTTCTCTCTCTCTCTCTCTCTCCAATTATGACACTCTCGTCTCTTTCTTCTACGGTCCTTGCACAATCAACACTATCTCTAAACATTCATAGCAATTCCTTCACTCTCGTTGAGTTGGGTTCCAAGAACCTTCAAATAAATTGTATGTCATTATTCTTTTATTCTTCGTTCTTGATTTTTTACTATACTTCACCGTTTATGTCTATTATCTTTCACTGCCTCGTTGGATCAAGTCACCTTGAACTATGTGCATCCATTCTCTCTCTAGAGAAACGTGGTTCTTCTCCCCACCATCTTCACCATTTCATCCCACCTCTTGCTCCCCCTCTCTCCCCTCACCCTCCTCCGCTCCACCTCCTCGTCATCGAACCATCTTTGTCCTCTCCTACTGCTAGTCCACCCTAGCCGACGATCCGCGCCCACCCTTCCCCTCCTCCACCCCTCCCTACCATTTCACCTCTCTCAGCCGGTTCCATGGACCCACCCAGGAACTGGATTGGACCGACAATCCAGTTCCCGAGTGGGTCCATGGAACTAATGGATGGTTCCCGGTTCCAATTTTTTGGAATCGGTCCTTAGCGGGCGGTTCCTGGTTCTAAGGTGGGAACCGCCCACTCGGACCATGCACACCCCTAATCACAATCATTGGTCAAGTGTGACTATCACGTTGGGCCCACATAATTACCGATTATGATGACTCTATAGAAATGTAGTTTACATTTCAACTGGATCAGTTCGCCCACAGGGACAAATGAATCTTTCTTTGGAGAGAGAAATCCTGTTCCCGCTATTTTTCTTTCTACCAGCTCTCAAGATTCAAAACCAACATCTTTTCGTGAAGCTGCTAATGACCCTAACTAAGTGGTTTGAAGCAATGAATGCAAAGATTCACGCTCTCCTTCAACATCACACATGGGAAATAGTGCCAAGGACGGAATTCTGTCTTTCAGGAGGAGAGAGGCCATTGGAGGAGCAGCCTCTCGCAGTGATCCTCAAGCCTCGTCAGATTGGGCGATGGCCTTCGGCAGCAGGGCTCAAGCTCGCCCCTTGCGAGCCGGCCGAGAGGAACTAGCAGAGGAAGCAGATGGAGATGGCTCATGAGGCAACAGAGGAACGGGCAGAGGAAACAAACCGATATGGGGGAGAAGAAGAAGGTAAAAGAAAAAGAAAAAAAACAGAAAAGAAAAACTAATATTTAATTTATAATTAAAAATTCGAAATAAAAAATAAATATTAAAAAATTCGATTTTTTATTTAAAGCTAAGATGAAGTCATTAAATTGAAATCATTTTCCATTAATATACGAATAACAGAAAACATTTTTGATCATATAACACCAAATAAAGAAAAATTAACTGTTTTTCTAGAAAATATTTTATTGGAAAGTATTTTCCTACATCATTAAGTTTTTCATGAAACAAATGCACTCTTAATCTCCAAAAATGACATAATAGAGAAGGCGATCCTTCCATAGCTAGCTATTGCGCTAACGATGACTTCTTTTAGACCATAGGCTTCTTGGTGGTGGGCAGCCACTAAGCTTGGTCATTGGTCTCATTTTCGCCCCATTTTTCACGAGATCAATGATCTAGCCATTCACGAGGAATCACGAATCTGTTCAAGGAATTAGCGCAAGACGGGGTTACCTGAACGCCTTTCTCTTCTGTTACTTGTTGACCCTAGCATATCGGAGGATGCTTCCTAAGGCAGAATTGTCAAAGCTTCAGATCCTTCCTGTAGTAGAAAATTCTCCACTGAAGTGGTCAGTGGCCCCTATTTTAGCAGCCAAAATAAGAAAATTCGTTTTGATCAGGTTTGCTTTGATGGCAATAGCGAGGGACTCTTTTTCGGTCTCAGTTGAATATAAGGGAAAGAAATTTAACTGAAAAAGAAAACACAAGATATTAAGATGATGAAAATCAAAGATATTTTCTTTTGTTCACCATTGAAGTTTCTCCTTTCAAAAAGGCTCTTCAGCCATTCTTAGATCGGAGGACTTTGACCGCTCGTTCTTTGTTTTGGACAGCCACATTAGGATAATGCTTGAAAGGTACTGAGAAATGGGATATTTTGAAAACTCAGCTTTCTAAGTAAGAAAAGTCAGAAAGTTAAAAGACAACTAACCTGCACAGGAGATCTTTCCCCAGCACTGAGGCATTAAGGCACACTGCAGTTGTGGGATTAGCGAAAAGTCCAAAGTAAATTACTTTTCGGAGTCCAATTCTTCGACGGAAAGAAGCAGAAGAAGCCTCATTATAACTTGCTTCCACGCAGACCTAGACATCAAAAAATTGCAGAGCCTCTTATTAGGTTTGATACGTGCACCTATTCTCACATAATCTAGCTTAGGCTTTTTCCGAACCAAGTTCAACCTACAGTGGAGACTACTCAGGTTCGGATGGCTTTGGTCATATATAATAAGGAAGGGTGCAGTTACTTGATAATATTACAGCAAACGAAAAGAGCAAAGTTGTGCAAATTATCATCCACATTTAATGGATTTCTAACAATTTGTAAGAATTCAGTATTTCAGTTTGTGAGTTTGGTTTGTTAAGTTCTTTTGAGTTTACAAGCCACACTCAAGTTTTATATTATGATTGAAACCGAATCAACCAGAAAAGACTGAATGTTCAGGTTCAAACCTCATAGTAGCGAACATATGGGGGACATATGGGGATGATTCCACAATCCGTTAACATGTTTGTGTCGTTTCAAAACTAAATACAGATATATCGAGTGGGCACACCACACCTGATGACAACGAGCGAATTCCTCGTCCAGGAGTAGGAAAACAGGCCCCCTTTTATTGAATTCCTAATTTTCTCATTGTTGGGGAGATAACTTTGTCAATCATCGTTTTAATGAGAAAGACCTGGAGCGTTACCAAGATGGAAGATGTTTTAGGATTCTTTGTCGTGGATCCCATTAAGCACATCATAATTGAGATATTTATTCCTTTCCTCACCCGGTTAAAGTTCTTCCTCGTACGTGTCAGGTCTTTTTCAATTTTTCCTCGACCACAATCATTTGAATCCTTCCACGTCCACATTACATTAAAAAATTGTGCCACGTCTTTGCTTATTGCTACATATATTCACATTTCACTGCCAATCTTTCTGTTTAGTATTAACTAGCTCGGTCACTAGCACATTCTGATTTAACATGAATACTGTCTTTCTTTAAATTATGCTAATTAATCTTACTTTAGTATTGTTTAGGTTTGATTTAGAAATTAATCAAAGTTAACCTCGTTCAGAGCTAGAGATTAGTTTCTCAGTATTGTGCGTCTATAATTTGTTAAAAGCTTTCAATTTTGTTAGTTAGATGTAGTCTATTAGCCTGACCTTACTTAGATTGTTGGCAGGGGAAGGCAATGGCAATGTTCCCGCAAGATTCAGTACAATTGCCAGGTGTGATTTGGCTAGTGATGCTTGTATACTGAAGAAAGGAGTTATAACTTACGACCTATGAGCTCTGTCCTATTTGACCATAAGAAGGGAAGAAAGTTAAGGACACGGGCGTGATTTTCTTCGGTTCGCTAGAGCATTGAAAAATCAAGCTTGATAAATAGAGGCCTCTTTAATTTAAGCAGCCAAGCGCGACCCTAATAATGAGAAAGTCTTCCGTTTTGACTAAAAAGAAACTAAGTGCTTGATGGAAATGGGTTGCAACTGCACCTCATTTCTCTTCCCGTGACCCCTCTCATGGAAACTTTGATCATGCACCTGCCCATTATTTGAAGTGAACATTCTGTGTGATTAGAATTGTAACAATTTTTTTTCTCGTTGAATCCCACTTTCCTCGAGTGAATTAAGATAATCACACTTTCCTCATGTGAATCAAGATAATCACAAAATGTTTTCTCAATTTCCAGTTCTTTAATTATGTTTCCTTGATTTTGCCCTCTCAAAATCTCCATTTCTTAGTGTCTCCAAAACTTGCAACTTGCAACTTCAGCCATATTTATTTTTAACAGCATGAACGAAAAGTGAAATTGAAGAAGGCATAAAAAGCAATGTCCGCATACAGAAAGATGAGTCATCAGCCACTTGACCGTTCAGTCTGTAAATATATTTTGCTTTTGAAAACATTAGGCAGAAGAGCCATAACATAAGCCACAAACAAGGAAGTTTTTATGAAATAAATGAGCCTCGCGTTTATGAGATGCTCCAACTAGCTTCATTGACCAAGGCAAATTCAATGTAGGATGATGACTTAATTATGAAATTGTTCATACCTGGTACTTAGTAATACGTGGACAAAATGTGCGTTGCCCAACCCATACACGTAAACCAAAAACCTGGAGAAACTATTGCTTGGATCCCAGGTAATGGACCTAAAATGCAATCATAGCTATCGATCAAGTGTGACTCGCAGATGGAGCCCCCATGGTTAGCACTATGATGGATCAGGTCCATGTAGACCCGAATCTAAGCAAAAATTCACCCAAAACCTGTAGAAAGCAGGTTAGCTTATCTCCTTAAATGTGGAAACCGATTTGTACATAAACAAACTTGGGAAGACTGGCATGGAGGGAACCAATGGATGACATGTTTATAATGGCCCCTCTGGTCTTCCAGACCATTGTTGACAGAGAACTTATGTTAGAACAGGCCACAGACTTGGTCTCCATAAGTGATAGAATAGAGACCACCGTTCCTTAGCTATTAATTCCACTGAAGATGACTTTCCTTAGCCCACAAGCTTCTTAGTAGTGGCCCACTAGTAAACTTGGTTAGGTCCATGGTCTCGTGCTCACCTATCACCCACAAGATCACTAGTTCTTGCTATGTCGTAATTAGAACCTCTGACAAACTTGTCATTACGGGCACTGCTACATTATGTGAAGAGAATTATAAACTGATGACACATTAGTGGAGCTATGTTGATAAACCCATCTTGAGGAAACCCATCTTGAGGATCTCACATGGTACTAAGTAGTTGTAGGTCAAACCTAATATATAACAGTGGATGAATAAAAAGTCGCTTGGCTAATCAATCCTCTATGTTCTTATAATCACTGTTCCAAACTCTCGAGCTAACACAAATTCTTTCAACACCTAATAGTTGAAGAGTTTACAAATTGGAAATGGAGAAATATCTCAAGGAAGGACAAGTACAATTATTATTTAACGAAAACTTACGAATGGAGCAGCAAATCAATGGTTTGCCCGGGCTTTTAATCGACGATTCCTATTTCCATATGAAATTTCAGTTCCTTTTCTTTGTCGTTTCTGGTTCGGTGTTTGGCGAATGGAAGGCAAATGGATGCAAGAGAGGCCCAAAGAGAGATGCAATATCAAGGTACACACATATTCTTTCTCTGCAAAGAAGCGACCCAATTTGAGCTCATCAGCATCTTTACAGCTCGTAAAATGATCTGCTTAGTTCATATCCTTAACGACCAGCCTTTGCTCCTAATTTTTCTCTCTTCTCAATATTTTGCATATCAAAGGCCTGGGCTCCGGCGTCAGAGTGCAGCTTTTGGTTCTTTTCTCATGGTTCTTGTGCAACATCATCGAGAATTGAAGATAAATTAAGTTGAAAGAGAAGAACCTTCAACTGTTGGGGAACGCGAATATGCGACGAAAAATAAAGTAGGGAAGAAAAGAGGGCAAGCAGGAATTTTTACGTGGAAAACCCTTCTAAAATCAAGAAGGGAAAAACCACGGTGCCGCACTAGGCAATCTCTTCACTATCAGTATCAGTGTTACAAGCTCAGGGTTACAAAGCTTCAGCGTTACAACTATAAAAGAAATTGCCCCTATTTATAACAGGAGTCTAGGGCATACATATTAAAGGAAATTACATGTAAGATATTAGCAGTAATATAAACTCTATTTCCTTTAATATCTCAGGATGGGTGACCTGCTGGAAAGTGCCTACCCACAATAATATTTTTCTCCATCAGACTCCACAATTCCATCAATCTCCCACTTGGAGGCTGATCTTCAAAAAACAGCAATAATCTTTTATAGTCTTCATCTTTTCAACCCAAATTGTCCTAGTGCGGCAGCCCCCTCATCACTTACCATGGAGGCCAAGCGAGGCAATGCACAACCTCGGTTTCTCGGTGGTGACAACCTTTGTTAACATATCTGCTGGATTTTCTGCACCAAGAATCTTCTTTAATGACAATGCCCGTCATCTATTAACGACGAATTTGATAATATTTTAACTCAATGTGTTTTGTCCTTGAGTGAAATACCGGATTATTTGCAAGACAAATAGCACTTTGACTATCACTGAAAAGAACACTATTATCTTGCTCATTGCCTATCTCCTTCAGAAAATTTTTCAACCAAATCATCTCTTTACCAGCTTCAGATATAGCCACATACTCTGCTTCGGTGGTTGAGAGAGATACACAAGTCTAAAGTCTAGACATCCAACTGATTGCAATGCCACCTAAGGTAAAAACATAACCCGAGGTGCTCTTCCTATGATCCAAGTCACTACCAAGATCTGCATCAACAAAGCCTTGTAAAGTTGCACTATTTTTCATAAAACATAATGACATACCGAAAGTGCCTTTCGGGTATCTTAATAACCACTTTACAGCTTCCCAATGTTTTATTCCTGGATTTGCCATGTATCTACTCACAACTCCCTTTGCATGAGCTATGTTTGGTCTAGTACACACCATTACGTACATTAAACTACCAACAGCTGATGCATAAGGCACTTTAGCCATATACTCCCGCTCTTCATTTGTCTTTGGTGATTTGCTCCTTTGAGAGCTTGAAGTGACTTCCTAAAGGAGTACTTGGGCTTTGCATTGAACTCCGAATCTATCAAGCACTTTTTCAATGTACTTTTCTTGAGATAATTTTAGAATTCCTTTAGATCTATCCCGCATGATCCTTATCCCAAGAATCTGATTCGCTGCGCCCAAGTCCTTCATCTCAAACTCTTTTGACAATTGCTGCTTCAGTATGTTGATCTCTCTCATGTTAGATCCTGCAATGAGCATATCATCCACATACAACATCAAAATAATATAGCAGTCATCAAATTTTTTGAAATAACAACAGTGATCCATGTCACTTCTAGTGAACCCGTTACCACACATAAATGTGTCAAATTTTTTGTACCACTATCGAGGAGCTTGTTTCAAGCCATACAGACTTTTATTCAATTTGCAGACATAATTTTCTTTTCCAGGATCTTGAAAACCTTCCGATTGTACCATATAAATATCCTCCTCCAAATTACCATGGAGGAATGCAGTCTTAACATCTAGCTACTCTAGATGTAAATTCTCTGCAGCAACAATACTCAATACTGACCTAATAGTAGTCAATTTCACAACTGGAGAAAAAATCTCTGTATAGTCAATTCCATCTTTTTGCTGAAACCCTTTTACTACTAACCTTGCTTTGTACCTCTTGCTGCCATCGGGTTCTTCTTTGACCCGATACACCCACTTATTCTGCAATGCCTTCTTCCCATCTGGTAACCGAGTTAACACTCAAGTTTTATTTTTCTCGAGTGAATCTAACTCACCCTGCATTGCTAACTCCCACTTAACAGAATCTTCAACCTGCACTTGCTTCCGAAAAATTTTCTAGTTCGCCGGCGTCGGTCAAAAGCAAATAATGCAATGACGGAGAATATCTTTGTACAGGTTTAGGTGTTCTACTAGATCTTCTCAAAGTGGGATCAGGTGTACGTGATTCTTGTTCAGCAACAGTTTTAGGAATTTCAACCAGAATACTTTTAGAATTTTCTTCCAATTCAATCTCTGTATTTTCCACCAAATTTTCCTTCACACTAGATTCTACCACAAATTTGTCCTTGTACAACATATTCTCATTGAACGTAACATCAGCAGTTCTTATTATTTTTCTATTTTGTTCATCTCAGAACCGATAGCCAAAATAATCAGAACCATATCCGATGAAAAAACACTTTTTAGTTTTTTGCATCAAGTTTATCTCTATTTTCAGAATCTCCGTGGACATAGGAAACACAACCAAAGACTTTCAGATGCGAGAGATTTACCTTCTTTCCACTCCATTCTTCTTCTCGGTAACTTAAAATCAAGTGGAACCGAAGGTCCTCTATTAATTAAATATGCTGCCGTATTAATTGCATCTGCCCAAAACATCTTGGGTAATCCTGCATGTAACCTCATACTTTTTGCACGCTCATTTAGAGTTCTGTTCATCCTCTCAGCAACTCCATTTTGTTGCGGTCTATTTGGAACAGTTCTTGTCATTCTGATTCTATTCTCTGCACAAAATTGCTTGAATTCCTTGCTATCATATTCACCGCCATTATCAGACCTTAAACATTTAATTTTCAGGCCAGTCTGGTTCTCCACTTCAGCTTTCCATCTTTTAAAAGTAGCAAACACGTCAGATTTATTTTTTAGAAAATAAACCCATACCTTTCTAGTGGAGCCATCAATAAATGTGACATAATAGCGCGAGCCTCCAAGGGATTGCACAGGAGCTGGGCCCCACACATCTGTATGCACCAACTCTAATTTTTCTTTCTTTGGTTCTTTTCCAATTTTCGAAAAACTAACACGTTTATGCTTACCCATAACACAATCTTCACAAAGACCAATATCTATGGACTTCAAATCAGGCAATTTTCCCTTAGATGCTAATATCTTCATTCCTTTTTTCGCTCATATGTCTAAACTGCGGTGCCATAATTTAGAATCAATTTTCGATTTAGCAATTGCTGCAGTTTCTCTATTGATTTCAGTCACGTAGAGCGTTCCTGACTTTGTTCCACGTGCTACAACCAGAGCACCTTTAACAATTTTCCAAGAGCCATCCCCAAAAATAGTCCTATAACCTATGCTGTCTAGTTGACTTATAGAGATCAGATTTCTCTTAAGTCCTGGAACATATCTGACATCATGCAACTTCCATTGATATCCGTTAGTAGATTTTATATAAATATCACCCTTTCCCATAATATCCAAAGGTTCATCATTAGCAAGATAAACCTTTCCAAATTTTCCAGCAACAAAATTGTGCATTAATTCTTTGCATGAAGTAGAGTGAAACGACGCACCTGAGTCAAGAATCCACGACTCAATTGGACTATCAATGCTCAAAATTAAGGCATCACTATTTTGAGTCTCTTCAAAAGTTACATTCACAGATTTTTCTTCATCTTGATTTCGATCTCGATATTGAGTTTTCTTCTTTGGGGCTCTACAATCTCATTTCAGATGTCCCTTCTTTTCACAATTCCAACAAATAATTTCACCACGAGGTCTCGATTTGCTTCTCCCTCTGGACTTTGATCTACCGTGATACTGGTTTCGCCCTCGTTGATTGCTTCTCCCTCTGCCTTCAATATTTAAGGCAGCACCCAAAAATTCACCCGATTCTCTTCTACGAATATCCTCGCTAAGAATCAAATCTTGGATTGCTTGAAGCTTCAACTTTTTCTTACTAGACGAACTGCTCACTGCAGTCACAGTTGCACTCTAACTTTCAGGTAGAGAAGATAATAAAATTAAAGCTTTTACCTCATCATCAAATTTGATATCCACCGAACTCAACTGAGTCGTGATCACGTTGAATTCGTTGATGTGATCTGTCATAGAAGCACCCTCATCCATCTTCAGATTGAAAAGACGACGCATCAAATATACCTTGTTTGATGCAAAAGGCTTCTCGTACATGTCAGACAACGCTGCCATCAAATCCACCGTTGTCGCCTCATTGGCAATGTTGAAAGCAACGTTCCGCGCCAATGTAAGACGAATCAAACCTAGAGCTTGTCGATCTAACAATTCCCACTCTGCTTCCTTCATAGATTCTGGTTTCTCTCCGGACGAGAGGTTGATGCAAATTCTTTCCGATACAGCATATCCTCGATCTGCATCTTCCGAGAAACAAAATCCTTGCCATTGAACCGATCAATCTTCACCTTTCCTTCGTCCATATTCGCTCCCACTATTTCGCCAAAACCAGGCTCTGATACCAGTTGTTGGGGAACGCGAATATGTGACGAAAAATAAAGTAGGGAAGAAAAGAGGGCAAGCAGGAATTTTTACGTGGAAAACCCTTCTAAAATCAAGAAGGGAAAAACCACGGTGCCGCACTAGGCAATCTCTTCACTATCAGTATCAGTGTTACAAGCTCAGGGTTACAAAGCTTCAGCGTTACAACTATAAAAGAAATTGCCCCTATTTATAACGGGAGTCTAGGGCATACATATTAAAGGAAATTACATGTAAGATATTAGCAGTAATATAAACTCTATTTCCTTTAATATCTCAGGATGGGTGACCTGCTGGGAAGTGCCTACCCACAATAATATTTTTCTCCATCAGACTCCACAATTCCATCATCAACAACAATGGCCTTTTGCTGCAACTACAGCTATCTTCGCTCAAAGGCGTTTTTGAGAAAAGCATGTTATTTGATTCTATGGATTTAGGGAAAGCAATTGACCAGTTCTAACTGAAACGGAATTCCTGGTGGGCAAGGAACAGTTTACAAGGGGATGTTAATCTATGGAAAAATAGTTGTGACGAGAATACTAAAGAGAGAGATGATGGAAAAGTCCAAATGTCAGTGAAGTCCTCCTTCTATCATAAATAAAACCCCCAGAATGTGGTCAAGCTATTAGGATGTTGTTTGGAAACACAACTCCCGCTCCTAGAATATGAATTCATGCCCAATGAGACTCTTTACCAATATCTCTATGACCCAAGCGACAACTATCCTGTATCCTTGATGTGTGCGTACAAGTTACAACCGAAGTTGCAAGAGCCCTATCTTAATCACACTCAGCGGGCTTTGAACCTTTTTGTCATTGAAACTAACGTCCACACATATATTCTTGAATGAATAACATCGTGCATAGGTAACGGATTTTTGGGACCTTTCTAAGTCTTATCTCCCTAGATCAAACTCATGTGAGCACATTGATGCTAGGAACCCTTTGATTATTTAGATTTAGAGTCTTCCAATCAAATCAGTTCAGTGACAAAAGCCATACCTACAGGTATGGAGTAATCCTCGTTGTTTTTTAACCGACAGAAGACGATCTGTTCTCTACGGGTACAAGAAGAAGGAAGAAGTCTAGCAGCCTACATTCTAATCTCTATTGAAGAGAAGTGTTTGTTCGACATCGTCAATGTTGAAAATTTGACGCCGGATATTGATCGAGCGAATCGGATAAAATTAGTCGGAAGGAAGGAAAGGAAATCAGACACCGGATTTACGTGGTTCAGTCCGAATATTGGAACCTACGTCCACGGGGAGAGCAGCACGGAATTCCACTATAGAACCAAGCGATACAATGGAGATTATACTCACTCGAGTACTCAAACACTCACTCAGTGTTTCTTAGCCCCCAATTACACCTAATAATTCACACAATATTTAGCCCATCACAATTCTCAGTAAAATTTTCACTCAAGGAATTAAACAAATTCTACTAACAAGAATTTAACTGGCTAAAACACCCAAGTGTAATTACAACGAGAAAATTTCCCTTCTGCCGAGAGCTCCCACACGTTCAGTCTCGCGCTCTTCTTGCTCTCTCTTTCTGGAGCTCTCTCCACACGGCCTCCTCTCTTCGGCCTCGGACGTCCTCCTTCTATAGGAGATGGGAAGAGAAAGGAACAAATGTGAACTCCTCAATTTGTCGAAGGCTGCCACCTTCTGAAGCCACTCACCAATTTCCATGAAGCACTCATGCATGCACATGGCCATGTGCATGCATTTAATGAGGTGGAGAACAATTGCACGTTCATGGACTATTTTGCCTCTTCTTTGACTTTTTCTCCTCTGCAATTAGAAGACAACTCAAAAAGCTGGAGCTCCTATTTGCATTAAATGAAGGCAGGAATTTTGGACTTTCCCTTTTGCAGCTGCACGCCTCCTTCTAACTGCACTAGAGAGTCAAACACGCATGTTCTTTCTTTTCTACTGCTTCCCTTGTCTTCATTCTTCCTTCTCCGTTTTGCATGCAGAGCATTTAATGTAGAGAGTCCGGCCAGCATGCAAAATCACGGATAATCACAAAAATCCAATTTGGATTTTATTTTTTCAAGACAAACTCACATGCTTTTATTTCGCATCAGACACGCATGCAGAAGGCATCAGGATCACATACAATTAATTCTTGATCCACATATGATCGAGTTCACATATCCTCGTCAATTTGATTTTATTCAACGGGCTCAAATTCGAGACATATTTTTAACAGTCAATGATCAAGTTCTAAAGCAAGGTGCGAAGGAAGAGACTATACCTGTTGTTAAACTTGCAAAAAGAGTTTAAACTTGAAGCGAAGGAAGCGACCAGCAATGAAAGAACTAGCAATCGAGTTAGAGAAATAGGGAAGCTGCAACATTATTCTTTCTATTCAACCAAATAAAGTAGTGAGGCGATTAGACATAGCGACAACGTTCGCTGAACTGTTGCCGTGTCAGATGTTGATTCTGAAATAGGTATTGTACGGATGGCTTCTCTTATTATGTGGTCATTTCTATCTTATATCCAGTTGATGCATCTTTTGGAACATGAATAAGTAATACTAGGATTGTCGTTGCCATATTGAATTGTCTCAATGACCGCAACAAATTTCACTATATATGCTGAATTTCTTTATAGATATATGAGAACTAACGGTTTTTCCTTTTCCATCAAGAAAGAGTGCGACATACAATTTTACAATTTTCTGTCCTTCGACATTTACCCACGACAAAATCCGGATGTTCTTTTTGAAGTAATAACATATAAAATATATATAGACAGAACTAATTTGCAATGATTCACTACATATGAGTGGTTGCAAGTTTGACAGTGTGGACACCTCAAATTTCAAGTGTGTACTACTCACTTTTCTCCTGAGTATGACCATCCTTGATGGCAGGATTTTCCAGCATTCTTATTCGCTCCAGTTCAACTGCTACTTCTTTCATTGTAGGTCGCATCTTCCCATGTAACTTCAAGCACCTTCTCGCAAGGTTAGCAAACGCGACGATCCCTTCTTTCTCACCTTGCTTCAAAACTTGAGTGTCCACGATGTCGAATAGGTGGTTTGCATTCATTGATAGGAGAAAATAGCTTGCGAGGTTTCTCTCATTGTCCTCTCCAAGAAATGCGATTGGCTCTTGCCCTATCAAGAGCTCAACAAGGACCACACCAAAGCCAACACATCGCTCTTATCTGTGAACTGACCTGATTGAAAATACTCAGGATCTAAGTAGCCAAATGTCCCTTGGACTCTTGTGGTCACATGAGTTTGATCAGCCAAAATCGACTTGGAAGTGCCAAAGTCAGCCACTTTTGCGTGGTACTTGTCATCCAATAGAATATTAGTAGATTTGATGTCTCGATGGTAGATTGGGATTGATGCTGAAGAATGTAGATTGGACAAGGCTCCTGCCACTTCGCTAGCAATTTGAAGGCGCATGTCCCACGATACTAGATTGTCATGTAAATATTGGAAAAGAGTCCCATTTGGTATAAATTCATACACCAAAAGTGGTGACTTTGTTTCCAAGCAACACCCCAGTAGCCTAACGATGTTCCTATGGTTGATTTGCGAGAGAATGGCAATCGTCTTGTAGACGATTCCTTGCCCACCATGGCCAATTATTCTGTTCTCGTTGAAATTGTCAGTGGTCATCTCCAAATCCTTTGAATTGAACAATTTGCTCTTGTCGACATTGTTTTCAAACGAACACAGTTGCTGCTGCAACAAGAGGCCGCCATTCTATTTGAAGTACCTCTCTCTGAGCTTGATTTCTTTCAATTTCTTCATGAACTTGTTCGACAGCCATAACAAATGAAGCAAGGGTAGTGCCACTAGGCTTGCTCCAATACCTGGTTTATCACAGTGGTATGAGCATAACCAAAAGAAAGCATCGAGCATTTGCCTGATCTGAAGAGAAGAAAATGCTAATCTGATACTGGAGAGATTTATCTTAGACATCTTGTGTATATCCATCCATTTCATCAATAGAACGCTATTGTGATTGATGCAAAAGTAGTCTCCCTATAAAAAAAACTTAGCATATCACAGAACAACCATCTAATCAGTCTAGTGGCAGCCAAAATATAAATCACAGGTATTAGGTTTGACATAGTGTATGTGTTGCTGAGTCGATCAGGTTGAAAACTATGAACTAATTAGGCTACAATTTTACTAATATATATGTGCCCAAATCAAACGGCAAAATAGGATTCTAAGGAGCTCTACAGGATTATCTAACATCTGATCCACTGTAAATGCATAATGCATTTTCTAAATTGTGGAGTTATTATTTATAGACTAAATTTTGTATTTATAGGATGCGATATTTTTGAATATTTGGGTGCACAATAGATCAAAAGTCCTTGTTCATAACTCATGATACAAAGTAGAAATTTGCTTACCAACGAAGACAAACTTAATTGTCAGGTTTTCTTCTACACAAACGCCGTCACCGGTCACCGTACACTTTCTGTCAGGGCACCTGGTCAGATCTTGGCATTCATCAACGTCTGAACAAAAGATGACAATCAAAATTAGTAGAGCTTTGTCTTTAGGATTGCATGAAAAGCCACTTCAGCCTCCAAAGCGCTACTTCTTATTAGTACGGTGTTTCGACATTAAGTTTTCAATGATTGGTGTGAATAAAATGTAATTGGTTTTACCTTCGCATCCATGTTGAATATAGGGGTTACCAGTGAATCCCTTATTGCAAAAACATTGCAGAAATGGCATCTCCATCTGATATGCTAAATCGAAGCTGACCATGCTGCAATTATAGGAATTGCCGGGGATGAAGCTTTGTTGATAAATCTCTAACCCAAGTCCTGATGATTTATCTATCCCCCATTCTAGCACTGCTGCAAAATGACCGCTTTCCCTCAACTCATTAAAGTCCATAGTCGAAGGTATGAACTGCGACCTATCTCCCAAGAAGGCATAATTGCATCCACTGTCTTCTGTTGGTTTTTCGGCTTCCTGTAAAGTGATGGCGAATTCTTGAAGATTCGAGGTAATTGTGGTTTGGCAGCATCCATTGCTGCCTGAACAAGTCTTCCCAACAACCTTGTCATCTGCTTCACAACTGGAATGGCATCCTGTGATAATAGACTTCGTGTCCTCTATCAAAGCTAATGCGTTGCAACCGATGGCAGCGAAGACGTTCCATGACTGGGAGAAGATGAATTGGCTTCCTTTCAAGCTCACAGGGGTAAAGCTTCCACTGCCCCTGTTGCTCAAATTCGGTGAGCAGAGTATAGGAAGAGTGACGTTAATCAAGCCGTTTTTTCCACCATGGTAATCGGGTAGCGAAATGTCGAGCACCCTCAAGTTTGGCGTTTTCAGTATTGGGATGGTGCCATGGATGCTTTGCTGGCAGATGATCTCGTACCACTCGTCGAGGAAACACCCGATTCCAATCCCAAAGGGGAAGGCAATGGCGACGCCACCACATTTTTGGGCGCAATTACCCTTCGCCAGAGGAGCAGCTAGTGATGCTCGTTCATGAAGCAAAAGCGATCCTAGAAGCAGAAGAATCTGTAACATTTTTGTTCCTACTTCTCTTGCCAGGAGATCGTGGATCTGTTCGACGAGTGAACAGGAGGCGCGGTTACTTATTCCCCTTTATCTTCTGTTGGCGTCAACCCTAGCATATCTTTGAACGCGTCCCCTAGCAAAATTGCCAAAGCTTCAGATCCTTCCTGGAGGAAAAAAAATCCTCCACCGAAGCAGTTGTTTCGATCAAGTTTGCTCTGATGGAGATGGTGGCGTATTGTGTTTCAGTCCCAGCTGAGGATATAAGAACGAGATTAATTAAAAAAAATGTCAAATTATTTCTCCATAATGAGGATGTAAATGAAATCGAATCTATTAGGAAAGAAATCCCAATATCAAACTTTCCTATTTTAATTAGAACTTGAAGGAATATTCGCATGATATGAAGATACAGAGACAAGTTTTTGGTCTTTGGGGAAGTCTCCATTGGTCAAGAAAAGTGCAATTTGACAATCCAAGTTTTGACCGTGTGAAAAAAAAATGTTGGACCTCTTAGAAAGCATTACGTGGAGGAGCCATTATACAATCCTTCATGGTAAGTGTGTCAAGAATTGAACCAAAAATTGATCCGAACAATTTTGTACATTTTCGATTCGATTCGGTTCAAATAATGAAAATAATTCACTCCTTTCTTTTCAATTCAAACTATTACGGTTCGGCAGAACCGAACCAAAAAAGTCAAAAACCATCCTCCGCATTTTTGCCACTCCCATCATTCGCTCGGCTCGACCAAAACCAAAACCAAAACCGTCATTAAATCTAATTCAATCTGGATCTGGAAACTTACTCCTCCACCACGTCCAGGCACACCACCGCTAGGTACAGGTGGGGCCCAACGTCACCACGTCCCCCACCCGAGCAGCACCTGCCACGTCGTCAGGTGGGGGAACAGCGACGACCGTGGCGGCGGCGGCGGCATCGCGTGCCTAGACAAAAACTGCTTTACTGTCACCTTGCACAGCCTTGCCCCTCCTCTCCCCTCCCACTCGACAGACGAGAAGGGGAAGGCGAGGAAGTTGAAAAGGTCGGTCGTGACCCATCTCTTCACTCTTCACGTGCTTCATTGGCCTCTCGGAGATAACCATGGGTGCCAACAGCTGTTGTAGCGGCACGTGGGGGGCGTTCTGGTCACGGGGGTCAGATCTCACCGGGAAAAGAACCGTGGGGTTTGAGGGGAAATGAATGTTGAGGTTTGTGAGATTGGATTGTGATATTTGAAGTGATGATGACGGGTACAGATCTGTTGCTTCTTCATTGCTTATTCGCGGATTTCCATGGCAAAACATAAATAAAAATGGAAAAATTAATATTCTGAATTTTATAATTAAAAGAAAAGGTGTTGGGAAAGCGAGAAGTTGGTTCTTCTTTGAGTTGGTTCGAGCCAAGGCTGAAAAAACAAAAACAGGAAAATAAAAAACCGAACCAAATTGACCAAGTTTTCAATTCGGATTATATTTGGTTCGGTTAAATGAAATTATACATCTAAACGGTTCGGTTCGATTTGAGTTTCCTTAAAATCCGAATCGAATTGAACTGAACCATTGACGCATCTCTTACATAATGGATTTTGTTCATGGGACTCCTTGAATATGGTTTGTGCATAGCAAAGTTTACATCTAATTAAGGCGGACATGAGATAATTCTCCATGAGACTAAGCATTGTCGTTTTGAGTATAATTGTCACACCCCAAATCTTACGGGAATAAGCACAATGACATAGCCATTCCTCTAATCACCCAAAGGATGCAAGCTCAAATCACCAAAATCTAACTCTCAAAAGTTCTCGCAAAAACATTCTCATTCTAAAAGCCACTGACTAATAGACTTGAAAAGATTGGGAAAGAGAAGAGTAAACAATCACAACTCAATGAATACTACATATCTTTTCTAAGCCAATCAAGTAGCCACTATACGTGCCCGCACCCAAAAATAAAATAATACCAGAAACTCAAAATCTTCAACACATTCATATACATAACAAATCATACATGAGTTGTTTCATTTCAACAAGCTTTATACATTCAGAAAACACTCATTTAAATCATCATAAATATCAATGGTCAAATCCATTGATTAATCTTTATCAAAAACTATATCAAAGGTTCATCTCATATCAAAATTCATGTTGATGATCTATCCATCGATCGATATTTTGCTCAATATCAAACCATGATTATGACACAACGCCTGGTAACATGACAACCAAAATTTTCCATTGGTAAGGTATTCACCTACAAAGCTGATGGCTTAGCCATGAAGTATATCCCAAACTTGATATGCATACCTACTAGTCTCTCAATGGGTTTATAGCGACATGGAGCACCCAACTCACATCCTCCAATATCTAGAAAATCAATCTATAAATCAATCTACAATACATTTCGTAAACCAATCATATTACCTTTTGTAATTCAGTTCATTCGATAAAAGCACTTTTTCATAAAACATTTCCCATGTCATTTCATAAACTAAATTCACAAATTGATGTGTATAACCTTATATAACATTTCTCAATTAATCATAGAACTCATTCTATAAACCAATTTGCAAAACTATACATATACATATACATATACATATACATATACATATACATTTCACAATACCTTTCATAAAATCATTTTCAAATCATTCTCAAATATGAAAGTGTAGTATTTGCTTGATCTAGACTTTTATGCAATTTACATGCTTTAATAAGTTGTGCAATATTGAAATCTTTATCACTTTCAAGATATGAGTTTACATATTCATAAAAGAGATTGTACTGCTCACCTAGATATTCCCCAAACCAAACAACAAGGTTTACTTGAATCAACAAACTCACAACCCTATCATATGAGCGAAAAATAACATTAAAATTAATTAATTACTATCTCAACTACGGTTCAACTAAACTAAGCTTAAATGATAACAAAATAACTTCCACACAATAACAAATCGATCGCCCAAAGCGATTATTCAAAGCTATTGGACCTTCGGTATGAAACTTTAGAATTTCAATCCAACTAAAACGTTGCTTCAAATCAATGATCATCGAACCCCAAGACTCTACAACACGACAGTCCATGATTTCCATGAAATTCCACAACTTAAAACCTTAAAAATCAGACGTCATCATTCAGATTTCACAAAATTATGATTCCAAACCCTAATTTCAAAAGTACTCTAATTAGACAAAGAAGGGCATAAGTCCTTACCAGGCGTTGTGATATATAACTAATTCAACTTGACGAAACCTTCATGACGTGTATTCATGAAACCTGTCTTCCCTTTTTCTCCTTTCTTCTTCTTCCCTTCTTTCTCATTCCCCTCCCCCCAAAAAAAAAAAAAAAAAAAAAACTCTTCGCTAGTCT
Organism: Angophora floribunda; assembly: GCA_014182895.1. Classification (NCBI taxonomy): domain Eukaryota; kingdom Viridiplantae; phylum Streptophyta; class Magnoliopsida; order Myrtales; family Myrtaceae; genus Angophora; species Angophora floribunda. The sequence goes on from CM024715.1 coordinate 12,632,224, forward strand.
TCTTCACTTTATATAAGTTGAACCCCTTCCCTTTTTTTCTCTTCTTCTTTTGACTTTTCAACCTTTTTTTTTTAAACGGTCCCACCGCTAACCCAAATATTACAATAAAACACTCACCATAGTAACTATGTGATTTTCCAATTATTAGTAAATTATTTTTAACTAGCTCTCCTCGTGGGATAGTATTCTTTATTGTTTCTTGTTTATTTCTCTAATAATTTCGCATTGATTTATTTGCTTATTATTTGTATTTCAAAATGAATTAGTTGTTGTCCTTCCTTTATTCTTATTTTTTACTTAGCTTGGCACAACTGAATTATATTTCTTCCCCACAATTCATTTAGCAAATCTAGTCAAACACGTGTTTTGTCATTCAAGATAAAATCTTGACTGAAGAATCTTGTTGCTTTGTCCTCGCTCCTGCATGGTATGCTTTTTTCCTTTTTAATCGCTTAAAATTGCATATATCGAAATTTTACGTGTTGCCTGTTTTTACATCACATGCGAAATCAAATTTTATTTAAGCTTAATGTCAAATTCACCTTCCACTACATTAGGTACAGTTTTTGCCTTCAAGTATATCATTATTTTACTCATTTCCTTCTTTTAGATAATCATTGGATGTTAAGACATGAAATATCTGCTATGCTCAAATCATACTTCAATTATAATCATACAGGAGAATCGCAGTTGGATTCTCATTCCATTTTATTCATCACTTATTTACATATCAATCCTTATTTAAAGGACACTGGATATTGTAAGTATTGTTGGTGCTACTTCAATCCCTTTTACGATCATTGAGATCGAATCCTCACTCAAGCTACATTCTATAACAATGGCACAAGATAAAGATTCAATCGATAATACCTTCTAGTCAAAAATAAATATACGGTCTCATCAATCCAAAAATGGTGGAAGAAGCTCATGGAAAATTAAAATGAAGGAGAAATTACTCAAAAGGAAACATATCCACCTTGTGGTATTTGCAAGAAAAAAATCCTTTGGAGAAGGATTATTGATTTAGAAATGAGTCATATTGCCGTTTTCATAAAATATATGGTCACATAGAAAAAGATTTTTGCTTGAAAACAAATTATCGAGCCAATTATGTTGAAGAATAAGGAAAATAAAAGGAAGAAGAAAATACAAATAATTCATTTTATGCAGGCCAAGTGGAAAAGGATGAGAAAAATAATCCATGGTATATTAATAATGGGTGTAGCAATCACATGACGAGAAATGAATTTATATCTACGCTATTGATAGGTTAGTGAAAGCACAAGTGAGGTTGGGCAATGGTGCATTGATCGTGTGAAAGGAAAATGGACTACAACCATTGAAACTAAGAAAGGCCCAAAATATTTTCATGAGGTAGATCCAATCCCTAGGTCTGCGCAAATTCCAACAACACCTCATATTTCAAATGTGTACTATTCGCTCTTCTCTTGAGTGTGTCCATGCTTGATGGCAGGATTTTCCAGTTTTCTAAGTCGTTCGAGTTCAATCACCACTTCTTTCATTGTTGGTCGCATCTTCCCATGTAACTTCAGGCATCTTCTTTCAAGGTTTGCAAAGGCAATGATCCCTTCTTTCTCACCTTCTTCAAAACTCAAGTGTCCACAATATCAAACAAGCAATTCTCATTCATCGAGAGGAGAAAATAGCCTACAAAGCTTCTCTCCTGTACTCTCCATGAAATCTAATTGGCTCTTGTCCTATCAAGACCTCAACGAGAACCACACTGAGACTATACACATTGCTCTAATTTGTGAACTAACCTAATTGAAAATACTTTGGACCCAATTACTTGGACTCTTGTAGTCACATGATCAATCAAAACCAACTAGGAAGTGCCAAAGTCAGCCACTTTTGCGCCATAATTGTCATTCAAGAGAATATTAGTAGATTGATGTCGAATAATGTAGATAAGGCAAGGCTCCTGCCACTTTAGTAGCAATTCAAAGGAGTGTATGTCAGGATGCTAGATTGTCATGTAATATAAATTTGCACATCAAAAGCAGTGTCTCTATTTCCAAGTAACACCCTAGTAGCTTAACAATGTTCCTATGGTTGATCTGTGAGAGAATGGCAATCTCGTTGATGAGTTGTTCAACTTTTCCCATATTGCTTGCCTCCTACTTCTTAATGGCAACAATGTTAGATTTTGTGGGACATTGCTAACTGTTCTAAATGCTTAAGTTATTATATAATTTTATTTTTTTATTTAAATATTCTAGCACTCTCTCTCATGCTTAATCTAATCTTTTTGCCTAATACTAAACATGGAAATTTAATTAATGAGACAAATGGGGCTTGGAAAGATTTGAACTTAAGACCTTTTGCTTTGATACTACGAGAGATTTTGTGGGACCATTGCTAGCTGTTCTATAAGCTTAAACTATTAGACGAAAACATGATTTCATATTTAATTATTTAAACAATTTAAACTTGAAGGAAAAAAAAAGCAACCAACGATCAAAGAAGTGGAAACCGAGTTAGAGGCACAAGGAAGCTACAACATCCTTCTACCTATTCAACAAAATAAAGAAAGTAGTAAGGCAATTAGACATTGTGACAACATCCGCTTAACTATTACCATGTCGGAAGTTGATTCTGAAATAGTTCGATTTTGCATTGCAGCCCCGCCTATGTCCAGTGAAACATGGTAAAGTTCTTATTATGCAGCCATTCCTATCTTCATTCTGTTTGATGCATCTTTGGGAACATGAATGAGTAATTCAGTGATTGTGGTGGCCACATTGGATTGTCTCAATGACTGCGATAAAAATGTCACAATATATGCTGAGTTGCTTTTCTAGATGTACAAGAATTTAATTTTTTTTCTTTTTTCCTTCAAGAAAGAGTGAGACCTACAAAATTATAATTTTCTGTCCTTTGACATTTACACACAACAAAATCCTGATGTTCTTCTTAAAGTAACAACATATCAAATATATATAACTAATTTACAAAGATTCACTACATATGACCGGTTGTGAGTTCGATGGTGTGGACACATCAGATTTCAAATGTCTCCTACTCGCTCCTCTCTTGACTATGTCCATGCTTGATGGTAGAATTTTCCTGCATTCTAATTCATTCCAGCTCAGTTGCCACTTCTTTCATTGTAGGTCGCATCTTCCCATGTAAATTCAAGCACCTTCTCACAAGGTTAGCAACGGCGATGATCCCATCTTTCTCACCATGCTTCAGAACTCGAGTGTCCAAAATGTCTAACAGCCTGTTCTCGTTCATGGAGAGGAGAAAATAGCTTGCAAGGTTTTCCTTGTCATCTCCAAGAAATTCCATTGGCTCCTACCCTGTCAAGACTTCGACGAGGACCACATCGAATCTGTACACATTGCTCTTATTTGTGAACTAACCTGATCGAAAATATGTGGGAGCCAAATACCTAAATCTCCCTTGGACTCTTGTAGTCGCATGAGTTTTATCAACCAAAACCCACTTGGAAGTGCCAAAGTGAGCTACTTTTGCTTAGTAATTGTTGTCCGAGAGAATATTGGTAGACTTGATGTCCCAATGATAGGTCAGGATTGATGCCGAAGAATGTAGACAGGACAAAACTCCTGCCACTTCAGTAGCAATTTGAAGGAGCATGTCCCACAATACTAGCTTGTCATGTAAGTACTGGAGAAGAGTTCCATTCGATATGAATGTTGTTAAGCTACTGGGTTGTTGCTTGGAAACAGAGTCATTGTTTTTGGTGTACAAATTCATATCGAATGGGACTCTTTTCCAGTATTTACATGATAATCAAGTATCATGGGACACGCACCTTCGAATTGCAATTGAAGTGGCAGGAGCCTTGTCCTATCTACATTCTTCGGCATCAATGCCGATCTATCATCAAGACATCAAATCTACTAATACTCTCTTAGACAAAAAATACTGTGCAAAAGTGGCTGACTTTGGCACTTCCAAGTCAGCTTTGGTTGATCAAACTCATGTGACCACAAGAGTCCAAGGGACATTTGGGTACTTGGATCTCAAGTATCTTCAATCGGGTCAATTCACAGATAAGAGCGATGTGTACAGTTTCAGTGTGGTTCTTGTTGAACTCTTGATAGGACGAGAGTCGATCGTATTTCTTGGAGATGACAAGGATATAAACTTTGCAAGCTATTTTCTCCTTTCAATGAACAAGAACTACGTGTTCAACATCGTGGACCCTCAAGTTTTGAAGCATGGTGAGAAAGAAGGGATTGTCACCCTCACTAACCTTGCGAGAAGGTGCCTAAAATTACATGGGAAGATGCGACCTATAATGAAAGAAGTGGTGATTGAATTGGAAAGAATTAGAATGCTAGAAAATCTTGCCATCAAGCATGGACATACTCAAGAGAAGAGTGAGTAGTACACATTCGAAATGTGATTTGTCCACACTATCAAACTTGCAATTAAGCGCTCACATGTAATGAATCATTATAAATTAGATTTATGTATGTTTCTTGAGAAAATTTCAAACAGCAGTATGATATGGAAGTATTTTATCAAAAAAGACTTGAAGTGGATATTATCTTAAATATAGTGGCAAATTTAATCCAAATAAGCCCAAAGCCTATTTACTAGTCAAGTCATTAAATCATCAAGGGCATTTTCGTGCAAAAATCTTTTTCTGTCCTTTTCTCTCCTCCTTTCTCTCTCTCTCTTTCTTTATTCTTTTCTTCTTCTTTTTTCTCTCTTCTTCCTTCTTCAACCTCAAGCCGAGACCTCCCACTCCACCTTGGACGACCTTTTCTGGCCTCTCTCCCACTTCAACCACGACTTCCCCTACAAGAGTGCCTTCGATACACTCATCACTCGCGTTTGTCTTCTCAGCCACCTTGACGAAGCCTCGCACAATGTCTTGATGATTAATGGCTTCAGCCTCAGCACCGTGACACCAGTCCGGCACAACGATCGCCTTCAGAGTCTGCCTCAATGCCAGGTCAAGCGGTAGCCTAGAAGAGGAAAGTAAATGCCTTGATGCCTCGATCTCGATTTCGCGGATTATTTCTAATTGTGGGATGGAGAGCACAGCGGGACAAGTTGGTTTCTTTTGTTCTTAGATCAAAGACTTAATATGAATCTTCGGTTAATATTTTAGATATAAACGGATCAAAGAAGGGATATATCTTGATAATTTTCAGATGGTGCAGCACATTCCATAGTTTCCACTGCAGTGGCTTTATGTAAGAAATAGCAAAATATAGGTTCCATTTATTTGCGGAAAATATCACGTTTCTGGAAAAAAATTTCAAGAAATTATTTTCTAAGAAATTGATGATATTTTTAACTATTCCATTGAAACCCGAAAATGAAGTAAAACATATTTTTCACTGTTCTGTATCTGATTTGATTTTGTAGAAAAAATTACCAAAAAATATTTAAACTTAATTTTTATTAAAAAAATTCATTTTTTTTATATTAAAAATTCATTTTTTTTTCCTTTTCCTTCCTCCTTCCTTCTTCTTCTTGCTCCTTCCTTTGCAGCTTCCTCCTTCTTCCTTCTTGTTTCTACTCCTTCCTCCCTTGCCACCACTCCTTGGTGATGGCCAACTGCCCGGGGATCAATCAAGACACAAATCGATGAGCTCGAGGCTAAGCTAATCTGCAAGGCATGGGCCTAACTATCTCCTAATGATGCTCGGGCATCACTAATCTAGCGAGGCTTACGCTTCGCGGCCTCTAGCAACGCTCAGGCATCATTGATTTGGCGAGGGCTGAGCTCGCTCAAGGCCAGTCGAGCAATTGTTGACATTCCATCCAAACGCGCAAGGCTTACTTCCAAGACTAATAATGCAACCTATCGCACGTAGCATCGGTCACAATGTGCATTGCAAACAAGTGACAAACGGGACAAGCACCACAGAATGGCGATTTGGAGAGTCGACGGCTAGCATGCTCAAGCCCTCGCCTTGCCCCAAGGGTCCATATCAAACCATAGAAAGCTACAACAAATGACGACTAGAATCAAGCCAAATCCAAAGTCATTGAATTTGGCAAGGCTGGGCAAGCTCAACCTCACTGGAATTTGGTGAGCTCAACCTCATCAGAATCTAGCGAGCTCGACCTTGTTAACCTATGGCAAGGTTCCAGCTCACTTGCAGCTAGTCAACAACCGCCATCATGGCCGGCGACTAATCGATGAAGAAGAAGGTGAAAAAGAAAGAAAAGAAAAAAGAAAAAGATATGATTGAAAATTTGATTAAAAACAAGAAAAAGAAAAAGAATAAAAGGAAAAAGCATTTTGTAAAAGAAAGTGAGGTGAAAGAAGATTGGAAAATGTTTTCCTTCATTTTAAAAGACTTTTCTCTTTTGATGGAAAATGTTCTCCCCAATCAATTCATCGTCCATGAAACCAACGTCAAAAAATTTGGAAAATATTTTTTTGAAAGTTATTTTCGTGAAATGAACGAATCCTTAACACTTCACACATAATTTCCTGAAATGACATAAATAACCCAACTCGGAAATTTAATTTGACTGAATGCGAAGTGTCTTCCTACAAAACTGTCCTATATCTTTTTGCCTTCTGTTGCAGGAGTGACATTAATGGATGCATTTCTTCAAAAATTCTTCCCTGAAGTTTACAGAAACAAGCAGCTGCAATGAAAACAACTACTGCAAGTACAACAACCATGCCCTTGACTCATTGCGTCATTTTACCATGTTGGCTTGGTTGCCTCTGGTCGCTTTTCCCATCACAAGAAACTGTGGACGTTGAGCAGGTGTCATTGGTAGCGTAGAGCATTCTTATTGGCGCAACTTTAAATCCTGCAGCTGAAAATCTTACAATTCTTCTCTTGGGTCGTAAAATGAGGTTGCCGTAGGATAAAGAGGCGCGGCCGGGGGGGGGGGGACGAGAGAAAAGAAAACACACAGGATAGAGAGAAAGAAGGAAGGAAAAGAAAAGGATGCTTTTGGACGAAAATACCCCTGTACATATAAAGATACGGTTGGTGGACAAATTTGGGGCCTTATTTGAGTCTAAATTTAGCACTTCAAGTCTTTATTTAAGATTAATTTGTTACTTCAATGTTTTATTTGAAACAACTTCCACTTTGAAGCATCTTTTTAAAAAATAGCTTAACTTCAAACTCTTATCTGAAATTTTCTTGAAAATGAGTTTTTGATCTTCATGAAGTCTCCAATGTTGGTAATCTACTATTCAAGATTTGACCAAGTGAAAGTCGGACCTTTTTATATTATATATATAAACACACATACAAAGATATACACACCGCACATTGTTTATTCCTTCAAGCTTATTATGTGTCGCACATTGGTTTTGTTCATGGGACTCCTTAATATGATTTCTACAAAGAGAAGTTTACATCCAATTGAGGTGTTATTTCAAGAGATGAGATAATTCTCTGTGAGACTAAACATTGTGCGTGTGGGTGTAATTTAGGTATGAAAAATACTCAAGCGTATGAGTGATTATAGCTTTATGATTCTTCGATTATTAGAGGATTATATGTTGTTAGCTCTCTCCATAAAATAGGCACTGACAATCGAACCAAACCATGTAAACTTTGAGTGTTCGTTATTGTACATTATTTATTTCTCTGATAATTTCGCATTAATTTAATTACAAGATTTGTTAGCTCTTTCATCTTACAGGGCAACAAAAACAATTTGAATATAATTTCTTTTCTTCCCCATCGAAGTGCCTACTCTAAGAAAGCCGCAACATAGACAACCAATGAAGTTTTTTATTTTATTATTATCAAAGATATAGCCATTAAAGCTTCAATTTTCTCTCCTCACATGATTAATAGAAACAAAGATCTATGCTTAGATCACCAATTCCACTTTAATGAAGTTCTTATTACTCTCGAGAAACTGTTCTAAGAACAAAAGAACTTCAGAATCATTAGAAGGTCTTCAACAATCAAATTGGCATTTACATCCACCGTAGATAAATGAATATTTACAGTTTGAAAATGTCACACCCTGACCCTCGGAAACGCGACAATCCATTTTCTCTTTTGGTCAAATGAGTTCGACGTCTCAGGATGTGTGACCGACTATTCTTTTTATCTTTCAATTAAATGCATGCGAAAGCAATAAACAATCTACAATCAACATATTAATAAGGATAGTCAAAAAAACCAATTAGAAAACACATCCAATAGTATCATTTTATTCACCTTTTGATTAACCCTAGGAAGTCATATATATAGGTTCTTACAATGGGCAATTTCCTACAGAGCCAACAAAACCAACAAGACCATGGTTAATCTATTCATTCCAAAACACGGCAACAAACCGCACCACTTGTCGACTCTACACTATGGATCTGAAAGTGATTAAATAATAATTAATGGAATAAAATCTCAGTGGATTAAGGTTCTAAGCCTTGATTAGAACACCAATTCACCTAGGGAATACCTAACAGGTATGCTCACATAACAACCAACAATCAAGTCAATTCACAAGCAACCTTACCTCGTGGCTGTACATCTCCTGTACGATATCAATCTTCCATGCCATACATAAGGCAAACAAATAATCATATAATCAGAACACTACACATATAACATCTCTTGCACACAACAGTCAGGCGTGTTCCAATCATATACCTCCCAACGTAAACACGCATCAAGGTTCTATTTTTTCCCCGTGGCATCCAACATTTCATATGTTTGATTCATTTATGAGGCCATGTCAACAACCATCACACAACAAATGTATTCAATCATCTATGACACACATTAATTATTAACTTTATGCTTAAAGCATTCATACGTATCCAAATTACTGCGTCCACTCAAGACCAAACCTGAAATCCAACAGAGTATGATCATGACCATTTAAGGCATACCCGAAATCCATTAAGTATCCGAAATTCATCGGTCACATTTCCCCGAAATGCATTCAAGTATCCGAAATCCATCGAAAATTTGAAATATATCAATCATGTTTCTCATTTATGTGATCATACAAGCACATCAATCACACATGCTAATTTTATCTTTCTTCATTAGTCAATACAAACGTGGTTATGCTCACATATAAAAATACTGCAACTTTACAGGTAAAAATGCAATTGAATAATCACACATGATTATGTACATATAATTAACCCGTCAAACTTTGTATGCTTTCATGTTAAAACGTACTTGCCCAATTCCACACATAAAACATGACATATAAATCCGACACTTCGGAAATTACTATTTATGTCCTTAAAATTCTCTTTAAAATTAGCAACCAAGGTTGCTCATGTGAGCAATAATTTGTCATGGCAAAGCATGCTTTGAACAACATAAAACACTCGACCACAAGAGTCCACTTAATTCTCAAGGCACTCACGGACATGCATGAAATCCACATACAATGTAATCAGTGTCCTACATAATATCCATAAATAATCTCATGGCAATAATCCCACAATCCACTATTAAAACAATCAATAACTATCACCAGAAATAATTAACCATAATTAATCATTATAAATGATAATTTTTATCACTAAAAATAATTAATTAATGTTTAATTGCTTCTAAATAATTAAATATAATTAACTAATTTAAATTAATCTTAATCCTTTACTTAGCACCGGTTGCAATTAGATTATATTTAATTAACACTAAGCAAGATTAATCAAATCGATCATCATTAAATTTAATTAATCATAAATAACCGCCTAATCAAGATTAATCATAAACTAATCTAACCCTAATTAAAATTAGTACGCTCATCAAGGGATCCAAGACCGTACATAATGATAGATAAAAATTGTATTTATTTGCTGAATAGATAGATAGATCAAAAGTATCATAACTATATTTAACAAGATAATACTAGGAAAAATCCACATATGGCGAAGATATTTCTTCCCTTTGGAAAAAGTAGAAATCCCACTCCTATTAACATAGGAATTGGAAGTGGAATAAAGGGGATAATCCCTGAATATTGATATGTATATTTAGGGGTGTGCATGGTCCGGGTGGGCGGTTCCCACCCTAGAACCGGGAACCGCCCACTAAGGACCGGTTCAAAAATTGGATCCGGGAACCGCCCGTTGGTTCCATGGATCCACCAAGAACCGGACCGCGGTCCGGTCCGGTTCCGGTGGATCTATGGAACCGGTCTTACAAGCGGGCGAAGAAAAAAAGCTCCACTAGACACGTATCAAAAAGATGGTCTATTTAGAGATTTCGCAAATGTTCTCGCGCTTTTTTCTTTACCTCTCTTGGTAGGTTGCCTCAAATAGAACAATAAAAATTATAAACATGGGGCTTCAAAATTTTAATTTTTTTCAATTAAAAAATTATTTTTATAATAAAAATTAATATATATTATTATTATAATACCGGCCCGGTCCGGATGGGTGGGTGGGCGGATCCGCCCATGGAACCGGGAGAACCGGACCGGTACCCACCGGTTCCAATTTATTGGAACCGGGGAACCGGACCCCGGTCCCTTTAGGAACCACCGGTTCCGGGCCGGTCCCGTCCGGTTCCGGGCGGTCGGGCGGTTCCGGTTCTTTTGCACACCCCTATGTATATTCCATAAAAAAAAATCTTTTAATTTTTAATGAATTCTTTTTAATTCACCGGCTCTTTCAATAAAAAATCAAGATATGGAATATTTAAATAGAATTTTCTATTCCTAATTATTCTGAATCTTTCTTCTTTAACCAATAATTCAAATATTTAAATCAAGAAGTTAGTATTGGTAAAATGATATCAAGCCATAACCCATCATTTCACGACGGTGGTAGCGAGCGGACGTACAGACGCTTCCAGTGTGTCGAGGCAAGGCGGCACCGGGTCTCGGCCAAGGGGAAGACCGTGAGAGGGAGAGGCGGCCGGCGGTGGCTCCGGCGCGAATGGGCCGACGACGAGCGACGGCCATGCGGAGGCGGCAGCTCACGGACAGACGGTGGCTGGACGGAGGCTTGAGGCGGCAGGGCGGCTGGGCGAACCAGCATGCCCGAACCAGATCCGAAGGAGGAAGGAGGGAGTAGCAGCAGCGGCTCGGATGGGCGGACGCAAGGCCCGCGGTGGTCCGGCGCGCGGCCGGGCAGCTGCTGGTCGGGGGTCAGTCCCTACTCGACCCGACGAGGAGACCAGAAAGAGGGAGGGCGGAGAGAGAGGATGAGGAGCAGCTGGCTTCGGGGGAGGCTAGCGGCGGCGACCCACCGACGGTTCGGTGGCCTGCCGACGAGACGACGAAGCTGCGGTGATGGTGGTGGCCGTCGACCGAGCGACAGCAGGAAGAAAATGCAGCAGCAGCAGCGAGCCGGGGGAAGAAGAAGAAAACACCAGCGTGCGGGCGTTGGGGTTGGGGGTGGGGTGGGGGTGGGGGGGAGGGGCCGAGAGAAGAGAGAGGAGAGGGGAGGAAAAGTCAAAAGAAAAAGAAGGATGGGATGGGAGAGTAGGCGGGCGCTAAAGGGAGGAATATGTACGGAAAAGAAAGAAGAGAAAGAAAAGGGAAGAGAGAGAAGGGAGGAAATGCACGTGGGGGAAGGAGGGAAAGAAGGAGAGGACGTGCGGCAATCGAAAATGGGGAAAAAGGGACGCACGTGGGAAAAAGGAGAGGAAAGAAAGGCGGCAAAGGTTTGGATTTAAATTTTCAATCCATCGATTATATTTTTGACTTTCTTAAGCAAGTCAAAAATTTATGGTACGTTTGGTTTAACATTTATAAGGGACTTTGAGTTTAATGTAAATACTGAAAGTCCAAATCTACTTGAGGGGTATTACAGGCATATATAATTTTTTTTATATTTTTTTTTTGGAAAATTAGACAAACCCTTCGCCAGACCGACTGTCGATTCAGCGAAGGGCTGCCCCTTTATCAATTAAAAAAAACACGAGCAAAATTGTAAATATGAAAAACTAGTGAGAGTAGTTTTGGAAGGAAAAAAATAGTTTAGCATTCCGTCGAATGCTCAAAGCTCAAAGCTAGTAGGGATTAGCTTTGGGCTTTCAGTATTTTGAAGACCACTTGAAAGCTGAAAGCCACTTCAAAGCTAGTCCCTACTAGCTTTGGGTTTTCGGTATTTTATGGCCTTTTTATTATTTTATAAAAATGTATTGACCTATTTTTGGATGTGGCACCCCTAAAATTACATGAAAAAGATAAGACATCACTTTTTGAATTGTGCTAAAGTCACTTTTTCCATGATGAATAAATGAAACATGTAACTGACTTGAGCCCATGATACATCTCATGAAATTCTACAAGTGACAAGCTAATTGAATGGTGAAGGTAGGTTCAACAAAGATGCATGCCCATAGGGTTATTGGTGTGATTGATGTAATTTCTGCAATAATCATTTTGACACTAGGTACTCCATGGATCTCACGATGAAGTAGAATCAGTGCATCATGCTTGAGCAAGATGATTGCAATTTGCAAAGCAATTCCAAATCCGCACATCCACTTAATGATGATGCCTAGCTGATTACAAAGACCTATGTACATCTGGGAGAGTATAGCTTAATAATTGATAACACTAAGAATAACTTCATAGCCAATAACTAACCAACCGAAGTCTTATAAGTGAAGGAATGAGTTTTCCTCAATTATTTCTTTTTTCTTTCTTTTGGTCTAAAGAACGATTTACATGACAAATAGAGCAACATGACTCATAAAAGTATGAGGCAAAACAGATCCTTACGACATCTCACTAGGTAAGAGCGGCTGAACATCCGAAAATGTAATGACATCCATGTCAATGTTTGACTCGTTAGGTGGAAGAGCAGCATCATATGATGCAGTTGCCTCATGGTTCTCTTGATTTTGCCGAATACCCAAAGGATTTGGGAGCTTCCTTATCCCCTCCAACTCCATTGCGACTTCTTTCATTGTAGGTCGGTTCCTCCCGTTCAGGTTTAAGCACCTTTTTGCAAGGTTAGCAACTGATGCAATCTCTTACTTGTTACCTTCTTTCAAAACTTGAGCATCGACAACGTCAAGCAAACAGTTCTCCTCCATTGAAATTATGAAGTAGGTCGTAAGGCTTCTTCCTTCTTGTTCCCTTAGTGAAGAAATTGGCTTTTGCCCTGTTAGGAGTTCAACAAGTACCACTCCAAAGCTGTATACATCACTTTTGTCAATGAATTGACTTGATTGGAAATATTCGGGATCTAAATAGCCGAAAGTACCCTGCACCAATGTGGTTACATGAGTTTGAGCAAGGGAAACTGACTTGGAAGTACCGAAATCTGCCACTTTTGCTCGATATTTCTCATCCAAAAGAATATTTGTGGACTTGATGTCTCGATGATAAATGGGAATAAAGGCTGCTGAATGCAAGTAGAATAAGGCTCCTGCGATTTCAGTTGCGATCCGTAGCCATATGTCCCAGGATACATGAAACTCTTGATTTGGGTCATGCAAACATTGGTATAGAGTCCTATTTGGTATGAACTCATATACTAAAAGCGGGACTTCAGTCTCCAAGCAACACCCCCAATAACTTAACCACGTTCCTATGGTTGATTTGTGAGAGAATGAGGACTTCATTTATGAACTGTTCGACTTTTCCCTCATCGATCACTTTTGATTTCTTAATCGCAACAATTTTTCCATCTGTTAACATTCCCTCGTAAACAGTACCTTGTCCATTTTGCCCGAGTATCCTATCATCATTGAAATTGTCGGTGTCCTTCTCTAAATCCTTGGAAGTGAACAATTTGCTTTTCTCGACATTTCCTTCCGGTGAAGATTGCTCACTTTTCAACAAAAGGCCACCATTGCGTTTGAAGTACTTCTCTTTGAGCTTGATTTCTTTTCTCTTCTTGATGTATTTGTAAAACCTCCATAAGAAAAGACACAAAACTAGCGCCCCAAAACTTAAATTCAAGAAAACGATTGCTCCTTTGAAAGAACCGGAAAATGTTTTCCAAATATATTGGTTAACGAAATGATTGATATTGTAAATATGTATTTTTAAGAACTTCGAATTTTTATTTTTATTCAAAAAATGGATTTTTTTAAATTTTTTCTTAAAATCGAATTTATTTTAATTATTTCTTATTTCATTCTTTTCCCTCCTTTTTTATTTCTTTTCTTCTTCTCAGCCCTTCGCCGGCCACGGTGCTCGCTACCTCTGGCGGTAAGGCTCGAGCTCACTCCAGGCCGACGAGCTCACGACCTCCGGCGGTGAGCCTCGCCAAATCGGTCGAGCTCACGGCCTTTGGCGGCAAGCTAGCGAGGCTCGAGCCTTGCCGCCATAGGCCGCAAACTCGCCCAAGGCCGGCGAGCTCGCAGCGAGCCTCAAGCCTCGCCAGATTGGGCGATGGCCTTCGGCGGCAGGGCTCGAGCTCGCCTCTTGCGAGCCGGCTGAGAGGAACCGGTGAAGGAAGCAAACGGAGATGGCTCGTGAGGCAGCAAAGGAACGGGCAGAGGAAGCATACCGATATGGGGGAGAAGAAGAAGGTAAAAGAAAAGAAAAGACATAAAATTAAAAATAATATTTAATTTATAATTAAAAATTCGAAAAAAAATAAGTACTAAATTTTTTTAAGCCAATATAAAGTCATTAGATTGAAATCATTTTCCATTGATATCAAAAAAAAAAAAACATTTTCGATCATATAACATCAAATAAAGAAAAACTGACTATTTTTCTAGAAAAATATTTTCCTATATCATTAAGTTTTTTTAAAACAAATGCACTTTTAATTTGACAATGGTAGAATAGATAACTTATCGCTCCATAACTAGCTTGAAAGGCACTTAGAAATGGGATATTTTGAAAACTCAGCTTTCTAAGTTAGAAAAGTCTAAAAGTTAAAAGACAACTGACCCGCACAGGAGATCTTTCATTAGCACTGAGGCATTAAGGCCACTGTAGTTGTGGGATTAGTCCAAAGGTGAATTGCTTTTTGGAGTCCAATTCTTCGACCGAAGGAGCAGAAGAAGCCTTGTTATGGCTTGCTTCCACGCAGATCTAGACATCAAAAATTTGCAGAGCCTCTTATTAGGTTCGATACGTGCACCCGTTCTCATATAATCTAGTTTCGGCTTTTTCTGAAATAAGTTCGACCAACACTGGAGACTAATCAGGTTCGGATGGTTTTGGTCATATATAATATGGAAGGGTGTAGTTACTTGATCGTATTACAGCAAGAGCAAAGTTCTGCAAATTATCATCCACCTTTAATGGTTTCCTGACAATTTGTAAAAATTCAGTATTTTAGTTTGTGAGTTTGGTTTGTTAAGTTCTTTTGAGTTTACAAGCCACACTCAAGTTTTATATCATGATTGAAGCCAAATCAACCAGAAAAGACTGAAAGTTCTGGTTCAAACCAAATAGTAGCGAACATATGGGGGACATATGGGGACAATACCATGATCCATTAACATCTTTGTGTTGTTACACGACTCAATACAAATATATCGGGTGGGCACACCACACCTGATGGCGACGAGGGAATTCCTTATCTAGGAGTAGAAAAGCAGGCTCTCTTTATTGAATTCCTAATTGTATTAATAATTTATTTGGGATAGAGGAGTTGGTAATTACTATTGTATCAGAATGTTGGTAAAATTTTGTCTGTGGTACCACGATGATCAAATTTCTACAGAAGTAGGTAGTTTACTACTCTTTTTAATATGTGGATAAATTTCTAATAATGCTAATAATTTATTTAAGACACTGGTAAAATTTACAGAGGACTTGATAATTTGCTATTTTATTTGAATGTTCTAAATTTGCTGATAATGCTGGTAATTTATTACCGATTAACCTGACGAATACGTTACTGGTCATATTTTTTTAATAATAAGATTGGAAAGTTACCCACAGCTATGAAATACAATCAATACGGAACTCTTCCAGATTTTTTCACCAATTTAACAAAATTTTGCATGCTTATTTAAGAGTGAAAACGCATCACAGCTTTTTTCTACATGAGGCAAAAGGTTGATACAATTAGGCTTGCTCCTGAAGGTGCATGCGTCACTTTAGTGAAATCCTCATAGTAACTGGATTGAAGATGATTTATACACGGATCCTCTAAGTGCAACAAGCCACTTTATACATATTAGCGGGATGATTTTGAAGCTCTCTAATTGGCACATAAACCGCATTGCCAACATTGAGCCAGAGAAAATTTGAAAAGAGTACGGTGTCAAAGATGCCCGGACCGACCCAACCAGAAATTTTTGGGTCTTCTTCATGTTTGGGTAACAGTCAAACGAAAGAGTGTTTGAACCCAACACCAGCAACATGGAAACAACTAAAACAAATCATCTATGATTGACTAGTCGAAGGGCAAGTTTCCCCTATTTTGGTGTAGCTTACGTGTTCGAGTCATTGGCCTCTGCATGTATAGCTAGAAATCGTTGCGGAGATGATGCCAGAAATTGCTGCCTCACCATGATTCACAATGTGCGAATGGCTGCACATCTGAAAATGTAGTTACACCTGTGTCCACGAAAGACTTGCCAGATGCGAAACGATAGTCACGAGATTCAGCGGCCTCGATCTTTTCTTGATTTTGTTGGAAGCTCGAAGAGCTTCGGAGCTTCCTCAATCCCTCCAACTCCATTGCCACTTCTTTCATCAAAGGCCGGTTCCTCCCAATCAAGCTCAAGCACCTTCTTGCGAGGTTGGCAACAGCTACAATCTCTTCTTTCTTGCCTTTCTCCATAATCCGAGCATCAGCAATATCGAACAAACAATTCCGCTCCATTGAAATTACAAAATAGTTCGTAAGGCTCCTTTCTTCTTCTTTCCTAAGCAACGAGATTGGCATTTGCCCTGTTAACAGTTCAACAAGGACCACTCCAAACTGTATACATTGCTTTTGTCTGTGAAATGACTTGTTCTGAGGTACTTGGGATCCAAGTATCCAAAAGTCCCTCGCACCAATGTTGTTACATGAGTTTGGTCGAGGGATACAAACTTGGAAATACCGAAATCTGCAACTTTAGCACGATGTTTCTCATCCAAGAGAATATTGGTGGACTTGATGTCATGATGACAGATGGGTATAGAAGCTGCGGAATGCAAGTAGAATAAGGCTCCAGCGATTTCTGTTGCAATTCGTAAGCGTGTGTCCCATGATGTGAGAAGGTCTTCATTTGAGTCACACAAATACTTGTAAAGAGTCCCATTTGGTATGAACTCATATACTAAAAGTGGCATATTGGTTTTCAAGCAGCACCCCACTAGCTTAACCACATTCCTATGATCGATTTGTGAGAGAATGATGACCTCATTGATGAACTCTTCAATGTTTTCCTTGTCAATCAGTTTTGATTTCTTTACTGCAACTATTTTTCGATCAACCAACATTCCCTTGTAAACAACACCTTGTCCACCTCGGCCAAGTATCCTGTTCTTGTTGAAACAGTCGGTGGCCTTCCCCAAATCCTTGAAACTAAATAATTTGCTTCTCACAACATTGCCTTCAAGTGATGAAGATAGACGTTGTTGCAACAAAATACCCCACTGCGTTTTAAAGTACTTCTCTTTTTGCTTGATTTCTCTTCTTTTCTTGACGACTCTGTATAACCGCCGAGAGAGAAGCCACACTTGCGCTAATCCTCCAGTGCCCGCTCCAAGGCCTGCAGTTCAGAAATTTAGCAGAGCACAGAGTCATAAAAAGCACGTGCTGTTAAGAATGTATAACGTTATGCTAAACTATCCATCTAGTATGGAGTTATTTGGAAGCCAGAAAACTATTAATCTCACATTAAGTTATGGATATTCTTTCCATTGGCCAAGTATAAATTTCTTCCCATCATAGGAAGCCACCGACTATAAATGGGAAAACTTAGATTATGACATGAGGTTATATTAAAGAAATCTTATTAACATAAGCGAATGCAATAAAATTTACTAGATGTCGTGCAAACCATCTACTCAAATTGATGACTAATTTTTTATGGTATCGTATTTTAATCCCACCCTTCTATGCTTATCTCACCATCGGTGGCACAAAGAAGTTCATTATATTGATTAACAAAAATTCTATTTCCAAGGAAAAATAATCATCTTAAGCAAATAACATAGCTTGGCAATTGAATTCGACACTTCAATCAAATCATGACATGTGTAAGTATAGAACGACATGTTTTAGGCTATGCTGTTCTTCTTCTAACAATAATCAAGAGCATGAAGCGGTCTAAAATTCTAGGTTGAAAGATCCACTTACCAATAAGAATAGCTGTCTTTCTACTAGCGATGCAATGATAGCTGCCCCGTTCGTTCACACAATTCCCGGAGCACACATTTGGATCCTCACATTCGTCAACATCTGATGACAGACAATAAAATAAACATATTAGCAGCCAAACCCATCTCCTTGAGTAAAATTAGAGAGATTAGTGGGTCGCATTTCCTCTTGAATTGTTAACTCCATAGCTGAAATATAATGCTTGTAAGAACAGACTGTCCTGTTCCCCTTTGTTCCAAGTAAATTATTATCGTTATAATTCATTCAATTTTGTTTGGAAGTGCTATCACTTTTGTACAATCTTGGGCAGATAAACAAGAAAAAGAAGGCAGATAAGCATGTGTGTAATTACTAACAAGTGCGAGTGAGTTCTTATCAAAGAAAAATCAGGGAATGAACAAGCCACTTCTCTGTATGGTGCCCTTGAATACGGAATGGGATAGCATGAAGTATGTTACCTTGGCATCCTCCAGGAAGATAGGGGTTACCACTATACCCCTCACTGCAATAGCACTGCATAAGTGGCATTTCATTCGATTCGTAGGGGTTGTATGTGCTACATTCGAAGGGATCATTATAGCGCGAACCGTAGCCTTGCTGGATAAGCTCAAGTCCGTTGGTATTGTTTGAAATCCCCCATTCCAACACCACTGGAGCCGTATCATACAAACTCAAATCATATAAACCCGTAACGATAGACCTCAAGAACCATGATTTATCTGCCAGGAAAGCGAACTTGCATCCCTGAGGTCCACCTTCTTCTTTGAAATACACTAAAGCTTTGAAGGTCAAAGGAGAGCGTGGTCTGGCAGCATCGGTCCCTCCCAGAACAAGCACTATACCGGCTCATGTTGGTGTTGGTTCCAGAACAATTCGACCTGCAACCGACAACAGCTGATCCTATACTTTTCAATGTTGCCAGGGTGTTGCAACCGACCGACGTAAAGACGTTCCTTGTCTGGGAGAAGACAAATGGACTTCCTTCTAAGTCCATTGGCGCATCGAGTCCTTCAGGCCCACATCTTGCATTTGAGTATATTAATGGAACACTGACACTAATCATGTCGTTCGTGTCACTCCAATAATTGGGAAGTGAAATGTTGAGAACTCGCAATCCGGTCTTATTTAGTATTGGAACCGTGGGGTTTTGCTGGCAGACAATCTCATACCAGTCATCCAAGAAGCACCCGGCACCTATTCTGAAGGGGAAGGGAATGGTGACGCTCCCACATGTTTCAGTATAGTTGGGCCATGCAAGTCCAGCTGCAGCTCCTGATGCTTGTACCGTGAGGGACCCGAAATCCCTCACATGTTTCAGTACAGTTGCATTTGAGTATACCCCAAATCCATCAAGTATCTGAAATCCATTGGGTATTCAAAATCTATCGGTAAGGCTTCCCCGAAATCCATCGGTCGCATTTCCTCGAAATTCATTCGGGTATCCGAAATCCATCGGGTATTCGAAATTTATCGGTAAGGCTTCCCCGAAATCCATCGGTCGCATTTCCTCGAAATTCATTCGGGTATCCGAAATCCATTGAAAATTCAAAATATATCAGTCATGTTTCTCATTTACGTGATCATACAAGCACATCAATCACACATGCTAATTTTATCTTTCTTCATTAGTCAATACAAACGTGGTATGCTCACATATAAAAATACTGCAACTTTACATGTAAAAATGCAATTGAATAATCACACATGATTACATACATATAATTAACTCATCAAACTTTATATACTTTCATATTAAAACATCCTTGCCCAATTCAACACATAAAACATGACATATAAATCCAACACTTCAAAAATTACTATATATATATGTCCTTAAAATCCTCTTTAAAATTAGCAACCAAGGTTGCTCACGTGAACGATAATTTGTCATGGCAAAGCATGCTTTGAACAACATAAAACACTCGACCACATGAGTCCACTTAATTCTCAAGGCACTCACGGACATGCATGAAATCCACATACAATGCAATCAGTGTCCTACATAATATCTATAAATCATCTCATGGCAATAATCCCACAATCCACTATTAAAACAATCAATAACTATCACTAGAAATAATTAATCGTAATTAATCATTATAATAATAATTTTATCACTAATAATAATTAATTAATGTTTAATTGCTTCTAAAATAATTAAATATAATTAATTATTTTAAGTTAATATTAATCCTTTACTTAGCACCGGTTGCAATTAGATTATAGTTAATTAACACTAAGCAAGATTAATCAAATCGATCATCATTAAATTTAATTAATCATAAATAACCACCTAATCAAGATTAATCATAAACTAATCTAACCCTAATTAAAATTAGTACGCTCATCAAGGGATCCAAGACCATACATAATGATAGATAAAAATTTTATTTATTTGCTGAATAAATAGATAGACCAAAAGTATCATAACTATACTTAACAAGATAATACTAGGAAAAGTCCACATATGGCGAAGATTTTTCGTTCCTTTGGAAAAAGTAGATATCCCACTTTTATTAACATAGGAACTGGAACTATGTATATTCCATAAAAAAAAAAACATTTTTATTTATAATGGATTATTTTTAAGTCACCGGCTCTTTCAATAAAAAATCAAGGTATGGAATATTTAAATAGAATTTTGTATTTCTAATTATTCTGAATCTTTCTTCTTTAACCAATAATTCAAATATTCAAATCAAGAAGTTAGTATTAGTAAAATGATATAAAGCCATAACCCATCATTTCACGACGGTGGCAGCGAGCGGACGTACAGACGCTTCCAGTGTGTCGAGGCAAGGCGGCACGGGAACGGCCAGGCGGAGGCGGTAGCTCACGGACAGACGGTGGCTGGACGGATGCTTGAGGCGGCAGGGCGGCTGGGCGAACCAGCATGCCCGAACCAGATCCGAAGGAGGAAGGAGGGAGTAGCAGCAGCGGCTCGGATGGGCGGACGGCGAGGCCTGCGGTGGTCCGGCGCGCGACCGGGCAGCTGCTGGTCGGGGGTCGGTCCCTACTCGGCCCGACGAGGAGACCAGAAAGAGGGAGGGCGGAGAGAGAGGATGAGGAGCACCTGGCTTCGGGGGAGGCTCGCTGCGGCGACCCGCCGACGGTTCGGTGGCCTGCCGGCGATACGACGAAGCTGCGGTGATGGTGGTAGCCGTCGATCGAGCGACAGCAGGAAGAAAATGCACAAGCAGCAGCGAGCCGGGGGAAGAAGAAGAAAGAAAATGTACGGAAGAGAAAGAAAAGGGAAGAGAGAGAAGGGAGGGGATGCACGAGGGGAAGGAGGGAGAGAAGGAGAGGACGTGCGGCAATCGAAAATGGGGAGAAAGGGCCGCACGTGGGAGAAAGGAGAGGAAAGAAGAGCGGCAAAGTTTCGGATTTAAGTTTTCAATCCGTGGATTATTTTTTTGACTTTCTTAAGCGAGTCAAAAATTTAGAAATTAATGAAATAAAAATTCAATAATTTCGTCTTGACGTCTAAGAAAGCTCAATAATTGAGTTTTGACTATATTCACGTACAATTCAAAAGAGATGGAAAATTTAAAACGTCATAGAAAGATTAAATATCTTAAAGAAGATACATATGCATTAATACCAAGCTAAAGAAACACCCATAAATTGCCATAGATGATCTGATATTTCATTTTGGAACTTGTTGAGCTTGTACTTGTATTTACAGATTAAGAAGGTGGATTTGTTGGTTTTTGCCCATTAAGGAGTAGACAACTTTTAGTCATAACAATTAATCGTACAACATCTTTTTGAATTACATCCTAAAACAGAAAAATCATAACAAGGACTAATACATTTAATGAAAATTAGGAATTGAGCACCGTGCCATTTGGGCCCTAGTAAAACGTGTAATGTCCAGGCATTTTATAGGGTGAAAAAATCATTTCACAATTCATGAGATTTTGATCCACGATTTGTATTTCAACTTTAGATTTCGATTAAGGAAGACTGACACTAATCGTCCCATTTCACGGATCCACAATAATGGGGGAGTGAAATGTTGAGAACTCCTAATCTGATCTTATTTAGTTTTGGCCGCTGGAGCAGCTGAGGGGTGAAACGATTGCACCAATTGGCCAGCAGGGGCTGCTTCTCGAGTTCACAAGCTTGGCCACTGGACTACTTGCGCATCTTTGAGCTCGCAGCTATGGCGGCTCGAGTTTCGTCCACCTCGGCCATGGTCACCACATCTTCTTTCGAATGTGAGGCCAGAGATGAGGTGAGCTCGATCAACTTAAACAATAAAGGAAGATGGACAATCTTTCTGCACGGAACTCATCAGAAGCTCGAGCAGCCCTAGTTCTTTTATCTCTGCTTCTTCAACCTCGGAACATACACCACCCCTTCAATCATCACAAGATCTACTCACAGTGGCTTCGTCCATAAAAAAAGAAAGAATGGCCAGATAACATTCCGATTCTCGTGGCAAAATATTTCATCTCTATCAACTACCACCCTATCAATAATATGATCCCACATTTTTAGGGATATAATTTTTGAAATAAAAACTTCTCCATTGGCTTTGACCCACGTTTTCTCTTTTAATACAATTTTTTACATTTCTTACCCCTTTGTTGACAAAAGCCCTTTTGGTAACCATAAAGATGAACGTTCATTTACATAAGGACACAACGAGGTTTAAGGCAAACCCTTTCATTCGGAAATATACTATCAGTACGTGAAGGGATTGGGTTAATAGAGTGCGCCCATAATCACTGTCAAATTACAGTCAAACTTCCGTGGATTTCTAAGGAACACTAACCCAAACAATGGCTGGAGGTCAAATTTATTTTTGATCCTATTTTCCACATATGATTTTTAATTTATGCTTGAATTTTTTCTTCAATGCATGAGTAGAATTGCTCATTTTTGTCTAACATCATCACCATTAGACATCATTGGCCTTGTTTCGACGCGAATAAGCCCTTGCATTGCCGTGGCCGTTATCAAATGAGTTCCAGTTTAAGCACCACATAAACACAGAGCAAGGGCGCCCATCCCTATTCTTGATTCCCCTGTTTCTTTTTTTCTTTTTATTAGTTTTTTTGTCCTCCTTTCTATATGGCTATTGGCCGAACGTGGCTTTGTTCACTGAGGAGTGGATTTTGTTGTTTGAGCACTCCCCATGCAATCGATGACTCATGACTCCTTGCTCTTCTCTTCTCTGTTTCCGTTTGATTGCTCCATTTTCTAGCGAGTTGCATGAGAGTTTTTATTTTTTCTTGAATGCGGCTCTACAAATCCCAAACCTGTGATTTTTCTCTCTCTCTCTCTCTCTTTCTTCGTTTTCATGGCCTTTTTATTATTTTATGAAAATGTATGGCCTATTTTCAGACGTGGTGCCCGTAAAGTACATGAAAAAGATAAGACGTCACTTTTTGAATTGTGCTGAAGTCACTTTTACCATGACGAATAAATGAAACATGTAACTGACTTGAGCCCATGCCCATGATACATCTCATGAAATTCTGCAAGTGACAAGCTAAAAGAATGGTGAAGGCAGGCTCAGCAAAGATGCATGCCCACAGGATTACTTGTGCGATTGATGTAATTTCTGCAATAATCATTTTGACAGCAGGTACTTCATGGATCTCACAATGAAGTAGAATCAGTGCATCATGCTCAAACAAGATGACAGCAATTTGCAAAGCAAGTCCAAATCGGCACATCCACAGAATGATGTACATCTGGGAGAGTATAGCTTAACAATTGATAACATCGAGAATAACTTCATAGCCAATAACTAACCAACCAAAGTCCTATAAGTGAAGGAACGAGTTTTCCTCCATTATTTCTTTTTTCTTTCTTTTGGTCTAAAGAACAATTTACAAGACAAACAGAGCAATATGACTCGTAAAAGTATGAGGCAAAACAGATCGTTACCATGTCTCGCTAGGTAAGAGTGGCTGAACATCCGAAAATGTAATGACATCCATGTCAATGTTTGACTTGTTAGGTGGAAGAGCAGCATCATAAGATGCAGTTGCCTCACGGTTCTCCTGATTTTGCAGAATACCCGAAGGATTTTGGAGCTTCCTTATCCCCTCCAACTCCATTGTCACTTCTTTCATTGTTGGTCGGTTCCTCCCGTTCAAATTTAAGCACCTTTTTGCAAGGTTAGCAACTGATGCAATCTCTTCCTTGTTACCTTCTTTCAAAACTTGAGCATCGACAATGTCAAGCAAGCGATTCTCCTCCATTGAAATTATGAAATAGGTCGCAAGGCTTCTTCCTTCTTGTTCCCTCAGTGAAGAAATTGGCTTTTGCCCTGTTAAGAGTTCAACAAGTACCACTCCAAAGCTGTACACATCACTTTTGTCAGTGAATTGACTTGATTGGAAATATTCGGGATCTAGATAGCCGAAAGTACCCTGCACCAATGTGGTTACATGAGTTTGATCAAGGGAAACTGACTTGGAAGTACCGAAATCTGCCACTTTTGCCCGATATTTCTCATCCAAAAGAATATTGGTGGACTTGATGTCTCGATGATAGATGGGAATAGAGGCTGCTGAATGCAAGTAGAATAAGGCTCCTGCAATTTCAGTTGCGATCCGTAGCCGCGTGTCCCAAGATACATGAAACTCTTGATTTGGGTCATGCAAATATTGGTATAGAGTCCCGTTTGGTATGAACTCATATACTAAAAGTGGGACTTCAGTCTCCAAGCAACACCCCAATAACTTAACCACATTCCTATGGTTGATTTGTGAGAGAATGAGGACTTCATTTATGAATTGTTCGACTTTTCCCTCATCAATTGCTTTCGATTTCTTAATTGCAACAATTTTTCCATCTGTTAACATTCCCTTGTAAACGGTACCTTGTCCACCTTGCCCGAGTATCCTATCATCATTGAATTTGTCGGTGGCCTTCTCTAAATCCTTGGAATTGAACAATTTGTTTTTCTCGACGTTGCCTTCTGGTGAAGATAGCTCACTTTTCAACAAAAGGCCGCCATTGCGTTTGAAGTACTTCTCTTTGAGCTTGATTTCTTTCCTCTTCTTGACGTATCTATACAACCTCCATAAGAGAAGACACAAAACTAGTGCCCCAAGGCCTGCCCCAACCCCTGCGTTGCAAAAATTAAAGGGGTAAAAAGTGTTTAAAATGTCCCTAGCTTGCCAAGAATCTTTAAAGACACTTATCATCAAGAATTAAAGTGACGCTGATTGAAAGGAGTACATATGGAAGTGATTGACTTGACTCTCCTTTCATATGAATTTATCTTAACAACCCTGAAAAGCTAATTTGTCTTCGGTATTTTTTTCAAACTATTGATGAAAGTGAAAAAAATTCCATTCACATATATATAGGTAGGAATTTTTTTGTCTTTTGATAAATAGGAGGCAACGATACTAGAAAAGTTTTAAGTGTTTTCTTATCTATCAAATATTAGGATGCAAAGAAAGTTCCCTAGTTGTTTCGATAGATATTATCGATTGAAACTTACGTATTATCATCAATAAGCTAATGGACGATCATGTTAGAGCAAACAATAAGTTAAAACGATACTCAAGGACAAGAAGCTCTCTGAAATTCTTGGTTAAACGATCTACTTACCAATAAGAATAGCTGTCTTTTTCCCGATCTTTTTCCCATCGACGCAGTAAAAGTTGCCCCATGTGTTCACACAAATCCCGGAGCATATATTTGGATTCTCACATTCATTAATATCTGACGACAGATGATAAAATAAACATATTAGCAGCCAAACCCATCTCCTTGAGTAAAATTAGAGAGATTAGTGGGTCGCATTTCCTCTTGAATTGTTAACTCCATAGCTGAAATATTATGCTTGTAAGAACGGACTGTACCGTTCCCCTTTGTTTCCAGTAAATTATTATCGTTATAATTCATTCAATTTTGTTTGGAAGTGCTATCACGTTTGTACAATCTTGGGCAGATGAACAAGAAAAAGAAGGCAGATAAACATGTGTGTAATCACTAACAAGTGCGAGTGAGTTCTTATCAATGAAAAATCTGGGAATGAACAAGCCACTTCTCTGTCTGGTGCCCTTGAATACGGAATGGGCTAGCATGAAGTATGTTACCTTGGCATCCTCCAGGAAGATATGGGTTACCACTATAGCCCCGTCTGCAATAGCACTGTGTAAATGGCATTTCATACGAGAAGTAGAGGCCGTATGTGCTACATTCGAAGGGATCATCATAGTGCGAACCGTTGCCTTGCTGGATAAGCTCAAGTCCGTTGGTATTGTTTGAAATCCCCCATTCCAACACCACTGGAGCCGTATCATCCAAACTCAAATCATATAAACCCGTAACGTTAGACCTCAAGAACCATGATCTATCTGCCAGGAAAGCGAACTTGCATTCCTGAGGTCCACCTTCTTCTTTGAAATCCACATTAAAGCTTTGAAGGTCAAAGGAGAGCATGGTCTGGCAGCATCGGTCCCTCCCAGAACAATCACTATACCGGCTAATTTTGGTGTCGGTTCCAGAACAATTCGATCTGCAACCAACAACAGCTGATCCTGTACTTTTCAATGTTGCCAGAGTGTTGCAACCGACCGACGTAAAGACATTCCATGTCTGGGAGAAGACAAATGGACTTCCTTCTAAGTTCACTTGCGCATCGAGTACTTTGGGCCCGCAGCTTGCATTTGAGTGTATTAATGGAAGACTGACATTAATCATGCCGTTCGTGCTATTCCAATAATCGGGAAGTGAAATGTTGAGAACTTGCAATCTGGTCTTATTTAGTATTGGAACCGTGGGGTTTTGCTGGCAGACAATCTCATGCCAGTCATCCAAGAAGCACTCGGCACCTATTCCGAAGGGGAAGGGAATGATGACGTTCCCACATTTTTCAGTACAGTTGGACCTTGCAAGTCCAGCTGCAGCTCCTGATGCTTGTACCGTGAGGGAAATCAGAAGCACAAGAATTCGAAACCCCGAGTTCGACATGATGTTCACGTCTCGTGTATGCATGGACCTAAACTTATGGAGAAAGGGGATATGGACTGAGTCGCTTAATATTGATATTTATGTGGAAGAGGGGAAGAATTCTGATGCACTCTA
Source organism: Angophora floribunda (assembly GCA_014182895.1). Classification (NCBI taxonomy): domain Eukaryota; kingdom Viridiplantae; phylum Streptophyta; class Magnoliopsida; order Myrtales; family Myrtaceae; genus Angophora; species Angophora floribunda. Next base: position 12,659,441 of record CM024715.1, read on the forward strand.
TGCATAATTTTATTCCGGCTCTGCTACTTCCTTATATATCTGACGATGCTTTCTTGAATATAGAAACATCAAAGATTGATAGGTAAAGGACACCAACTGAAGCGGCCAAGTGTGACTTTTCCAATTGGTGGGAAGATGATTTTGTCGTCATCTTTCCCATGAGAAAGATACGGAGAGTCATCAAGCTAGAAAAGGTTTCAGAATCCATTGTTTTGGCCCCTGTTAGGTACTTCATAATTGAGATATTTAGTCCTTTCCTTCCTTAAATCGTTTCAAGTACGCGTCAATTCGTTTCAAATTATCCTAGGCCAATAATGTATGAATTTTTCCTCTTCTATGCTAGATTAACATGGTTCCACGTCTTTGCTTATTGTCACAAATTTCATATTTTATTGCCAATAATTTTGTTTAGTATTAAATATCATTGGTCATTTATAGTTCCTAATTAAATATGAATGCGGTCTTTTTGTAAACTCTGAATATTAGTCTTAGTTTAGCACTGTTTAGGTCATTTATTAAATTGATTTATGAGTTTAACCTCGTTTAGAGGCCTCGTACTTGACCGTGTTTCACCATGAGTGAATGGCTGCACATTGGGTAAATTACAAGAAATTTTGCTAATCATTCCCATCCATATTTCCAGAGGAAGTGAAATGTTGAGCAATTGTAATCCAATCTCACTTAGTGGAGGATTCGCGTCTCCATTATTAAGTTAGTCTTTTGGACATTTCCAGATATTTTCAGGATTTTTCAAATAAAAAAAAATCAAGACATTAACATGATGAGATTTGAAGAAATTTTCTTTTGCTCCCATTAAAGTGTCTACTTCTAAAAAGGCTCCAAGTCATTTCCAGATTGGAGGACTTTGAAGATTCGTTTTTTGTTCTCGACAAGCACATTAAGACAAGGCTTGAAGGTACTGAGAAATGGGGATTTTCAAAAACTTAGCTTTTAGAGTTAGAAAAATTGGAAAGTTCAAGGCAATCAGTTGTGGGATTAAAGAAAAGCCCAAAGTAAATGGGCTTTTTAGAGTCAAATTGATACTTATAAATTGATAATGAGTTTTTTTCATAATCGATATGGAATAATCGATATGGAATAATCCTAATATTTTTATTTCTAATTGACTTGTTTAGAAGTACTCATGGGCCGTGCATGTACTAGAAATTCTTGTTGGAGCTGCTTCGCTGTGGTTCACCGTGCGAATGGCTGCGAATCCAAAAACGCTGCTACGTCCAGGTCCACATAATAAGACTTGCTCGGTCACTGAAATATCGAAGCTTGTGCATGTCAAGTCCCATCTATACGGAACCATTTTGCACGGAAGCAAACCTGGGAAGACCCGCAGGGGGGATCCAATGGATGACTTAATGATGGTGGCCCCGGGGGTCTTCAATAATGTTGTCACCTGGTAATATCTACCAGAACGGGCCATTGACTTAAAGTCTCCAACAGTGATGGAATACAGAGTCCATCGGTCCTTTTCTAGCCATCGCGCGGAAGATGACTTCCCTTGGCCCACAAGCTTCAAGTTGGTGGGCCATCACTAAACTTGGCCACGTCAGTGGTCTCGTGTCCACCTATAGTCCACAAGATCAAAAGTTATCGCTACGCCATGATCAAGGCCCTGACAAACTTTTGCTCGCGGGTACCGCTACCTCATGCGAACATAATTATGGACTCTTTGACCAGTAGGGTGGACTATATGTTGACGAGCTTATCTCTAAAGTCTCGATTGGTGTTGACGAGCTTGTCTCTATACGTTAATCATAACACATACGTCTACACTGGGGAGTGAAATGTTGAGAACTCGCAATCCAATATTCTTTAGAGTGGAAACCATGTTGTTTTGTTGGCAGACGATCTGGTACCAGTCATTCAAGAAACACCCGGCTCCTATTCCGAAGGGGAAGGGAATAGTGACGTCCCCACAGGTTTCGGAACAGTTAGGCTTCGCAAGTCTAGGTGCAGCACCTGATGCTTGTAACGTGCGGGCAATCAGAAGCAGAAGAATTTGGAACACTGAGATCGACATGATTTTCAAGTTTCGTTAGTGCATGGACCCAAATTTGTGGAGAAAGCAGGTATGGGCGGAGTCCCTTAATATTGCTATTTAAGTGGAATAAGGGAATAATTTCATGTACTGTACGCATAATTTAATTCCACCTGTTACTTCCTAATATCTCTGAGATGTTGCCTTTAGGGAAAAAATTGCATTACGAGTTCTAAATGTCCGACTTATATGGATGCAATTCAATTCTAAACTTTTTAATTGTTTCGATCAATCCTAAAACCTTAAGCAAACAATGTAATCGAGTCATAAACTTTTCAATTGATTAAATTAAGTCATCTACCTTTATTGAAAAATGTAATTAGATCCTAAAATTACGTTGAGAAGTACATTTATAATCACTTTTTGAGTAATATGAGACAATTTTAGATATTGTTCATCGAAAAGATTTAATTGCACATTTGAAGAATGTTTGGGACTTAATTGAATCAGCTGAATTTAGAACCTGATTGTATTCCATATACAAGATTTTGGACTTCTTGTCAACCTTTCCTTGAGCACAGAAATGTCAAAGCTTGATAGGCAGAGTACACTAATTTAAGCAGCCAAGCGTGACTTTTCCAATTGTTTGGTAGATAATTTAGTCATTATTTTTTTTTCATGAGAAACACTAAGAACATTATCAAGATGGATGACTTTTTAGGAACTTTTGGGTAGATCCCATTAAACACACCAAAATTAGCCAAGAAAAAAAATTCTACTCGATAATTTTTAACATTTGAAAGCAGAGTTATAACTATTTAATAATTTCTTTTTTGGTAAGAATTTCAGTTTAATAATTATTGCTCTATCAAGATGAACACAGAAATCAAATCGTTATCCCAAATGAACCAACTTATGATGACCCGCTCTCATGTTCCAACTTTTCTCTCCTTTTGGAAAAAGAAAACCGCTTTCCACAACAAGAATCTCTTTTGAATGGCATATCATCGGACCAATTCTTCCAACGACAGCCAGGACTTGTCGTTTTTGACTAATGGAATGGATGTTGGCATCTTTTCAATCTAGAAAAGCGAAAGAAAGACACTTTCATTAAAGCAAAAGTGATTTCTTTCTAATTTCTTTAATCGCAGTGCAATGTTCGAGTGTCGTATTCTCTCTCATTGTTGAAGCAAAAGTCACTTCCATTGTGGTCCAGTGCGGTACATCGGGTAACAAGCCCAATGCTTTATTTGCGCAGGCCATCAATAACAGCACTTGGGAATATTGTTGGCCCCGCAGAAGAAAGTAGTAAATGTACGTGAATCATGTGGCATGTTTTCTGCTTCCATGATGGAAGAGATTGCGTCCCATGCACATGGATTCAAGAAAACTAAAAATGATTTTTGCTTCAAAATACTCTAATTAATTTACTAATGCTTTGGATCATACTATGTAAATTATTCCGAACTACTGGCATTGTTTTAGTTTTTTTTTCAATGACGAGGGGACAAAGAAATTAGAGAGCTTATTTTTATGGGAAAATTATAAAAAAATCATAAACATATTGTAGTTGTAACAACTCAGTCATTTTTTATTTTTTGCCAATTCAATCATAAAAATTTTGCAATTGTACCAATTCAATCCATTTAGCCAATTTCGGTCGGTCGGCACTTACATGGACACCGACTGGCGTTGGCTATCCAACTAACGCTGATATAAATAATTTTTAATAATATTATTTTTCAAAATTTTTATTAACTTTTCTTTTTCTTTTTGCTTTTCTTCCTTCTTTTGCTTTTTCACCCAACATGGCTGGTGAGCAAGGGCCACAAAGCCCTCATCGACCGTGGTGAGGGTCGCGGCCCTCGCCCAAATTCTGGGGGCTATCGGCAAGGCGGCTTTGCCTAGATTTGAGCTAGGCTAGCCTCGCCATCGCCTTTTTGGCTACAGGCGAATGTGATCTTGCTCGTGCTTGGCAAGGCCAGATGAGTTGGGATCCTCACTAGCCAGCAATGAGGGCTTCGCGGCCCTCACCCAATGGCTAGTGAGCCTTGCCGGCCATTGTAAGAGAAGAAGCAAAAGAAGGAAGAAGGTAACAAAAAAAAAGGAAAAAGAAAAAGAAATAGAAAAGGAAAAATCATAATCAAAATAAAAAATTGAAAAAAATATTACTAAAAATTGTCTATGTTAGTGGCCAATTAGATAGTGGCTATCGACTGATGTCCATGTCGGTGCCGACTTGTTAAAATTGGTCAGATGAATTGAATTAGTATAATTGCAAAAGATTTATGATTGAATTGGTAAAAAAAATTTTATGATTAAATCAGCATAATTACAACAAGTTTAAGGCTTTTTTTTTTTTTTTGTAATTCTACCTCTTTTAAATATATATATATATATATATATATATTTATATATTAGGCCTTGCTTAATATTTTTACCCAAAGAAATTCTTTGGTCAATATCTAAAGAATGATGAGTCACAAAAAGTGGCACATTGTGACCATGAGGAGTCTCCCCCACAACGAAGGAGATGATTTTCACGTTTGGTACGTGGATGGACTTTAAACCCATGGAGAAAGGGAATATGGGCTGGGTCCCTGATTTTTCATGTATCGTACGGATAATTTTTCCAGCTTTGTTACTTCCTAGCATCCCCGGGGATGTTTCCTTGAGGATAGGAATATCAAAGCTTGAAGGGATGAGGACATCAATTTAAGTTACTGTTCAGTATTGATTACCTCGAACACTTGCTGTTTCTGATTCAAAATGAATACTCTCTTTCTTAAAATTATGAATATTAATCTCTGCTCAGCGTTGTTTGGGAAGGAAATTATTCGAAAAAGAAAACACGAGATATTAACATGATGAGGTTTGACGATGTTTTCTTTTGCTCCCCACTGGAGTGTGTCCTTTCAGAGGGGCTCTCAAGTCATTTTCAGATTGGGGGACTTTAAAGACTTTTTTTTTGTCTTGAACAGCCACATCAGGACAACGCTTGAAAGGTACTGAGAAATGTGAACACAGCTTTCGGAGTTGGAAAAATTGGATGGTCCAACAACTGAACCACGCAGGTGATCTTTGACCCGCACTTGAGGGCATTAAAGCCATTGCAGTAGTGGGATTAGTGGAAAGTCCAAAATAAATTACTTTTCAGAGCCAAATTCTTTGACCGAGAAAAGCAGAAGGAGACTTGGTTTTTACTTGGTTCCGTGCAGATTTCTACGTAGAGCTAACCATTATTTAGCTACGGAAATATCGCGGAGCTTGTTATTACATTCGATATGCAGTTGTACCCGTTTCCATATAACTTAGTTCAAGCTTTTTGGAAACCAAGTTCAACCAATTGGAGACTAAACGTGTTCTCATTTTTTTGGTCATTTATAATGTGAAGGGTACATGTTTAATGGGTTTTTGAAGATTTGAAAGAATTCAATGTTTCAGTTGGTAAGTTTGGTTTCTTTGAGTTCTTTCGAGTTCAAACACTGTCGTCAAGTTTAATTTTATGGTTGAAACCAAATCAACCAAAAAAGATAGAATATCCCGGTTCAAACCCCAGAGCAGCACACGTGTGCAACGATTCCACTATCCATATGAAAATATCTGTGCATGTCCAGCTTTTGTGATTTGGGGTGCAAACACCACATGCCAATCCCTTTTTTCTATCGTATAAATTGGCTCGGTCACTTATAATTTCAGATTTAAAATCAATACGGTTTTTGTTTTTAAATTCTAATGTTTTAGTTTCAAATGTTTGCAATGTGTTTTTGTCTTAGTATAAGTAATTACTTTCGATTGAATCATTTTGGTGAAAATGTGGCAAGAAGCCTAGAAAGTTTAATTAATTAATCTTTTTCCTGACTAAAGAATAGCAATGGTGAAGCTCTCTAATGTCATTTTTCTTTGAAAGATTTTTTGAAGGTGTTATCTTAGAGGTTGTAGAAAGTCAAAAAGAGGAAAGAAAAGTTGGATATGGAGGACGTATCTCTTGATATACTTAATAACTTTCAATTGAATCATTTTGGTAAAAATGTGGATAAGAAAGTTATTATTTACATTTTTTCTAGTCAAGCATGGCAATATTGAAGCTTCTGAAATTATTCAAAAAAAAGTGTTTTTCAATTTTTCTTTTAGAGTTTGTGGAAAAATAAAAAAGAGCAAAAGAAAAGCTCGACAAAGACGACCCCAAGTCAAAGTCGTCACTAACTTCTCCAAAGAGCACGACAGTTCATATATTTCATTCGATTCAGAAGTCGTTGTCTCTATACCCTTTTTATCTAGGAGCCTCCTTTGTGCCTGCCAAGACGTAACATGCTCAGTTTGATTGGTCATTTTAGAAGATTTCCACACGAATTGCACATTTAGGACTTGGTCAGCTGACTTGAGCCCATGATACATCTCTTGAGCATCTGCATGTAACAAGCTGACTGAATGGTGAAGGCCGATGCAATAAAGATGCTTGTTCACATGAGTACTCATGTGCTTGATATTTTTTTTTTTTATTGGTTTGAAATGTAAATATCATTTATAAGATGACATACAGGAGCTTAGGGGCATTCCCAAGCATTACATAGATAACTAAGAATGTGAGAAAATGGAGTGAATGAGTCTCCATATAGTAGCCAAAATTACATTTGTCTGGGAAAGTTTAATAATTTTGTAATATGATACTCGCTCTCTAACAAGTTTATGAATTTTAGCCACAATGATGGGGACATCATTTGACTTGTTTTAGAAACGTCTATAGTTACGTTCCATCCAAATGCGGTATATGGTTGTTAAAAAAGTTACTTTGAAAAGCCTTACCACCAAGTCCTTGCTTTTGGTAGCCCTGATCATTAATTGGAGTTCATCGTTCTATTGATGTAATTTCTGCAATGATAAAATTGACAACAAGTATATATGGATCCCAAAATGAAGTAAAATGACCGCATCATGCACGAGGAAACTTTGATTTATGGTTTCATCTCTCTTCCCACGACCCCTTTCATGGAAACTTTGATCATGCACCTGCCCATCATTTGAAATGAAAATTTTGTGCGATCAGAATCGTAACAATTTTTTTTTCTCGTTGGATTCTGCTTTCTTTGAGTGAATTAAGATAATCACGATACATGTTCTCAATTTCCAGTCCTTTAATTATGTTTCCTTGATTTTGTCCTTTCAAAATCTCCATTTTTCAGTGCTTCTAAAACTTGTAACCTGCAACTTTAGCCATATCAATTCTAATGGCATGAACGAAAATTGAAACTTGAAGAGTAGTCCTTATAAAAAGCAATGTTCACACACAAAAAAACGAGTTATCAAGCACTTAGTTGCTCACCATGTAAATATATTATTTTGTTGAAAACATTAGGGTGAAGAGCCATAACATAAGTGGCAAAGAAGGAAGTCTATCTAAAATAAATGAGCCTCACATTTATGAGATGCTCCAACTAGCTTCATTAAGCTAGGCAAATTCAAAGTAGTTTGGTGACTTAATTATGAAATTGTTCATACCTGGTACTTGGTAATACATGGACCAAATGTGCATTTCCCAACCCATACACGTAAACTAAAACCTGGTGAAACTATTGCATGGATCCCAATTCGTGGACCCGATATGCAATCATAGCTATCGATCAAGTGTGAGTCGCAGATGGGGTCCACATGGTTAGCACTATCATGGATCGGGTCCATGTAGACCCGAATTTGAGAAAAAATTCACCCAAAGCCTGTGGAAAGTAGGCTAACTTATGTCCTTAGATGTGGAAACCGATTTGTAGGTAAACAAACTTGAGAAGACTGGCATGGAGGGAACCAATGGATGACATGTTGATAATGGCCCCTCTGGTCTTCAAGTTCGTTGTTGACAAAGAACTTATGTTAGAACAGGCCATAGACTTGGTCTCCATAAATAATAGAATAGAGAGACTACTGCTCCTTAGCTTTTAATTCCGTTGAAGATGACTTTCGTTGGCCTACAAGCTTCTTACTAGTGGCCCACTAGTAAACTTGGCTGGGTTGATGGCCTCGTGCTCACCTATCATCCACAAGATCACAAGTTCTTGCTATGTCATAATCAGAACCTCTAACAAACTTGTCATTATGGGCACCACTACATTATGTGAAGAGAATTATAAACTATTGACACATCCGTGGAGCTATGTTGATAAACCCATCTTGAAGATTCACATGATATTGAGTAGTTGTAGCTCAAACCTAATATTTAATAGTGGATGAATAAACATTAGTTGCTTGGCTAATCAATCCTCTATGTTCTTATAATCACAATTCTTAACTCCCGAGCTAACACGAATTCTTTCAACACCTAATTAGATATAATTGGTCATTTACAGTCCCTGATTAAACATGAATGCATTCTTTTTGTAAATTCTGAATATTAGTCTTAGTTTAGCACTGTTTAGGTCATTTATTAAATTGATTTTTGAATTTAACCTTGTTTAGGCCTCGAACTTCACCGTGTTTCACGATGAGTGAATGGTTGCACATTGAATAAATTATAGGAAATTATTGCTAATCATTCCCATCCATTTTTCTAAAGGAAGTGAAATGTTGAGCAATTGTAATCCAATCTCACTTAGTGTAGGATTCGCGTCTCCATAATTTAGTAAGTCTTTTGGGAATTTCTCAATACTTTCAAGATTTTTCAAATAAAAAAACTCAAGAAATTAACATGACGAGATTTGAAGAAATTTTCTTTTGCTCCCTTTAAAGTGTGTACTTCCAGAAAGGCTCCAAGTCATTTTTAGATTGAAGGACTTTGAAGATTCGTTTTTTGTTCTAGATAAGCACATTAGGACAAGGCTTGAAGGTACTGAGAAATGGGGATTTTCAAAAACTTAGCTTTCGGAGTTAGAAAAATCGGAAAGTGCAAGGCAAATGAACCGCACGGGTGATCTGTGATAGGCAGTTGAGGCATTAAGGCCATCGCAATTGTGGGATGAGTTAGAAAAATTGGAAAGTTCAAGGCAATTGAATCACAAAGGTGATTTGTGATCGGCAGTTGAGGCATTAAGGCCATAGCAGTTGTGGGATTAAAGAAAAGTCCAAAGTAAATGGCCATCGCAGTTGTGGGATTAAAGAGAAGTCCAAAGCAAATGGCTTTTTAGAGTCAAATTTTTCACTGAGATAAGCAGAACTCTTGTTTTGACCGTTGAGATTGGACTTCTTCAAAGGCACATGGTGCCCGTCTCCCATATAATACGCAATCACAGCCATTGGTCAAGTGTGACTATCACGTGGTGCCCACATAATTACTGATTATGATGGATCAAGTCCATAGAGACTTGTATCTAGGCAAGAATTTTGCGCAAAACCAGTGGAAAACGGGTTAATTAATTTCCCATCTATATAGAAACCAATTTGTACGTGAACAAACTTGGAAATATCAGCATGGTGCGAACTAATGATGACTTGTAAAATCAATGGTCTTCAACACCGTTATCAAATGAGAGCTTATATTAGAATTGACCATGGACTTAGGATGTGTTTGTTTGGTAAAAAATACCTTTTACAAAAGCATTTTTCTCATTTTTCAATGTTTGGCTTATTTAGAAAAATGAGTCAATGAAAAATGTTTTTCTAATCAACAATTTTTTTTTGTCAAAACTTAAATTCAAGAAAACGATTTTTCCTTTGAAAGAATCGGAAAATGTTTTTCAAAAATATTGGTTAACGAAATGATTGCTATTGTAAATTTGTATTTTTAAAACATTCGAATTTATTTATTTTTTCAAAAAAATCGATTTTTTTATTTTTCTTAAAATAAAATTTATTTTAATTTTTAATTTTTTCGTTCTTTACCTTTTTTTTCTTTTCTTCTTCTTAGCCCTTCGCCGGCCACCACCGCGGCCGACGAGCTCGCGACCTCCAGCGGTGAGGCTCGAGCTCGCCCGAGGCTGGCGAGCATTGAGCCTCAACAGATTAGGGGAGCTCGTGACCTCCGGTGGCAAGCCTCCCCAGATCGGGCGAAATCGTGACCTCCAGCGGCGAGCCTCGCCAGATGGCTCGTGAGGCAGTAGAGGAATAGACAGAGGAAGCAGACCGATATGGGGGAGAAGAAGAAGGTAAAAGAAAAAGAAAAAGAAAAAGAAAAGAAAAATAATATTTAATTTACAATTAAAAATTCGAAATAAAAAATAAATATTAAAATTTGATTTTTTTAAAGGTAAGATAAAGTCATTAGACTAAAATCATTTTCCATTAATATCCAAACAACGGAAAGCATTTTCGATTATATAACACCAATAAGGAAAAACTGACTGTTTTTCTAGAAAATGCTTTTCTAGAAATCATTTTCCTATATCATTAAGTATTCCGCGAAACAAACACACTCTTAATCAGAGTGCGATATGCAAGAGTCGCAATCTCTTCCATTATTGAAGCAAAAGTCTTTTTTATTGTTCTCGCGTGTGGCATGCATCGTGTAGTCAGTCATTCTTTATAAAAGACGCTTTGGAATCACGTGAATGGCTGCACATCCAAGTCCACATAATAAGACTTGCCATATCATAGGTCTATCAAAGGCTGAGGATGTCAAGTCCTCGTTGACTTGACTCCTCCAAAGAGCACCACAATACATTCATGATCAGTTTGATTTGGCCATTTTAGAGCCACATTACTAGTAAATTTTAGGACTCGGTCATTGTTTAGCATAAAAGAAAATTAAAGACTTGGTTGCTTCTTATTAATGATCTTCATATTGTTATTAGTCTATTACTAGTTTGAATTCTCAAATATTACCACAAAGCAATCACATATACAAAATAGATGGAGCAATGCTAAGAGGACGTATCGCATGACATAAATGGTCGTATACTCAAGCTCTATTGGCAGAAAGTAATTTCTTTTCTCTTCAATATGTTGAGATCAATTTTACCTTGATGATTGAAAGGAAATTATTAATAAGTAACTTTTTCTATTCGCTCCTGACCTCATAATGAGGAAGTCTTTAATTAGTGGTAATTAACTATAGCTTAATAATAATTTATGGTAATTATATGATTAATTTGATTTAAATTAATTATTTCGAAAATAATTAAATATTATTTTGTTATTTTTAATAATAAAAAATTATTATTGTATGATGTGGGTTATGGCGCTAATCCCTTAATTAGTGTATTAATCTCGAGTAGTGTTAGTTTAGTTTAGGAATAATTGAGGTGAGGTGGTTAGTTATGGTTAATTTAAGTAAATGACGATTTATTTTTGTAAATATTAATTAGTGGTAATTAACTATAAATTAATCATAATTTATGGTAATTATATGATTAATTTGATTTAAATTAATAATTTATATTTAATTATTTCGAAAATAATTAAATATTATTTTATTATTTCGAAAATAATTAAATATTATTTTATTATTTAGGCAAATACCATAAAAAAAAATGCACTTATTTATCTTGAAACTTGTGACAATTTTACCTTAAACTTTTTCTTGTGCCATCAAAAACCTCAAACTATACCATTTGTGACAATTTTACCTTGAACTTTTTTTTTTGTGCCACAAAAAAACCCCAAACTATGCCACTTAGGACAAATTTATACCAAACTTTTTTTTTGCTAAAGGGCACTTTCGTCCTTTTCCATTTTCTTTTTTCTGTTTCTTTTTTTCTTTTTCTCCTTCCCTTTACCGACCATGGCAGAGGGAAGTCGGCCATGGCTGCCCTCGCCGGTGTCGAAGTAGGGCAAGGGTTACCTTTGCCCGCCCTCGTCGGATCTGGCTTGGGTGACCCTCGCCGGATCTGGCTTGGGCGACCCTCGCCCAACGCCGACAAGGGCCGCCTAAACCTTGCCTGACCTAGGCTAGGGTCGCCCTCGCCAAATCTAGCAAGGGTAGCCTTCACCTGGGTCGGGCGAGGGCCACCATCGTTGGCTTCCCTCTGTCGACCATGGCAGAGGGAAGAAGGAGAAAAAAGAAAAAGAAAATGGAAAAAGATGAAAATGCTCTTCAGCAAAAAAAGTTTGGGTAAATTTATTGTAAGTGATATAGTTTGGGGTTTTTTTGTGACACAAAAAAAAGTTCAAGGTAAAATTGTCACAAGTGACATAGTTTGAGGTTTTTAGTGGCACAAAAAAGTTTAGGGTAAAATTGTCACAAGTGGCATAGTTTGGGATTTTTAGCAATACTAAAAAAAGCTCAGGGTAAAATTGTCATAAGTGGCATAGTTTAGGGTTTTTTGTGGTATTTGCCCTTATTATTTTTAATAATAAAAAATTATTATTGGTGATAATTAATTGCGATTAATTATTTTAGTGATAATAACTAATTAGGATAATTTTTTGTGCATAAATTAATTGTGGTGAAATTTGATTTACGGGAATTATTAACTGTCGAACTATTGCAATGTGATAATTGATGGATATTACGTGAGACATTGATTGCACTATGTGTGAAATTTTATATATGTTCCATGTGGATCGTGGTGTGAGTGCCTTAAAAATTATGTGAACTTATGTAATTATGTGCTCACATGACCACTTAAGCCCTGAGGCGTACGGACGTGAGGTGGAGGGCATGCCCTGATGCATATTTACATGGGGAAGAGGTAGAGCCTTGAGGCCTGTTTACACAGGGAGGGGAGATTGTGCCCTGATGCACATTTACATTGGGAAAAGGCAAAGTTCTGAGGCATATTTACGAGGGGAGGTTGGGGTAGTTGTGCCCTAATGCGTGGTTACATGGAGAAAAGGGTAAAGCCTTGATGCGTGTTTATGCGGGGAGGTGTATAATTAAGCCTTAAAGCGTACGGGTGCAAGGTTAAGGGCGTGCCCTAATGCGTATTTACATGGAGAAGAGGTAAAGTCATGAGGTGTGTTTACACGGGGAGGGGAGATTGTGCCCTGATGTGCATTTGCACAAGGAAAAGACAGAACCTTGAGGCGTACTTACGCGGGAAGGTAGAGGTGGATGTGTCTTGATGCGTGTTTACACGGGGAAAAAGTAGAGCCCTTATGCGTGCTTACATGGGGAGGTGTATGATTGGAACACGCCTGACTGTTATGTGCATGAGATATTATATGTGTAGTGTTATGATTATGTGATAATTTATATGTATTATATATGGCATGAGTGACTAGTATTGTGCAAGAAATGTCCAGCCGCGAGGTAGGATTGTCTATGAATTGCTTTGAATGTTGATGGCTATAATGATTTTTGCCTATGAAACTATTTAGCTGCTAGTTGTTGAATGGTGCTTGTGAATCGATTTAACTGCTACTTGTTATGAGAAATGTGCCTGTTAGGTACCCCTGAGATGAATTGGTACCCTAACTGAGGCTTAGTGCTTTAACCTATTGAGATTTTATCTCAATGGTTGTGGTTTAACTATTTTCAGATCCTTAATGGATATGCCTAGCTACAGACTTTTTGGATTGACAAAGCTTGACCCCTAAGGATAAGGGATGAAGTAGATTGATCCCTTTGTCCTTATATCTCTTTAATTGGTTGTTGAGACAGTACCCACCTATAGGGTTGTACATGTAACTGTTTCTTAGGGTTAATCTGGATGATGTTGCTTTTAAAATGTTTATATTTCCAACTATCCCTGTTGTTATTGTTTGACCGGGGTTTAAAATATTTGTTTCTGCATGTGCATAATTGAAAGATAAAATGAATGGTTGGTGACATGTCCTAAGACGTCGCACTCTTTTGACCGAAAGAAAATAGGGGTTGTCACGTGCTGGAGTGTCGGGGTGTGACAAGATTGACTTGGGTTATTATCAAAATGGATGACCTTTTGGGATTCTTTGTTGTAGATCCTGTTGAATACATTAGAATTGAGCTAGGGAGAAAGATTGTACTCGATAATTTTTAACACATGAAAGGAGAGTTGTCTTCATTTAATAATTATTACTCAGTCAAGATGAACACAAAAACCAAATCATAATATAAAAAAAGGAAATAATTTGTTTTTTTTTTGTAAGATGAAATAACTTGTTGTTGTCCTTTTTTTTTTTTTTTTTATAAAAGAAAGCCATTTTCCACAACATTAATCTCTTTGTGAATGGAAAAATCATCCGACAACTTGTACTACGATAACCAAGATTTTTGTTCTTGACTAATGAAATGTGAATGGCATCTTTTTTCAATCCAAAAACGTGGAAACAAGACTTGCTTTTATTAAAGCAAAAGGGGTTTCATTTTAACATCTTTAATTGGAGTGTGATGTGCGAGTGTCGCAATCTCTTTCATTATTGAAGTAGAAGTCATTTTTATTGTTCTCATGTGCATCGTGTAGTCAGTCATTGTTTTGCTTTTCTTGCTGAAGCCATCAATAAAAGGCACTTTGGAATATCCCCCAAGATGTAAGTGAATGACTGCACATCCAAGTCCACATAATAAGACTGGCCAGATCATAGGATATCAAAGCCCGAGGATGTCAAGTCCTCGTTGACTTGACTCCTCCAAAGAGCACCACAATACATTCATGATCAGTTTGATTTGGTCATTTTAGAAGATTTCCACATTACGAGTAAATTTTAGGACTCGGTCATTGTTTAGCATAAAAGAAAATTAAAGACTTGGTTGCTTCTTATTAATGATCTTCATACTGTTACTACTCTATTACTAGTTTGAATTCTTTATTATCACCGCAAAGCAATTGCATATACAAAATAGATGGAGTAGTGCTAAGATGATGTATCGCATGACATGATTGATCGTGTACTCAAGCTCTATAAATGGGAAGTATTTTTTTTCTTTTCAATATGCTGAAATCACTATTACCTTGATGATCGAAAGTGAATTTTTTATAGGTAACTTTTCTGTTTGTTCCTGACCTCATAATGAGAAAGTCTTCCATCGAGACAAGAAGAATGTAATTGCTTGGACAGTGGGATCTCCTTTGCTTCTGGGATTTTTGCCGATAAGGATGCGATTGGAAAGGGTTGGACATTCATCGCAGTACATATCCTCGATCTTTAGTCCTTTTATTATGTTGATATTGCCCTCTCAAAATCTCCATTTTTCAGTGTTTTCAGAACTTGTAATCTGCGATTTCAGCCATATCATTGCTAATGAAAAATGAAATGTGAGCAGAAGCTGTCGTAAAAAACTAAAAAGTGATGTTTGCAATGCATGCAGAAAAAGGAGTCATCAATGAAGACCAATTTGCACATAAACAAACTTGGAAAGACTGGTATGTTGGGAACCAGTGGATGACTTTGGGACTAGTAGGACGCCCAGCAAATCAATGCCATTTCCGGGGATTTTATCGAGTGAAAAGATCCAAATCTCAATTCACAAGATTCTGATCGACAATTCATATTTCATTTTAAGATTTCGATCTCTGATTACATCTCTTGGTGGGTCACATTTTGCTAATTTATTTTCTTTGTCATTTCTAGTCCAGGAGAATGGATGTGGGCTTAAGGTGGGCCCAGCTACAAGAGAGGCCCAATTAGGTGGATAAAGATTTGGGTTTCCAAGAAGTGAACTACGAGCTATGTGACCATTAATGACACTAATAAAAACCATTCTATTCTCGGGCCCTATTTCTAGCCAGAAATTTTTTAAAAAAATTTCCTATTCCCTAGATGAGTTTTTAAGCAAAAATACATATTTGATACTGATACAAAATTTCTCTATCCTGGGTGGCCAGTGATGGATGGTGGCTGATGGCAAACGGTAGAGGATGGCAGGTGACAAGTGGACAATGGTAGGAGGCAACAGTTGGCAGGCAACGGGCGGTGATGAGTGAATGGTTGGATAATAGTGAGGGCAAGCAACAAGAAGAGTTTTTATTTCTCATTTTTGTTTCAGAAATAGAAATATGGAAAATTTCTACTTCTTATTTCAAGCCTAAAAATTGTCCCGAAAATAAAAAAATGAAATTGCACTACCAAATAGATTAATGTTTCAAACCTATTCCTGAGAAAAAAAGAAAAAAGAAAAATAGAGAAATGGAATGATTATCTTTCTTGCCGTAATTAAACTTTTCAGTTTAGAAAAATTTCCAGACTTACGAAAAATAAAAGATTCACATAGAAAAAAAACAAATACCAGAGTTTAAAAAAAAAAACTATAGAAACAAGAGAAATCATTGTTGCTCATGATCCCTCTTTCTCGCTTGTAGTTTTGGAAGTGATTATTAGATCAACATATCATCTATAATCAATTGAATTGAAAAGTAGATAAAATATTTAAAAAAATCATAGTTATTGATGTTTCATAGTGAACAAATTTAATGTACATGTGAAAGTGCACTGACTAAACCACATAAATATGGTATCCAATTAATTTCCTTGTTCTATTTATTAATCTTTTCGATTGCTAGGTTAGGCTAAGTTGAAGCATATTGATGGCGACAGAAGAAAGAAATGCGAAAATCAACAAATTTGATGGGAAGGACTTTGATTTTCAAAAATGCATATTAAGGATAATATGTAACGGAGGAATTTATGCTTACCTTTGTTTAGGGAGAACCAAAGTCGATGAAGTAAGCTGATTGGGGTTTGGTGGACAAACATGCATTGGGTGTTACTCGATTGTTGCATTGATCATTGTGGAAGAGAAGACCATGTAAAAGTAATTAATGTCTATTGAGCATGTGTGGGAATCCCTCTACAATAAAAAATTTCTTTTCAAGAAGACTCTATTTCACTTAAGAGATGGGCAAAGGTGCATCGTGGTAGAGCATATTAGTGAGTTGAATTGGAGATACACTTTGCTAATAATGCATGTGCTTTGATTTGATTATCCTCGTTACTCAACAGTTGGAATACTATTCCTTTGTGTATATATTATACGTATACCTCCTCATTGAAAGGCGCAATTTTCATACAATTACGCCTATTTTTTATTTCAATTTTTTTTTTCAGCTTTGAATCTCTTCTAATTCTTCAAATTGGGCATGATAGTTGAAACATCAAGTTCGACATTATCCTCACGTTTCGTTTCGTATGCGCATGGACCTAACACTACGGAGGAAAGGGATATTGACAGAGACACTTAGCAGTGTTATTTCCGTGAAAGAAGGGATTGGAATTTCATTTACCGTACGCATTGTTTCATTACACATCCCTGTTACTTCCTAGTATCTCTGAGGATGCTTCCTCGAGACTAGTAGAAGACTCCAATTTTAAGCAGCCAAGTGCGACTTTTCCAACTGTTGGGGCCATAACTTTGTCCTCATTTTTCTCACGAGAAAGACTTGGGGAATTATCAAGATGAAATGAAATGACGTATCGCGAGTGGACTTAGACTTTTTGATGACCCCGCCCTCCTATTCCTACTTCTTTTTCTTCTCCTTTGTCGAAAAAGGAAACCATTTTCCACAACAAGAAAGTCTTTTCAAATGGGAAATCATCCGATAAATTCATATGACGACGACGACGACCAAGACGTTTCTTTTTTTTTCCCTTGACGAATGAAATGGGCTGGACATCTTTTCTATCTACAAAGGTGACACCAAAAATCACTTTACTAAAGCCAAAGTGGTTTCCTTTAAACTTGTTTCATTCTTAGTGCGATGCGCGTGTGCCACGGTCTCTTCCATTATTGAAGTGGAATTTATTTTTACTATTCTTAGTCCAACGCTTTTCACGCTCAGGCAATCAATCAAAGCACTTGGGAATGCTATTCTGGCCCGCCCCAAAACAGGAAAAAAGATGTTCGTGAATCATGCACTTGAATTGAATAAAACTAAAAGTAATTCTTGCTTTAAACTAGTCTTATTAATTCGCTAATGCTCTAGATCATGCTGTGAAAAGTATTCTCAACTCTTGGCACTGGTTTATTTTTTATTTTTCAGTAAAAATAAATACAACAAACTATTTACGGTACCAACGAGGAGAGAGAGAGACTATAGAGCCGATTTTTTTTTTAAAAACAATTAGGTCTGTAGAAATTTTTTAGACCAATATCCAAAAAATGTTCAGTCAAAAAAGTTGTGTATCGTGATTATGAGTAGTCTTCCCCAAAGAAAGGACAATATCAAGGGGGCATCGCATGTGAATATCTAATCAGCGGTAGTATCTAGGATTTTCTTTTTCGCTGGTTCAACTTCATATATAGGAAGAGAATTTGAAACACCGAGTGAGTTCGATATGATTTTCATGTTTCGCCTAAACCAATGGAGAAAGGGGATAGAGGCTGAGTCCCTCAATATTGTTATTGAAGTGGAAGAAGGGAAGAATTTTTAATGTGCCGTACTCTCAGATGTATTTTTCTATCATGCACCTCTTCATAATTTGAGAAATGCTCCAGCTCGATTACTTTAATAAAGTTGAGTCCATCATGTTTATGAAACTGAAATCAAAGCGCATTTGACGCTGAAAAAGTTAAACTAACTAGCAAATTGAACTGGCCAAAGGTTGATGCGCTTGTTCCATAAGAGTACAAGTGCAACTTAATGTATTCCTAACGATGATCTGCAACACTCTCATGATAAATGAATGGGAATCAAAATTCCATCTCGTTGGCTGCTCAAAAACAGCAAGTTCCCTAACTTGTTGTGTAGGCCACGAGGTTTCTTCCCTTGTCCTATCTTCAGCAAAGATATTGGGTTGTGTTATAAAGATACACGTATGAGTTGTGTTAAAAAAATCACACATTATAGAATTATTGTGATATTCAGTAGTTAATATATTCTAGTTAACTCATAACCCATAAATTTAAGCTTTTGAGTAAAGGTAAATTTAATCGAATATGTTAATGGACTCGAACTTGAGCTCCCTCTTAGCCTTTTATTCATAGATGAAGGTATCCAGTTTCAATTCTCCCAATAAATAATATCGAGCCGATGGCTAATTACTAAATCAAACACTAGAGCTTATGGTTCAGTTTGAAATGATTCAATCCCAAAAAAAGACTAAGGATGAAGTTAGACGTTGGAAATTTAAATTGAGATGAGTTAATATAGAAGGATACCTAAATTAAAGGGAAGTAAATTTAATACTAGAACTCACACGTGAAGGAAAGATTGTTAGGATAACACGTATGATTTGTGTTGGAGAAGTCATATATTAGAGAATTGGTTCAGTGTTGAATAGTTAATATATTTTAATTAATCCATAACTCACTAGTTTAAGTTTTTAAGTGAAGGGGAGTTCCATTAGATATGTTGATGAGTTTGAACTTGGGCTCTCTCTTGATAATTTCTCCAAGTGAAGGTATTGGATTTCTATTACATGTTCCTAACACGTGTCCCATTAAGAGTTCAACAAGGACCACGCAAAACTATACACATTGTTAGGATTCGGTGCATGATCTCAAAGAAAATAGAGAGCGAAAACAATAAAGAGAATTTGAGACACAAGGTTTTATCATTGTTCACCTTAAACAAGGTTTATGTCTATAGAATTCTATTATAATTAGCACATTATACTTCTCTATTACATCATTCAATTACAATAGAAAGAGTGGGACGCCCATGCTATCATGTTGATGAGAAGTATGAACTACACTCCAATATACATCTGTTTTTGTCGGTAAATTGACGCATTTGGAAGCAATCAGGGGCCTGTTCATGTATAGCTAGATATTCTTGCCCTGCCGGGGGGATTGGTTTTAGAGCTGCCTTCGCCGTGGTTCCCGATGCGAATGGCTGCAAATCTGCAAATGTTGCTAGATCCAGGGCCACGGGCCACGGGCCACGGGCCACGGGCCACGGGCCACGGGCCACATGAAATATGTCATTAATCAGAAATGTCAAAGCTTCAGCATATCAAGTCCCATCTATACGAAACCAATTTGCACGTAAACATACCTGGGAAGACAGACCGGCATGGTGGGATCCAACGGATGACTCGTTGATTGCGGCGCTTGTGGTCTTCAATAACCTTATCACATGAGAACATTTATCAGAACGGGCCATTGACTTAAAAGTCTCCAACGGTGATAGAATGGAAAGACCATTGGTCCTTTTCTAGCTATTACACCGAAGATGACTTTCCTTGGCCCACAAGGTTCAAGCCCATGTGCTGTCGCTAGACTTGGCTAGGTCAATGATCTCATGTCCACTGGGATCGGAAGTTATCGCTATGCGATGATTGAGGCTCTGATGAACTTGAGACTTGGGGTACAGCTATCTCATGTGAGCATAATTATGGAACCTTGACATGTTGAGCAAACTATGTTAACGAGCTTGTCTCTAGGGTCTTGGGTGGTGCTAAGTAACTACAATTCAAATATAATATTTTGTAGTGGATGCTTGGCTACTCAACCCTTTTGTTCTTATGATCACTGTTCCATAACTTCCAAGTCAACACAAACACTTTCATCATTTGATAAATTAAGAGTTTATGAATTGGAAATGAAAATGCAACTTGCAGATGGCCCCATGAAAAATCCAACATAAAAGATATCACAACAATGGGTACAAGTACAGGGAATGGAGTAGCGTGCCATTTGGACCTAGTAGAACGCGCAGCAAATAAATACCAATTCCGGGATTTTTATCGAGTGAAACAATACAAATTTCCGATCACAAGCTTCCGATCGACAATTCGTATCTGAATTTGAGATTTCGATTCCTGATATACCTATTCGTGGGCCACATCCTTTTCTTTGTTGTCTCAATTCCAGGCTAATGGATGTGGGCTTTAGGGGGCCCTGGCTGCATGACAGGCCCAATTAATTGGATACTGAACTTTTTGGGAAGAAACCCAAATAAGTATACTACGAGCCATGCGACCATTTACGAAACTTTCCATCATAAAAAATGCTCCAAACTTATAAAAGAATAAAGGATTCACAGAGAAAAAAATATATGCCAAAGTCCAAAAAAAATCAAAAAAAGAGAAGCCGATATTGGCCATGATCCCTCTTTGTCACTTGTAGTTTTGGAGGTGATTATTAAATAAACATAGTATCTATGACCAATTGAATAGAAAAGTAGATAAAATATTGAAAAATCACAATTATTGATTTTTTTCATTGAACAGGTTTAATGCACGTGTGAAAATACTATCATCTGAATAGAAAAGTTCTTACTCAAAGAAATTGGTAATTGTGAAGTTTGAGACGAAAATACAAAAAATATACAACCCAAGTAGCACATCTAAGGCGATCTTATGTTGTCGAAAAGCAGTGCCCAAGACAGTTTGAAATACAAGAAAATCCGTAGTTAAAATTCCATGAATTTGTGCTCAATTTATAATTCAATGATGAAGACTTAAAACTAATTTATGATCCATAAAGAATTGTGTTTCGATAAACAACGGGACTTACGTTCCTTAAGGGCATTTAATCAAACATTACTATCATGACAAATTAAATGGAAATATGAAGAAAGGGCACCCAACATCTTTGTTGCCTAAAAAGAGAGCTATGGACCTCAGGAGTGCCAAAACTTGGCACGGAGGGACACTTAAATGTAAAAACTTACAAACAGTACACTTAAGTGCCAAAATCGGAGTAAAATGGATCAGTTAAGTGCCAACGGCGAAAAATTCCGGCTAAACCGCCATGTGTCTACTTTCCGGCGACTTCATTTGCTGACGAAGAATTTTTAATCCACGTGACAATTTTAATAAAATTTTTTTTGTCCATGTCAGATTTTTAAAACATTAAAATCGATTTTATTATAAAAAAAAGGGAGGGGAAATCGGCGAGGGCTGTGCAGCCCTCGCTACCGCCGCCGTCGTCGCCCCACCATCGCCGAGAAGGGCCAGTGACTGTGGGGCGAGGATCGGCCGGGGTCACCAGGCCCCGGCTAGTGGCCGACGACCCCAACTGTCCTGCGGCGAGGGCTTGCGGGCCCTCGCCTAGATCTGGGGTGAGGGTCGTGACCCTCCCCCAGATCCAGCGAGGGTTGTTGGCCCTCGCCTAGTCGAGCCAAGGGCCCTTTGGCTGCCTAGACCCCGGCCACCCTCGCCGTAGGCCGGCCGGGGTTGCCGACCGACCCCGCCGACCCTCGCCCATCGTCACTAGCCCTTCCTAGCGATGGTGGGGCAGCGATGGCGGCAGCGGCGAGGGCTGCACAGCCCTCGCCGATTTCCCCCTCCCCCTTTTTTTTAAATTAATCAATTTTATAATAATATATTTTTAAAATTATTTAAAATTATTTAATTAATAATTTTTAAAATCCACGTTAGCGTAAAACAACGTCGTTTTTGCACTGATTTTTCGTCGACTCAATTTCCAACAAGCCACGTGGGCAAAAAAATTAATAAAAAATTGCCACGTAGGATTTCCGGTAGAGTTCCGACGACTTGGCACTGAAGTGATCCATTTTTTTGAAAAGTGGCACTTAAGTGTACCGTTTGTAAGTTTTGACACTTAAGTGTCTCTCCGTGCTAAGTTTTGACACTCCTGCTATACTTATGCCCATAAAAAGAGGTGTAAATATCTCATGTACGAGTTGGTCCAAGTGCGATTGATTTTTACCGTTTTTGTTTTGCTATTGAAAATTGATAAGAAAGGTTTGCTAGGATCGGGAGAGACAATTCTGCTACTAGTGGGGTTCTTTGGTGTTGATGTATGTAGTTGGGGTGGTGAGTTTGATACATCACGTAGTGAGGATCTAAGCGGCCGAAGCATCGGCAGCCGGTAACAATCGCTCTATGCCATCAGCAATTTAGTGTGATCAGCAGTGAGGAGCCGAGCAGGGAAGGCGGATGCAAGTTCGCCTTCTTTCCGGAAGGGAAACTGTCTTTCTTGTTTTGTTTTGTTTTTCCCTAGTAACAATCTAATTGAATCGCGAAGGCTGGTGCACCGTGGGACTGATGTAAGTTTTGCAACAATCGAATTGATGGCAAGTATTCAAGAATCTCAAGACGAACTAAAATCACGGCATCTTGTTCAAGCCAGATGATTGCAAAATTGGCAGATACATGCTAACATAATGCCTAGCGAATTCGAGTATTGATATGATTTCACAATTAATTGATCCCCAACATCAAGAAAGAGTTTATTACCAATAAGCAATATAAATAACCAAAATCCTTCTATAAGTAAACTACACTGGCACTTGGGCATTCTGTGTATCATAGAGAGCTCTTGCCGAGATTGGTGGAGGGGTCCTGGGATGGGAAGATTTGCCATATTGCGACTAGTGGCACCCACACTGGGCCTTTATTGTTCTTTATTTGGAGGATTCTGCAACGGAAGAGACAAATTTCTAAAATTTTTGCAGGGATTTAATTTTGTAAGATAAGTGGCCATTCTAATAGTTTCAGCGAGGTTACTTGCATCCCAAAATGTTCTACTCATTTTCTATCACAATAAGTAGATGGATTTTCATGTTTTTCTAGTAAGAAGTTCAATTTTACAGGGGAAACGCTATCAAAGATGGATAAATGAGTTTCTGCCTTGCTCATCATTATTTTTTATTTTATTTTTTTTGCAAATAATTTTCCAATGATTGTTTTATTTTCTTCTGCCTTCCATATGAACTATTAAGTTTCGGCATCTTAGAAGGGATTGATTTTTAAGCACTTTGTTATGATTTAGTTGAGTTTTTTAGCTCACTCAAATTATGAACTTGGAAGGGGTAACAAAGTTGGTGGCTGGGAACCAAAACCCATCCCAAGCCTTGAACATATCATGTAGATAGGCGGTGGTGGATATCATTATCTTGCTCTAACTGGTAGACAGCTGAAGAATTTCTTTATGGAAATAAGTCTGCCTTTTTTCTCTATGATTCTGATGGATGTTTATGGTACATTTATAAAATGAGGGAAAGGTGTTCTCCTGGGGTCCTGGTGGACATGGTTAGTTGGACATTTCTTCTATCCAGAGTCAGAAAGTTCCTACAATGGTCAAGGCATTAGCTAACGAGCATGTCGTCTTTATTGCTTGTGGAGGTTCAACTTCAGTAGCTATAATCGGTAAGAAGTAAGAAATGCATAAAGTTTAGTGAATTTATCTATTAATTGCATATGTTTCTTATAGTCTTTGTCCTTCATGTGAAGCAGCATTTTGGTGTATCAAATAGTAAATATCCCTTCCGGAGCATTTGTGAGCAATGGTTTAAATTTTGTAATGATATTGTCTCAAGTCAACTTCTTGAAGTGGTTGAATGCTTATTTGTTGAGGCTAGGATGAACATCACCTGCTTATGATAAGGAATTCAAGGGCAAAAGTTCTAGACTAAGAATAGGTTACCTGTGGTCATCTGGTTCAGAGTATATAGAAATACTTTGGAAATTTTGTTATCAAGGACGGTTGTCAGGTTTCATGGCAAACCCGAGGGCAAGTTAGGTAGTTGTGATTATTGATTGATTATCGGTCTTCTTGATATAGTAGCAAGTACATATCGTAATTTTGTAGATAATGCTAGAATTAGAACTAATATTGAATTGGTAGATTCAGTTACTCTAGTTTTGGAGATATTTTATAGTTCTAGTGCGTCATTTGTGATAAACCTAGGTTTTTATGAAATAATTGAGATGATTGAGTACCTTATCATCCTTTTCTTCATAGCATTATGCAGTTTTCCTACATCAATAAAGCTCTAGTGCAATTGGCCAATTTTGGTAGGATCACTTCTGTAGTATGTTTAAAATGACATTAAATCAGGTAGACGAGTCCTTGATCTAGTTAAAAAGTTAGCACTAACAAAGGGAGTATTGTCTCAAAATTTCAAAAGAAAAGAAAAGATAGAATAGTCTTGGGACCAAAATCCTCAATTCCCTAGACATTTGTTAATTTATGCTCTACTCTCTAGCATTGGGGTTCTTTCAAGGGTTGCACTTGCAGTAGTTTATGTGCACTTATATATATATATATATAGCTTTTGCTTTGGTGGCTTTCATTCGTCGAAAAGGTTTTATTTGTCAGTGGTGAATGTGGGCGTAACCTTCAACCATACGTTATTTGAAACTTCCTCCTCCTGCTCCTCCTCCTATTGTCAGTGGTGATTGTCCCATTCCAACAAGAGACGTTGCGGGGATTCATAAAAGATGGCCATCGCAAGGAGGGGTGGAGAACAAAACATTGAAGAGTACTTGTAGGGACAACAGTCGTCCCATATAACTCCAGGTTACGCTACAAAACTCAAACAGCTCGGTCGTTCCTCCGCTCGTGGATACAAAGAAAAGGGCGGAATCTAGCATGCTCCTGTGTGCTAGAGAGAGAGGGAGGGAGGGAGAGAGAGAGAGAGAGCACGCATGTGGGGACGAAAGGAGCACTCAATCTCTCTCTCTCTCTCTTCTACACCCTTCGGACCACCACCGCCACTTTGGTCGATCGCACAGCTTGTAGGCCAACGTCACTGTTTCATGCGTGACTGCCTCCATAGCAGGATCCATCTCTACCTTCCCTTTGTTGCATGCCATTACATGTTCCTCGTATATGGGCTTACGTTCTCTGGAATTAGTAGTTAAGCTCTCCCCCACTATTCGACATTAAAAGGAAACTTCATAAGATTTAACTAGCGATAAGTGACAAGAAAAAGTTATAACTTATGGAAATATCCCTTCCTCACCCCTTTTTTCATTGATGCTGTATCAAATTAATCACACCGTCACTTCCCTTTTGTCTATTAACATACACTAACAAAATTAAAGAAGAAAAATAAAACCCACAAAAGAGAAAAATCGAAGAGGGAAAACAAAAAAAAAAAAAAAAAATAGAAAAAGTGGAAAAGGACTTCGGGATGGCTTGCGCGGTTGGCTGGGGAAGAGTGGGTTAGAACTTTAAGTGGGCCAGGGGCTGATTCTTGTTTTTAAAAAATGTTCAGGAGCCAGGATTTTCTTAAAAATATGTTTGTGCACGATAACTGTTATTTATTTATTTATTATTTATTTCTCTAAAAAAGTTGAGTAGGTGAAATTTTCAAAAATTTAAATCCTATCTTAAATCACACCAAATATGAGAAAGGATATTTTACAATTTGAAAGATATTTTTTTACAGTTTGAAAGATATTTGAAGGATTTACAATCCCACCTTATCCTATCATCGATCCTAATTTAAATTTGGACTACCAAACGCAGAGTTAGGGTTTCTTGCCATCCCTTAGATCTTCCTCTCGCTCTGCCTCTTCTTCCCTTAGGATCCTCTCCGATCCCTTCTCCCCCTCGCTCCACCTCTTCTTCCCCCCTAGATTTCTGATAATGAATGAAGTCACTAGGGCAAGTTTCTTCGTGGGCGGGCACTACACGTCCTTTGACAATGGTCTGCCGCACATCATCAAACCAGTGAAGAAACTAGTATTTACATTCCACAACAGCAACACTGGTGAAATGCTGCAATTCTGCAGCACAAGGAAAGGGGCTCGGAGAAAAGATGTTCGCACTTCCTCCAAGCCCAAGCTCCGAAATGTTCAACTAGTACCTAGGTGGTGCTTCTTATTATCAATATCAAGGCTAGAATAAGTTTGCTAAAACGAATGTGCATACACATCACTCCTTGATCAGCATTTGAATTTTCACAACTGAAGAAGCCAACGACGTCTAGTCAGATGATGAAACCATATTTCAAATAGTTAAATGTCAACCCTAACCAAACACATAAAGTTCAACAGCAATTAGGACGATGACGAAAACCCCCCACTTACTTTGGCAAAATCCACCAACATCCAAGCAATACGCCCCAGTAACACAAAATTTTTGCGACTCCAACAGTCTCATTCGACTTGGGAATTTAACAATACCCGGTAAAGAAATCAACCAAGACCAAGATTTTTACTCAACCAAACTTTGACACGGAGCCAAAAGAATTCGAAAAAAGAGCAGGACTAATCGACGCGCACGAGCTACATGGTCCCACAGGCCAAACCGAATATAAACCAAAACACACAACTTCAGACAGCACAAAAGCAAGCCAAGGCAAGGCAATCGAAATAAACCCTAACGGTGGATTCAATTACGCGGAACTGAAGCACGAGCATAAAGCCGCACGCACACTAGAGATCAATCCCGAAGCCATAATCGGACGCCTAAACCACTAGATACAAAGCTAGGAACCGAATTGAAAGGCTCCGGCAACAAAACCACCATAAGCGGGAAGAAGAAACTAACCGTCTCTTCAGGCTCCACTTCGATTTCGATTTCAAAGTTGGTGCCCTTCACGAAGATCTTGATGGGCTAAATCAACACACACGATCAACCATAATGGTCTAAAGGTCTAAGTAAAACTGCAAGCTTCAGATAAGGAAAACAGGGCAATTCTTCTTCTTTTTTACCTTCTCCCTATCAAGGGAGAGGGGAACAGAAATATAAAAAGCAATCTGACATAGGCAGACCCAATTCGAACATGAACTCCACTTACATCCACACTCCACTTAGACATCCACGGTTCTATCTTACCAGAAGATATTGACAATCTATTTGAAACAGGACATTGAAAATAACACAGACTGAAACTCCTCCCGTCCCGTCCTCCGTAAAGCCTAGAGAAAACGGTTCGTCTTGGACAGTCCCGATGCGTCCTCAGGCTTGACTCCTAAATATCGATCCTGATCCTGATCTTGCAGCAATAACTCATCTGGCACCGGACCAGGAGACTTTAATAGCTGCTTAAATTTTGGCTCCAGTCTCCAATAATAGGTCGTCCAAATCTGGAGCAATATATGAAAGCTTCCTCGTAGTGTAGGAACCAACAGAAACGTCTGAGGAGCAGAATCACAGCAGAGTGTTAGACAAACTTGAGATGTTACTGAAAATGCAATACGCAATACGATTGATTGATTGAGGAGTATGATTCTGATTTGACTGAGGAAATTGCAAAGAATTCACAAGAAATAATGACTTAAAAAAAATATAAAAATTTCTTTAGGCATCTCTTCATTTTTTAAACTTAATCGGAGCAACTCAATTCGGTTCCACTGTAAGTATAGATACTCTAATCACCCGAGCTGATATTCAATCAACAAACAAAAATGCCATCTCATCCAAACCATGAGAGAGACCTCGCCGAAAGGGAAGGCATCCTGCCTGCCGTCTAACCAGATGTAGCCAGTGACCATGACGAGCGCACCGCCACCCTCGAGGCCGTCCGGCAGGCAGTCAATTTTGTCGATCTGGAACCGGAACCGGAACCGCTGAAGGGAGGCGAGTTTGGCGAGGATAGCCTCCTTGCCCTGGATCTTCTGGTAGTCGAAGTCCATCGCCGAGTCGTCCCGGTACAGGTTCACCAAGTCCGCCCGGTTCGCATCAAACGTCCTGTAGTAGTCCTCCATGAACCGCTTGGCCTCCGCCGTTGCCAGATCCATCTTCTCTCGATCGACCGTCGTCTTCATCTCTCCCTTCTGGTCCTGTGCTTCAGCCATGCAGACGAAAACCCTAGAATCTATCTTAGAGGCGAGAGAGTCTGTGGTTTATGTTTTGTTTTTCTTTTTACGTTTTATTTGGAATTGTGGTCACCCTCCCTTAAAAAAAATTATAAAAACAAAAACCGAAAATCAGACCGAGAGTTTCGGTCCTAGAAACTTTGCTAGGGTTGCAATGCAGACTTAAAGCAAACTTTGCAAGCAATCCTTGTCACAGGACATGGAATATCCCCGGTTCGACGAACTTCTTCCTTCGGCGAGCGCCATGTCTATTTGAGTGTAACCCCACGTCTCATTAGCGGGACTGCATTATCAGTCAATCGACAATGTTAAAATATATCCTCATCGATCCCATAAAATATATATCGTCATCAAAAGAAATACAATCGACTAATCCTTATAAATTTAGTGTGGATTGTTATAGAAGTCTTGCTTTTATTTAATGAAAATCAATTAAATAAATCCAAAATTCTCTTATACACGTGGATAGCACCATAAATAAATAGAATTCAAATACCAATAGAACTAATAAAATTTTAATAAATAATAAATTGAAAATGTAATAAAAAATAATATGAATAAAAATTAAAATAAAAAAGATAATATTCGAAATTTAATATAATCAATATTATTGCCAATTATAAATTGAGTAGGGATATATTTCGAACTCAAATAAAAGTTGGGGTTTACTTTGAAACAAAAAAAAAAAAGTTTAGGGGGGTGTGCGGGATTAAAAATGAGTTAAGATCTCTTTCTCCGGTGGTAAGCGAAACAGGTGAAAACATGAACAGGGAAGGAGGTACAAGGATGATTAGAGAGATATTTGGAAGATCTTTAAAGATTTTTAAGAATATTTTATTTTGATATAATATTTTACAACTCAGAGGATATTGAGAAGACTTCTAATTCTATCTTATTTTATCATATCCCAATTCAAATCCGTATGACCAAATTCAGCCGGGAGAATTGCCAAAAAAGTCCTAAACCTATTAGGGTTGTGCCAATTCAGTCCTAAACCTTTTTTTTTTTACCGATTCAGTCCTAAACCTTTTGTGATTGTGCTAATTTAGTCCATCCGGCCAAATTTGGCCTGCCGGAGCTGATGTGGATCTTTGGCCGGTGCCGACAACAATATTTTAGTAATATTTTAATTATTTTTTTAAATTTTTTTATTTTGTTTTCCTTTTCTTTTTTTTCTCTTGCCCCTCCCCCTCCCCCACGGCGCGGTGGCCGGCCAGCTCGTTGGAGGGCCGCCACTGCTCGAGGGCTGCAAAGCCCTCGTTGGTGGCCTCGCCCTGGTCCGTGCGAGGTCGTCGGCGAGGGTCGCGGCCCCGGTGGCCTTGCCCAAACTTGGGCGATGCAACTTCACCCTCACCCGCCTCGCCCAAGTCTAGGCAAGGCCGTCGGGGGCCGCGACCCTCGTTGGCGGCCTCGCCCGCACTGGGCAATGCAACTTCGCCCTCACCCGCCTCGCCCAAGTCTAGGCGAGGCCGTTGAGGGCTACGACCCTCGCCGGCGGCCTCGCCCGGACCAAGGCGAGGCCAGCGGGGACCACGACCCTCGTGTAGTGGCTGGCAAGCACCGTCGGAGCTGGCCGGCCACTACCGTCGCCGGGGGGGGCAAGAGAAAAAAAAAGAAAAGGAAAAAAATTTTAAAAATAAAAAATAAAAAAATTCGAAAAATAATTAAAATATTACTAAAATATTGTTGCCAAGCTCCAACCAGCGTCCACGTCAACTCCGGCCGGCCAAATTTGGCCGGATAGACTAAATTGGCACAATCGCAAAAGGTTTAGGATTAAATCGGTCAAAAAAAAATTTAGGACTGAATTGGCATAACCCCAATAGGTTTAGGACTTTTTTGGCAATTCTCCCAAATTCAACCTTGGGATTTCTCTCCATCCTTAGGCTTTCTCTCCGTCCCTTAGGATCTTCGGTCGCTCTGCCTCTTCTCTCCGATCTCTTCTTCCTCCTCGCTCCGCCCTCTTCTTCCCCTTGATTTCTCATAATGGATGAAGCCGATAGGTTTTTTTTTCCCGTGGGCCAGTATTACACAATTTTCTTGTTTTTAACTATGGTGGAATGCAGATAAAGCGTTTTTTGAGCAATGATTCGATAGTTCGAGGGGAACACTGTTGTTGGCATAGTTGCCATTGCCGTATTTTACAATGGTTTGGATTGATGCTAGGAGTGTAAGTTCATGGTACATTGTATAAGATGATGGAAAGGTGTTCTCCTGGGGTCATGGTGGACATGGTCAGTTGTGCCATTCTTCTATCCAGATTCAGAAACTTCTCACAGTGGTCGAGGCATTTGCTAATAAGCATCTCATCTTTATTGCTTGTGGAGGTTCAACTTCAGCAACTATAACTACTAAGAAGTAAGAAATGCATAAAGTCTAGTGAATTTTTCCGTTAATTGCATATGTTTCTTATAGTCTTTGTCCTTCTTAGGAAGCAGCATTTTGGTGTATCAAATAGTAAATATCCCTTATGGAGCATTTGTAAGCTAGAGTTTTAATTTTGTAATGATATTGTCTCAAGTCAACTCCTTGAAGTGGTTGAAATACTTAATTGTTGAGGCTAGGATTAACATCGCTTGCTTATGATAAGGAATTCAGGAGCGAAAATTCTAGACTAAGAATAAATTACCTGTGGTTGTCTAGTTCTTAGAAATACTTTAGAAATTTTGTTATCAAGGACAATTGTCAGGTTTCATGATGTCATGCCTCAACTCTCGAGCTCGCGGCAACCCCATTTCACTTGAGGTCTATTTGTACGACGTCCCAGGTACTGTCGTCGACCAATTCATTTTATCTTGTAATTAAGCACATGCGGAAACGAACAACTCCCAAACCAAACAACAGGGATAGCAACAACAGAAGTAGAGGAAAGACAACCAGTATTTTATATATCTGAAGGTTAGCCAGCATACCAGCAAATACATACAGGCCTTACTACAGGCGACAAGCTAAGGCCTACTCAAAAAGGGACCGGCCTAGCTAACTTAACCCTGTACAAGGGGGGGGAGGCTCGTCAAAAAGGAAATAGGCTACAGCTGCCTACTCAAGGGCCTTAGAGGGATCGCTCTCTTCGATCCTTGGTATTGCATCATCTAGGGCCTGAAAATGTTAACCACGACGGGTTGAGATAAACTCAGCAAGTTAAAGTCCTAAGCCCCGGTTAGGAACTTCGCTCGCCTCGGGAGTTTAACATACAACCTAATCCAGCAATCAGCACAATGCAAAGAGAAACAAAAAAATGGGACAATTCAATAAGCAGACACAACCACAGGCGATCCTACCTGGCCTTAGCACACATGACCTGCAGAAACTGTCATTTAATTTATCACGACAATAAGAGCATGCGAATAATCAGAGCCTCTCACACAGCTTTCTCATGTCTCACACTCACACATGCTCCGATTATTACGACCCCTCCTCCTGGGCCACGACACAACCTTATGGTTGGCGGTTCTAGCTAAACTAGCTTCGTCCTCTTTACCTCGAGGCACGGCGACGTCAAGGGCTCACTCCCAAGACGGCATTCCTGAAGGAGCACAAGACCCGCCCACTACCGCAGTCCCGCTACTGACAGAGGCCCGGGACCCGCCCCCATACCGCGGTCCCACATAGAACCCCTCCCTGTCAGGCATCCGACCGAAGTCAGGCGACCCACTGGCCACGGCACAACCCCATAGGGATTGGCGGTCTTCCGGCAACGCCGGGTTCCCTCATTTAATGTGATCATGCAACACATCATCAATCAATTCGTTCTTTTCTTTGCTCGTCGTGAATGCATATCGCTCATGCTCATGCGACATACCATTTCTGATAACCTACGCAATATGTCATGCAATCTCACTCGACAATTCCAAAATCCAATTTCCAATCAGCATTCGATCATGCGTTTCATCAATATTCACAAGTATAATTAACAATTGGCACTTCAATAAATCATAACAACCAAGAGCACATCAAAATAAGCCAAAAATTAGCTTCTGCATGAACAGTGCCGTGAACAGTAATCCGTGAACAGTAATTAATGAACAGTAAATTCGTCCGAAATTAAATAAATAAATAAATAAATAAACTTAACCATGGTTAACAAATTAACCTAACCATGGTTAAATTAACCTAACCATAGTTAAATTCTAACCTTGGTTACTTAAAAACTAACCTTAGTTACTTTAATTAATTAACCTTAGTTACTTTAATACTAACTATGGTCACTTAACTAACCCTAGTCAGAATTAATTAACCAGACTAATTAACCAATCAACCTTAATTAATCACAAACACACAAATACACTAATTAACCCCTAAGCAATATTAACCCCTAAACAAGGATTAGGAAGTTAACTTACTTGGATCGGAAATCCGGTGACACCGGCGCGTAGAGGGGGACGAGGGCTACGAGGGGTAAGCTTGGGGATGACAACGGATGACAAACGATGGCCGAAACGGGCCAAAAACACTGCTGGTTACTGTTCACGCGGAACTGACCAGTAATGCGGAAAAGGCCGAAACGGGCGGCTAACGGCGACCAGCGGTGACCGGGGATGCGCGGCTGGCTTCCTAACTTCCAGGACTACACTTTGGGCAGTTGCGGCGGCTCCGGTGACGGCGGCAAGGCTGTTTTCCGGCTGGAAAACAGTATGGACAGCAAAGAACACTAGAAATGGAAGAGAAAAGGAAGAGAAAAAGGGGAGAGAGGGGGCTGGGCTAGTGCACGAATTTTGTGAGAGAAAGAGAGAGAGAAGAGGCTGAAAACTTGAAGGAGAAGCCAAGGCAAGTGGGCTTGCCACTTGCTTGAAGGACCAATCAAAAACAAGCAATAAACAAGCAAAAAAAATGCCCACTTGGGCACAAAAGCAAAAGCCAAAAAAGAGAGAAGCCCATGGGCTGGAAATGGAGGGGAACTTGGGCCAACTTGGGCCCCTCTTGGGCTGGGCTGAATGGGTGCAAGGCCCATTGGGCCGCCGGTTTTGGGCTGGCCCACCCACGGGCCCGAAACCCGGTCCAATTCTTCATTTTCCAACGCTTCCGTGTCCAATAGAAAATCCCAAAATAAATGAGGCGACGTCCAAGTATTTAGTCTTGATATCATCAAGAAGTCAGTTCCCAAAATCGGATTAAAAAAAAATCGGGCTAAAATGCGTCAATTTTCAAGATGTTACAACTCTTCCCCTCTTACAGAAATTTCGTCCTCGAAATTTGAACTGATACGCTAATTCTCAAAAAGATAGGGGTACTGACGCCTCATGATTTCTTCACTTTCCCACGTAGCTCCCTCAGTACCATGATGCTCCCAAATGACCTTGACCAAGCAGACCGTCTTGCTTCTCAGCACTTGTTCTTTCCGGTCCTCAATCCGAATCGGTCTCTCTACATACGACACCCTGTCGTCCACCTCTATCTCTTCAAAATTCAACACGTGAGTCGGGTCCGGCTCGTATTTCCTTAACATTGACACGTGGAATACGTCATGCACTTGAGCAAGTCGAGGCGGTAGTGCAAGACGATAGGCTAAATTTCCGATTCTTTCTAGAATCTCGAACGGTCCGACATACCTTGGGCTCAGTTTTCCTTTCTTTCCAAATCGTGATGTACCTCGCATCGGCGATACTTTAAGGAACACATGATCGCCCACTTGAAATTCCAAAGGCCTACGTCGTCTATCCCCATAACTCTTCTGTCTGCTCTGAGCCGTCTTTAACCTTCCTCGAATCATCTTGACGGCGTCTAAAGATTGCTGCACTAACTCTGGCCCTGTAATTTTCCGCTCGCCAACTTCGTCCCAACAAATTGGAGTCCTACACGGTCTGCCGTACAAAGCTTCGAACGGTGCCATTTTGATACTCTGCTGATAACTGTTATTGTATGCGAACTCGACGAGATGAAGTTGTTCCTCCCAACTTCCTTTAAAATCCAATACATAGGCTCTTAGCATATCCTCCAAAGTTTGAATTGTTCTCTCTGATTGACCGTCTGTTTGAGGATGATAGGCCGTACTGAACTGCAGTTTTGTCCCCATTGAAGTCTGTAGACTCTTCCAAAATGCAGCCGTAAATCTGGGGTCTCGATCTGAAGTAATCGTCACTGGCACCCCATGCAAACGAATAATCTGTCGCACGTACAATTCTGCATACTTTTCCAAAGCAAAATCCTTGCGTACGGCGATGAAATGAGCTGATTTCGTCAATCGGTCCACTATAACCCAAATTGCATCATTACCTCGCTGACTTCTTGGTAATCCAGTCACGAAGTCCATCGTGATGTGCTCCCATTTCCATTCGGGGATTTCAAGAGGTTGTAGTAACCCTCCTGGCTTACAATGTTGCGCTTTCACTTGTTGGCAAGTTAAACACTTCGCCACATGCTTGGCAATGTCTAGCTTCATGCCATTCCACCAATAATACTATCGTAAATTCTGATACATCTTCGTATTGCCTGGGTGCACACTATAGTCGCTGCGATGCGCTTTGGATAACAACCTCTCCTTAATTTCGGTGTCGCTTGGTACACATAACCGTCCACGGAATTTCAAGATCCCATCCTCGGATACTTGGAAATCCGACTTTCTCTTGGCCGCGTCCATTTGTAGAATCTTTTGGATCTCAGCGTCCAAAGGTTGCATTGCCTTAATCTTGGTTTGAATTTCAGGTTCAATCCTTAGGGTAGCCATTAGACTAGAAAGATGGCATACCTCAAGCCTGAATCGAATCACGGATTCCCTCCAACAGAATCCATTCTTGAACCATCATACTAGCAACCGATGACTTGCGACTCAAAGCGTCGCCACTTTGTTTGCCTTACCCGGATGGTACGAATATCGCAGTCATAATCCTTAAGAAGTTCCATCCATCTCGCGCTGTCTCATATTCAATTCCTTTTGGGAGAATAGATACTTCAAGCTTTGATGGTCCGTAAAAATCTGAAATCTCTCTCCATAGAGATAATGTCTCCATATCTTCAACGCAAATATGATGGCCGCCAACTCTAAGTCGTGCGTCGGATAATTCAGCTCGTGAGGCCTCAATTGCCTGGAAGCATATGCTATCACTTTACCATATTGCATCAGAACGCAACCGAGTCCTTTGTATGACGCGTCGCTAAAAATCTCATATCCTCCCGAGCCTGACGGAATAGTCAAAACTGGTGCGGTAGTCAGCTTATGCTTAAGCTCTTCGAAGCTACGCTCGCACTTATCCGTCCACTTGTATTTCTTGTCCTTTTTCAGCAACTGCGTCAATGGCATAGCTATTGAAGAGAATCTTTCCACAAATAGTCTATAATAACTAGCCAATCCCAGAAAACTATGAACCTCGGTTACCGTAGTTGATCTCGGCCAATCTACGGCCGCTTCGATCTTGGTTGGGTCCACCGAAATCCCTTCACCTGAGATCACATGGCCAAGGAAAGCTACTTGAGTCAATCAAAATTTACACTTGCTAAATTTCGCATACAGCTCGTGATTTCTTAGGGTTTGCAACACGGTCCTTAGGTGTTGCTCGTGTTCATCCGGACTCTTCGAATATACCAAAATGTCGTCAATAAACACGATCACGAACTGATCCAAATACTCCTTAAACACCCGATTCATCAAATCCATGAAAACAGCAGGGGCATTTGTTAATCCAAAAGGCATTACCGTAAACTCGTAATGACCATAACGAGTACGGAAAGCTGTCTTCGGTATGTCCTCCTTTCGGATCCTCAATTGATGATAGCCCGTCCTTAAGTCTATCTCAGAGAATATCGACGCTCCTTGGAGTTGGTCAAATAGGTCGTCAATCCTCGGTAGCGGGTACTTGTTCTTAATCGTCACTTGATTAAGCTGTCTATAGTCAATGCATAACCACAACGAACCATCCTTTTTCTTGACAAACAGGACTGGCGCTCCCCAAGGCGATGCACTCAGGCGAATAAAGCCCTTGTCCAATAATTCCTGCATCTGCACCTTCAATTCCTTCAACTCTGACAACGCCATCTTGTACGGTGCTTTCGAGATTGGTTCTGTCCCAGGAGCCAACTCGATTACAACTCTGTCTCTCTGGCTGGGGGTAGTCCTGGCAATTCCTTTGGAAAGACATCAAGATAATCTCGTACTACCACGATGTCCTCCAGGTTCGGTCCTTCTTTCAACATATCACTCACAGACGCCAAATAGCCTCGACATCCTGACCCCAACAACTTGGTTGCTTCCATAGAAGAAATCAAGTGAATCAAGGACCCTCCTCGGCTCCCTACAAACGGGAAACTACTAGCTCCAGTCGGATTAAATCGGATTCTCTTCTCCCGACAATCCATAGTAGCTCCTTGCTTGGTCAGCCAATCCATACCAATAATGACATCAAAGTCATACATTGCTAGAACAATCAAATCAATTATTCCTTCCCGACCATCTATAATCAGTTTACAGCTAGCACATCCTACTGCAGATAAAATTGAATCCTCTAACGGAGTAGAAATAACAAAGACCGTTTTCAACGGCTCTGGTCTTAATCTCACTAATTCTACAAACCGT
Organism: Angophora floribunda; assembly: GCA_014182895.1. Lineage (NCBI taxonomy): Eukaryota > Viridiplantae > Streptophyta > Magnoliopsida > Myrtales > Myrtaceae > Angophora > Angophora floribunda. The sequence continues at coordinate 12,696,121 of CM024715.1, forward strand.
TTAGCAATAAAGGAGTGCGAAGCTCCCGGATCAAACAATGCATAAGCAGCATGGTCGTGTAGATATATCGTACTGTAATCACGGCGGGCGTGTCCTCCCGCATACCTTCCCTCCTGAAAGTTCCCCACCGGCGGTTTGGGTGGCGGTCGTGGTGTGAATCTCGTGGGGCGTCCTGCATACTGTAACATCCCGTCCTTCAACGGGCGAGTTTTGGAGCCAAATGACCCGTGTACTTCTCTCTCTCTTCTCTCTCTCTCTCTCTCTCTCTCACTACGGGGCGCACTTCCTGCACGCTGAAAGTTCCCGCCTGCAGCGTCCAGCGGCACCCGACTGCCGCAGCGGTCGTGGCGTGCGGGATGGCCAGCGCCGTTCGGCCGCCGCCGCGCCGTGGCGTGAATGGCATCATGGATCTTGGCCCGTGGTGCGGCTTGCCGCTCCTCACCTTGGTGGCCAACCCGACCACACTTGCCGCCACCTCCCGTGAAAGCTCCCCTTGGAGTGTCGCCGGAGCTGCTGGCCGCCATCCGGGAGTCGCCGGACCGTTTCAGCCCCCCGCCGCACAGCCTTGGTTCCTCCGTGTCCCCCAATTTATTATTTTCGGAATTATTAATTAAATTAATTTATAATTTCGAATTATTAATAGTAATATTGTTATTACTATTCATTGCTGAAAATTAATTATTTTTGGAGAAAATAATTAATTGGTGATTATTCATTGGATATGGTTTTAATTGGTGATTATTCATTGGAAATGGTTTTAATTGGTGATTATTTATTGGAAATGGTTTTAATTGAGTAATTTTGGGGAAAATTACTATGGTCTATTTTTCCAAAGTCAATAGTATTTATCTACTATTTTATTAAATGACATTGGTTTATCAAAGAAGGGTTTTACTAAATGGAATTATTTGGGTTGGAAAATTAATTATGGGATTGAAAAATAATTATAAGTATTTTGTGGGACTTGAATTATTTTATCGGAAAAATCGACTATAGTATTATATGTTTCTTAAATGAGTATCTTTGAATATAACTATATTTTATACTTATTTTGGGAAAATTAAGTATTATTGGGAAATAGTTGATTGGCATCGTCGTGATGACACGTATTTATTTATTATTGAATATTGAGACGTGTGTTTATTTATTCTTAAATATTGAAACACGTGGTTGGATATCGGAGTATCGTGATGTTGATTGGTCATCTGAAATGACAAGAGTTGGTTGTTCCCAAGAGTTAGGAATGTGTATGATTGAATGCTGATTGAAAATCGAATTTTGGAAATTGTCGAGTGAGATCGTATGACATATTGCGTGGGTTATTGGCATGTCGCATGAGCATGAGTATGAGCGATGTTGCATTCACGACAGAGTAAAGACATAATTGGATTGATTGATGATGTGTTGCATGATCACATTAAATGAGGGAACCCGGCGTTGCCGGAAGACCGCCAATCCCTATGGGGTTGTGCCGTGGCCGTTTGGCCCGACTTTGGTCGGATGCTCGGGGGACATGTGACGGGACTGCGGTAGTGGGGCGGGTCCTATGTTCTGGATTCGTGGACTGCGGTAGTGGGGCGGGTCTCGTGTGCTCCTTCGGGAATGCCGTCGAGGGAAGGATGACCCCGACGTCGCCGTGCCTCGAGGTAAAGAGGACGAAGTTGGTTTAGCCAGAACCGCCAACTTTAAGGTTATGCCGTTGGCCCAGGACGGGGCGTTAATAATCGGAGCATGTGTGGGTGTGAGATATGAGAAAGCTGTGTGAGATGCTCTGATTATTCGCATGCTCTTAATGTCGTGATGGTTGAAATGACAGCGGTTTTACGCAGGTTGCGTGTGCCAAGGCCAGGTAGGGTCGCCTGTGTTTGCATCTGCTTATTGAACTGTCGTATGATAATACTGCTTGAGATGTGGTATGTGTTGTTTGTCGGAACTAGGTTGCATGGTTAGATTGCTCCCAAGGCGAGCGAAGTTCCTAACTTAGGGGCTTAGGACTTTGACTTGCTGAGTTTATCTCAACCCGTCGTGGTTAACATTTTCAGGTCCATAGGATGGAGGATCGACGTGTTACGGCTCGTGGCCGTTTTTGAAGGAGTAGATTAACCCTGGTTGGTCTCTTTGGCTCGTTAGGAAGATGCCCGTGGTAAGGGCTTGTATTTGTAAACCACACCCGTAACAAGCTCCCCTTGGAGTGGTAGGCAACGGTTTTCCCACACCATTCCCTCTATTAGGCGGGAGAGGATACCTTCCTCCCGCCATTGGTTTCTTACCAAACCGATGGTTGTCCCTGCCAGGCATAAACCGCGATCCAGATGCGGCTGCCTTCTCTACAATGTGCCTCTCAATCATCTGAGCTCTCTCATAAAGCTCATTGTAATCCTTCAAGTTCACCGACACCAAGTGGTCTCGTATTTCCATTTTCAGTCCGTCGCGAAACCTCCTAGCCTTGTCCAACGGGTGCTCAACCATCCGCGGTGCGTACTTCGACAGCCTTTCGCAAACTTGGCTTCGTCATCGATCCACTGTCATCGATTTTGACGCAGCCTCGAAATTCCCGCGGCCTCGCTCTCTTGCACGCTCCGAGAAGTACTTGCTCGAAAAGCCTCTCTACGAAGGTATCCCATACTCGGTTGTACCCTCGGGAAATACCCATCCTTGGGTAGCTTCCCACCAAGTGCGGCGTTACCCTGCGGTTGGTAAGCCGCCATGATCACCTTTTCCTCCTCAGAACACTGCAGCAAGGTGAACGTCTTTTCCAGCTCCCTTACCCAGAGGGTCGCTGTCTTAGGGTCGCCAGCCCCTGAAAACTTGGGCGGCTTCAACTTCATGAATTGCTCCACCAACTTATGCATAGGCCGGTTACCAGTCCCGGGCCTAGCTGTAGGAGTAGCTGCAACAGCAGCGACAGCGGCTTGGGTCTGAGCCTGCTGACCTATCAGAGCCTCAATGGCATGCATAATCCCATCCATCCTCGGGTCTTCCAATGCTACCTCCCTAGCACCGGTCGGTACCTGTGCCATCCTCTTCCTCTGACTCCTCTGACCTGGGGTCCTCAAACCAGGGGTACTCTGATCTGGACTGCTCATTTTGCAGGACTCTCCTAACCTGCGCTCCAATTCCCCTCACACGGAATAAGAAAATGAGACAACCCTACAACAAAGAACCACAAAGGATCCTGTAGTAAATCACATGCAAGCAAAGAAATTGTCTTTCCTACTAACTATCCCCACGCACCAACGCAAGACTCATCGCACCTTATCACTCCATCAGCCAACCAGGCTCTGATACCAAAATCCACGGGGTTGTCACACCCTAACTCTCGAGCTCGCGGCAACCCCATTTCACTTGAGGTCTATTTGTACGACGTCCCAGGTACTATCGTCGACCAATTTATTTTATCTTGTAATTAAGCACATGCGGAAACGAACAACTCCCAAACCAAACAACAGGGATAGCAACAACAGAAGTAGAGGAAAGACAACCGGTATTTTATATATCTGAAGGTTAGCCAGCATACCAGCAAATACATACACGCCTTACTACAGGCGACAAGCTAAGGCCTACTCAAAAAGGGACCGGCCTAGCTAACCTAACCCTGTACAAGGGGGGAGGCTCGTCAAAAAGGAAATAGGCTACAGCTGCCTACTCACGGGCCTTAGAGGGATCGCTCTCTTCGATCCTCGACGCATCATCTAGGGCACGAAAATGTTAACCACGACGGGTTGAGATAAACTCAGCAAGTTAAAGTCCTAAGCCCCGGTTAGGAACTTCGCTCGCCTCGGGAGTTTAACATACAACCTAATCCAGCAATCAAGCACAATGCAAAGAGAAACAAAAGCATGGGACAGGTTCAATAGCGACACAACCACAAGCGATCCTACGGCCTTGGCACACATGACGCAGAACGGCTGTCATTTAATTTATCACGACAATAAGAGCATGCGAATAATCGAGCCTCTCACACAGCTTTCTCATGTCTCACACTCACACATGCTCCGATTATTACGACCCCTCCTCCCCGGGCCACGACACAACCTTATGGTTGGCGGTTCGCAAAACCAGCCTTCGTCCTCTTTACCTTGAGGCACGGCGACGTCAAGGGCTCACTCCCAAGACGGCATTCCCGAAGGAGCACAAGACCCGCCCACTACCGCAGTCCCGCTACTGACAGAGGCCCGGGACCCGCCCCCATACCGCGGTCCCACATAGAACCCCTTCCTGTCAGGCATCCGACCGAAGTCAGGCGACCCACTGGCCACGGCACAACCCTATAGGGATTGGCGGTCTACCGGCAACGCCGGGTTCCCTCATTTAATGTGATCATGCAACACATCATCAATCAATTCGTTCTTTTCTTTGCTCTGTCGTGAATGCACATCGCTCATGCTCATGCGACATACCATTTCTGATAACCTACGCAATATGTCATGCAATCTCACTCGACAATTCCAAAATCCAATTTCCAATCAGCATTCGATCATGCGTTTCATCAATATTCACAAGTATAATTAACAATTGGCACTTCAATAAATCATAACAACCAAGAGCACATCAAAATAAGCCAAAAATTAGCTTCGCATGAACAAAGTGCCGTGATGTCAAGTGAGAAATAATTAGTGAACGATGAATCCGTGAACGTAATTAGTGAACAATAAATTCGTCCGAAAATAAATAAATAAATAAATAAATAAAATTAACCATGGTTAACAAATTAACCTAACCATGGTTAAATTAACCTAACCATAGTTAAATTCTAACCTTGGTTACTTAAAAACTAACCTTAGTTACTTTAATTAATTAACCTTAGTTACTTTAATACTAACTATGGTCACTTAACTAACCCTAGTCAGAATTAATTAACCAGACTAATTAACCAATCAACCTTAATTAATCACAAACACACAAATACACTAATTAACCCCTAAGCAAGATTAACCCCTAAACAAGGATTAGGAAGTTAACTTACTTGGATCGGAAATCCAGCGACACCGGCGCGTAGAGGGGGACGAGGGCTACGAGGGGTAAGCTTGGGGACGGCAACGGATGACAAACGATGGCCGAAACGGGCCAAAAACATTGCTGGTTACTGTTCACGCGGAGCTGACCAGCAGTGCGGAAAAGGCCGAAATGGGCGGCTAACGGCGACCAGCGGTGACCGGGGATGCGCGGCTGGCTTCCTAACTTCCAGGACTACACTTTGGGCGGTTGCGGTGGCTCCGGTGATGGCGGCAAGGCTGTTTTCCGGCTGGAAAACAGTATGGACAGCAAAGAACACTAGAAATGGAAGAGAAAAGGAAGAGAAAAAGGGAGAGAGAGGGGGCTGGGCTGGTGCACGAATTTTGTGGGAGAAAGAGGGAGAGAGAAGAGGCTGAAAACTTGAAGGAGAAGCCAAGGCAAGTGGGCTTGCCACTTGCTTGAAGGACCAATCAAAAACAAGCAATAAACAAGCAAAAACAATGCCCACTTGGGCACAAAAGCAAAAGGCCAAAGAGAGAAGCCCATGGGCTGGAAATGGAGGGGAACTTGGGCCAACTTGGGCCCCTCTTGGGCTGGGCGGAATGGGTGCAAGGCCCATTGGGCCGCCGGTCTTGGGCCGGCCCACCCACGGGCCCGAAACCCGGTCCAATTCTTCATTTTCCGACGCTTCCGTGTCCAACAGAAAATCCCAAAATAAATGAGGCGACGTCCAAGTATTTAGTCCTGATATCATCAAGAAGTCAGCTCCCAAAATCGGATTAAAAAAAAATCGGGCTAAAATGCGTCAATTTTCAGGATGTTACACATGACAAACCCAATGGCAGGTCAGGTAGTTGTGATTATTGGTCTTCTAGATACAGTGGCAAGTATAGATTGTAATTTTGTAGATAATGCTAGAATTAGAACTAATATTTAATTGATAGATTCAGTTACTCCAGTTTTGGAGATATTTTATGGTTTTGGTGCGTCATTTGTAATAAACCTAGGTTTTATGAAATAATGAGTGATTGATTACCTTATCATCCTTCTCTTCATAGCAGTATGTAGTTTTCCTACATCAGTGAAGCTCCATTACTGTTTCATGCGTGACCCCCTTTGCGTTGCCCCTTTTCTCGGGGATAAAAAAAATAAGCATGCGTTTGGACCTTTCCTTAATTACTAAGCCTAATAACGGGAAAGGAACCTTCTCTTTTATGGTTTATAGTTCTCTCGTATGCTTCATTTACTCCATTTGCATGGCGTTGTCCAAAGTAAGAAGAATCGAAGAAGGGATGACACAATCCATGCATGCTTGTCGGCATCTTTCGAATTCTCGTTTTTGTGTGATTTAGAATAGTTTACTTGATACATCCTAAAGTTCATCTCTTAGCCGTCGCAATCTCGAATTGCACTTGTAATTTGGTAGTCATCATCTCGCCTCCATCCCCTGAGCAAGATCCATCTCTACCATCCCTTTATTCCATGACATTCCATGTTCCTCGAATTCAGGCTTACGTCCTCTAGAATTAGTAGTTGAACCCTCCCCCACTATTTGACATTAGGAGGAAACTTCATAAGGTTTAATTAGTGACAAGTGACCAAAAAAATCATAGCTCATGGAAATATCCCTTCACCATCCCTTTTTTCATTGATGCTGCATCAAATTCATCACACCCGTCACTTCCCTTTTGTCTATTAACATACATTAACAAAATTAAAGAGACAAAAAAAAAACCCACAAAAGAGAAAAATCGAAGAGAGAAAAGAAAAAAAATAAAAAAGATTAAAAAAAAATAGAAAATGGGCTTTGGGATGGCTTGCGCGGTTGGCTGGGGAAGAGTGGATTAGAACTTTAAGAGGGCCAGGGGCTCTTTTTTTTTTTTAAATGTTCATGGGCCAGAATTTTCTTTTTAAATATGTTCATGCGCAATAGTTTATTTATTTATTTATTATATATTTCTCTACAAAAGTTGAGCAGGTGAAATTTGAAAAGATTTAAATCCTATCTTGGTTCACATCAAATATGGGAAAGGATTTTTTACAATCCGAAGGATATTTGAAGACTTTTTAATCCTACATTCTCCTATCTTATCGCAATTCAAATTTGACGATCAAACGCAACCTCAAAGTTTCTTTCCATCTCTAGATCTTCCCCTCGCTCCGCCTCTTCTTCCCTCAGGGTTTCTCTCCGATCTCCTCTCCCTCGCTCCGCCCTCTTCTTCCCCTAGATTTCATTTCTCATGATTGATGCAGCCATGAGCGCAAATGTTTTCGTGGGTCAATATTACGCGTACTTTGACTATGGTCTGCGGCACCTCATCCATCGCCTTTTGAGGGACGATTCGGTAGTCCGATACGAGGAGAACACTATCGTTGGCGGAGCTGCCATTGCCGCATTTTATGAGGGTTTGGGTACATGCCGACATAACGTTTGCAGGATTTCCAAGATGATCGGGCTGAATAATCGCATAGTCGTGCAAGTTGGAGGGATGTGTTTTATCCAGCAGCTGGGAGTAACCTCCTTCTTCACTGAGGTATACTTGGTTTGGTTTAGTTTAGTTTAGTGAGGTAGTTCCTTGCACGAACATGTATTCATACCTCGTGATCAGCACTTTCTTTTGGAGAAGGATCAACACTATCTTTTGGAGAGGGATTTGTTCTACTACGACGAACTGTATATCGTGACCTCGGCGTTTCGGACTCACGTCACAGAACGACCAGCATTAACCCTGGAGGCGGAGGCTTTGGCAGGAGGAGCCGAGGGCTCCTTGGCAGCAGCCCACACGGCAGGGGCACCGGAGGGAGAAGCTCACGTGGCGCCAGCTGGGCGCGGCCGCAGGCGGAGGTGTCCACGCCGGAGAGCGGGGGCTATGGGCCATCGGCAGGGCCCTGCACGCGGGAGAGGGTGAGTTTCACTCACTTGGGTTCTCCTGGGCTAAAACTGCATTAGATTGCCTGCTTTTGTGTTGGATTATGACATTCCGGTTGTACCCGACTGAAAGGATTTGCTAATTTCAGTTGAAGGACATTTGTGTTTAGTGTTGGCTTTCTGCTTAGATAGTTATTATTTAACTGGTGAATGTATTAACAGGCAAGGGGCATTAGAAATTGTATGAAATTTAAATCCACTTCTTCGAAATAGATTGACTTCATTTCTGACTATCTTTGGTCCATGACACATTGTGGAACTTGCTGGAAGTCCTCATCCACTAATTTACCTAGTCAGAGCGTGGAATTCTGGTCTGAAGATTGACAATTAAGCCTTTCTGCATGCATGCCATAACATTTGCTTTAGTCTTTATGGATCTTCTAGGATCAATGCTGGAATGGCCCAAAAAATTGCATAAAGAAAAGAAAGACATTTGCATGTTAATTTGTTCCTTAATGACTAGATGTCATTTCTTGAGGATTTTGAGCGTTCACCAATATGTTTAGACAGTAGATGTAAGTTGTGAGATTGAAGTTCCAATTATTGTAGTGGCTAGCTAAATTGCCAATATTGCCCCTTTTACATTTTTTGGGGGTTATTCAATGCTTCTTGATAGCTTTTATCTGCACAAGGCTTATTCATGTTTGTTTCTTAAACGATGGTACAATTGTTGCGGTCAAAGTGGTTGGGTTTTTATGTTTCTCACTTCTCTATCCATACTTTTTCTCCTTGAAGCATAATTAGATGATTGTCTTAAGTTTTATTCTTCCCTCTCCATTTACGACCATCTAGAGTAGCAGAAGTATTTTGTGCCAGATAACTAGTATGTGATTCTAAGAGATGTGGAGATGATTGGAACAATATATGTGTCGCATTCTATTCTAGGACCTTCTGATTGCGGTTGTACCATTGCCATGGAATCTCAAAGCTAAAGTAGCTCCTTTGGACCTTGACATAAGAACTGAGATTACAGATTGCGTCATGTACCTTGCTTTCTTCCATTTGAAATGTAAATAGTCCTTTCATTTTGTGAAATATATAGTTGCTGATAGGGGCATATATAGTTGCTGATAGGTTCTTGCTTGCCTTTGCATGTTGCATTAGTTCATGTTCTTTCTTTTGGTTTTTGTCCTTATGCAGTGTTTGAGAAGGGTTGGTGTTTGCGAAGCCCCATTTGCTTCTTCTTGCTTTCCTTTGCTTTTGTGAGCAATGTCCTCTTATATTGTTTTGGAGGTTTCTTATCCCTTTTCCTCTCTGCCCAAGAATTTTGAACTTGCTTGCAGAGGTTGTCATAAAGGTTTACAGCGATATGTCTATTTCATCTATTAAAGACATTCCATCTATGCATGGTGTCTTAGGAATTCTCTCTTATAGTCAAGGGTCAACATTAGACCAGCCTTGGATCGGCCCAACCCTACCAATATTGGTCTAGTTCTCAGGGTGACTAAGTCGGTCCTTGGTCTTAGGATCCTTGGATCAGCACTGTACGGGTTGATCCTCAGTCTTAAAAGTTTAGGATTGGTTTAACCTGGACCAACCCTAACTACATATATTATATATTATATATAACATATTCTAGATATATTATATATTATATATTATATTTTTTATTTTAAAAAGAAAACCCTAACTTAAATAGCGTTAAATGGCGTTCTCCTCCTCCACCTCCAATACTCTTGTCATTTTCTTTCTTTTGTATCCCCTTTAGTTTGCCAAGTAAAATTGAAAGTAACAACTTCACTCTTGAGTAACCTTGTCCCGCTCGCCGCTCAACGCTCACCCTACTCATTGCTAGACAATCGACACTCACCACTAGATGCTCGCGCTACTCACCTCTCTTTGGTGGCCTCATTTGTTGCCAAGTAAATTAATTGGCCTTGAGTCAACCTTGGAATTAAACAGAACCTATAGGATTGGTTCGGTCTTTGGTCCCAAGCTCAACAAGGTTGATCTTTAGTCCCAAAAATTAGAAATCAATACTGTGCAGATTGGTCCCTAAGTTAGGTGCTAGACCAACCCAACCCAAACCATACTCACCCCTACTTCCTAGCTGGGTTTGTTGAGTCAACCTGTAATTTTTAGAGTTGATGAATTTCCTAGGGAAAATGGCAGTTTTAAAAGCTATTTCAGGGCATTTCTTTTTCTCATAGCTAAAACCAGAGCTGGTGGCGAGCAGATTACTTCCTTGGCTTCATACCTTCCGAGGTATAGCACCCCGGAATACCACGAGAAAGAGCAATAAAACAAGGTGGGAATAAGATCTAAAAAATGGATAGGACAACCAAGAGAAATTCAATGGCTTTCTGGCGTTCATCAGAATCTCTTGAATCTCCCTCCTTTGTCATTTTACATCAAGAATCTCTAAGATTCCCAATTCTCTTTTCTAAGTTTGGGTTTGAATTTTTTGAGAAAACCACTGTTTCAATAGAATCAAGATTTATTGTTATTAGGACTAAAATAATGGATGATCCACGCAGAATATGGTCACAGGCTTCAACATTTGAGACCACCATCTGGTCTATCAAGATATCACTAATCTGTATAGGAATTGGGTCCTGCCTCATCCTGTTCAAGATTGCAGTGATCCCATACACTTCTAACCTTCCTCATCTCCACTATCCCCTGCTTCTGGAGCTCCATCAAGGCCTTTATCTCCTCACCTTGCATTCGTTCCCTCCTCAACTTCATTATCGTCGCCAATGTTGCTTCATCCACCTTCCACCACCAAAGCCAGATCATCAAACCTGTGAGAAAGGCTCTCCTGCACACAGAAAAGAGTCTGAATCTGAAATTTGGATTCAAAATTTACGAAGATGAAGCAGCAGTCTTTGAGGTCACTTCTTCGCATGAAGCCACCAAAGAGTCCCACCGTCAAGATCAAGAATGGAAAAATTGTCACCTTTACTCAAAATCAAGAACAGCAAGAAGAAGTGATCAAGCCCATGGCGCCAGTGGCTTCTGTCAACAAGAACGTGGACCCATCACAGAAAATTCCGACGACAAGGCTCTCCCGGGAAAATCCGGCGGGATTACCAGGAAAACAGCCAGGGAAGAGAAGGTGGGCTCACCGAAACCCGAAGAAGCAAATGACTCGCTGGACTCTGTTTGGAAGGCGATCATGGAGAACCAGGGGAGGCCCGCGACGTGGCAGCTGAAGAAGAGCAACACGTAGGATTCACTGCCGATAGGTGTGGTGGCGGCTCAGGCAGAGGCCTTGCCGCTGGCACCGGCAGATCCGCATCAGCACAAGCTGCAGAAGTCGGAAGACGGTGGCATCTATAACGGAGAAGCTGATGAATCATGACGAGTTGCACCGGTTAGCGGACGAGTTCCATAAGGAAGATCAACAATGACCTGAGGCCGAAAGGATGCGAAGACTCGCCCGATTACTAGACGCTGCCACATGTGGGCTGTTGGAAATTGAATGTCGACAGGTCTTGTTGCAGCGAATCGAGGGTGGATGTCGTCGTCGGTGTGTGTAAAGACTCCCAAGGGTTTGCTTGTTGGTGGTTTCGCCAAGAAATTCCACGCTCCCACCCTCATCATGGAAACCCTTACGGTGCAGGAAGGACTGGCAGTTGTGGAAGAGGAGCTTGTGTGCGTTAGGAAAAGTGAGCAGAAGTACAAAAGTGCAAGTGCTGCTGGCGTCGGACAATTTGACCAAAGTGAACTCAGTGATGGGCCAGACCGAAATTCCTGGGCCGGTCAGTCTGTGATGCTAGAATGCAAAACACTTATGGACCGAATAAATGGTGTGTCCATCACTTATTACTCCCAAGAAGCAAATCAAACCACGGATTGAATGGCAAAAGCCCATGGGACCGACTCTCTTGGCCTGGATTGGCTGACTAAACCCCCTCACTCTCTTTGGTCTTATCTTATGGTGCATTTTCCACTTAGTAATGAATGAAATGTTTTTAATGACCAAAGAAAAAAAGGTCCACAGTTGTCGCTTCGCTACAATGTGGTCATCTCAAAGTCAGTCTTTTCATCCTCATGTTGCAGCGGTTATATCTTCGGCCAAAACATTTATAACGGTGCCCAAAATGTTACACTCAAAGGAGTTATTAGCCCATCGAACTCAGTTTCCCACCTTGTTCCGCAAACAGTGAAGCACGACAAAATTTTCAGGATTTCCAAAAGCTCAATTGGTTAAGCTATTTCTGTTTTACACAGCAATATCTAAGTGCCACCAAACTAGTGCAGAAACTAGCGTTTAGATTCCACAACAGCAACACTGGTGAAATGCTGCAATTCTGCAGCACAAGGAAAGGGGCTCGGAGAAAAAATGTTCGCTCTTCCTACAAGCCCAAGCTCCAAAATATTCAACTAGTACCTAGGTATAGACTGTAAGATTATCGAACGGAATGTTCTACTCATGCTTGATGAACAAAATTCAAGCACAATAGAATTTTATGCGGAAACAGGATTAAAAATAAATCTAACCTCCAGCCATTGTTCGAGTTTGCGCTTGTCGGAAATCCACGGGAACTTTGCAGCAATCCGACTGCGATTAGGGCGCACTCTACTAACCCAATCCCCTCGCGTACTGATGGTGTATTCCAAATGAGAGGGTTTGTGTTAGACCTTGTGATCGCCCTTCAAAATTGAACGTTCATCCTTATAAACCGTCTTCCATCAAGACGGTTACTGAATGGGCGGTTGTCACGAAAAGGTACGAAGCGTGGAAAAACCGTACGTGGAATAACCGTTCGTGAAAAGTAAAAATATGGGTCAATATTAATAGTAAGTTTTATTTAAAAACTATACCCCAAAAATGTGGGATCACATAAAAATATTACATTCTCCCACTTGATCCCAACATTTTCATGAACAAATTATCCAACCAATCCACGAAACTTTATGCTTAAGAAAAGAAACAAAACGCATGAATCATGGCGACATGTTCTCTTAAAGCGAGTAATATCTTCCATGTATCACAATGCATCTTATTCCTTTTATGTTAGCCCATATGTGACAACACATCTTAATGAATAAACCCAATGTTTATTCCAAAACCAAGGATAATTGTTATTCTCATAAAGAACTGAATGTGTACACCAAAGTTGAGAATAACAGTACAACTGAATAAGAGTCTCATACAACAAATATCGTTCACGTGACGATAAATTACATAATGGGACCTAGTCCCATACTTGCTACATGATCCTTATACTTCATTGGTGGCATGCCTTTAGTCAAAGGATCAGCTATTATCAATTCAGTGCGAACGTGCTCAATGACCACTTTATTCTCCTTAACACGTTCCCTTATGGCTAAATACTTTATGTCGATATGCTTACTTCGACTGCCACTTTTGGCATTTTTAGCCATAAAAACCTAGCTGAATTGTCACAATATATCCTTAATGGCCTTAAAAATAGAATCAACAATTCTAAGCCTAGAAATGAAACTCTTCATCCATACACCATGCGAGGTAGCCTCAAAACAAGAAACGAACTCAGCCTCCATAGTAGAAGTAGCAGTCAAAGTTTGCTTCGCACTTCTCCATGACACGGCTCCGCCAGCTAACATAAAAATGTATCCAGATGTTGATTTTCGAGAATCAACGCAACTAGCAAAGTCCGCATCCGAATAACCAACTACTTCCAAGTTGTCAGTCCGTCTATACATAAGCATGTGACCTTTGGTACCTTGAAGGTATCTCATCACTTTCTTTGCAGCTTTCCAGTGGTCCATACCTGGATTACTCTGATATATTCCCAACATTCCAACAGCAAAAGCAATGTCAGGTCGAGTGCAAACCTGAGCATATATCAGGCTTCCGACAACAGAAGCATATGGAATGTTTTTCATTTGTTCCCTTTCTAGGTCATTCTTCGGGCACTGATTCAAATTGAACCTATCACCCTTCACAATTGGTGCTATACTTGGTGAACAATCTTTCATCCGAAATCTTTCTAAGACCTTATTGATATAGGTTTCTTGAGATAGTCCTAAAACTCCTTGAAGTCTATCTCTATGGATCTTAATGCCAATGACATAAGATACATCACCCATATCTTTCATGTCAAAACTCTTAGAAAGAAATTGTTTCACCTCATGTAGCAACCCCTTATCATTGGTCGCAAGTAGAATATCATCCACATATAGCACAAGGAAACAAATTTTGCTCCCACTAACCTTCTGGTATATACATTGATCCATGACATTTTCTACAAATCCGAATGAAGAGATCACATCATGGAACCTTAAGTACCATTGGCGGGATGCTTGTTTCAAGCCATATATAGACTTCTTAAGCTTGCATAACAAATGCTCACTTTTACTAGAGGGGAATCCTTCAGGTTGTTTCATGTACACCTTCTCCTCTAGTTTCCCATTGAGGAATGCCGTTTTCACATCCATTTGATGTAATTCCATATCAAAATGGGCGACCAATGCCAAAATAATACGAAGAGAATCTTTCTTGGATACAGGAGAAAATGTCTATGTGTAGTCGATTCCTTCCTTTTGAGTGAATCCTTTGGCAACAAGTCTAGCTTTATATCTCTCAATGTTGCCTAATGAGTCTTTCTTGGTTTTAAAGACCCATTTACAACCAATGGCCTTCACACCATCAGGCAACTCAACTAAATCCTAGACTTCATTTGATGCCATAGAACTCATCTCTTCCTTCATGGCATTGTACCACAAATTGGATTCATCACTACTCATGGCTTGTGAAAACGTTTCAGGGTCATTCTCAGCTCCAATATTATAGTCAGATTCTTGTAGATATACAATAAAATCACTAGGAACTGCTGCTTTCCTCATTCTAGTAGATCTTCTTAATGTTGTATCAACTGGTTGTCCAACAGTTTCTGGTACTTGCTGAACAACAAGATCTACTGGATCAATATCAGCAGGTTGTGAAACTTCAATGGTTTGTTGTTCAATAGCCGGTTGAACTGTAGGGGCATTATGAGCAACAACCAACTTAATACTTGACGTGGAAGATTGATTATTTGAATGATCTTTTTCAGGAATAAGTTCCTTCAAATGATCACTCCCACTAATCAAGTCATTTTCAAGAAACTTAGCATTTCTTGATTCCACAATCCTAGTAGTATGAGATGGACAATAGAACCTGTATCCCTTGGACTTTTCGGCATATCCAATGAAATACCCACTTATAGTCCTTGGGTCTAACTTCTTTTCTTGTGGATTATAAACTCTCACTTCAGACGGGCATCCCCAAACGCATACATGTCTCAAACTCGGCTTCCAACCCTTGAATAACTCAAAAGGTGTCTTTGTAACAGCCTTGGTTGGAACTCGGTTCAATATATACGCTGCCGTCTTAAGAGCTTCAGTCCACAAGGACTTAGGAAGTTTAGAGCTACTAAGCATATTTCGCACTATGTCCAATAATGTTCGGTTTCTTCTTTCTGCTACACCATTTTGGTCCGGAGAACCAGGCATATTGTATTGGGCAACTATCCCACTCTCTTGAAGAAACTTCTCAAATGGACCAGATGCTTATCCATCCTCAGTGTATCTACCATAGAATTCTCCACCTCTATCTGACCTCACGATCTTAATTTGCTTACCGCATTGTTTCTCTACTTCCGCCTTAAATACCTTAAAGGCATCTAATGCTTCATTTTTATTATGAAACAAGTAGAGATACATGTAACGTGAGTAATCATCAATGAAAGAGATGAAGTATTTCTGACCATATGAGTCCATATCAGGACTACAAATATCCGTATGTATGATTTCTAATATGTCTGTACTCCTCTTGGCACCTTTCTTTGTCTTGTTGGTCTGCTTTCCCTTTATGCAGTCCACACAAGTGTCAAAATTAGTAAAATCCAAAGTACTACGTACTCCATCATTTACTAATCGCTTAATTCTTTCTATGGAAATATGTCCCAATCTCCGATGCCACAACATAGAGGAATCTTCATTAACAACACATCGTTTCACACCAGCATTATCATGAACATGCATCGCATCATAATAGGCATTATCTTGCAAATTAATTCGAAAAAGACCATCAGACAAAGTACCACTCCCAACAATTTCAGATTTAAACAATAAACTAAAGTTTAAACCTGAAAAGTGAAAAGAGTAACCTAAAGGTACAAGTCTTGAAACTGAAATTAAGTTTCTAGAGAAACTAGGTACATAAAAGGTCATTTCCAAATTCAAAATAAAGCCACTATCGAGAACTAAACTGCATGTCCCAATAGCTTCCACATGCGAACGCATCTAGTTTCCTGAATAGATGCATTGTTCAATTCCTACTGGCTTCCTGTGGTTTTGAAAACCCTGCAAGGAATTTGAAATATGGATTGTAGAACCAGAATCAATCCACCAAGTGTTGCGACTCACATCAGCTATATTAGATTCATAACAAACACAAGAGATTGGATTACCTTTCTTCTCGAGCTAGGCCTTAAAACTGACGCAATCCTTCTTCATATGCCCCTTCTTTCTACAGAAGAAACATTTGGATTCTTTCTTAATGTTAGCTTGGGGAGGTATTTTACCTTTTCCCTTATTCTTGCTATGACCCTTATTCTTTCCTTGTGTTGCCAAATGAACACTTACTCCCGATTCCATAATCAGCCTTTCTTCCTCTTGGACACACATGGTCATAAGTTCATTAATTGACCATTTATTCTTATGTGTGTTATAAGAGATCTTGAAAGGTGCATACTGCTGTGGAAGAGTGTTCAGGATGTAGTACACAAGAAAAGACTCAGATATCTCAACCTCAAGGTTCTTCAATTGAGCTGCAATATCCCTCATCTTCATGATGTGCTCACGCACACCTCTAACATTAGTGAGCTTTATAGATGAAAACTTCATAATCAGGGTCATAGCATGCGCCTTTTCAGAACTCTCAAACTGCGCATCAATGGCTTCCAATAAAGCCTTAGCATTGCTATGCTGAGCAATCGAACCACGGATACTAGGAGACAATCTTGCCCTTATGAACATCACACTAAGGTGGTTGGACCGCTCCCATTGTTCATGAAGGGCTTTCTCAGCTGCAGTGCTCGTATCAGTAGGAGCAGGTGGTTCGTCTTTTCTTATAGCATAGTCAATGTTCATGCACCCCAATTGAAGAAGAATTAACTCCTTCCAAACTTTATAGTTTTCACCATTCAGCATGGGAACATCACACTTAAATTCAAAGAAATTCACAGGTTGCAGAACTGTATATCAAATAATCATGCTTATGTCACAAAATATGAGGCAAAATTTACATAAATCATGCTTTACCAATGTAAAACATGGCACAAAATATGAATCACATAACATAAAAACTACCTGTGGGCTAAGTTTTTAATTTAAATAGATTCATAATAACTTTATGAAGAAACTATCATATTATATTCCTTTCCTTAATCCCTGTGGGGTAAATTAAGAAAAATAATATGATATTTCAACCTAATTAATCATATTAATATAATGAAAATTCCTGTGGGATAAAATTCATCATATTAATAAGATTAATTACAATCAATGTCCAATTCCAAATGTGATCCGGAGGCTCTTAATATATATTTCAACTAATTAAATATGATGTGGCTACTCTCTAATTAATTAAAATATACGGATCACTAGACATTTTTAATTTCATACATAAAATACTCATAAATGCATCAAGGGCAGAATGGTAATTTAACATCACAAGGGCAGAACAGTAAATTAAAATGCCAAGGGGCAAAACCATAAATTCAATCGGGAAGGGGGCAAAACTGTAAAATCAACAAAAAGGCAAAACAGTAAACTTCGGTGGGTCCGCGGCCAGGGCGCGTGGCGCTCACGCGCGGGGGTAGTTGCGCACGCGTGGCGCCCACGCGGCAGCAGTTCACGCGCGTGGGTCTCACGCGCCTTCTGCCTTCGCGCGGACGACCGATTTTCGGTCGGTTTTTCGCCGTCTCCGCCGCACTTTCGACGAATGGGTCTCCTCCGGCAGCCGATTTTAGACCAAAATTATTAGTGGGTGTTGGAGAACACATCGGTGCGACCACATAGACCCAAACATCGGCAAAAATGATCAAGAAATTGGTCCGAATCAAGCAAAAGTTCCCTTTATGCAAATCCTTAGCCACCGCGACTTCCGCCGCGCGATTGGCCTCCGGCGGTCACCGATATGCCGGAAAACTTACAGGCATTCTACCCCATGGCAGTGCGACCGTACTGGTCCGAAGTCAAGTGATGGGTCGCCGGAATTTCGCCGGAAACGACAAATTTCTCTCTAAACCCATTTTCGATTTACTGTTCATTTAAATTCCGAAAAATGCACCAAAACATTTGCAAAAACAAGGCAAAGGCACTTACATGCTCTGCAAATGTAAGATTATCGAACGGAATGTTCTACTCATGCTTGATGAACAAAATTCAAGCACAATAGAATTTTATGCGGAAACAGGATCAAAAATAAATCTAACCTCCAGCCATTGTTCGAGTTTGCGCTTGTCGGAAATCCGCGGGAACTTTGCAGCGATCCGACTGTGATTAGGGCGCACTCTACTAACCCAATCCCCTCGCGTACTGATGGTGTATTCCAAATGAGAGGGTTTGTGTTAGACCTTGTGATCGCCCTTCAAAATTGAACGTTCATCCTTATAAACCGTCTTCCATAAAGACGGTTACTGAATGGGCGGTTGTCACGAAAAGGTACGAAGCGTGGAAAAACCGCACGTGGAATAACCGTTCGTCAAAAGTAAAAATGTGGGTCAATATTAATGGTAAGTTTTATTTAAAAACTATACCCCAAAAATGTGGGATCACATAAAAATATTACATAGACAATATGCAATTCTTCTTTTCTACCACAAGGGAGAGGGGAACCGAAATATAAATAGCAATCTGACATAGGCAGACCCAATTCGAACATGAACTCCACTTAGACATCCACGGTTCTATCTGACCAGAAGATATAGACAATCTGTTTGAAACAGGACATTGAAAATAACACAGACTGAAACTCCTCACGTCCTCCGTGAAGTCTAGAGAAAACGGTTCGTCTTGGACAGTCCTGATGCGGTCTCAGACTTGTTGAATTCAAAATATCATAGATCCTAATCCTGAGCTGGCCGCAATAAGTCAGCTGGCACCGGACCAATAGGCCATACTATTAGGTGGTCAATTGGCTTTAGTCTCCAATAATAGGTCGTGCATTTGGAGCAATATATAAAAGCTTCCTTGTAGTGTTGGAACCAACAGAAACGTCTGAGGAGAATTACAGCAGAGTGTTAGACAAACTTGAGATGTTACTGAAAATTCAATAGGCAATACGATTGATTGATTGAGGAGTACGGGTCCAATTTGAGAGAGGAAATTGCAAAGAATTCACAAGAAATAATGACTTGAAAAAAAAAAGGGTAAATTTCTTTAGGCATCTCTTCATTTTTTAAACTTGATCGGAGCAACTCCAATTCGGTTCTGCATCATCTGATGAATAGATACTCTGAAAATGAAGGCATCGCCCAAGGTGATATTCAATCAACAAATAAAAATGCCGAGGTGCGGACCTCTAGAGTGCCAAAACTTGGCACAAAGGGACACTTAAGTGCCAAAAGTTACAAAAGGTACACTTAAGTGCCAAAATCGGAGTAAAAGGGATCAGTTAAGTGCCAACGGCGAGAAATTCCGGCCAAATTGCCACGTGTACATTTTCCGGCGACTTCATTTGCTGACGGAGCATTTTTCTCAAAAACAAAAAATCCACGTGGCAATTTTTCTTTTTAAAATTGTCCACGTCAGATTTTAAAAAAATTAAAATCGATTTTATTAAAAAAAAAAAAAAAAAAGAAGAAGGGGGAGGAGGGGATCGGCGAGGGCAGCCTCGCCGCCCCCACCTCGCCGGGAAGGGCCGGCGAGGGTGGGCGAGGGTCGGCCGGGGTCGCCGGGCCCTGGCCGGCCTGCGGAGAGGGTCGCCGGCCCTCGCCCGGATCTAGGGCGAGGGTCGCGACCCTCCCCAGATCCGGCGAGGTTGACGGCCCTCGCCCAGCCCGGCCAAGGGCCGTCGGCCGCCTGCACCGGCGCGCGCTGGCTCGGGCGACCGACGGCCCTTGGCCTGGCTGGGCGAGGGCCGACGACCCTCGCCGGATGGGGGAGGGTTGCGACCCTCGCCCAGATGGCGCGGCCCGCCGGCCCTCGCCGCATGCCGACCTTGGGGGGTCGCCGGCCGGTGGCCGGGGCCCGGCTACCCCGGCCAACCCTCGCCCACCCTCGCCGGCCCTTCCGGCGAGGTGGGCGGCGCACGGCGGCGGCGGCGGGCTGCCCTCGCCGATCCCCTCCTCCCCCTTCTTTTTTTTTTTTTTTTTTTAATAAAATCGATTTTATAATAATATATTTTTAATTATTTAATATTATTTAATTAATAATTTTTAAATCCACGTCGCCCAAAACGACGTCGTTTTGGCTGATTTTGGCCGATTCAGTTTCCGGCGAGCCACGTAGGCAAGAAAATTAATAAAAAATTGCCACATAGGATTTCCGGCAGGGTTCCGGCGACTTGGCACTTAAGTGATCCAATTTTTTTAAAAAGTGGCACTTAAGTGTACCTTTTGTAACTTTTGGCACTTAAGTGTCTCTTTGTGCCAAGTTTTGGCACTCCCGCTGTACTTATGCCTAAAAATGCCCTCTCATCCAAACCATGAGAGAGACCTCGCCGAAAGGGAAGGCATCCTGCCTGCTGTCTGTCCAGATGTAGCCGGTGACCATGACGAGCGCACTGCCACCCTCAAGGCCGTCGGGAACGCAGTCAATGTTGTTGATTCGGAGCTGGCACCGCTGAAGGGAGGTGAGTTTGGCGAGGATAGCCTCCTTGCCCTGGATCTTCTGGCCGTCGAAGGTCATTGCCGACTTGTCTCGGTACAGGTTCACCAAGTCCGCCTGGTTTGCATCGAACATCCTGTGGTAGTCCTCCATGAACCGCTTGGCCTCCGCCATTGGCGGATCCATCTTCTCTCGATTAGTTGTAATCTCGCGCCTTCTGGTCCTGTGCTTCAGCCATGCAGACGAAAACCCTAGAATCTATCCTTGAGGAGAAAGAGTCTGTGGTTTATTTTTTGTTTTTCTTTTCGCTTTTTATTTGGAATCGTGGTCGCACTCCCTTAAAAAAATTATTAAAAAAAAAACCAAAAATCCTACCAAGAGATTTGGTCCTAGAAACTTTGCTAGGGTAGCAATGCAGACTTAAAGCAAACTTCGCTAACAATCCTCGTCACGACGTGGAATATCCACAGTTCGATGAACTTCCGCCTTCGGCGAGGGCCATGTTTGTTTGAGTGTAACACGCGTCTTGTTAGCGGAGATTGCATTATTTGTCAATCGACAATGTCAAAATATATTCTCATCGATCTCATAAAATATATTCCGTCACCAAAAGAAATAAAATCAACTAATCCCTATAAATTTAACGTGGATGGTTGTACAAGTCTTGCTTTTATTTAATGAATATCAAGTAAATCAATCCAAAATTCTCTTATATTTGCTGTACATGTGGATAGCACCATAAATAAATAGTATTCAAATACAAATAGAACAAATAAATTTTTAACAAATAAGAAATTGAAAATATAATAAAATATAATATGAATAAAAAATTCAAATAAAAAAGATAATATTCGAAATTTAATATAATTGATATCATTATAAATTGTAAATTGAGCAGGGATATATTTCGAACTCAAATAAAAGTTGGGGTTTATTTTTAAAAAAAAAAAAATTTAGGGCAGTTTGGGATTAAACATGAATTAGGATCTCTCGCGGTAGCCCTCACATGAGTCGATTTCGCTCACCGGGCTATGAGAGAGGGGAGCTTCCTCCGGTAGTTAGTGAAACAGTGAAAGCATGAAAAGGGCAGGAGGTACAAGGATGATCAGAGAGATATTTAGAAGATTTTTAAAATTTTTGAAAAATATCGTTTCCAAATTACACTAAACACATGACGGGATTTTTTACAATTCGGAGGATATTGAGAGGACTTCGCACATCATCTTATCATATCCCAATTCAAATTTAGGTTTTTGTTTTCTCTTCGTCCTTAGACTTTTTCTCTCCATCCCTTAGTATCTCCCCTCGCTCCACCTTTACTTCCCTTGGAGTTTTTCTCCGATCTCTTCTTCCCCTCGCTCCGCCTTCTCCTTCCCCTAGATTTTTCATAATGGATGAAGGCAATAGTTTTTTTTTTTTTTTGTGGGCCAGTATTACACATTCTTTGACCATGGTCGGCCGCAGATAATGAGTTTTTTGAGGAAGGATTCTATAGTCCGATATGAGGAGAACACCGACGCTGGCATAGCTGCCATTGCCGCATTTTACGAGGGTTTGTGTCGATGCTGACATAACATTTGCAGGATTTCCAGGATGATCGGGCTGAATAATGGCATTGCAGGAATATATTGTTCCCGGCAGTAGGGAATAACCTCTTCTCTGTAGTATACTTAATTGGTTTAGTGTAGTGAGCTAGTTGGTTTAGTTACTTGCACGAATATATTGTTTAGTTTGATAATGTATTCTTATCTCGTGATCAGCACTTTCTTTTGGAGAAGGAGTTGGCCGACCGCGAACTGCGTATTGTGACCTCGGCGTTCCGGACTCATGAACGACAAGCATTAACCCTGGAGGCAGAGGCGTTGGCAGGAGGAGCCGAGGGCTCCTTGGCAGTAGCTAGACCCGTCAAATGGGTGGGTCAGGTCGGGTTTGGGTTGGGTCATTTTTTACCCAACCCATATTGACCCATTTAACCCGTTTTGACCAATATTTATGTAATGTAGATCTAGTGACCCATACCCGACCTGACCCGTATTGCTAAAATCTATTATTATTGTAGAGAAACCCAAACTCACTCTAAGTTCTATGTTAAATGAATAAAACTTCAAATCAAATTAAAAACAATTAAAAAATAGTAAATAAAATAAAAATGTAAAAAACCTATAAATTGAAATTTTTTTAAAGAATTTCACCAATTAAATATAACTTTGTAAAAAGCCTAATAACTCACTCAACCCATATTTGACTCATGTTTAACTTTTACTTGACATATATTTGATCCATATTTAATTTTCACTTAACCCATATTTGACCCATATTTAATTTTCACTTTATCCATATTTGACCTATTTAATTAAAAGTGAATCATAATATGGGTTTATAACCCATTTTGACACCTCTAGTAGTAGCCCACACGGCAGGGGCGGCAGAGTGGGAAGCTAAGGCGGCATAAGGAGAAGCTAAGGTGGTGCCAGCCGAGTGCAGGCACAGCGGCTGCAGGTGGGGGCGTCCACGTGGGAGAGCAGGCGGGCAGGGCGGTGCACGCGGGAGAGGGTGAGTTTGTGTTATAGATTGTGACATTCCGGTTGTACAGTTGTAGCCAGCTGAAAGCTTTTAATAATTTCAGTTGATGGACATTTGTGTTTGGTGCTGGCTTTCTGCATAAATAGCTATTATTTAATTGGTGAATATATTAACAGGCAAGGGGCATTAGGGATTGTAGGAAATTTGAATATCCACTTCTTCGGAAATATATGGACTTCATTTCTGATTATCTTTGGTCTATGACACATTGCTGAAGCTGCCGGATGTCCTAGTTCCACTAATTTACCTGGTCAGAGTTCGGAATTCTTGTATGAAGATTGACAATTAATTCTTTCTGCATGAATGCCATAACATCTGCTTTGGCCTTTATGGATCTTCTAAGATCAACCTGGTTGGAATGGCCCAAAAAATTGCAAAAGGAAAAGAGAGACATTTGCATGTTAATTTGTTCCTTAATAACAAGATGTCACTTCTTGAGGATTTAAAGAGTTCACCAATATGTGTAGGCAGTAGATGTAAGTTGTGGGATTGAAGTTCCAATTGTTGTAATGGCTAGCTAAATTGCCAATATTGCCCTTTTTACGATTTTTTTGGGGTTATTCAACGGTTCTTGATAGTTTTTATCTGCACAAAACTTATACATGTTTGTTTCTTAAATGATGCTACACCTGTGGTGGTCAAAGTGGTTGGGTTTTCATGGTTCTCACTTCTCTGTCAATAGATGTGGCATGTAACAGAGTGAAATGCAGTCTAATCTAGAGGACATGAGAGATTATTGGAGTTTTTCGCATTTCTAGATCATAATTGCTATAGATGCAGTCTCTGTGAGAGATCATTGCGATCTGCATGGCATTATATTAGTAGCAGTGGCAAGGTGTTGTTCCTCTGTTTATTTAGTCACTGACTTCTCCATCATAGACCAATTGGAACTTTTGCTATTGTCCGGTGACCTTTTCTGGCTGAAATGGAGTTTTTTGAAACTGATTATTTAGGCCACCGTTGACTTTTTGTAGGAACTAGGAAGTAATCAAGGAAATCATTTATCTTATGGCCATAGAACTTTTCCTAACCAATAGCCATCTATCTCAAATGCTTAGAAGGTGGGGTATCACACCTTTGCTCCTCGGAGCATAATTAGAAGATTTCCTGTTTTTCCCCTCTAATCCTCATTAATATGTTTATGATCGGGGCACGACATTTGGACCGAAGACAGAAGGGCGAATTGAGAGCATCCTTGTTTCTCTTCCATTAACTACTTGGGAATATGACCCTGTAGTTTTCTAATGGGTCTGTGCAGATATATTTGGATCTAGAATAAACTTTCTTAAACCTATCAACTCAAATCCGGATGTCTCCTTGTTTCTGTGCAGAAACCAGAGGAAGCAAGTGAGGAGTGGAAGTACTCGATGCTTGCATAATTCCAAAAGAATGGCTCTAGCAATTCTTGGAAAAGATTGAAGCGCGTTATTTTGTTGTGTGCAGTCATCACCATTTCTTCTTCTTGTAAGGTTTGCTTTGCTTGATGGCAGAGTTGGTAGGTGCACCCAAGAATTTGTTTACTAGCTATAGGTAGGAGAAATCGGCAGATCTCTTGTAAATCATGTTGTTGTGTACTCTTGTGTATCGGCCGCAAATGATAATTGCTCAATGGAAGCACCTGAGATATTTCAACATGCTCTTGGTGATGGTGGATGGTCTTGTAGCATCTCCAGTCCTCTCATTTCCAATTTCCAATTGAATTTCGTCCCACCATGGAGTAATTCTCAAAGGAGAGACCCGATAGATATTTTTTTTGAATGAAATTACCAATTGGCTTTAGATTGCTAATTTTCTATTTGAGCCAATAAACAAATCTCTATTTTATCAATTTCAAACTGCCATCTCAAATAGCTTATCCATTTTTGTTGAAGTTACGTGTTTGTATACAAAACAATTTTTTTTTATAAGAAAATGTGGTAAAGATCGAATGTTACACTATTACTCTCTCAATAAAACTAACAAATTAATGGTGTGTTTGTTTCAATGAAAGTATTTTTCTGGAAAGTGTTTTCCAGACTTTCCGCTATTTGTTTCTTCAAAAATAATTTGGTCAATGGAAAATACTTTCCGGTCAACAAAAATGTTATGTTTTATTTTAGGAAAATGAATTCATGTGCGTGGGAAGAGGAAAACACTTTCCCTCTTTATTAGGTCTTTAGGTCCTTCCTTTTTATTAGGTCAAATGTTATTCAATTATTTTCTAAATGCCATCCAAACACTGAAAACATTTTCAATCACATATCACCAAACACAGGAAAACTAAATCATTTTCAAAAAATGGTATGATTTCCACGAAACAAACGCACCATAAGAAAATCTTTCGGTGGTCTATCTAATATTAGAGTGTTATTTACATAATAAGTTTGAAGTACCCAATATGTTAATCAATTTGCACATAAGTTTGTTTCCCTAAAAGTATGTATGATTTGATATGTTGGAAATGTAACATCCTGAAATTCGAGCCCTTTGAGGGATGATTGAACGTTAATTTCACCAATGCATTATTAGTTGATCTCACTCGGAACGATTACTCCCGAGATACCGACCTTGAGGGGAAAGGCTAATGAGGAAAGAACTCGTGCGACTAAAGAACTTGACCTGGAAAAACGACTCGACCATGAGATTTGCGTAAGGACGATCCTGTAGATATGCATTCTAGGGACGAATAGAAGTCGATTCGCGGACAGAGATAATGGGACGATGGGTGATTCCGTTTACTATTATCGAGCCCACAAACGACCCTATGTCGATCCTTGGTAATTGTGTACTTTGAAATAAGAATTTATCCTTCACAATTTCACGTAGTCAATGACGTCCATGTGTTGAGAAGTCTTGAATGTGAATTGGCACGAGTCGGTTACGCGTGAATTCTCAAAGCCGCCTATCAGTTTGAGTTGTACCAAAATGACATTCGGGCGAAATTGACATGGCATGAAAATCCAATATTGGACTTCGAATTTTCGGGCACGTCCGGGACGGACTTTTGGATGATGCTTCTTCGATAATCAATAGTCGACAGTGTCAGTTAAGCCGAGTTTTGGAAAATGGGTTTTTGGACTGAGAACCCGAGCCTATGAGGACGTGGGCCGGGCAAGAACAGTGAGGGCCTCACGCCCAAGGTGGGATGGCCACCGTAGAAGACCAAGACAACGAGCAAGTCCGTTGGACCCAACCGACCCCTCACCCTTCCTAGCCCGTTATCCAAACTTGAGCCAATTCAAGCTCAACAAATTCCCGAGCCCATTCCTATTCATTTTCCGGCCCGTTTCCTAGGTCCGCTCTTCATTTTCAACCTAAAGACAGATTGGGAAATATGCAATGTGGAAATGACCAAAATGCCCTTGGATATTTTGAAGAAAAGTCAAAAGAAAGAGAGAAAAGATGATGTCATCTTGCCTTGGGAGTTGAACCAAGCCTTAAATGGCCTTGATGAGTCCTTCAGCCTTCACTTCACTCTCTCTCTCCCATTTATCTTCTCCAAAATCGCAGCCCCTCTCTCCCCTTGCTTCCCTTACCTTCTTGCAATTTCAGTTTGACCTTCCTCCAAAAAACTGAGTTGTCATGCCCTTCCCATGTGAATCACGGCCCGTGCCACCTCCCATCGCATTCAGAAGAGAATTTCCGTTCAGACCATGTCGGCTGATCACCGGAAGGAGCCGCCGGCCGCCCCGTACGGACGCTGAAAGCCGGCTGTTGTCGGACTATCACTATTCCTCCTGTCCCTGCTCTGTTCCGTCTTTTCCCCTGTTTTTCTCCCATTCTGACCAAACCACTGCCCATACCAGCTACCATTAGTTCCCCCTTGATCCCCAGGTGCCGCCGGTTGCTAGCCCGCCGCTCGCCGAAGCTCTGGGCAGCCCGTTCAACTCCAGTCAGCCACTTTCCTCTTCAAGCAGTGCTGTTTTCAGATTTTCAGAGGGGATCCGAGTTTGTTGCTGCTGTGTTCAGCCTGGGACCGCCTTGGATCGTTGTGGTAGAGGTCCTCTGGTGTCGGGTTCGTCGCCACCACCGTGTTCGTGTCGCCGACCTGCTTAACGGGTGAGTTTAGCTCCTAATTTCTATTTAGTGCCTAAACTTGCTTAGGGTTGGGTTAGTTCGTGTTAATGCTGGTTTATTTGGTTTAATTAAGTTGTATTAGCCCTAAGATAAGTGGTTAGATAGATGGTTAAGACTATATTAGTTTAATTTTGCTTATTAAGCTTAATTGGGTTTAATTAAGCATGTTTAGTTTAAATTGCTTGATTAATTATTTTAATTAATGTTTTGTTTAATTTCTGTATTAAATGTTTTAATTAATTGAATTTCGAAAAAATCACCGTTCATAATTACTATTCACGGCATTGTTCATGCAGAAGCTAAATTTTGGCTTATTTTGATGTGTTCTTGATTTTTTTGATTTATTGAGGTGCCGGTTGTTAATTATACTCGTGAATATTGATGAAATGCGTGATCGAGTGTTGATTGGATTTTGGATTTTGGAATTGTCGAGTGAGATCGCATGACATATTGCGTGGGTTATCTAAAATGGCATGTCGCATGAGCATGAGTGATGTTGCATTCACGACAGAGCAAAGATATAAACGGATTGCTTGATGATGTGTTGCATGACCAATTAAATGAGAGAACTTGGTGTTGCCGGAAGACCGTCAATCTTTATGGGGTTGTGCCGTGACTAGTGGGTCGCCTGATTTCGGTCGGATGCCTAACAGGGAGGGGTTCTATATGGGACTGTGGTATGGGGGCGGGTCTTGGGCCTCTGTCAGTTGCGGGGCTGCAGTAGTGGGCGGGTCCTACGCTCATTCGGGAATGCCGTCTTGGGAGTGAGCCCTTGACGTCGTCGTGCTTCAAGGTGAAGAGGATGAAGCTGGCTTGGCCAGAAACCGCCAACCATAAGGTTGTGCCGTGGCCCAGGAGGAGGGGTCGTAATAATCGGAGCGTATATGTGGATGTGAGACATGGGAAAGTTGTGTGAGATGCTCTGATTATTCGCATGCTTATAATGTTGTGATGATTTAACGCATGAGTTGACAGTCATGCAGGGTGTGGCAATGGCCAGGCGAGATTGCTTGTAACGCGATTTGCATGTGATTGATGAACTGTTTCATTTAACGGCCATGTGCCTTGCTTGTATTGAATGAGATTTGACGTGCAGGTTATGGCAGACCAGGTAAGGTTGCATGCGAATCGAATATTAATTGTTGGTTTGCCTTGTCTATTATTTGGTCTGTTGTTTGCTGGTTGTGGGTTGTTGGGTTGAGTGAGGGGTGGTTTTGGAAAGATACCTCGGGTTGAGTTGGCATACTAACTGGGGCTTAGGGGGGAATTGCTGAGATTTTATCTCAACCTGTCATGGTTAACCATTTTCAAGCCCCTAGAATGGCGTACCCGCAATGGAGGATCCTGCCCCGCTCCTCCAGTGATCGACCCGACGGAGATTGAGTCCGATGGGTCCGAGTGATGATGGTGTTGAACCCGAGGGTTTTTCTTGTTTAATTGGATTAGCCTAGTTTCTTTTTGATTTGGCTTAGAGGATGGATCGGCCCTTTTTGTCTAGCTTGTAATTCGGAAAACGATCCTCCGTTGGTTAATCCAGTAATTTGAATAAATGAGTAGTTGTTGTTGTTCTTGTTGTTCATCCCTCTATCCCTGTTTGATTGTTTGATTGTCTGGGGATAGTTCGTCTTTCACTTGTGCATAATCAAAGATTAAAATGAATGGTCGTTGATGGGTCCTGGGACGTCACTTTCAATTGACCATGGAAATGGGGTTGCCGCGAGCTCGATGTGACATGAAATATTCTATCATTTTTTCAATTTGGGAAAGGTGCACCTCTACAATCCCGATGAGATGGCCATTTTGAGACTCAAATTAATACCGCAAAGTTCTACCATGAGTGGAGAGCACACACGCATAGTTTATGCGATCCCCACAAACCAATTGCTTAATTATTACGAACAATCGGAGTCGATTTCATTTAGAGGCCCCATCGAAATTGAGTTTGATCCAACTAGACATAAAATGGTTCAACCACAAAATTACCTCATTTCTCCCTTTGAAAAGATAATTTATTTTCAGTCATACAAGCTGAAAGGATGACCTTAACATATCCCAAAGTTAGAACCATAAGAGCATCGTGAAAAGAAAAGTTTCTTATGAAATAAATCTCTTATTCCTCCTTCGATTTTAAAAATGACGACAAGGTACACTAAAAACTAGTGACTAGTGAATTTCTTTTGCCATAGTTATCGAAACATATAGGTTTGCTAACAACCATTTTTAAGGTACTCACTTTATCTAGGTACTAATGATAAGTACAAATTACTATTAGATTACTTACTATTATTTGAATCAATATTCAGAAATTATTATTATGTCGTTTTAAAACCATCTACTAATTTGACAATTTACTCTTCCTTCGCCGTCGAATTACTCCTTTTTGTTGAAGTTATCAAATCTCACGTGAAATTAGCAATTTTATTTGACTTACTCATCATATATATATATACACACATTATCGCTAACAATGAAAGAAAAAGAGCACTTTGAACTGCATGGATCACATCCCAAATTGATCCAATACGAAGTGGACTCCAGCTTAAAACCTCGCAAAACCCCTCACCAGAAAAAAATTCATTAACTCACACGGACTTCCAACTCAAAGCCCGCCCCGTCTATGTCGCTCGTTAGGCAACGCCTCGCCTCCCTCGCTCCACCAAACTTCCCCTCCTCCTCCACCACCACCTCCACCTCCACCTCAACGCCGCCGCCGCTGTCCAGCTCTTCTCATGTGGCCCCGGCGCCTCCGGCTAGCTCAGCAGTGGCATCCAGGAGTGGTCCCTACATTTGGCCGACACCTTTGGGAGTTTACTTTGCGTAGTGTGCCTATTAATATACACTAACAAAATTAAAGAGAAAAAAACCCCACAAAAGAGAAAAATCAAAGATAGAAAAAAAAAATACAAAAAATGGAAGATGGGCTTTGGGATGGTTTGCACGGTGGGCTGTGGATGAGTGGGTTAGAACCTTAAATGCGCAGGGGGTGGATTTTTAAAAGAAAAAATGTTTGTGGGCCAATTTGCATTAATCCAGTGGGCCTTAAGGTTGGCCCAGTTTTCTATCTCGTATTCTATTCTTCCCCAGGTTTCTCTCCCTCGCAGCGACCTCTTTTTCCGTTAGGGTTTCTTGCGGTTTATTCGCCCATCTCATCTCCCCTCGCTCCGCCTTTTCGTCCCTAGATTTCTCAATGAATACATTCAAGAGAATACATGTCTTCACGGAACTTTATTACGCAGCCTTTGATGGTGATCGGCCCAATCTCATGCGTTTATTTATGGACCATACCATAGTCTGATATGGGTAGCATACTGTCATTGGGACAGATGCAATGCACTGTTCCAAGGTGGCATCTGTCCTAAGGTCTTGGTCAATGCATTCACATCATTTCCACGACAATCTGGTTGAATAACAGAATACCATGACAAATCGACCTGCAAGTTGGAGGAACATATGCTCAACGGCAGCAGCAGCAACAAGGAGTAACCTTCTCTCAGCTATTTCTATTGGAGGAGTTGTCGCACAACAATGGGCGTATCTTGATCGGTGTATTAACCAGACAGCAACAACCCTATTGGCTCCCAAGTGGCCTGGGATGCCATCTAGGCAACTTTGGAAAGCTAGGCGGCTACTGGAGGGCAGGGGGCAGTGGCAGGTGAAGCAACGATCGCAGCCCTAGTGGCACTTGTGCGGGAGGGGTTACAAGAATGGGAGTGGCTACAGGAGTGGGAGCGAGAGTGGCTGCGGGAGCGAGCGTAGTTGCGGGTAGGGGCACTTGCAACAATTTAGTTGTAAGTTTAGACATTCTGGTTGTAAGATTTTGCTAATTTCAACTAATGGATTTCACTAGTGATACTGATCTAGAGGACATGAATTTCAGTTGATGTGAGAGACGCATTGGGGAAATATATATATTACACAAGTAGTTTCCCGATTTAGGATTTAAATTCAGAATTATGTGAGATTTGAGCCACAAAATCCAATTTATATATATGGACCGTAGGATTTTACGAAACTGGATATGACCTTACGGTTTGCTTGAAACAAAATTTCAAAGTTTCCATTTGGTGATGAATAGGGCACATCCAGCAACTTTGGGGCCACATTTAGTTGGTTTTCAACTCAATTTTCAATTGTCTAAGTTATGGGTGTGTACATATATTGAAATGATAGTTTATAGTGTTATGGAGCTATAGGATTTTACAGAATTGGGTTTAAATTTACAGTTTGCCTGAAGCAAAATTTCGAAGTTTCCCACGTGTGATGAGCAGTAACTTCTAGGCCATATTTGTTTAGTTTTCAGCTTGATTTGGGGTCATCAAAGTTATGGGTTTTCTAATGCTTGAAAGGCTCTTCATTTTAACTGTAAAATAGCTTGGAACGGGATTCGGGTAAGAGATTTATGACGTGATCAAATTTCGTGTTCAAGTCCTGTGTTTCGAACGACTTTGAATAATTGTATCAAGTGAGCGATTTGTAAGTGCATATGAGTTGTTTTGCTATTGTTTAGGAGTAATTAAGCCATTTTGTATTTGAAGTAGCGTTTTCCTTGATTTTAGCGTCGATTCTCATTCAAATACTTGGGTTACTAGCTTCAGATAGTGCATTTAAGCATTTACTACTTTTTATTCATTTGAGAATGGTTTAGGATCACATTATGAAATGTGTCGTAAAAGTTTATATGTCTGTTTTTTTTTTTATCGAAAAAAATTATATTCATCACTCGAAAGGATTCAAAAGTATATAATTTTTCATGACAAAACGAATCAAAACAGAGTATGATTACTGAAAAACAAAGCCAAATCCAGAAAACAAAGAAAATCAATGGAGCACCGGCAAAGTTAAGTACAAACTTATTCTACAACAATAGATTTGTCAAATAAAATCGATAGACAATCACTGAAACTCATGTCTTTGTCAGCAATGAGTTCACGTCGAAAATTTCTCTCCAATAATTACAACGTCACCAATTGGTGGTGCACACCTAAGTTCGGCTTCTTCTACACCATTGTTGTATGAAGACAACCAATATAGGTTAAACAAACACAGGTCTAACATGTAGTGGAGCAAATCTTCATAATTCAATGAAACGCCAAAAACTCTTACAATCATCATTGAGGCTGGAGGCAGAAAACTTGTACATGAACATAGCAAAGGGGCATCAAATTCCCAAAAGTATATTTATTAAATTCCTAGATATAAATCGGAGAGGATAGCGCCCAAATCTAGAATGAGATTAAGAAAATTCACTCTCAAATAAAAAACTAGACCGGGAGAAAAGAGCTCCCAAATCTAAATCAGGAGAGAAGAAAAAGCAAGAAAAGAACAATAAAATGCAAAACAGAATCAACAAAAGAGAGAGGGGAGGATGAGACTAGGTCAAACCCTCCCATGTTTGAAGGTTGAAGAGGATGATTCAGAAGGAAAATAAGTTCTCAATGCGTCATGTTGATAACTGATTTATGGAATGGGTTATTTGATGGTTTAGGAAATGTTTAATGAGAAAGATGTTTCAAAATGTCATCGCTTACGAAATGAATTTTGAAATAGTGTGAAAAAATGTATTGTGGAATATATATGCATGGTCCCCACCTTTGGCCGACACCTTTAGGAGTTTACTTTGCATAGTGTGCCTATAACATACACTACAAAATTAAAAAGAGAAAAAAAAAACCCACAAAAGTGAAAAATCAAAGATAGAAAAGAAAAAAATAGAAAAAATGGAAAATGGGCTTTGGTTTTAACGTCGATTCCCTTTGGACTACTTGGATTATGAGATCGTTAGCTCGTTTAGTTTTGTGTTCTTTGATTTTGGGCTTTCCAAGTGAATGGCACTATCTTTTTTGAATTAATAAACTTATAATTTAAAAATGATAAGTATGAGGTATATTTGATGTTCATAGCATATTTGATGCATAACTTCGGTTATGGCATTTACTACATTTTATTTATTTAAGAATGATTTGAGAATTGTGTTATAGAATGTGTCGTAAAAGTTTAAATATATGTATTACATTGAGAACTCATTTATAGAATGGGTTCTTTGATGATTTGGGAAACGTTTGATGATAAAGAAGTTTCAAAATATATTGGTTTATGAAATGATATGGCTAACCCAATAACGAAAGTTTCGTAAGGGCCAATGTTCGAGTACCAAGTGCTACGGCACTGAAGTAACCCATGCAAAAAAGATTCCAGAAGATGTTGACCGTAAATGAGAAGATTGATTATGAAAGTAGTTGGGAAAGATGATATCACATCCCAATCCACGAGCATGTGACAACCTTTGTTTACTTGTGGTCATATAAATGTGACGTCCTAGAACGCGTCGTCGATCATTTTTTTTTATCTTTTGATGAAACGCATGTGGAAGTAATAAACAATCCCCAATAAGGATAGTTAGAAAAACCAACCAAAAAACACATTCAATAGTACCACTTTATTTATCTACTGATTAATCCTAGGAAGTTTGCATGTATAGGCTATTACAACTAGCAACCTCCTACAAAGCCAACAAAACTAGCAAGGCTAGGGTTAATCTACTCTTTCCAAAACATAGCAATGAACCGCACTACTTGTCGATTATTCACACTACCGACATGAAAATGATTAAACAACAATGGATAAGATATAAATCTCAGTAAGTAAATATTCTAAACCTTGGTTATAACACCAACTCACCTCAGGATACCTAAATGTACAGTTTATTATTGACAGCAAATTAATAATAAAGCGACTTATGCTTTGCCTTAACTATTAATGTGCATAAGTCCTTAATCATAAATAGTAAATAACAGCCATCGAATGCAATTACAAGCATTCTCACATTGCCATGATATAATTAATTACATGCCAATGTTAATGCATCAAGGAAACCTCGTAATTAGAACACATATCAAATGTTCCATGCATAATGCACTCATGCGTGTTTCAATTATTATAACCCCTCGGGTCACTACCAATAATCATGCTGACAGTCTATCGGTATGACTGAGCATCGTCCCGCCCCACTGGCCACGAGCATCATATGGATCTCCCACCACAAATGGCATTCCTAAACGGAGCATTGGTCTAGCCTCACCCGCAACTCAACATTTGAACTCCTGTTGAACATCCAATAAATTGGGCATCGTCATCCAGCCTTCTGTTGGGTGACAGATTCATTTAATATAACCACACAAGCATCTCAAACTACACAATCCATATTATTTTTTAAATATTAGCTAATGTAAATGTGATACATGCTCAAATAATAAACAACTACCACTTTCATATATAAAAATAGCAGTCAAATAGTCACATGTAGTCACATACATATATTTAATACTTCAAACCTTGCATGCAATCCTTTTTAAAATATTCTCATCCCCATTAAATTGTAAAATCCAATATACAAGCCCGACCCCTCGGGGTTTGCCCTCTATATGCCCACAACAATCCTTTAAAAAGTGATACACTAGATTTCACATAAATCAATTATTTTTTAGGACAAAAAATCATTTGATCAACCTAAAATGTGCTAAAAATATCACCCAAGGTTCAATCAGTAACCATGTATTTTTCCGATAACCTTTCAAATTAATAATTAAAATTATTCATAATTAAATATAATTAATTATTTCCAAAAATAATTAATTAATATAAAACCGAATTGATTATAATCAATTATTCCTAAAAATAATTAATTATTAATCAAGATTAGCTAATTAATTAGGGGTGAGCAATGAAAATTGCTTAAACCGAGACTAGACCTGACCAATCGATTTTGGGTGGTCCTAGGGGGTGTTGGTTTGGTCCTCAGTTCCCATTTTTGGAAGAGGTGGCCGGTTGGTTCGGTTCCTAGTTCCAAGGTGAGAATCAGACCAATAGGATCGGGCCGATCATTTTTATTTATTTTTTAAAAATTTTGAACAACCCTCTAAATTTATTAGACCAAAAGAACAAAAGTGTGAATTGAACTTTTATTGATTTGAGGTTCTACAGTTTTTCTTTTTTTTGCTTCTCTAATAACACATGTTTGAACTAGAGGATGTATATTTTTGGAAACTCACATGGACGTTTTTTTTTTCAAACTAATGATAACAAGTGATTTGGTTCATTAGGATCGGACCAATTGGTTCAGTCGGTCTAGTCAGTCCCTAGTTCTAGGATCGGTCATACCGGTCCACAGTCCCAAAAATTGGAAACCAATCATCCTAGTCCAGTTCCTAGTTCTTGGATAGGACCAAACTGAATCAGAAACCAATCACCCCTATAATTAATCACCACTTATTCTAGTTAACCACGTTTAACTAAAACTAAACAAGATTAGTAAAACTTAACATAACTATAGTTAACCACTAATCACACATACTAAGCATGATTAATTAAATTAACCCTACTAAACATGGTTAGCTAAATTAACCATTAACTAAACATGGTTAGCTAAATTAACCATTAACTAACCAAGGTTAGTTAAATTAACCAATCACTAACTCTAATTAATTTTAATTAACCTTCTAATCTATGTTAATTTAATCTAACTATCCTTAAAACAAGTTTAATAGACTAATCGAAGGATTATGGCGTTAACTCACCCAACAAAAATTCCAACGACACAAGCGCGGTGACGATGGCGTGAGGAATGCGTGGGTACCTCTACCGCATCGAGGCAAAGCGGCACAAAAACGGGTCTTGGCTAAGGGAGGTTCGGTCAAGGAGAATCGAAGAAGAGGGAGATAGCGGCGAGGGCTCCAGGTGGCTAAGGTGGCCGGGCGTGGTCGGCGGCGGTCTGGCGGCTCCAGACAGGCGGTCAGCAACTCTAGCAATCGGGCGGAATGGCTGGGTTCTGGTTCGGCAAGGGTCGAAGAGAAAAAAACAGAGAGAGAGCGAGCAGCTGAGCTGGGTGCGGTTCAAGCGACTGGCGGGCAGTCGGGCTGCTTGGACGGAGGGTGGAGGGATGGCTGTCGACGGCAAAGATGGCTGGTGATGAGGCGCTGCCCGACTCGGCCAACACAGAACCGATAGAGAGCAAAAGAGTGCACTGAGTTCAAGTGGCTCCAGGCAGGCTCGCGGGTGGTCGGGCAGCTCACAGTGGCCCCTGGCGAGCTGGCGGGGGAGCTGAGGTGGCTTGTGGCTGGTTGAGCTCCGGCGAGATAGAGCAGAGAGCGATAAAGGAGGAGGAGAGAAAAACAGGGGCTGGTTTGTCTTGGGTGGTCAGGCAGCGACGCATTGGCGGTCCAGCAGCTGGCTGACGGAGCGACTGAGCTCTGGTGGATGGTCGGTGCAGCTGGCTTGATCAGAATGGAAGCAAGGCAACATCAACAGCAGCGGTCGTCGGACGATGAAGGCGAAGAAGAAGAACGTGTGGTGTGAGGGAGAGGCCGAGCGCGCAGAGAGAGAGAGAGAGAGAGAGGGAGGGAAAGGATGGCTGCAGACCATCACTCATCCAGTCCCCAAAATTTTTTGTCCCTTTCTCTTGAATGTCAAGGGCATTTTGGTCTTTTCCAATATTTGGCACGCTTCTTCCCAAATCGCCCTTGTCGGAAATGAAGAACCGGCGTGTGTGGGGTTTAAATTTTTGAACCGTTAATCCTTTTTCCGATGTTCCCAAGTGAACCGAAAATTTGGAAATTGATGAAGCAAAATTGCCGGAAAGTTCAATAAACGAATTTGGATCAAATTTATGACTAAATCAATCAATTGCAACTTTAGTAATCTCAAACTAACAAGCAGCTTTTAGGAGTTACGTGTATTTAAACCGTGATTAAAATAATATTAATTCACCTTTGTGCAAACTCGAGCTAGCGAGGGACCGATTATTCGACCCTCGTTAATCCTTATGGTCAAATCATCATCCATGGTCGAGCTGTCTAATCGTATGCGCACTTGAATCCTTGGTAGTTTTTCTCATTTAGTTAATACTTCATGAGTGATCAGTTTAGAGCAAGACTTAACTAATAGTGCATTGATGAAATGTTCATTATACAATCCAAAATAGGTTGAAGATTCAGAACGTCATAGATGACATACTTTGTGTTGACAACAAAGAAAAACTTTTTCACTCTTGTTGATGCTTCTCGTCGATCATATCTAATGCTCATGTGAAAATACAATCATCCGAAGAGAAAAGTTCTTAAATAATTTGGTAAGTGTGAAGTTCAAGACAAATATACAATAATTAGACAACCCAATGAGCGTATCTAAGGCGATCTTATGTTGTCAAAAAGTAATGTCCAAGATAGTTCGAACTATTAAAAAATCTATAGTTTAAATTCCACGATTTTATGCTCAATTTATAATTTGATAATGATGACATAAAACTAATTTATGATCCCTAAGAATTTTATTCTACAAGCAACTCGACTTGCGTTCCTTAAGGGCATTTAATCAAACACTACTATCGTGACAAAATCAATGGAAATATGAAAAAAGATTACCCAACATCTTCGATGCTTAAAATGAGGAATACATATCGCTTATGTATGAGTTGGTCCATGCGCGATTGATTTTTTACTGTTTTTGCTTTTGCTATTGAAAATTGACAAGAAAGGTTGGCTGGGATCGGGAGAGATAATTCTGCCACTTAGAATAATATATCAGATCTGATCATAACATAGATCGAAATAAATTTCTTTTGCATTCCTTTTAATAACGAGGAAGTTTCTCTTAACCAGACAACTCTATTGTTTATGAAATGCTCTGACTAGCTTCATTGACCAAGGTGAATCAATAGTTGGAGGTGACTTAAATATGAAATTGTTTACTTGGTTTTTGGTAATCTATGAATCAAACGGGTGGTGCCCAACCGTTCACATAAACCAAAAACCTAGAGATATCTTCCTAGATCCTGGCCCGTCCTAATATGCAATCACGGCGATTGGGCAAATGCGACTCTCAGATGGGTTCCACATGCTTCACAGCTACGATGGATAGGGTCCATGTAGACCTGAATCCAAACAATAATTCTCCCCAAAACCTATGGAGAGCAGGTTAACTTAATTTTTCATCTATATTAAAGCAATTTGCCCATAAACAAATTTGGAAAGACCGGCATGGTGCAAATTAATGAATGACCCATAAAGACAGATCATCGACTTAGCCTCCAACAGTCCCTCATTGACTTGACTTCGCCAAAGAGCACAACAATGCATACATTTTCTTAGATTTTGAAATTTTTGTCCTTCTCCTCTTTTTCCAAGAGCCTATTTTGTGCCAGTCAAGATGTAACATGGTCAGTTTGATTGGTCATTTTAGAAGATTCTGATTTACTAGCAGATTTAGGACTCGATCATTGCTGAGCAGAAAAGAAAATTAAAGACTTGGTCGCTTCTTATTTCTGATCTTTATAGTGTTAGTAGTCTGATAGTGGTTTGAGTTCTCAGCCATCGCCACAAAGCAATCGCATATACAAAATAGACGAAGTAGTGCTAGGGGAATCTATCGTATGACGTAAAGGATTGTATATTCAAACTATATTAGCTGAAAGTAAGTTTTTTTCTCTGAAATCACTTTTACCTTGATAATCAAGAATAATTTTTTAATAGATAACTTTTCTATTCCTTCCGGACCGCGTAATGAGGAACTTTTTCCTTAATAAGAATAAACGTAATTGCTTGGACAGCGAAATCTCCTTTGCTCCCGGGATTTGCCAATAAACATCAGGTGTGATTATAATCCTAACAAGTTTTCCTCACTTACTCCTATTTTCTTCGAGTGAATTAAGATAATAACGATGCATCATTTCTTGCCCTCTCAAAATCTTCATTTTTCCGAGTCTTTGGAACTTGTAACCTGCAACTTCAGCCATATCAATGCTAAGACCATAAAGTGAAATTTAAGCAGCAGTCAGTATAAAAAAGCAATGTTTGCGTAAAGAAATAGGAGCCAATCAGTGCAGACCAATTTGGTCTTTTCTTGGAAGGAATGTGTTAGGGTTTAGAAATGGCCGTCTTTCCGTACTATACCGTTCCTTCCCCTACTTAGTATCACGCCCCAAATCTCAAGCATGTGATAGCTCCTATTCATTTTGGTCAAATAAATGCGACGTCTCAAGACCATCGGCAACCATTTTCTTTTTTTTATCTTATAATTATGAACATGCAGAAACAAATATTAACCCCAGTCAACAATAACAACAGGGATAGCCGAAAAGACAAACAGTTCAAAAGCAACCTTGTCATTTTATTTCCTAACTAGATTAACCCTAAGAAACAGTTACATGTACAACCCTATAGGTGGATATTGTTCCAACAACCAACCAAAAAGATATAAGGGCAAAAGTGTCAATCCACTTCATCCCTTATCCTTGGAGGTCGAGGCCTGTTAGTACAAAAAGTCCGCAATCAAGCACATCTATCAAGGACCTGAAAATGGTCAAACCATAATCAATGAGATAAAATCTTAGTAGGTTAAAGCGCTAAGCCTCGGCTACGGTACCAATTTGCCTCGAGAGTACCTAATAAGCACATTTCTCATAACAACAACCAGCAATCAAATCATTTCACTGGCAACCTTACCTTGCGGTTGCACATACCTTGAATAATATTAATCATTTGTGCCATACATAAGGCAAATAAATAATCACATAATTAGAACATCGCAGATGTAACATCCCATACACATAACGGTCATGCATGTTCCAATTATATATCTCCCTGTATAAATACGAATTAAGGCTCTACCTTTTCTCCATGTAAGCACGCATCAAGGCACAACCACCTCAACCTCCCCCCGTAAGTACACCTCAAGGCTTTGCCTTTCCCCACGTAAATGCGCATCAGGGCACAATCTCCTCTCCTTACGTAAACACGCCTCAAGGCTTTATCTCTTCCCCGCGTAAATATGCCTCAGGTCACACTCTCTACCCTGCGTCCGTACGCCTCAGAGTTTAATTATACATCTTCCCGTAGAAACACGCATCATGGTTCTACCTTTTTTCCCTATTATAACCACGTATTAGGGCACAACTACCTCAACCTCCCTGCGTAAGTATGCCTTAGGGCTCTATCTTTTCCTTGCGCAAATGCACATCAAGGCACAATCCCCCCTCCTCGCGTAAACATGCCTTTGGGCTCTACCTCTTCCCCGTGTAAATACGCATCAAGGCACACCCCCCACCCCACATTGCCTCAAGGCTTAAATGGTCGCATGAGCACACAATCACATAAATTCACATAATTCTCAAGGCACTTGTAACACAATCCACATGGGATGTGCATAAAGTTTCACACATAATGCAATTAATGTCCAACATAATATCCATCAATTGTTACATTGCAATAATCCGATAGTTAATTATTCCCGTAAATCAAATTTCACCATAATTAATTATTATGCAAACAATTAATTTATGCGCAGGAAATTATCCTAATTAATTATTATCAAAATAATTCATAATCACTAAAATAATTAATCGCAATTAATTATCTCAAACAATAATTTATTATTATAAAAATAATAAATCAATATTTAATTATTTCTAAAATAATTAAATATTTTAAATTAAACTAACTTGTTTAGTTAGCCCAAAGTACGATTAATATATAGTTATTTAACACTAAGCATGATTAACTAACTTAACCACCATTAAACTTAACTAACTGCCTAATCCCGATTAATCCTAATCTAATCTAACCCTAAGTGAGATTAGTGCACTAACCAATGGATTAGTGCCATAACCCACCGTTTAGTGATGGCGGTAGTGTGGTTGCGGTGAGATGGACACATGGATGCCTCCGCGGGTTGAGGCGAGGTGGCATGGGGCTGGATCCCGACTGAGGTGGTTTGGCAAAGAGAGGACCTTGAGGGAGAGAGAGCATGGCGACATCAATGATTGCTAAGGTGGCTTGCAAACGGCTCTTGGTGGCGGTCCAAGGTGGTCGAATGGCGGTGAGGAGCGGCTCGACGGCGATGGTGGCCGTCTCAACCCAAACCAAAATTGAAGGAGGGAAGAGGGAGTAGCAATTCAGGTTCGGCAATTGGGTGGCTTGGCTAGCTGGTCAGGTGGCTCATCAAGGCTCTGATAAGAAGCCGATGAGTAGTAGATGGTCTGGCGTGTAGTTGGCGATTGGCCAAGCTGTGGGGGTAGCCAAAATAGAGGTAGCGCAACTACTGTTGCTGGTGAATAGAGGCAGAGGAGAGAAGAAACATGGGCTGGTTCGGTCGTAGGCGGCCAGGTGACGACATGTCAACGAGAAGGCAAAGGCTGGTCGGTGGTGGGCATGGCCTGGACAAAACAGTAGCACAGCAACAACTCCCCAAAGGAAGACGAAGAAGAAGAATAAGAAGAAGGGGAAGAAGGGTATGTTTGGTAACGTGCCTATTTCTCTGTTTTTCTGTTCTTTTGTTCCCCATAATAGAAAAACAACAGAAAACCATTTGGTAACGTCAATTGATTTTTCTAATCCCTAGAATAAAAAGTTGTTCTCGAGAATAGATTTGGAGTAGAAATAAGAAGTAGAAAAAAGTAGCTTCTTATTTCTAGAAACAATTTCTAGAAACTATTCCTTAGGTTACTCATGACCAACCACAGCCCGTTGACCTCCGACCATCGTTGACCACTAGCTGTTGGCACTGTCAACCGGTGGCCCAGTGTCCAGCAACCCGCAACTAGGGTTCGGCGTTCAACAACGGCAGCTCGGCGCGGCGGCGGTAGTGGTGGAGGCGGCGTCCAACGACTGTCGACCGACGATCGACAGCGGCTAAAGATCGACGACCGACGGCTACCCGCCGATTGGTGGCCGTCGGTCGCTAGCCGTCACTAGTCGCTGCTCGCCTCCCACTGCTACCATCGAGGAAAAAAGAAATAATTTTTTTTATCGGTACCAAATGTATTTCTATTCTTTTTCTATTTCAAGGATAAGAAATTTTTGTAGTTAGCAAATACCATATTCTATTAAAAAATTGTTCAAGAGAATAGAAATTATTTCTAGAAGTAAAAATGTTATTAAAAGCACCCGAAGACAGCAGCACGCTGATGTGAGGGAGGCGAGAGGGAGAGAGAGAGAAGAAGAAAAGTAAAAAAGATGGGGTAAAGGACAGAGGAAAAGATGGGGCAGGTGAGGCGCGCTACAGAGGAGAGAGAAGCATGTGGGGAAGGAGGAAAGATGGAAAGGGGGAGGGAAAAGAAAAAGAGAGAAAAGAAAGAGAGAGAAGGGACGTGCGGTAGCCAAAAATGAGGAGAAAAGGCGCACGTGAGGAGGGGGAGGGGGAAAAGAAGAGCAACCAAGTCTCGAGTTTAAATTTTCAGTCCAATGATCCTTCATCAATGATCCCGAGTAAATTTCAAAAACTAATGAGTTTAAAATCCAATAATTTAATCCCGACATCTCGAAAAGTCTGATAATTGAATTTGGATTAAAATCATAGCTAAGTTTGTCAATTGTAACTTTAGTATGTATCGTACTAATGGACGGTTTTTAAGAGTGACGCGTGTACATGAGTTCTTAATAGCCTTTCCCCTTCTATTAGTATCTGGTGAGTGATCAGTTTAGAACGAGACTTAACTAATAGTACATTGACAAAATAATCATTAATATAATCCAAATTATATTGGAAATTCAGGACGTCACACTTAGCCAAGTATTATGTTCTTGTTCAAACCGTCGGTGGACTCAATTATACTTGTTCAACATTGTCGATACTCAATTATACTTGAGCATCGACAATGTTGAACAAGTATATCTTCTCCACCTAAATTATGAAATAGGTTACAAGGCTTCTTCCTTCTCCTTCTTCCCTCGATGACGAGATTGGTTTTGGTGGTGCTAATCATTTATTTACGTCATTGGTAAAATTTCAAAGGGGTAGGTAATTTACTGTCTCCTTGAAATGTTGGTAATTTTGTGTAGAGTTGGTAATTTATTACCAATTTACCTAATAAGCAAGTTATCGGTAGTATTTTTTTTTTATCACCAAGATTGGAAATTTATGATCAGCATCGAAATTCAACTGATATGGAATTTTCCCCTTTTTTTAGCTGGCGGGACCTTAAACTTTTGCATGTCTATCTGAAAGTGAAATCGCATCACAACTTTATTCAACATGGACGAAAGGTTGAAAATAATTAGGAGCTTTGTTCCCCAGGGTGCATTCGTAACTCTAAAGTAATCCACACTGGATTACTTTAGAGTTA
The DNA here is from genome assembly GCA_014182895.1 of Angophora floribunda. NCBI lineage: Eukaryota > Viridiplantae > Streptophyta > Magnoliopsida > Myrtales > Myrtaceae > Angophora > Angophora floribunda. The sequence continues at coordinate 12,739,503 of CM024715.1, forward strand.
CGAATCCTCAAGATGCTACAAGCCACTTCGTATATATCAGCGGGATGATTTCGAAGCTCTTTCTAATTGGCATATAAACAGCATTATAATACTTAAGTCAAACCCCGATACTGAACCAGAGAAAATTTGAAAAGGGAACTATTCAAACACTATTTTGTTTTTTTATACAACACCACCAACAAAGAAAGAACTAAAACAAACGGTCTATAATTGGCTAGTGGAAGGGCAAGTCCCCCCCTATTTGTTAAGGTTGAAGAGGGATGGGTAAAGATAGACTTTCATGCAGGTTGTATGTTCGAGTCATTGGCCTCTGCATGTGTAGCTAGAAATTGTTGCGGAGATGATGCCAGAAATTGCTGCCTTCACCATGATTCACAATGTGCTAATGGCTGCACATCTGAAAATGTAGTTACACCTGTGTCCACGAAAGACTTGCCAGATGCAAAACGAGAGTCACGAGATTCAGCGGCCTCGATCTTTTCTTGATTTCGTTGGAAGCTTGAAGAGCTCCGGAGCTTCATTATTCCCTCCAACGCCATAGCCACTTCTTTCATCGTTGGCCGGTTCCTTCCAATCGAGCTCAAGCACCTTCTTGCGAGGTCAGCAACAGCCACAATCTCTTCTTTCTTGCCTTCCTCCATAACCCGAGCATCAACAATATCCAACAAACAATTCTGCTCCATTGACATTACGAAATAGTCCGCAAGGCTCCTTTCTTCTTCTGCCCTAAGCAAAGAGATTGGCATTTGCCCTGTTAAAAGTTCAACAAGGACCACTCCAAAGCTGTACACATCGCTTTTGTCTGTGAAATGACCTGTTTTGAAGTACTTGGGGTCCAAATATCCAAAAGTCCCTCGCACCAATGTGGTTACATGAGTTTGGTCGAGGGATACAGACTTGGAAATACCGAAATCTGCAACTTTAGCATGATGTTTCTCATCCAAGAGGATATTGGTGGACTTGATGTCACGATGATAGATGGGTATAGAAGCTGCTGAATGCAAGTAGAACAAGGCTCCAGCGATTTGGGTTGCAATTCGTAAGCGTGCCTCCCATGATGCGAGAAGGTCTTCATTTGGGTCTTGCAAATACCTGTAAAGAGTCCCGTTTGGTATGAACTCATATACTAAAAGTGGCATATCAATTTCCAAGCAGCACCCCATTAGCTTAACCACATTCCTATGATTGATTTGCGAGAGAATGATGACTTCATTGATGAACTCTTGAATGTTTTCGTTGTCAATCAGCTTTGATTTCTTAACAGCAACTATTTTTCCATCGGCCAGCATCCCCTTGTAAACAACACCTTGTCCACCTTGGCCGAGTATCCTATTCTTATTGAAACAGTCAGTAGCCTTCTCTAAATCCTTGAAACGGAATAATTTGCTTTTCGCAACATTGCCTTCATTTGATGACAATATATGTTGTTGCAACAAGAGACCCCACTGCGTCTTGAAGTACTTCTCTTTTTGCTTCGTTTCTCTTCTTTTCTTGATGACTTTATATAACCACCGAGAGAGAAGCAACACATTCACTAATCCTCCAACGACCGCTCCAAAGACTGCAGTACGGAAATTTAGCAGGGTATAGAGCCATAAAAAGCATCTGCTGTTAAGAATGTATACCGTTGTGCTAATCTATCCATCTAGGAATAGAGTAATTTGGAAGCAGGAAAACTATTAATCTCACATTAAGTCATGGATATTATTTCCTTTGGCCAAGTAGCAATTGCTTCCCATCGTAGGAAGCCATCAACTATATATGGGTTGGATTATGAAATTAGGTTTTATTAAGGAAAGCTTTTAGCAAAATTTAACGTAATAAAATGAACTAGATGTCGTGTGAACCATCTACTCAAAATGATCATTGATTTTAAATGGTACCGTATTTCAGTATCACTCTCACTAAACTTATGTCACCATCGATACCACGAAAGAAGTCCATCATATAGATAAACAAAAGTCTATTTCCAAGGAAAAATAATCATCCTATGCAAATAACATAGCTTGGAAATCGAATTCGACACTTCAATCAAATCATGATACGTGGAAGGGGAAAATTACCAAAACAATCCTAAACTTGTTGCAATTTTTTTAATTCAGTCCTACACTTTTTTTTGGCTAATTCAGTCATAAACCTTTTGCAATTGTGTCAATTTAGTCCATCCGGCCAACTTTGACCGGGTGGCGCTAACATGGACATTGATCAGTGCTGGTGCCAGTAGCTAACGTTGACATGGCAATATTTTAATCATATTTTATTTTTTAAAATTTGTTATTACTTTTTTTCATCTCTCTCTCTCCCCCTTCCTCCTTCCTTTGGTTGCCAACGACTAGCCGGAGGCAAGGCCGGCGAGGGACCTCACCCGCTTCAGGGAAGTTGAGCTGGCAAGGCTCACCGTTGCCAGATTTGGTGAGGGTCGAGCCTCGCTGGTCATGCAGGCAAGGCGCAACCTCACCAAAGGCCGCGAGGTCGAAGGCCACGACCTTACGCGGGCTCTTGCAAGGGTTGCTAGTAGCTGGGTGAGGCTTGCCCTCATCGTATCTAGCGAGGGAGAGCCTTGCTAACCATGGGTGCACAAAGACGGAGGAGGGAAGCATGGTGCTGCAATTGATTTTTTGGGGAGGTGGATAACGAATTGCCCATGGCTGGCGATGAATTTAGCAAACCATCGATGAAAGTGAAAAAGTTCCTACCAGCATTCATTTGATTATGATTGTCATAATCCAAATTCAAATATGACGAGAATAAGTAGGAACCTTGAAAAGTACAAGTATTTTCACAATTGTAAAATATAAGTGCGCAAAGAAATTGTTGAGGTTGTTTTGATAGATAATATCAATTGAAACTTATCAATATCATTCACCAAGTGAATGGACAATCAAGTTAGAACCAAGGGTAAGATAAAACTTATTTCTATACCTTTTCTGAACATAATTTATGCAATGCTTGCTTTTTCTAGCAATGCTAAGAGCATGAAGTGGTCTAACGTTCTAGGTTAAAAGATCTACTTACCAACAAGAATGAATTTAGCTGTCTTTCTACCATCGACACAGTCATAGTCGCCCTCTTTGTTCACACAGGTCCCGCCCCTCCGGTGGCATATAGTTGAATTTTCGCATTCGTTAATATCTGATGACAGATGGTAAAAACCTATTAGCTCTTTAAGAGAAATTAGCAAGAGCAATTGGTGGGATTTCCTCATAAATTGTTCATTCAATGGCGAATACTATGTTTGTGAAGATAGGACTTTCCCATTCAATTTTGTTTGAAAGTGCATTGACTTCGTATAACCTTGGGTAGAAAAACCAAAAAAGAAGGCAGAAAAGCGTGTATGGGATCATTAGACAATGAGAATGCAAAATATCCGGGAATGAACAAGCCCCTTCCCCGTATGGTGCCCTTTAATACGGAATGTGATAACATGAAATATATGTTACCTTGGCATCCTTGCAAAATATAAGCGTTACCAGCATAGCCACCGTAGCAATAGCACTGCATGTATGGCAAGTCACTCATGTGACAATCGAAATTAGAATTGAATGAGCTTTGGATAAGCTCAAGGGAATAGTCGGTATTGTTATGGATCCCCCATTCCAACACCACGGGAACCGCATCATTCAATCTCAAATCATATAAACCTGTAAGGTTTGAGAACCATGATCTGTCTGCCAAGAAAGCGTACTTGCACCCCTGTTGTCCACCTTTGATATCCACCCCAAAGGCCTGAAGATTTAAGGGGAGCGTAGTCTGGCAGCATCCATCCATCCCGGAGCAGGCACCATGCCAGCTAAAGTTTGTGTTAGTTCCAGCACATTTCGACCTGCAACCGGTCGATGTAAAGGCTATACCAGCTGACTCAATACTAGTCACTGTTGCCAAGGTGTCACAACCGACTAATGTAAAGACGTTCCATCTCTGGGAGAAGACAAAGCTACTTCCTTCTAAATTCACTTGGTCACCAAGTTCAATGCCCTGGCAGCTTTCATTTGTGAAATTTAGTGGAAGACTGACATTTATTGTGCCACTCCCGTCTGAGAAAGTACTGAAGAGAGAAATATTGAGAACTTTCAATCCAAACTTATGTAGTATGGGAACCGTGGGGTTTTGCTGGCAGACAATCTCATACCAGTCATCCAAGAAACACCCTCTTTCTATTCCGAAGGGGAAGGGAATGGTGACGTTTCCGCACTTTTCAGCACATCGAGGCTTTGCAAGTCCTGTTGCGGCTCCTGATGCTCGTACCGTGAGGGAAACCAGAAGCAAAAGAATTTGAAACACCGAGTTTGATATGATTTTCATGGTTTGTATGTGCATGGACCTAAACCTATGGAGCAAGGTGAGTAGAGCTGAGTCCCTTGATATTGTTATTTCAGTGGAAGAAGGGAAGAATATATATGTACTATAGTCATAATTTATTCAAGCTCTTTAACTACCTAGGTTCCTGGGTGTATCTTGGAACCAACAAGATATCCCGGATCCAATTTTTCGAAGCTGGTCCTTAGTAGACAATTCCTGGTTCTAGGGTGAAAACTGCCCACCCGAACCATGCACAACCTAAATTTGAGGTTCTACTTTTTTCTTTTTTTTGCTTCTCTAACAACACATGTTTTAACTAGATGATGTATATTTTTGGAAGCCCACATGGATATATATATATATATATATATATATTTTTTTTCAATGTAATGATAACAAGTGATTTGGTTTATTGTGATTGGACCTATTGGTCCAGTCAGTCTAGTCAGTCCCCAATTTCAGGACCAGTTGTTCTGGTCCACAGTCCGAAAAATTGGAAACCAGTCATCCTGGTCTAGTTCTTGGTTCTTGGCTAGGATTGGACCAAATTGGGAACCAACCACCCCTATAATTAATCAACACTTATTCTAGTTAACCACATTTAATTAAAACTAAACAAGATTAGTAGAAAATTAACTAACATAACTATAGTTAACCACTAACCACACATACTAATCATGGTTAATTAAATTAACCCTATTAAACATGGTTAGCTAAATTAATCATTAACTAACCAAGGTTAGTTAAATTAACCAATCACTAACTCTAATTAATTTTAATTAACCTCCTAATCTATGTTAATTTAATCTAACTATCCTTAAAAAAAAGTTTAACGGACTAATCGAAAGATTATGGCATTAACTCACCTGACAAAGATTCCGACAACACGAGCGCAACGTAATGGCGAGAGGAACGCGTGGGTACCTCCTGTGAATGGAGGCAAGGCGGCACAAAAACAGGTCTCGACCAAGGGACGTTCGGCCAAGGAGAATCAAAGAAGAGGGAGACAGCGGCAACGGCTCCAGGTGGCTAGGGTGGCCGGGCGTGGTCAGCGCGGTCTGGCAGCTCCAGACGGGCGGTCAGCAACTCCAGCAACCGGGCAGAATGGCTGGGTTCTGGTTCGGCGAGGGTCAGAGAAAAAAACAGAGAGAGAGTGAGCAGCTTAGCCGGGCGGGGTTCAAGCGACTGGCGGGTGGTCGGGCTGCCTGGACAAAGGGCGAAGGGATGACTGCCGACAGCAAAGATGGCTGGCGGTGAGGCGCTGCCCGACTCTGCCAACACAGAACCGATAGAGAGCAAAAGGGTGCACTAAGTTCAAGTGGCTCCGGGCAGGCTCGCGAGTGGTCGGGCGGCACGCGGTGGCCCCCGGCGAGTTGGCAAGGGAGCTGAGGTGGCTTGTGGCTGGTTGAGCTCCGGCGAGACAGAACAGAGAACGATAGAGGAGGAGGAGAGAAAAACAGGGTTTGGTTTGGCTCGGGTGGTCGGGTAGCGACACGCTGGCGGTCCAGCGGCTGGCTGACGGAGCGGCTGAGCTGCGGTGGATGGCCAGTGTAGCTGGCTTGATCGTAACGGAACAAGGCAACAGCAACAGCAGCGGTCGTCGGACGATGAAGGCGAAGAAGAACGTGCGGCGTGAGGGAGAGGCCGAGCGCAGAGAGAGAGAGAGAGAGAGAGAGAGAGAGAGGGAAAGGATGGCTGCAGACCATCACTCATCCAGTCCCCAAAAATATTTGTTCCTTTCTCTAAAATGCCAAAGGTATTTTGGTCTTTTCAAACATTTGGTACACTTTCTTCCTAAATCGCCCTTGTCAGAAATGAAGAACCGGCACATGTCGGCTTTAAATTTTTGACCCGTTAATTCTTTTTTTTGATGTTTCCAAGCGAACCTAAAATTTGAAAATTGACGAAGTAAAATCACCAGAAAGTTCAATAAAAGAATTTGGATCAAATTCACGGTTAAGTTAATCAATCGCAACTTTAGTAATCTCAGACTAACAAGTGGTTATTAGAAGTTACGCTTACTTGACTCGTGATTAAAATAATATCAATTCACCTTTGCGAAACTTGAGCTAGTGAGGGACCGATTATTCGACCCTCATTAATCCTTATGGTCGAATCAGCATCCATGGTCGAGTTGTCTAATCGTATGCACACTTGAATCCTTGGTAGTTTTTCTCTTTTAATTAGTATCTCATAAGTGATCAGTTCAAATTGACACTTAACTAATATTACATTGATGAAATATTCGTTCATACAATCCAAAATAGGTTGAAGATTTAGAACGTCATAGATGACATGGTTTGTGTTGACAACAAAAAGAAACTTTTTCACAGTTATTGATGCTTCTCATCGAACACATCTAATGCACATGTGAAAATACAATCATCCGAAGAGAAAAGTTCTTACTTAAATGATTTGGCAAATGTGAAGTTCAAGACAAATATACAATGATTAGACAACCCAGTGAGCGTATCTAAGGTGATCTTATGTTGTCAAAAAGCAATGTCCAAGATAATTCGAACTATGAAAAAATCTATAGTTTAAATTCCACGATTTTGTGCTCAATTTATAATTTGATAATGAAGACATAAAACTAATTTATGATCCCTAAGAATTTTATTCTACAAACAACTTGACTTGCGTTCCTTAAGGGCATTTAATCAAACACTACACTATCGTGACAAAATCAATGGAAATATGAAAAAAGAGCACCCAACATCTTCGATGCTTAAAATGAGGAGTAAATATCTCCTATATATGAGTTGGTCCATGCGCGATTGATTTTCTACTGTTTTTGTTTTTGCTATTGAAAATTGGCAAGAAAGGTTGGCTGGGATGGGGAGAGATAATTCTGCAACTAGTGGGGTTCTTTGATGTTGATACATCACCTAGTGAGGAGCTAAGCAGCCGGAGCATCGCCAGCCGGCAACAATCCCTCTATGCCATCAACAATTCAGTGTGACCTTCAGGGAAAAACCGGGCGGGGAAGGTGGATGCAAGTTCGCCTTCTTTTAGGGAAGGGAAACAGCTTTCTTATTTTTTTCTTCCCAGCGAGTACAAATCTAATCGAATCGCAAAAGCTGGTGCACTGCATGACTGATGGAAGTTTTGCAACAATCGAATTGAGGGCAAGTATTCAAGTTCTCTAGATGAACTGAAATCATGGCATCATGCTCAAGCTAGATGATAGCAATTTGCATAGTATTTCCAAATTGGCACATACACGGTAAGATAATGCCTAGCTAATTACAGGACTAGAATAAACTCGGGATTGTCATGACTTAACAGTTCATTAATCCCAAACACTAAGAATAAGCTCATTACCAATAAGCAATAAATAACTAACCAAAATTCTCCTAGACAGGAAATTATTCCTGATCATCCCTGTCCGCGTTTCCAAAGGAAGTGACATGCTGAGCAATTGTAATCCAATCTTACTCAAGTATGGGATCCGTGTCTCCATAATTTAGCCAATCTTTCAGTAATTTTCCGATATTTTGAATTTAACATGATGAGATTTGAAGATATTTTCTTTTGTTCCCACTTAAGTGTCCTTTCAGAAAGGTTCTAAATCATTTTCAGATTGGAGGAGTTTGAGGACACGTTTATGACCCGCTCTCATTTTTTAACTTTTCTCTCGTTTTGGAAAAAGCAAACCACTTTCCACAACAAGAATCTCTTTTGAATGGCATAATCATCGGACCAATTCTTCCAACGACAGCCAGGACTTGTGGTTTTTGACTAATGGAATTGATGTTGGCATCTTTTCAATCTAGAAAAGCGAAAGAAAGACACTTTCATTAAAGCAAAAGTGATTTCTTTCTAATTTCTTTAATCGCAGTGCAGTGTTCAAGTGTCGTAATCCATTTTTATAGGAAAATTATAAAAAAATCATAAATATATTGTAGTTGTAACAATTCAATCATTTTTTTTTTGTCAATTCAATCCTAAACATTTTGCAATTATACCAATTTAATCTATTTAGCCAATTTCAGCTGGTCGGCACTTACGTGGACACCGACTGGCATTGGCTATCTAACTAACGCTGATATAAATAATTTTTAATAGTATTATTTTTCAAAATTTTTATTAACTTTTCTTTTTCTTTTTCTTTTTGCTTTTCTTCCTTTTTATGCTTTTTCACCCAACATGGCCGGTGAGCAAGGGCCACAAAGCCCTCGTCAACTGTCAACTGTAGTGAGGGTTGCGGCCCTCGCCCAAATTCTAAGGGCTGCCGGCAAGGCGGCTTCACCTAGATCTGAGCTAGGCTAGCCTCGTCATCGCCTTTCCGGCTACAGGCGAATGTGATCTTGCTCGTGGTTGGCAAGGCCAGATGAGTTGAGATCCTCACCAGCAACCAATGAGGGCTTCGCGGCCCTCACCCAATGGCTAGTGAGCCTTGCCAGCCATTGTAAGAGAAGAAGCAAAAGAAGGAAGAAGGTAAAAAATAAAGGAAAAAGAAAAAGAAAAGGAAAAATCAAAATCAAAATCAAAATCAAAAATTGAAAAAAAGATATTACTAAAAATTGTCCATGTTAGTGGCTGGTTAGATAGTGGCTGTCGACCAACGTCCATGTCAGTGTCAGCTCATTAGAATTGGTTAAATGGATTGAATTGGTATAATTAAAAAAGATTTATGATTGAATTGGTAAAAAAATGTTTATGATTGAATTAGCATAATTACAACAAGTTTAAGGCTTCTTTTTGTAATTCTACCCCTTTTTAAAATATATATATATTAGGCCTTGCTTAATATTTTTACCCAAAGAAAATTTTTTGGCCAATATCTAAAGAATGATGAGTCACAAAAAGTGGCACATTGTGACCACGAGGAGTCTCCCCCACAACGAAGGACATGATTTTCACGCTTGGTACGTGGATGGACTTTAAATCCATGGAGAAAGGGAATATGGGCTGGGTCCCTGATTTTTCATGTATCGTACGGATAATGTTCCAGCTTTGTTACTTCCTAGCATCCCCGGGGATGCTTCCTTGAGGATAGGAATATCAAAGCTTGAAAGGATGAGGACATCAATTTAAGTTACTGTTCAGTATTGATAACCTCGAACACTCGCTGTTTCTGATTCAACATGAATACTCTCTTTCTTAAAATTATGAATATTAATCTCTGCTCAGCGTTGTTTGGGAAGGAAATTATTCGAAAAAGAAAACACGAGATATTAACATGATGAGGTTTGACGATGCATTCTTTTGCTTCCCATTGGAGAGTGTCCTTTCAGAAGGGCTCTCAAGTCATTTTCAGATTGGGGGACTTTAAAGACTTTTTTTTTGTCTTGAACAGCTACCTCAGGACAACGCTTGAAAGGTACTGAGAAATGTGAACACAGCTTTCGGAGTTGGAAAAATTGATGGTCCAAGACAACTGAACCACGCAGGTGATCTTTGACCCGCACTTGAGGGCATTAAGGCCATTGCAGTAGTGGGATTAGCGGAAAGTCCAAAATAAATTACTTTTCAGAGCCAAATTCTTTGACCGAGAAAAGCAGAAGAAGACTTGGTTTTTACTTGGTTCCGTGCAGATTTCTACATAGAGCCAACCATAATTTAGCTACGGAAATATCGCGGAGCCTGTTATTACATTCGATATGCAGTTGTACCCGTTTTCATATAACTTAGTTCAAGCTTTTTGCAAACCAAGTTCAACCAACTAGAGACTAAACGTGTTCTCATCTTTTTGGTCATTTATAATGTGAAGGGTACATGTTTAATGGGATTTGGAAGATTTGCAAGAATTCAGTGTTTCAGTTGGTGAATTTGGTTTTTTAAGTTCTTTCGAGTTCAAACATTGTCGTCAAGTACCACCCACCTGGGTGGCGTTGCTGGTTCGCGCTCTCTTCCTCTCGTAAAAGGTCGAGAGTTCGAATCACAACTTCGTCATAGGGTGGATTCGGGTGTATGTTAAGCCCCTGCGGAAGGGAGTCCCACATCGCTTGGGAGAAGCCCTCTGGCCTGCTTGATAATCTCCGGGGTTGCCCTCACCTTACAACTGCAGTTTTGGGGCAGAGAACCTTAGTTGGTATCAGATGATTCGGTAGCCTCGAGAGGAGGGAAGTCATCAGGGTGGAACATGCATATGCTGGGTAAAACAGGGGGTGGAACTGGTTGGGATATACAGGTGCTTGGTCCTGGTAAATTTAGAGGACAGGAAGGATTCTTCTTTACCCATTTTTGAATGGGCTTGTAGAAAGGGGAAGTGATCATGGGTTTGGTTGGAGGTTGAGGAGGAGGAGTGATTGGTTTGCAGGGAGGTGGAGGTGAGGTTACCTTAGGAGTTTTGGGTGGTCCATAGGAAACAATGAACTGGTATTTATCACCGTCTTCTCCTAGAGGTCCAACAGTTGGATCTCCATCAAGATACCTTTGATAAAGGGTATCTTTTCTCTTTTTCTTCTTTGAGGAAGAGGGTCTGTCATCTTCATCTTCACGTTGTGTACAGGATGAACAAGCACAATCTGGATCGCCCAGCAGGGTCTTTAAACAGATGAATCGGTTGTCCCTGAGAATAAAAAAAGTGGACAAATCGTTTATCATCTGGTTCGCTTGAAACAGGGTCAGCAGGGCAAGGTGTAAAGTGGAGAATGGTGGGGAAAATTGAGGAAGGTTCCTCTTTGGTTTTGTTAAACTTGATGGCAACGGTACCATCTTTTTTTCTAGTGAACTGTGGTTCACTTGACTGGATCGGTTTACAACTCTGGTGGAGTTTTTCATAGTTGGTTACCCAACTATCAGGGAGGAGCTTTACTAGCTCGCTTCGTGGGATCTGTCGAGGAACATGGATGCAAGATGTCTGGTCATGATCAACAGATATAACAAGAGCGTCTTCAGAGTTTGGAATATTAAGATCGATGGCATGGTTTTGGACACGGTAGATCATTTGGTAATGTAAGGTAGCAGCGATAGATCCAGGAGTTTGAGGAGCTCCAGTGATTTGTAGCTGAACCTTAAGAGCAGTAAGCAGGTTGGGATCTGCAAGAGCAATGTTGAAATTTGGGAAAAGCGTGACAAAAACAGTTCCCGCATTCATGGTAGTCTGGATGGTGCTAACACAAGCTTGCTGATATTCCAAAAATCTGGTGTCTAGCAAGGCTATTCGAGCAGTAACCGGAAGGCCCTTCCGACCATGTCGAGAGTTCGAATCTCAATTTCGTCATAGGATGACTTACCTGGTTGCATGTGTATGGTGGCTAGCACGTGCGACCCCTAGTGTTTACTCCCCTAACTATCGGCGATGTGCGGGGTTCTCTGGATCATTAAAAAAAAAGACATTGTCGTCAAGTTTAATTTTACGATCAAAACCAAATCAACCAAAAAAAAAGATAGAATGTCCCGGTTCAAACCCCGGAGCAGCACACGTGTGCAATGATTCCACTATCCATATGAAAATATCCGTGCATGTCCAGCTTTTGTGATTTTGGGGTGCAAACACCAGATGGCAATCCCTTTTTTTCCATCGTATAAATTGGCTCGGTCACTTATAATTTCAGATTTAACATCAATACGGTTTTTGTTTTTAAATTCTAATGTTTTAGTTTCAAGTGAGTGCAATGTGTTTTTGTCTAGTATAAGTAATTACTTTCAATTGAATCATTTTGGTGAAAATGTGGCAAGAAGCCTAGAAAGTTTAATTAATTAATCTTTTTTCCTGACTTAAGAATAGCAATGGTAAAGCTCTCTAATGTCATTTTTCTTTGAAAGATTTTTTGAAGGTGTTATCTTAGAGTTTGTAGAAAATCAAAAAGAGAAGAAAAGTTGGATATGGAGGACGTATCTCTTGATATATTTAATAACTTTCAATTGAATCATTTTGGTAAAAATGTGGCTAGAAAAAGTTATTATTTACATTTTTTTCTAGTCAGCATGGCAATATTGAAGCTTCTAAAATTATTAAAAAAAATGTTTCTCATTTTTTCTTTTAGAGTTTGTGGGAAAAGAAAGAGCAAAAGAAAAGCTCGACAAAGACGACCACAAGTCAAAGTCGTCACTGACTTCTCCAAAGAGCACCACAGTTCATATATTTCATTAGATTCGAAAGTCGTTGTCTCTATCTCCTTTTTATCTAGGAGCCTTCTTTGTGCCTGCCAAGACGTAACATGCTCAGTTTGATTGGTCATTTTAGAAGATTTCCACACGAATTGCACATTTAGGACTTGGTCAGCTGACTTGAGCCCGTGATACGTCTCTTGAGCATCTGCGTGTAACAAGCTAACTGAATGGTGAAGGCCGATGCAACAAAGATGCCTGTTCGCATGAGTACTCATGTGCTTGATGTATTTTTTTTTATTGATTTGAAATGTAAATATCATTTATAAGATGACATCCAGGAGCTTAGGGGCATTTCCTAGCATTACATAGATAACTAAGAATATGAGAAAATGGAGTGAATAAGTCTCTATATAGTAGCCAAAATTACATTTGTCTAAGAAAGTTTGATACTTTTGTAATATGATGCTCGCCCTTTAACAAGTTTATGAATTTTAGACACAACGATGGGGACATCATTTGACTTGTTTTGGAAACGTCTATAGTTACGTTCCATCCAAATGCAATATATGATTATTAAAAGAGTTACTTTGAAAAGCCTTGCCACCACCACATTTAGGCCTTTGGTAGCCCTGATCATTAATTGGAGTTCATCGTTCTATTGATGTAATTTCTGCAATGATAAAATTGACAACAAGTATATATGGATCTCAAAATGAAGTAAAATGGCCGCATCATGCACGAGCTAGACAATTGCTATTTGGAAAGTATCACGATCATGCCTAGCTAATTACAAGACCTTAATAATTATGGGATAGGTATGACATAACAGTTCATTGATCCTAAACAATAAATAACTAACGAAGTCCTCCTATTAGTAAACAAATAAGTTTTCCTCTCTTCTTTCTTTTGCTCTAAATACCGATTTCCATGACAAACACAACAATATAATCGTAAATGTAAGAGGCAAAACAGATCTTCACCACATCTCGCTAGCTAAGAGTGGCTGCACATCTGATCGGCAGTTGAGGCATTAAGGCCATAGCAGTTGTGGGATTAAAGAAAAGTCCAAAGTAAATGGCCATCGCAGTTGTGGGATTAAAGAAAAGTCCAAAGTAAATGGCCATCGCAGTTGTGGGATTAAAGAGAAGTCCAAAGCAAATGGCTTTTTAGAGTCAAAATTTTCACCGAGATAAGCAGAAGAACCCTTGTTTTGATCGTTGAGATTGGACTTCTTCAAAGGCGCACGGTGCCCCTCTCCCATATAATACACAATCACAGCCATTGGTCAAGTGTGACTATCAGGTGGTGCCCACATAATTACTGATTATGATGGATCAAGTCCATAGAGACTTGTATCTAGGCAAGAATTTTGCGCAAAACCAGTGGAAAATGGGTTAATTTATTTCCCATCTATATAGAAACCAATTTGTATGTGAACAAACTTGGAAATATCAGCATGGTGCGAACCAATGATTGACTTGTAAAATCAATGGTCTTCAACACCGTTATCAAATGAGAGCTTATATTGGAACTGACCATGGACTTAGGATGTGTTTGTTTGGTGAAAAATACCTTTTACAAAAGCGTTTTTCTCATTTTTCAATGTTTGGCTTATTTAGAAAAATGAGTCAACAAAAAATATTTTTCTAATCAACGAAATTTTTTTTTGTTAAAACTTAAATTCAAGAAAATGATTTTTCTTTTGAAAGAATCGGAAAATGTTTTTCAAATATATTGGTTAACGAATTGATTGCTATTGTAAATTTGTATTTTTAAAAATTCGAATTTTTATTTTTTTCAAAAAAATCTATTTTTTTATTTTTTCTTAAAATCAAATTTATTTTAATTTTTTTCTTTTTTGGTTCTTTTCCTTCCTTTTTTTTTTTTTTTCTTTTCTTCTTCTCAGCCCTTCGCCATCTACCACCACGGCTGACTAGCTTGCGACCTTCGGCGGTGAGGCTCAAGCTCCCCCGAGGTTGGCGAGCATCGAGTCTCGACAGATTAGGTGAGCTCGCGACCTCTGGTGGCAAGCCTCCCCAGATCAGGCGAGATCACAACCTTTGACAGCAAGCCTTGCCAAATTAGGTGAGTTCGCAACCTTTGGCAATGACCTGGTGAGGCTCGAGCCTTGCCACCAAAGGCCACAACCTCGGCTGAGGCTGGCGAGCTCACAACCCCTTGTGGTGAGCCTCAAGCCTTGCTAGATTAGGCAATGGCCTTTGGTGGCGGGGCTCGAGCTGGCCCCCATGCGAGCTTGCTGAGAGGAACCGGCGGTGCAGGAAGCAAGCAGATGGAGATGGCTTGTGAGGCAGCCGGGGAACAGGCAGAGGAAGTAGACCGATATGGGGGAGAAGAAGAAGGTAAAAGAAAAAGAAAAGAAAAATAATATTTAATTTACAAATAGTAATTCGAAATAAAAAATAAATATTAAAATATTTGATTTTTTTAAGCTAAGATAAAGTCATTAGATTGAAATCATTTTCCATTAGTGTCCAAACAACGAAAAGCATTTTCAATTATATAACACCAAATAAGGAAAAACTGACTGTTTTTCTAGAAAATGCTTTTTTGAAAAAAAATTTCCTATATCATTAAGTATTCCATGAAACAAACGCACTCTTAGTCTCCAACAACAATAGAATAGAGAATTGATTGCTCCATAGTTAGCTATTGCACTGACAATGACTTTTTTTAGACCACAGGCTTCTTGGTGTTGGGCAGCCACTGAGCTTGGTCATTGGTCTCATTTTCACCCATTTTCCAGGAGATCAATGATTTAGCCATTCATGAGGAATCACAAATCTGTTTGAGGAATTAGTGCAAGACGGGGTTACCTAAACGCCTTTTTCTTCTGTTACTTGTTGACCCTAGCATATCGGAGGATGCTTCCTAATGCAAAATTGTCAAAGCTTCAGATCCTTCCTGTAGTAGAAAATTCTCCATTGAAGTGGTCAGTGGCCCCTATTTTAGCAGCTAAAATGAGAAAAAATTGTTTTGATCTGGTTTGCTTTGATGGCAATTGCGAGGGACTCTTTTTCGGTCTCAGTTGAAGATAAGGGAAAGAAATTTAACTGAAAAAGGAAACACAAGATATTAAGATGATGAAAATCAAAGATATTTTCTTTTGTTCACCATTGAAGTTTCTCCTTTCAAAAAGGCTCTTTAGCCATTCTTAGATCGGAGGACTTTGACCACTCGTTCTTTGTTCTGGACAGCCACATTAGGATAATGCTCGAAAGGTACTGAGAAATGGGATATTTTGAAAACTCAGCTTTCTAAGTTAGAAAGTCGGAAAGTTAAAAGACAATTGACCCGCACAGGAGATCTTTCACCAGCACTGAGGCATTAAGGCCACTGCAGTTGTGGGATTAGCAAAACGTCCAAAGTAAATTACTTTTCGGAGTCCAATTCTTCAACTGAAAGAAGCAGAAGAAGCCTCATTATGACTTGCTTCCACGTAGATCTAGACATCAAAAAATTGCAGAGCCTCTTATTAGGTTCGATACGTGCAGCTGTTCTCACATAATCCAGTTTATGCTTTTTCCGAACCAAGTTCAACCTACACTGAAGACTAATCAGGTTCGGAAGGTTTTGGTCATATAGATTATGGAAGGGTGTAGTTACTTGATGGTATTACAGCAAACGAAAAGAGCAAAGTTGCGCAAATTATCATGCACGTTTAAAGGATTTCTGACGATTTGTAAGAATTCAATTTTTAAGTTTGAGAGTTTGGTTTATTAAGTTCTTTCGAGTTTACAAGCCACACTCAAGTTTTATATTATGATTGAAACCAAATCAACTAGAAAAAACCAAATGTTCAGGTTCAAACCTCATAGTAGCGAACATATGGGGGACATATGGGGATGATTCCACGATCCGTTAACATGTTTGTGTCGTTTCACAACTAAATACAGATATATCAAGTGGGCACACCACACTCGATGGCAACGAGCGAATTCCTTGTCCAGGAGTAGGAAAACAGGCTCCCTTTTATTGAATTCCTAATTTTATTGATAATTTATTTAGGACAGAGGAGTTGGTAATTACTGTCATCGCGGGCTCACCGGCTCACCAAGTCCACTGCACTGGTAGCTTGCATTTGAGTAAAATACAGGAAGACTGACCTTTATCATGCCATCCCCATCTGAACGATAAGTGGGGATTGAAATATTGATAACTCTCAATCTAATCTTATTTAGTATAGGAACCGTATGGTTTTGCTGGCAGACAATATCATACCAGGCATCCAAGAAACACTCTGTTCCTATTCCGAAGGGGAAGGAAATGGTGACGTCCCCGCATTTTTCAGTACAGTTATGCCTTGCAAGTCTCGGTACGCCTCCCGATTTGAGCAGCCAAATGCGACTTTTCTCATTGTTGGGGAGATAACTTTATCAATCATCGTTTTAATGAGAAAGACCTGGAGCGTTACCAAGATGGAAGATGTTTTAGGATTCTTTGTCGTGGATCCCATTAAGCACGTCATAATTGAGATATTTATTCCTTTCCTCACCCGGTTAAAGTTCTTCCTCGTACGTGTCAGGTCTTTTTCAATTTTTCCTCGACCACAATCATTTGAATCCTTCCACGTCCACATTACATTAAAAAATTGTGCCACGTCTTTGCTTATTGCTACATATATTCACATTTTACTGCCAATCTTTCTGTTTAGTATTAACTAGCTCGGTCATTAGCACATTCTGATTTAACATGAATACGGTCTTTCTTTAAATTATGCAAATTAATCTTACTTTAGTATTGTTTAGGTTTGATTTAGAAATTAATCAAAGTTAAACCTCGTTTAGAGCTATAGATTAGTTTCTCAGTATTGTGCGTCTATAATTTGTTAAAAGCTTTCAATTTTGTTAGTTAGATGTAGTCTATTACCCTCGACCTTACTTAGATTGTTGGCAAGGGAAGGGAATGACAATGTTCCCGCAAGATTCGGTACAATTGCCAGGTGTGGTTTGGCTAGTGATGCTTGTATACTGAAGAAAGTAGTTATAACTTACAACCTATGAGCTCTGTCCTATTTGACCATAAGAAGGGAAGAAAGTTAAGGACACGGGCGTGATTTTCTTCAGTTCTGCTAGAGCATTGAAAAATCAAGCTTGATAAGTAGAGGCCTCTTTAATTTAAGCAACCAAGCGCGACCCTAATAATGAGAAAGTCTTCTGTTGTGACTAGAAACAAACTAAGTGCTTGATGGAAATGGGTTGCAACTACACCTCATCTCTCTTCCCATGACCCCTCTCATGGAAACTTTGATCATGCACCTGCCCATTATTTGAAGTGAACATTTGTGCGATTAGAATTGTAACAAGTTTTTTTCCCATTGGATCCCACTTTCCTCGAGTGAATTAAGATAATCACACTTTTCTCACGTGAATCAAGATAATCACAATACGTTTTCTCAATTTCCAGTCCTTTACTTATGTTTCCATGATTTTGCCCTCTCAAAATCTCCATTTCTTAGTGTCTCCAAAACTTGCGACTTGCAACTTCAGCCATATTAATTCTAACAGCATGAACGAAAAGTGAAACTTGAAGAAGGCATAAAAAGCAATGTCCGCATACAGAAAGATGAGTCATCAAGCACTTGATCATTTAGTCTGTAAATATATTTTGCTTTTGAAAACATTAGGGAGAAGAGCCATAACATAAGCCACAAACAAGTAAGTATTTATGAAACAAATGAGCCTCGCGTTTATGAGATACTCCAACTAGCTTCATTGACCAAGGCAAATTCAATGTAGGATGATGATTAATTATGAAATTGTTCATACCTGGTACTTGGTAATACGTGGATGAAATGTGCGTTGCCCAACCCATACACGTAAACCAAAAACCTGGAGAAACTATTGCTTGGATCCCAGGTTATGGACCCGAAATGCAATCATAGCTATCGATCAAGTGTGATTCATAGATGGGGGCCTGCATGGTTAGCACTATGATGGATCGGGTCCATGTAGACCCGAATCTAAGCAAAAATTCGCCCAAAACCTGTGGAAAGGAGGTTAACTTATCTCCTTAAACGTGGAAACCGATTTGCACATAAACAAACTTGGGAAGACCGGCATGGAGGGAACCAATGGATGACATGTTGATAATGGCCCCTCTGGTCTTCAAGACCGTTGTTGACAGAGAACTTATGTTAGAACAGGCCATAGACTTGGTCTGCATAAGTGATGGAATAGAGAGACCACTGCTCCTTAGCTATTAATTCCGCTGAAGATGACTTCCTTAGTCCACAAGCTTCTTAGTAGTGGCCTACTAGTAAACTTGGCTAGGTCAATGGTCTCGTGCTCACCTATCATCCACAAAATCACTAGTTCTTGCTATGTCGAAATGAGAACCTCTAACAAACTTGTCATTATGGGCACTGCTACATTATGTGAAGAGAATTATAAACTGTTAACACGTCAGTGGAGCTATGTTGATAAACCCATCTTGAGGATCTCACACAGTACTAAGTAGTTGTAGGTCAAACCTAATATTTAATAGTGGGTGAATAAAAAGTCGCTTGGCTAATCAATCCTCTATGTTCTTATAATCACCATTCCGAACTCCCGAGCTAACACAAATTCTTTCAACACCTAATAGTTGAAGAGCTTACGAATTGGAAATGGAGAAATATCTCAAGGAAGGACAAGTACAATTATTATTTAACGAAAACTTACGAATGGAGCAGCAAATCAATGGTTTGCCCGGGCTTTTTATCGACGATTCCTATTTCCATATGAAATTTCAGTTCCTTTTCTTTGTCGTTTCTGGTTCGGCATTTGGCGAATCAAAGGCAAATGGATGCAAGAGAGGCCCAAAAAGAGATGCAATATCAAGGTACACACATTCTTTCTCTGCAAAGAAGCGACCCAATTCGAGCTCATCAGCATCTTTACAGCTTGTAAAATGATCTGCTTAGTTCATATCCTTAACGACCAGCCTTTGCTCCTAATTTTTCTCTCTTCTCAATATTTTGCATATCAAAGGCCTGGGCTCCGGCGTCAGAGTGCAGCTTTTGGTTCTTTTCTCGTTGTTGTTGTGCAACGTCATCGAGAATTGAAGATAAATTAAGCTGAAAGAGAAGAACCTTCAACAACAGTGGCCTTTTGCTGCAACGACAGCTATCTTCGCTCGAAGGCAATTTTGAGAAAAGCGAGTTATTTGATTCTATGGATTTAGGGAAAGCAACTGACCAGTTCAACCGAAATGGAATTCTTGGTCAAGGTGGGCAAGGAACGGTTTACAAGGGGATGTTAATCTATGGAAAAATAGTTGTGACAAGAATACTAAAGAGAAAGATGATGGAAAAGTCCAAATGTCAGTGAAGTCCTCCTTCTATCATAAATAAAACCGCCAGAACGTGGTCAAGCTATTCGGATGTTGTTTGGAAACGCAACTCCCACTCCTAGAATATGAATTCATGCCCAATGAGACTCTTTACCAGTATCTCTATGACCCAAGCGACAACTATCCTGTATTCTCGATGTGTGTGTACAGGTTGCAACCGAAGTTGCAGGAGCCCTATCTTAATCGCACTCAGTGGCCTCTGAACCTTTTTGTCATTGAAACTAAAGTCCACACATATATTCTTGAATGAATAACATCGTGCAAAGATAACAGATTTTTGGGACCTTTTTCTATCTCCCTAGATCAAACTCGTGTGAGCACATTGGTGCTAGGAATCCTTTGATTATTTAGATTCAGAGTCTTCCAATCAAATCAGATCACTGACAAAAGCCATACTTACAGGTATGGAGTAATCCTCGCTTTTTTAACCGACAGAAGACGATCTCTTCTCTACGGGTACAAGAAGAAGGAAGAAGTCTGGCAGCCTACATTCTAATCTCTATTGAAGAGAATTGTTTGTTCGACATCGTCAATGATCAAGTTCTAAAGCAAGGTGCGAAGGAAGAGACTGCCTGTTGTTAAACTTGCAAAAAGAGTTTAAACTTGAAGCGAAGGAAGCGACCAGCAATGAAAGAACCAGAATCTAGTTAGAGAAATAGGGAAGCTGCAACATTATTCTTCCTATTCAACAAAATAAAGTAGTGAGGCGATTAGACATAGCGACAACGTCCGCTGAACTGTTGCCATGTCAGATGTTGATTCTGATTCTGAAATAGGTATTGTACGGATGGCTTCTCTAATTATGTGGTCATTCCTATCTTATATCCAATTGATGCATCTTTTGGAACATGAATGAGTAATACTGGGATTGTCATTGCCATATTGAATTATCTCAATGACTGCGACAAATTTCACAATGTATGCTAAATTTCTTTTTAGATAAATGAGAACTAAGGTTTTTCTTTTTTCCATCAAGAAAGAGTCCGAAAAGCAATTTTACAATTTTCTGTCCTTCGACATTTACCCACGACAAAATCCGGATGTTCTTTTTGAAGTAATAACATATAAAATATATATATAGACAGAACTAATTTGCAATGATTCACTACATATGAGTGGTTGCAAGTTTGATAGTGTGGACACCTTAGATTTCAAATGTGTACCACTCACTTTTCTCCTGAGTATGTCCATCCTTGATGGCAGGATTTTCCAGCATTCTGATTCGCTCCAGTTCAACGGCTACTTCTTTCATTGTAGGTCGCATCTTCCCATGTAACTTCAAGCACCTTCTCGCAAGGTTAGCAAAGGCGACGATCCCTTCTTTCTCACCTTGCTTCAAAACTTGAGTGTCCACAATGTCGAATAGGCGGTTCTCATTCATTGATAGGAGAAAATAGCTTGCGAGGTTTCTCTCATTGTCCCCTCCAAGAAATGCGATTGGTTCTTGCCCTGTCAAGAGCTCGACAAGGACCACACCAAAGCTATACACATCGCTCTTATCTGTGAATTGACCTAATTGAAAATACTCAGGATCTAAGTAGCCAAATGTCCCTTGGACTCTTGTGGTCACATGAGTTTGATCAGCCAAAATGGCTTGGAAGTGCCAAAGTCAGCCACTTTTGCATGGTACTTGTCGTCCAATAGAATATTAGTAGATTTGATGTCTCGATGGTAGATTGGGATTGATGCTGAAGAATGTAGATAGGACAAGGCTCCTGCCACTTCGCTAGCAATTCGAAGGCGCATGTCCCACGATACTAGATTGTCATGTAAATATTGGGAAAGAGTCCCATTTGGTATGAATTCATACACCAAAAGTGGTGACTCTGTTTCCAAGCAACACCCCAGTAGCCTAACAACGTTCCTATGGTTGATTTGCGAGAGAATGGCGATCTCGTTGATGAACTGTTCGACTTTTCCTGTGCTGATCACCTCCGACTTCTTAATGGCAATGATTCTTCCATCTGCAAGCATCCCCTTGTAGACGGTTCCTTGCCCGCCATGGCCAAGTATTTTGTTCTCATTGAAATTGTCAGTGGCCATCTCCAAATCCCTTGAATTGAACAATTTGCTCTTGTCGACATTGTTTTCAGACGAACATAGTTGTTGCTGCAACAAGAGGCCGCCATTCTGTTTGAAATACCTCTCTTTGAGCTTGATTTCTTTCATTTTCTTCATGAACGTGTTCGACAGCCATAACAAATGAAGCAAGGGTAGTGCCACTAGGCTTGCTCCAATACCTGGTTTATCAATGTGGTATGAGCATAACCAAAAGCAAGCATCGAGCATTTGCCTGATATGAAGAGAAGAAAATGCTAATATGATACTGGAGAGATTTATCTTAGACATCTTGTATATATCCATCCATTTCATCAATAGAACGCTATTGTGATTGGTCCAAAAATAGTCTCATTATAAAAAACTTAGCATATCACAGAACAACCATCTAATCAGTCCAGTGGCAGCCAGAAAATAAATCGCGGGTATTAGGTTTGACATAGTATATGTGTTGCTGAGTCAATCAGGTTGAAAACTATGAACTAATTAGGCTACAATTTTACTAATATATATGTGCCCAAATCAAATGGCAAAATAGGATTCTAAGGAGCTCTGTAGGATTATCTAACATCCGATCCACTGTAAATGCATAATGCATTTTCTAAATTGTGGAGTTATTATATATAGACTAAATTTTGTATTTATAGGCTGCGATATTTGTGAATAGTTGAGTGCACAATAGATCAAAAGTCCTTGTTCATAACTCATGATACAAAGTAGAAATTTGCTTACCAACGAAGACAAACTTAATTGCCAGGTTTTCTTCTACACAAACACGGTCACCGGTCACCGCACACTTTCTGTCAGAGCACCTGGTCAGATCTTGGCATTCATCAACATCTGAATAAAAGATGACAATCAAAATTAGTAGAGCTTTGTCTCTAGGATTGCATGAAAAGCCACTTCAGCCTCCAAAGAGCTACTTCTTCTTATTAGTACGGTGTTTCGACATTAAGTTTTCAATGATTGGTGTGAATAAAATGTAATTGGTTTTACCTTCGCATCCATGTTGAATATAGGGGTTACCAGTGAATCCCTTATTGCAAAAACATTGCAGAAATGGCATCTCCATCTGATATGCTAAATCGAAGCTGACCATGCTGCAATTATAGGAATTGCCGGGGATGAAGCTTTGTTGATAAATCTCTAACCCAAGTCCTGATGATTTATCTATCCCCCATTCTAGCACTACTGCAAAATGACCGCTTTCCCTCAACTCATCAAAGTCCATAGTCGAAGGTATGAACTGCGACCTATCTCCCAAGAAGGCATAATTGCATCCACTGTTTTCTGTTGGTTTTTGGCTTCCTGTAAAGTGATGGCGAATTCTTGAAGATTCGAGGATAATTGTGGTTTGGCAGCATCCATCGCTGCCTGAACAAGTCTTCCCAACAACCTTGTCATCTGCTTCACAACTGGAATGGCATCCTGTGATAATAGACTTCGTGTCCTCTATCAAAGCTAATACGTTGCAACCGATGGCAGCGAAGACGTTCCATGTCTGGGAGAAGATGAATTGGCTTCCTTTCAAGCTCGCAGGGGTAAAGCTTCCACTGCCCCAGTAGCCCAAATTCGGTGCGCAGAGTATAGGAAGAGTGACGTTAATCAAGCCGTTTTTTCCACCATGGTAATCAGGTAGCGAAATGTCGAGCACCCTCAAGTTTGGCGTTTTCAGTATTGGGATGGTGCCATGGATGCTTTGCTGGCAGATGATCTCGTACCACTGGTCGAGGAAACACCCGATTCCAATCCCAAAGGGGAAGGGAATGGCGACGCCACCACATGTTTGGGCGCAATTACCCTTCGCCAGAGGAGCAGCTAGTGATGCTCGTTCATGAAGCAAAAGCGATCCTAGAAGCAGAAGAATCTGTAACATTTTTGTTCTTACTTCTCTTGCCAGGAGATCGTGGATCTGTTCGACGAGTGAACAGGAGGCGCGGTTACTTATTCCCCTTTATCTTCTGTTGTCGTCAACCCTAGCATATCTTTGAACGCTTCCCCTAGCAAAATTGCCAAAGCTTCAGATCCTTCCTGCAGTAAAAAAAAAAATCCTCCGCTGAAGTAGTTGTTTCGATCAAGTTTGCTCTGATGGAGATGGTGGCGTATTGTGTTTCAGTCCCAGCCGAGGATATAAGAACGAGATTAATTATAAAAAAATGTCAAATTATTTCTCCATAATGAGGATGTAAATGAAATCGAATCTATTAGGAAAGAAATCCCAATATCAAACTTTCCTATTTCAATTAGAACTTGAAGGAATATTCGCATGATATGAAGATACAGAGACGAGTTTTTGGTCTTTGGGAAAGTCTCCGTTGGTCAAGAAAAGTGCAATTTGACAATCCATGATTTGACCGTGTGAAAAAAAAAAAATGTTGGACTTCTTAGAAAGCATTCTATGGAGGAGCCATTATACAATCCTTCAAGCCACACAATGAAGGGATTTTTATGTGCCGCACCATAAGTGTGTCAAAATTGAATTAAAAATCGATTTTGTACATTTTCGATTCGATTCGATTTGAATAATGAAAATAATTCATTTCTTTCTTTTCGATTCAAACTATTACGGTTCGGCAGAATTGAACCAATAAAAAGTCAAAAACCATCCTCCGCATTTTTACCACTCCCATCATTCGCTCGGCTCGACCAAAACCAAAACCGTCATTAATTCTATTTCAATCTGGATCTGGAAACCTACTCCTCCACCACGTCCAGGCACACCACTGCTAGGTACACGTGGGGCTCAATGTCACCACGTCCCCCACCCAGGCAGCACCTGCCACGTCGTCAAGTGGGGGAACAGCGATGACCGTGGCGGCGGCGGCGGCGGCAGCATCGCGTGCCTAGACAAAAGCTCCTTTTCTGTCACCTTGCAGAGCCTTGCCCCTCCCCTCCCCTCCCACTCGACAGACGAGAAGGGGAAGGTGAGGAAGTTGAAAAGGTCGGTCGTGACCCATCTCTTCACTCTTCACGTGCTTCATCGGCCTCTCGGATATAACCATGGGTCCCAACAGCTGTTATAGCGGCACGTGGGGGGAGATCTGGTCACGGGGGGTCAGATCTCGCCGGGAAAAGAATCGTGGGGGCTGAGGGGAAATGAATGTTGAGGTTTGTGAGATTGGACTGTGATATGTGCAAGTGATTATGACGGGTGCAGATCCGTTGCTTCTTCATTGCTTATTCGCGGATTTTCATGGCAAAACATAAATAAAAATGGAAAAATTAATATTCTGAATTTTATAATTAAAAGAAAAGGTGTTGGGAAAGCGTGAAGTTGGTTCTTCTTTGAGTTGGTTTGACCGAGGCCGAAAAAACAAAGACAGGAAAATAAAAAATTGAACCAAATCTATCAAGTTTTTAGTTCGAGTTATATTCGATTCAGTTAAATGAAATTATACATCTAAACAGTTTGGTTCGGTTTGGATTTTCTTAAAATCGAATCGAACCGAATTGAACTGAACCATTAACACTTTTCTTGCACAATGGATTTCGTTCATGGGACTCCTTGAATGTGGTTTGTGCATAGCAAAGTTTACATCTAATTAAGGTGTTTTCTCTATGAAGACATGAGATAATTCTCCATGAGACTAAGCATTGCAGTTTTGAGTATAATTGTCACACCCCAAATTCTATAGAAATAAGCACAATGACATAGCCATTCCTCTAATCACCCAAAGGATGCAAGCTCAAATCACCAAAATCTAACTCTCAAAAGTTCTTGCGAAAACATTCTCATTCTAAAAGCCACTGACTAATAGACTTGAAAAGATTGGGAAAGAAAAGAGTAAACAATCACAACTCAGCAAATAATACATATCTTTTCTAAGCCAATCAAGTAGCCACTATACGTGCCCGCATCCAAAAATAAAATAATACCAGAAACTCAAAATCTTCAACACTTTAATATACATAACAAATCATACATGAGTTGTTTCATTTCAACAAGCTTTATACATTCATAAAATACTCATTTAAATCATCATAAATATCAATGGTCAAATCCATTGATTAATCTTTATCAAAAACTATATCAAAGGTCCATCTCATATCAAAATACACATTGATGGTCTATCCATCAATCGATATTTTGCTCAATATCAAACCATGATTATAACACAACGCCCGGTAACATGACAACCAAGATTTTCCATTGGTAAGGTATTCACCTACAAAGCTGATGGCTTAGCCATGAAGTATATCCCAAACTTGATATGCATACCTACTAGTCTCTCAATGGGCTTATAGCGACATTGAGCACCCAACTCACATCTTCCAATATCTAGAAAATCAATCTATAAATCAATCTACAATACATTTCATAAACCAATCATATTACCTTTTGTAATTCAGTTCAATTGTTAAAAGCACTTTTTCGTAAAACATTTCCCATGTCATTTCATAAACTAAATTCACAAATCGATATGTATAACTTTTTATAACATTTCTCAATTAATCATAGAACTCATTCTATAAACCAATTTGCAAAACTATACATATACATATACATATGCATATACATATACATTTCACAATACCTTTCATAAAACCATTTTCAAATCATTCTCAAATATGAAAATGTAGTATTTGCTTGATCTACACTTTTATGCAATTACATGCTTGAACAATATTGAGATCTTTATCACTTTCAAGATACGAGTTTACATATTCATAAAAGAGATAGTACTGTTCACCTGGATATGCCCCAAACCAAACAACAAGGTTTACTTGAATCAACAAACTCACAATCCTATCATATGAGCGAAAAATAACATTAAAATTAATTAATTACTATCTCAACTACGGTTCAACTAAACTAAGCTTAAATGATAACAAAATAACTTCCACACAACAACAAATCGATCGCCCAAAGCAATTATTGAAAGCTATTGGACCTTCGGTATGAAACTTTAGAATTTCAGTCCAACTAAAACGTTGCTTCAAATCAATGATCGTCGAACCCCAAGACTCTACAACACGACAGTCCATGATTTCCATTAAATTCCACAACTTAAAACCTTAAAAATCAGACGTCATCATTCAGATTTCACAAAATTATGATTCCAAACCCTAATTTCAAAAGTACTCTAATTAGAGAAAGAAGGGCATAAGTCCTTACCAGGCGTTGTGATATATAACTAATTCAACTTGACGAAACCTTCATGACGTGTACTCACGAAACCTGTCTTCCCTTTTTCTCCTTTCTTCTTCTTCCCTTCTTTCTCATTCCCTCCCCCCCCAAAAAAAAAAAAAAAAAAAACTCTTCGCTAGTCTTCTTCACTTTATATAAGTTGAACCCCCTCCCTTTTTTTCTCTTCTTCTTTTGACTTTTCAACCTTTTTTTTAAACGGTCCCACCGCTAACCCAAATATTACAATAAAACACTCACCATAGTAACTGTGATTTTCCAATTATTAGTAAATTATCTTTAACTAGCTCTCCTCGTGGGATAGTATTCTTTATTGTTTCTTGTTTATTTCTCTAATAATTTCGCATTGATTTATTTGCTTATTATTTGTATTTCAAAATGAATTAGTTGTTGTCCTTCCTTTATTCTTATTTTTTACTTAGCTTGGCACAACTGAATTATATTTCTTCCCCACAATTCGTTTAGCAAATCTAGTCAAACACGTGTTTTGTCATTCAAGATAAAATCTTGATTGAAGAATCTTGTTGCTTTGTCCTCGCTCCTGCATGGTATGCTTTTTCCTTTTTAATCGCTTAAAATTGCATATAACGAAATTTTACGTGTTGCCTGTTTTTACATCACATGTGAAATCAAATTTTATTTAAGCTTAATGTCAAATTCACCTTCCACTACATTAGGTACAGTTTTTGCCTTCAAGTATATCATTATTTTACTCATTTCCTTCTTTTAGATAATCATTGGATGTTAAGACATGAAATATCTGCTATGCTCAAATCATACTTCAATTATAATCACACAGGAGTATCGCAGTTGGATTCTCATTCCATTTTATTCGTCACTTATTTACATATCAATCCTTATTTAAAGGACACTGGATATTGTAAGTATTGTTGGTGCTACTTCAATCCCTTTTACGATCATTGAGATCGAATCCTCACTCAAGCTACATTCTATAACAATGGCACAAGATAAAGATTCAATCGATAATACCTTCTAGTCAAAAATAAATATACGGTCTCATCAATCCAAAAATGGTGGAAGAAGCTCATGGAAAATTAAAATGGAGGAGAAACTACTCAAAAGGAAACATATCCACCTTGTGGTATTTGCAAGAAAAAAATCCTTTGGAGAAGGATTATTGATTTAGAAATGAGTCATATTGCCGTTTTCATAAAATATATGGTCACATAGAAAAAGATTTTTGCTTGAAAACAAATTATCGAGCCAATTATGTTGAAGAATAAGGAAAATAAAAGGAAGAAGAAAATACAAATAATTCATTTTATGCAGGCCAAGTGGAAAAGGATGAGAAAAATAATCCATGGTATATTAATAATGGGTGTAGCAATCACATGACGAGAAATGAATTTATATCTACGCTATTGATAGGTTAGTGAAAGCACAAGTGAGGTTGGGCAATGGTGCATTGATCGTGTGAAAGGAAAATGGACTACAACCATTGAAACTAAGAAAGGCCCAAAATATTTTCATGAGGTAGATCCAATCCCTAGGTCTGCGCAAATTCCAACAACACCTCATATTTCAAATGTGTACTATTCGCTCTTCTCTTGAGTGTGTCCATGCTTGATGGCAGGATTTTCCAGTTTTCTAAGTTGTTCGAGTTCAATCACCACTTCTTTCATTGTTGGTCGCATCTTCCCATGTAACTTCAGGCATCTTCTTTCAAGGTTTGCAAAGGCAATGATCCCTTCTTTCTCACCTTCTTCAAAACTCAAGTGTCCGCAATATCAAACAACCAATTCTCATTCATCGAGAGGAGAAAATAGCCTTCAAAGCTTCTCTCCTGTCCTCCATGAAATCTAATTGGCTCTTGTCCTATCAAGACCTCAACGAGAACCACACTGAGACTATACATATTGCTCTAATTTGTGAACTAATCTGATTGAAATACTTTGGACCCAATTACTTGGACTCTTGTAGTCACATGATCAATCAAAACCAACTAGGAAGTGCCAAAGTCAGCCACTTTTGCTCCATAATTGTCATTCAAGAGAATATTAGTAGATTGATGTCGAATAATGTAGATAAGGCAAGGCTCCTGCCACTTTAGTAGCAATTCAAAGGAGTGTATGTCAGGATGCTAGATTGTCATGTAATATAAATTTGCACATCAAAAGCAGTGTCTCTATTTCCAAGTAACACCCTAGTAGCTTAACAATGTTCCTATGGTTGATTTGTGAGAGAATGGCAATCTCGTTGATGAGTTGTTCAACTTTTCCCATATTGCTTGCCTCCTACTTCTTAATGGCAACAATGTTAGATTTTGTGGGACATTGCTAACTGTTCTAAATGCTTAAGTTATTATATAATTTTATTTTTTTATTTAAATATTCTAGCACTCTCTCTCATGCTTAATCTAATCTTTTTGCCTAATATTAAACATGGAAATTTAATTAATGAGACAAATGGGGCCTGGAAAGATTTGAACTTAAGACATTTTGCTTTGATACTATGAGAGATTTTGTAGGACAATTGCTAACTGTTCTATAAGCTTAAACTATTAGACGAAAACATGATTTCATATTTAATTGTTTAAACAGTTTAAACTTGAAGGAAAAAAAAGCAACCGACGATCAAAGAAGTGGAAACCAAGTTAGAGGCACAAGGAAGCTACAACATCCTTCTACCTATTCAACAAAATAAAGAAAGTAGTAAGGCAATTAGACATTGTGACAACATCCGCTTAATTATTACCATGTCGGAAGTTGATTCTAAAATAGTTCGATTTTGCATTGCACCCCCACCTATTTCCAGTGAAACATGGTAAAGTTCTTATTATGCAGCCATTCCTATCTTCGTTCTGTTTGATGCATCTTTGGGAACATGAATGAGTAATTCAGTGATTGTGGTGGCCACATTGGATTGTCTCAATGACTGCGATAAAAATGTCACAATATATGCTGAGTTGCTTTTCTAGATGTACAAGAATTAAATTTTTTTCTTTTTTTCCTTCAAGAAAGAGTGAGACCTACAAAATTATAATTTTCTGTCCTTTAACATTTACACACAACAAAATCCTGATGTTCTTCTTGAAGCAATAACATATCGAAATATATATATAACTAATTTACAAAGATTC
This sequence comes from Angophora floribunda, assembly GCA_014182895.1. Taxonomy (NCBI): domain Eukaryota; kingdom Viridiplantae; phylum Streptophyta; class Magnoliopsida; order Myrtales; family Myrtaceae; genus Angophora; species Angophora floribunda. Next base: position 12,769,460 of record CM024715.1, read on the forward strand.
ACTACATATGACCGGTTGTGAGTTCGATGGTGTGGACACATCAGATTTCAAATGTCTCCTACTCGCTCCTCTCTTGACTATGTCCATGCTTGATGGTAGAATTTTCTAGCATTCTAATTCATTCCAGCTCAGTTGCCACTTCTTTCATTGTAGGTCGCATCTTCCCATGTAAATTCAAGCACCTTCTCACAAGGTTAGCAACGGCAATGATCCCATCTTTCTCACCATGCTTCAGAACTCGAGTGTCCAAAATGTCTAACAGCCTGTTCTCGTTCATGGAGAGGAGAAAATAGCTTGCAAGGTTTTCCTTGTCATCTCCAAGAAATGCCATTGGCTCCTGCCCTGTCAAGACTTCGACGAGGACCACATCGAATCTGTACACACTGCTCTTATTTGTGAACTGACCTAATCGAAAATATGTGGGATCCAAATACCTAAATCTCCCTTGGACTCTTGTAGTTGCATGACTTTTATCAACCAAAACCTACTTGGAAGTGCCAAAGTGAGCTACTTTTGCTTAGTAATTGTTGTCCGAGAGAATATTGATAGACTTGATGTCCCAATGATAGGTCAGGATTGATGCCGAAGAATGTAGACAGGACAAAGCTCCTGCCACTTCAGTAGCAATTTGAAGGAGCATGTCCCACAATACTAGATTGTCATGTAAGTACTGGAGAAGAGTTCCATTCGATATGAATGTTGTTAAGCTACTGGGTTGTTGCTTGGAAACAGAGTCACCACTTTTGGTGTACAAATTCATATCGAATGGGACTCTTTTCCAGTATTTACATGATAATCAAGTATCATGGGACACGCGCCTTCGAATTGCAATTGAAGTGGCAGGAGCCTTGTCTTATCTACATTCTTCGACATCAATGCCGATCTATCATCAAGACATCAAATCTACTAATACTCTCTTAGACAAAAAATACTGTGCAAAAGTGGCTGACTTTGGCACTTCCAAGTCAGCTTTGGTTGATCAAACTCATGTGACCACAAGAGTCCAAGGGACATTTGGGTACTTAGATCTCAAGTATCTTCAATCGGGTCAATTCACAGATAAGAGCGATGTGTGTTAGAAACTAGTATTAACACCTAGAAGGGGGTGAATAGGTGTAGTAGAACTTTATGCGCAAGTAATAACAATCGTTTGCAATCTACAAACTGAAATTAAATAGAGAGAGTAGAGAAGATTGCAAACACAGTTTATAGTAGTTCGGCTTTAAACAAGCCTACATCCACTCTCTAGGAGATCAGCCAATAGGCTGGATTTCACTATATGATCAAAGGTGATTACACACTCTTGAGTGTTAGCACTTGGTGATGATATGTCTCACAAAGTCACTCTTTTTGGTAATTCACTAGGATCACTCGGTTTCGCTCTTTTTCAAACAACTAGTGAAGAATTGAATCAACCTTGAAATATATTTATCCTCCCTAGTCTCCTAGGTCTCATCATATCCTTATATACTCTCCAAGCCACACTCGACCGTTGGCTCTTTCCTTGAGAGTTTCGTCTTCCCTTTCCTGGACAGACTTTATAAGGCAAGTCTTTTTGACCGTTGGAGGTAGATTGGATCCCCTTGGATTCTGTTCGCCCATACAATCAGAATCCAGGCTTCCATAAGTGTTTTATTCTTCTTTGGAAGTTGTCCGTTGATTGATCCTGCCAATCAGTTTGATATAACATAATTAATATAAATAAAGTAAGTGAAATACTTGACCGTTGGTGATCTAATCCTCGTAGTTTCATTTCGAGTCCGACCGACTCAAGTTCGAGTCCGCCTAGATTTTCGTCCGGTTCGTTCGGACTTAAAATCTCGCCCCGATACGGTTAGACTTAAATCTCGGTCTGGTACGGTCAGACTTAAATCTCAGTTTGAAGTTCCTGCGTCTGCTTCATCCAAACTCAAAAGCATACATTAGTAGCCTTTGATTTATTTTGTCATCTTGAAAATATCATAAGGGATTTTCCTAACAATCTCTCCCTTTTTATGATGATAAAACAATCTCTGAATATGCAATTATGCTTTTAAATATATTGATAAATCAAAGCATCATAAGCACATAATGCAATCTCCAAAATTGAGCAAAAAGAATATATAGAAATAATTGCAGCTCAATATTATGCACTAAATAATATAAATCAATTAGCACATATGCATATACATATTTTCTCCCCCTTTTTGTCATAATCAAAAGGCGATAATAATTAAAAAGGGTGTCACGTGGAGAATAAATTCACATAATATCTTTAAAAATGTATTAGGCATGAAACACAAACTTTAAAGATATCATGTTGATATGAACATAAAGAATATTCAATATAGCTCATATATATCAACAAAAATCTGCCAAGGAAAGAAATGGATGATATACTTACCAAATTATGTAGAACACAATTTACATTTTCTTTCCATAGTAATCATGGTCAAGATCAATTCAAAAAATCTGCCATACTTGATCAATGCTCCCCCTCAATTTGTTGCATTTTCGAAATGATCACAATTCTCCCCCTTTCTTTTTATATACACTTTCTGCCCCTGTCCTCATGATAGTATTTGCGATAATACTTATCGCGGCTTGTGCACGTTGAACAGAATGTTGTCCATTTATTTCCTTTGTAGTAACAACATTCGCAGCATTCATTTGCTTTTGAAGTTTAAGGTAGAAGTTCGTTTTCTTCAATCAAGCTCGCCTCAAATTAAATCTGCACAAACTTAACAAACTTTCTGCACAAATGCATTGTTATAATATTTTACGTAATATATAATGCCCTTTCTTGCGAAATAAATTGAATAACATATATGACAAAAAAAATTTCAATTCAAAGCTATTCAACCTTACATAAGACACATTAGTGGCATGCTCAATAATTTCTGAAAATTTTGTGCAATGAATAGAATTTTTGAGCCTTAAAAAATCTCCATAATTTCATATCAAGCTTTCCCAACCTCATATGGAAATATATTTTGCCACCTCCAAATCCTTGTAAAATAGATAATAATCTTTGCAAATTATAGAAAATATCACGCACATACCTTCTTTCAATTTTCGGATCAAACTTGCCTAATATAAAAAATCTTCTAAGATTATAGTAAGCGAATCCCAAAATACAACAATATCTTTCAAGATTAAAGAGATTTCCCTTAACATAAATTTCAAAAAGATATTATTGATACAATACACAAAATGAAAATAGATATTTTTATCACATGCCAGATCAAGTAATAAAAATGTGCAATATCTGATGAGATAATTTTTGCAATATATATTACACGTGAGTCATAAAAATCATCCAGAATCATTAAAATTTGTGTATAATTTTGGAAGGTATGATGACAAAGATGGAATATTTTAATTCCTTACCGAAGGTATATATTTAAAATATACCATTAATTTAGAAAAGATCATCGTCAATCATCGCTTGAGATATTCTTCCGATTGCTTAATGATTTGCGTAGATTTGCAATCATTCTTCTTTTAATAAAATTTCCTGCAGCAACCTCTTTTGCTTTTGGTATCCATGACTTTGGATCCTTCTTTCACGTTACAGCACAAATAGGAAATTTTTATAAAAACTCAATGATGCTTTCCTATCTTGAATAATATCTTGTAAGATAAATTTTTGCTTTACAAAAATATATCAGAATAAGAGAGCATAAAATCTGAGCAAGATATCAAATCAATCGCACGTATCAAATTCCAACTCACGAAACTACCAAAAATATAGCACACGATTCTTCCTTCAATATAATCAATTATAGAATATAGTCATTATAAATTCTGAATCAATCGAGACATAAAAATGATATATCGAATATCAAGTATAATGAAAATATTTAAAACATGCACGCAAAACAAATTTAGAATTTAAAAATATATTTCTTACCAAATTCTCTTTCTCATTTGCCTGCAATCAAAACACATACTCAAGTTTTCTTTGGTACCCATATTTTCTTGGGTCCATTGAGGTTAGTGGTATATGCTTTGTCTATCCATTTCTTCTGAACAGGTCTCCAGACTTTAGGACATTTGTTTTCAAAATGTTCTCTTTCTCCACAGTTAGAACATTTGAGATTGTCTCTACCAACAGGTCTTACAAAATTATTTTTGAAATGATTTCTGTAAGCTTGTCGAGAAGGTCTTTGTCTTATTCTTTCCTTGACTTTAAGAAAATCAATCAGGGAATCATTTTCTTTATAAAAACCAAGTCCAGACTTATCATAATAAGGAATTCGAATGGAAAGTATATGCTGCAGGGTTTTTGATCCTTTAGAAAATTTTGTGGTAATATTTAAGAATTCCTTTTTGAAAGAATCATTCTCCTTTTGCAAGGAATCTCGACTTTCCTTCGTTTCCAAAAGTTCCTTTTTAATGGATTCATTCTCATTTAATAGAAACTCTCGATTTTCCTTTATTTCCAAAAATTCCTTTTTCAGATCATCAAACTTTCCTTTCAGAGAAGAATTTTGTTGACTCAACTTGAAATTTTCCTTTTTCAGTCCAGAGATTCTTTTAAGAGTGAATTTCAGATTTAAACAAAGCTCATTTATATAATATGAAACTTTAATAGGAATATCTGAATGACTAACCTCAATTTCTCTGTCGGAATCTGAGTCTGATTCTGAATCTGTTCCATAGTCTGAGTCTGAATGTGCCATTAGACAGATGTTGCCATATTCATCTTCACTATTTTCAACCTCAGTGTCACTCCATGTTTCTGCTTTCAGGGTCTTCTTATATTTTTCATATTTCCCTTTGTTTTTCTGGAGCTTGGGACAATTTTGTTTTATGTGACCCTTCTTTTTGCATTTGAAACAGACAACATCTTTGACATATTCCTCCTCATCCTCTATTCTTCGTTGTCCAGACTGTCTGTTTTGTTTCTTGTTGTCGAACCTTCTGCCTTTCTTGTTCAACTTCTTTACCTTTCTAATTAGCAATTCAAGTTCTTCGTCGTCCAGCTCGTCCTCAGAGTCTGTATCATCAGAATCAATATTAGACTTAAGAGCAATGGATTTCTTACCTCTAGATTCCACTTCCTCGTTTATTTTTTCTGCTTCATAGGACTGCAGGGTACCAACAAGCTCATCGACCGTTAGAGGTGAGATTCACAAAGTTTCTCTAATGGAGGTCTTCACATTGTTCCACTCTTTTGACAATCATCTTAGAAGCTTGTTGACTTTCATTGGTCCGGGAACAGGCTGACATTGATATGCTAGTCCATTTACAATTTCTGTAAATCGATTGAACATGTCTCCTATGGACTCCCCCTGTTTCATTTTGAATGATTCATATTGACCAAGTAAAATATTTACTTTGGTCTCTTTTACACGATCAGTCCCTTCGTAGGTAACGTGCATCCTATCCCACACCTCCTTCATTGTTTCACAAGAGGAAATTCGATTATACTCATTAGGAGATAGTGTGCAATAAAGAGAGTAGATGGCCTTAGCGTCTAAAGTTTCTCTTTTCATCAACTCTTCTTTTGAAATGGTAGTTGATGCCCTCGTTGCTTTTCCATCATCTTTTGATGTGGTTTTTCCGCTTCGGCGCTGGGATTAACTCCTTTCTCGACTACATCCCATTCTTGTGGATTCTTTGATCTGAGAAAAGCTTTCATTTTGTTCTTCCATATGTTGTACTCTTTTCCATCAAAGTAAGGTGTTCTGGTGTTGCTCTGTCCCTCGATCAGACTTGGTGCAAGAATACTAGCCATAGAGGATCTTTAACTCTGAAGTAATAAACACTTCAAAATACTGAGCACGGGGCTCTAATACCAATTGTTAGAAACTAGTATTAACACCAAGAGGGGGGGTGAATAGGTGTAGTAGAACTTTATGCGCAAGTAATAACAATCGTTTGCAATCTACAAACTGAAATTAAATAGAGAGAGTAGAGAAGATTGCAAACACAGTTTATAGTGGTTCGGCTTTAAACAAGCCTACGTCCACTCTCCAGGAGATCAGCCAATAGGCTGGATTTCACTATATGATCAAAGGTGATTACACACTCTTGAGTGTTAGCACTTGGTGATGATATGTCTCACAAAGTCACTCTTCTTGGTAATTCACTAGGATCACTCGGTTTCGCTCTTTTTCAAACAACTAGTGAAGAATTGAATCAACCTTGGAATATATTTATCCTCCCTAGTCTCCTAGGTCTCATCCTATCCTTATATACTCTTCAAGCCACACTCGACCGTTGGCTCTTTCCTTGAGAGTTTCGTCTTCCCTTTCCTGGACAGACTTTATAAGGCAAGTCTTTTTAACCGTTAGAAGTAGATTGGATCCCCTTGGATTCTGTTCTGCCATACAATCAGAATCCGGGCTTCCATAAGTGTTCTATTCTTCTTTGGAAGTTATCTGTTGATTGATCCTGCCAATCAGTTTGATACAACAAAATCAATATAAATAAAGTAAGTGAAATACTTGACTGTTGGTGATCTTATCCTGTAGTTTCATTTCGAGTCCGACCGACTCAAGTTCCGAGTCCGCCAGATTTTCGTCCGGTTCGTTCGAGACTTAAAATCTCGCTCCTACGGTCGGAGACTTAAATCTCGATCTGGTACGGTCAAACTTAAATCTCAGTCTGAAGTTCCTGCGTCTGCTTCATCCAAACTCAAAAGCATACGTTAGTAGCCTTTGATTTATTTTGTCATCTTCAAAATATCATAAGGGATTTTCCTAACAATGTGTACAGTTTCATGTGGTTCTTGTTGAACTCTTGATAGGACGAGAGTCGATCGTATTTCTTGGAGATGACAAAGAGATAAACTTTGCAAGCTATTTTCTCCTTTCAATGAACAAGAACTGCGTGTTCAACATCGTGGATCCTCAAGTTTTGAAGCATGGTGAGAAAGAAGGGATTGTCACCCTCACTAATCTTGCGAGAAGGTGCCTAAAATTATATGGGAAGATAATGAAAGAAGTGGTGATTGAATTGGAAAGAATAAGAATGCTAGAAAATCTTGCCATCAAGCATGGACATACTCAAGAGAAGAGTGAGTAGTACACATTCAAAATGTGATTTGTCCACACTATCAAACTTGCAATTGAGCGCTCACATGTAATGAATCATTATAAATTAGATTTATGTATGTTTCTTGAGAAAATTTCAAACAGCAGTATGATATGGAAGTATTTTATCAAAAAAGACTTGAAGTGGACATTATCTTAAATGTAGTGGCAAATTTAATCCAAATAAGCCCAAAGCCTATTTACTAGTCAAGTCATTATATCATCAAGGGCATTTTCGTGCAAAAATCTTTTTCTGTCCTTCTCTCTCCTCCTTTCTCTCTCTCTCTTTCTTTATTCTTTTCTTCTTCTTTTTTCTCTCTTCTTCCTTCTTCAACCTCAAGCCGAGACCTCCCACTCCACCTTGGACGACCTTTTCTGGCCTCTCTCCTGCTTCAACCACGACTTCCCCTACAAGAGTGCCTTCGATACACTCATGACTCGCGTTTGTCTTCTCAGCCACCTTGACGAAGCCTCGCACAATGTCTTGATGATTAGTGGCTTCAGCCTCAGCACCGTGACGCCAGTCCGGCACAACGATCGCCTTCAGAGTCTGCCTCAATGCCAGGTCAAGTGGTAGCCTAGAAGAGGAAAGTAAATGCCTTGATGCCTCAATCTCGGTTTCGCGGATTATTTCTAATTGTGGGATGGAGAGCACAGCGGGACAAGTTGGTTTGTTTTGTTCTTAGATCAAAGACTTAATATGAATCTTCGGTTAATATTTTAGATATAAATGGATCAAAGAAGGGATATATCTTGATAATTTTCAGATGGTGCAGCACATTCCATAGTTTCCACTACAGTGGCTTTATGTAAGAAATAGCAAAATATAGGTTCCATTTATTTTGCGGAAAATATCACGTTTCTGGAAAAAAATTTCAAGAAATTATTTTCTAAGAAATTGATGATATTTTTAACTATTCCATTGAAATCCGGAAATGAAGTAAAACATATTTTTCACCGTTCTGTATCTGATTTGATTTTGTAGAAAAATTACCAAAAAATATTTAAACTTAATTTTTATTAAAAAAATTAATTTTTTTTTATATTAAAAATTCATTTGTTTTTCCTTTTCCTTCCTCCTTCCTTCTTCTTCTTGCTCCTTCCTTTGCAGCTTCCTCCTTCTTCCTTCTTCTTTTTGCTCCTTCCTCCTTTGCCACCGCTCCTTAGTGATGGCCAACTGCCCGGGGATCAATCAAGACACAAATCGATGAGCTCGAGGCTTAGCTAATCTGCAAGGCACAAGCCTAACTATCTCCTAACGATGCTCGGGAATCACTAATCTGGCGAGGCTTAGGCCTCGCGGCCTCTAGCAACACTCAGGCATCATTGATTTGGCGAGGGCTAAGCTCACTGAAGGCCAGTCAAGCAATTGTTGACATTCCATCCAAACGCGCAAGGCTTACTTCCGAGACTAACAATGCAACCTATTGCACGTAGCATCGGTCGCAATGTGCATTGCAAACAAGTGACAAACGGGACAAGCACCATAGAATGGCGATTTGGAGAGTCGGCAGCTAGCATGCTCAAGCCCTTGCCCTGCCCCAAGGGTCCATATCAAACCACAGAAAGCTACGACAAATGACGACATAGAATCAAGCCAAATCCAAAGTCATTGAATTTGGCAAGGCTAGGCAAGCTCAACCTCACTGGAATTTGGTGAGCTCAACCTCATCGGAATCTAGTGAGCTCGACCTTGTTGACCTATGGCAAGGTTCTAGCTCACTTGCAGCTAGTCACCAACCGCCATCATGGCCAGCGACTAATCGATGTAGAAGAAGGTGAAAAAGAAAGAAAAGAAAAAAGAAAAAGATATGATTGAAAATTTGATTAAAAACAAGAAAAAGAAAAAGAATAAAAGGAAAAAGCATTTTGTAAAAGAAAGTGAGGTGAAAGAAGATTGGAAAATGTTTTCCTTTATTTTAAAAGACTTTTCTCTTTTGATGGAAAATGTTTTCCCCAATCAATTCATCGTCCATGAAACCAACGTTGAAAATTTTGGAAAATATTTTTTTTAAAGTTATTTTTCATGAAATGAACGAATTCTTAACACTTCACACATAATTTCCTGAAATGACATAAATAACCCAACTCGGAAATTTAATTTGACTGAATGCGAAGTGTCTTCCTACAAAACTGTGCTATATCTTTTTGCCTTCTGTTGCAGGAGTGACATTAATGGATGGATTTCTTCAAAAATTCTTCCCTGAAGTTTACAGAAACAAGCAGCTGCAATGAAAACAACTACTGCAAGTACAACAACCATGCCCTTGACTCATTGCGTCATTTTACCATGTTGGCTTGGTTGCCTCTGGTCGCTTTTCCCATCACAAGAAACTGTGGACGTTGAGCAGGTGTCATTGGTAGCGTAGAGCATTCTTATTGGCGCAACTTTAAATCCTGCAGCTGAAAATCTTACAATTCTTCTCTTGGGTCGTAAAATGAGGTTGCCGTAGGATAGGAGGGGGAGGGGGGGGGGAGAGAAAAGAAAACACACAGGATAGAGAGAAAGAAGGAAGGAAAAGAAAAGGATGCTTTTGGACGAAAATACCCCTGTACACATAAAGATACGATTGGTGGACAAATTTGGGGCCTTATTTGAGTCTAAATTTAGCCCTTCAAGTCTTTACTTAAGATTAATTTGTTACTTCAATGTTTTATTTGAAACAACTTCCACTTTGAAGCATCTTTTAAAAAAATAGCTTAACTTCAAATTCTTATTTGAAATTTTCTTGAAAATGAGTTTTTGATCTTCGCGAAGTCTCCAATGTTGGTAATCTACTATTCAAGATTTGACCAAGTGAAAGTCGGACCTTTTTATATTATATATATAAACACACATACAAAGATATACACACCACACATTGTTTATTCCTTCAAGCTTATTATGTGTCGCACATTGGTTTTGTTCATGGGACTCCTTAATATGATTTCTACAAAGAGAAGTTTACATCCAATTGAGGTGTTATTTCAAGATATGAGATAATTCTCCGTGAGACTAAACATTGTGTGTTTGGGTGTAATTTAGGTATGAAAAATACTCAAGTGTATGAGTGATTATAGCTTTATGATTCTTCGATTATTAGAGGATTATATGTTGTTAGCTCTCCCCATAAAATAGGTACCGACAATCGAACCAAACCATGTAAACTTTGAGTGTTCATTATTGTACATTATTTATTTCTCTGATAATTTCGCATTAATTTAATTACAAGATTTGTTAGCTCTTTCATCTTATAGGGCAACAAAAACAATTTGAATATAATTTATTTTCTTCCCCATCGAAGTGCCTACTCTAAGAAAGCCGCAACATAGACAACCAATGAAGTTTTTTGTTTTATTATTATCGAAGATATAGCCATTAAAGCTTCAATTTTCTCTCCTCACATGATTAATAGAAACAAAGATCTATGCTTAGATCACCAATTCCACTTTAATGAAGTTCTTATTCCTCTCGAGAAACTGTTCTAAGAACAAAAGAACTTCAGAATCATTAGAAGGTCTTCAACAATCAAATTGGCATTTACATCCACCGTAGATAAATGAATATTTACATTTTGAAAATGTCACACCCTGACCCTCGGAAACGCGACAATCCATTTTCTCTTTTGGTCAAATGAGTTCGACGTCTCAGGATGTGTGACCGACTATTCTTTTTATCTTTCAATTAAATGCATGCGAAAGCAATAAACAATCTACAATCAACATATTAATAAGGATAGTCAAAAAAACCAATTAGAAAACACATCCAATAGTATCATTTTATTCACCTTTTGATTAACCCTAGGAAGTCATATATATAGGTTCTTACAATGGGCATTTTCCTACAGAGCCAACAAAACCAACAAGACCATGGTTAATCTATTCATTTCAAAACACGGCAACAAACCGCACCACTTGTCGACTCTCTACACTATGGATCTGAAAGTGATTAAATAATAATCAATGGAATAAAATCTCAGTAGGTTAAGGTTCTAAGCCTTGATTAGAACACCAATTCGCCTAGGGAATACCTAATAGGTATGCTCACATAACAACCAACAATCAAGTCAATTCACAAGCAACCTTACCTCGTGGCTATACATCCCTTGTACGATATCAATCTCCCATGTCATACATAAGGCAAACAAATAATCATATAATCAGAACACTACACATATAACATCTCTTGCACACAACAGTCAGGCGTGTTCCAATCATATACCTCCCAACGTAAACACGCATCAAGGTTCTACTTTTTCCCTGTGGCATCCAACATTTCATATGTTTAATTCATTTATGAGGCCATGTCAACAACCATCACGCAACAAATGTATTCAATCATCTATGACACACATTAATTATTAACTTTATGCTTAAAGCATTCATACATATCCAAATTACTGCGTCCGCTCAAGACCAAACCTGAAATCCAACGGAGTATGATCATGACCATTTAAGGCATACTCGAAATCCATTAAGTATCCGAAATCCATTGGTCACATTTCCTCAAAATTCATTCGAGTATCCGAAATCCATCGAATATTTGAAATATATCAATCATGTCTCTCATTTATGTGATCATACAAGCACATCAATCACACGTGCTAATTTTATCTTTCTTCATTAGTCAATACAAACGTGATTATGCTCGCATATAAAAATACTGCAACTTTACAGGCAAAAATGCAATTGAATAATCACACATGATTACGTACATATAATTAACCCGTCAAACTTTGTATGCTTTCATGTTAAAACGTACTTGCCCAATTCAACACATAAAACATGACATATAAATCAAACACTTCGGAAATTACTATTTATGTCCTTAAAATTCTCTTTAAAATTAGCAACCAAGGTTGCTCATGTGAGCAATAATTTGTCGTGGCAAAGCATGCTTTGAACAACATAAAACACTCGACCACAAGAGTCCACTTAATTCTCAAGGCACTCACGGACATGCATGAAATCCACATACAACGCAATCAGTGTACTTCATAATATCCATAAATAATCTCATGGCAGTAATCCCACAATCCACTATTAAAACAATCAATAACTATCACTAGAAATAATTAACCATAATTAATCATTATAAATAATAATTTTTATCACTAAAAATAATTAATTAATGTTTAATTGCTTCTAAATAATTAAATATAATTAACTAATTTAAATTAATCTTAATCCTTTACTTAGCACCGGTTGCAATTAGATAATATTTAATTAACACTAAGCAAGATTAATCATAAACTAATCTAACCCTAATTAAAATTAGTACGCTCATCAAGGGATCCAAGACCATACATAATGATAGATACAAATTTTATTTATTTGCTGAATAGATAGATAGACCAAAAGTATCATGACTATATTTAACAAGATAATACTAGGAAAAGTCCACATATGGCGAAGATTTTTCGTTCCTTTGGAAAAAGTAGAAATCCCACTCCTATTAACATAGGAATTGGAAGTGGAATAAAGGGGATCCATGAATATTGATATGTATATTCCATAAAAAAAAAAAAACCTTTTAATTTTTAATGAATTCTTTTTAATTCACCGGCTCTTTCAATAAAAAATCAAGATATGAAATATTTAAATAGAATTTTCTATTCCTAATTATTCTGAATCTTTCTTCTTTAACCAATAATTCAAATATTTAAATCAAGAAGTTAGTATTGGTAAAATGATATCAAGCCATAACCCATCATTTCACGATGGTGGTAGCGAGCGGACGTACAGACGCTTACAGTGTGTCGAGGCAAGGCGGCACCGGGTCTCGGCCAAGGGGAAGACCGTGAGAGGGAGAGGCGGCCGGTGGTGGCTCCCGCGCGAATGGGCCGACGACGAGCGACAGCCAGGCGGAGGCGGCAGCTCACGGACAGACGGTGGCTGGACGGAGGCTTGAGGCGGCAGGGCGGCTGGGCGAACCAGCATGCCCTAACCAGATCCGAAGGAGGAAGGAGGGAGTAGCAGCAACGGCTCGGATGGGCGGACGGCGAGGCCCGCGGTGGTCCGGCGCGCGGCCGGGCAGCTGCTGGTCGGGGGTCAGTCCCTACTCGACCTGATGAGGAGACCAGAAAGAGGGAGGGCGGAGAGAGAGGATGAGGAGCAGCTGGCTGAGGGGAAGGCTCGCGGCGGCGACCCGCCGACGGTTAGGTGGCCTGCCGACGAGACGACGAAGCTGCGGTGATGGTGGTGGCCGTCGATCGAGCGACAGCAGGAAGAAAATGCAGCAGCAGCGAGCCGGGGGAAGAAGAAGAAAACACCAGCGTGCGGGCGTTGGGGGTGTGGGGGGGGCCGAGAGAAGAGAGAGGAGAGGGGAGGAAAAGTCAAAAGAAAAAGAAGGATGGGATGGGAGAGTAGGCGGGCGCTTTCTCGCTAAAGGCCGGAAAATGTACGGAAAAGAAAGGAGAGAAAGAAAAGGGAGAGAGAGAGAAGGGAGGGGATGCACGTGGGGAAGGAGGGAAAGAAGGAGAGGACGTGCGGCAATCGAAAATGGGGAAAAAGGGACGCACGTAGGAAAAAGGAGAGGAAAGAAAGGCAGCAAAGTTTCGGATTTAAATTTTCAATCCGTCAATTATATTTTTGACCTTTTTAAGCGAGTCAAAAATTTAGGGTATGTTTGGTTTAGCATTTGTAAGAAGCTTTGAGTTTAATGTAAATACTGAAAGTCCAAAGCTACTTGAGGGGTATTACAGGCATACATATTTTTTTTTATATTTTTTTTTGGAAAATTGGACAAACCCTTCGCCGGACCGACGGTCGGTTCGGCGAAGGGCTACCCCTTTATCAATTAAAAAAAAACACAAGCAAAATTGTAAATATGAAAAACTAATGAGGGTAGTTTGGAAGGAAAAAAATAGTTTGAGCATTCCACCGAATGCCGAAAGCTCAAAGCTAGTAGGACTAGCTTTGGGCTTTCAGTATTTTGAAGACCACTTGAAAGCTGAAAGCCATTTCAAAGCTAGTCCCTACTAGATTTGGATTTTCAATATTTTATGGCCTTTTTATTATTTTATAAAAATGTATTGACCTATTTTTGGATGTGGCACCCCTAAAATTACATGAAAAAGATAAGACATCACTTTTTGAATTGTGCTAAAGTCACTTTTACCATGATGAATAAATGAAACATGTAACTGACTTGAGCCCATGATACATCTCATGAAATTCTACAAGTGACAAGCTAATTGAATGGTGAAGGTAGGTTCAACAAAGATGCATGCCCCAAAACTTAAATTCAAGAAAACGCTCCTTTGAAAGAACCGGAAAATGTTTTCCAAATATATTGGTTAACGAAATGATTGACATTGTAAATATGTATTTTTAAAAACTTTGAATTTTTATTTTTATTCAAAAAATGGATTTTTTTAATTTTTTCTTAAAATAGAATTTATTTTAATTTTTTCTTATTTTGTTCTTTTCCTTCCTTTTTTTATTTCTTTTCTTCTTCTTAGCCCTTCGCCGGCTGTCACCACGGCCGACGTGCTCGCGACCTCCGGCGGCGAGGCTCGAGCTCACTCCAGGCCGACGAGCTCGCGACCTCTAGCTGCGAGCCTCGCGGCGGCGAGGCTCGAGCTCACTCCAGGCCGACGAGCTCGCGACCTCTAGCGCGAGCCTCGCCAGATCGGGCAAGCTCGCGGCCTTTGGCGATGAGCTGGTGAGGCTCAAGCCTTGCCGCCACAGGCCGCAAGCTCTTCCAAGGCCAGCAAGCTCACAGCCCCTTGCGGCGAGCCTCAAGCCTTGCCAGATCAGGCAATGGCCTTTGGTGGCGGGGTCGAGCTCGCCTCTTGCGAGCCGGCCAAGAGGAACCGGCAGAGGAAGCCAATGGAGATGGCTCGTGAGGCAGCAAAGGAACGGGCAGAGGAAGCAGACCGATATGGGGGAGAAGAAGAACGTAAAAGAAAAAGGAAAAAAAACAGAAAATAAAAAATAATATTTAATTTATAATTAAAAATTCGAAATAAAAAATAAGTATTAAATTTTTTTATTTTTTAAGCTAATATAAAGTCATTAGACTAAAATCATTTTCCATTAATATCCAAACAACAAAAAACATTTTCGATCATATAACATCAAATAAAGAAAAATTGACTATTTTTCTAGAAAAATGTTTTCCTATATCATTAAGTTTTTCGTAAAATAAATGCATTCTGACAATGACATAATAGAGATCTGATCGTTCCATAACTAGCTTGAAAGGTATTGAGAAATGGGATATTTTGAAAACTCAACTTTCTAAGTTAGAAAAGTCAGAAAGTTAAAAGACAGCTGACCCGCACAGGAGATCTTTCATCAGCACTGAGGCATTAAGGCCACTGTAGTTGTGGGATTAGTCCAAAGTGAATTGCTTTTCAGAGTCCAATTCTTCGACTGAAGGAGCAGAAGAAGCCTCGTTATGGCTTGCTTCCACGCAGATCTAGACATCAAAAATTTGCAGAGCCTCTTATTAGGTTCGACACGTGCACCCGTTCTCACATAATCCAGTTTAGGCTTTTTCTAAACTAAGTTAGACCAACACTGGAGACTAATCAGGTTTGGATGGTTTTGGTCATATATAATATGGAAGGGTGTAGTTACTTGATCGTATTATGGCAAACGAAAAGCTCAAAGTTGTGCAAATTATCATCCACGTTTGATGGATTTCTGACAATCTGTACGAATTTAGTATTTCAGTTTGTGAGTTTGGTTTGTTAAGTTCTTTTGAGTTTACAAGCCACACTCAAGTTTTATATTATGATTGAAACCGAATCAACCAGAAAAGATTGAAAGTTCTGGTTCAAACCAAATAGTAGCGAACATATGGGGGACATATGGGGATGATTCCACGATCCATTAACATCTTTGTGTTGTTACACGACTTAATACAGACATATCGAGTGGGCACACCACATCTGATGGTGACGAGGGAATTCCTTGTCCGGGAGTAGAAAAATAGGCTCCCTTTTATTGAATTCCTAATTGTATTAATAATTTATTTAGGACAGAGGAGTTGGTAATTACTATTGTATCATAATGTTGGTAAAATTTTGTCCATGGTACCACGATGATCAAATTTCTACAGAAGTTGGTAGTTTACTGCTCTTTTTTTTTTTAATATGTGGATAAATTTCTAATAATGCTAATAATTTATTTAAGACACTAGTAAAATTTACAGAGGACTTGATAATTTGCTATTTTATTTGAATGTTCTAAATTTGCTGATAATGCTAGTAATTTATTACCGATATACCTGACGAGTACGTTACTGGTCATATTTTTTTAATAATGAGATTGGAAAGTTACTCACAACTATGAAATACAATCAATACGGAACTCTTCCAGATTTTTTCGCCGATTTAACAAAATTTTGCATGTTTATTTGAGAGTGAAATCGCATCACAGCTTTTTTCTACATGAGGCAAAAGGTCGATACAATTAGGACGCTTGCTCCTGAAGGTGCATGCATCACTCTAGTGTAATCGTCATAGTAACTGGATTGAAGATGATTTATACACGGATCCTCTAAGTGCAACAAGCCACTTTATACATATTAGCGGGATGATTTTGAAGCTCTCTAATTGGCACAGAAACCGCATTGCCGACATTGAGCCAGAGAAAATTTTAAAAGAGTACGGTGTCAAAGATGCCTGGACCGACCCAACCAGAAATTTTTGGGTCTTCTTCATGTTCGGGTAACAGTCAAACGAAAGAGTGTTTGAACCCAACACCAGCAACATGGAAACAACTAAAACAAACCATCTATGATTGACTAGTCGAAGGGCAAGTTTCCCCTATTTTGGTGCAGCTTAGATGTTCCGAGTCATTGGCCTCTGCATGTATAGCTAGAAATCGTTGCGGAGATGATGCCAGAAATTGCTGCCTCACCATGATTCACAATGTGCGAATGGCTGCACATCTGAGAATGTAGTTACACTTGCGTCCACGAAAGACTGGCCAGATGCGAAACAATAGTCACGAGATTCAGTGGCCTCGATCTTTTCTTGATTTTGTTGGAAGCTCAAAGAGCTTCGGAGCTTCCTTAATCCCTCCAACTCCATTGCTACTTCTTTCATTGTAGGCCGGTTCCTCCCAATCGAGCTCAAGCACCTTCTTGCGAGGTTGGCAACAGCTACAATCTCTTCTTTCTTGCCTTCCTCCATAATCCGAGCATCAGCAATATTGAACAAACAATTCCACTCCATTGAAATTACAAAATAGTTCGCAAGGCTCCTTTCTTCTTCTTTCCTAAGCAACGAGATTGGCATTTGCCCTGTTAATAGTTCAACAAGGACCACTCCAAAGCTGTACACATCGCTTTTATCTATGAAATGACTTGTTCTGAGGTACTCGGGATCCAAGTATCCAAAAGTCCCTCGCCCTAGTGTGGTTACATGAGTTTGGTCGAGGGATACAGACTTGGAAATACCGAAATCTGTGACTTTAGCACGATGTTTCTCATCCAAGAGAATATTGGTCGACTTGATGTCACAATGATAGATGGGAATAGAAGCTGCCGAATGCAAGTAGAATAAGGCTCCAGCAATTTCGGTTGCAATTCGTAAGTGTGTGTCCCATGATGCGAGAAGGTCTTCGTTCGAGTCATACAGATACTTGTAAAGAGTCGTATTTGGTATGAACTCATATATTAAAAGTGGCATATCAGTTTCCACGCAGCACCCCATTAGCTTAACCACATTCCTATGATCGATTTGTGAGAGAATGATGACCTCATTGATGAACTCTTCAATGTTTTACTTGTCAATCAGTTTCGATTTCTTAACCGCAACTATTTTTCCATCAACCAACATTCCCTTGTAAACAACACCTTGTCCACCCTGGCCAAGTATCCTGTTCTTGTTGAAACAGTCAGTCCAAGTATCCTGTTCTTGTTGAAACAGTCAGTGGCCTTCTCCAAATCCTTGAAACTAAATAATTTGCTTCTCGCAACATTGCTTTCAGGTGATGAAGATAGACGTTGTTGCAACAAGATACCCCACTGCGTTTTAGAGTACTTCTCTTTTTGCTTGATTTCTCTTCTTTTCTTGATGACTCTGTATAACCGCCGAGAGAGAAGCCACACTTGCACTAATCCTCCAATGCCCGCTGCAAGGCCTGCAGTTCAGAAATTTAACAGAGCACAGAGTCATAAAAAGCACGTGCTGTTAAGAATGTATACCGTCGTGCTAAACTATCCATCTAGTATGGAGTTATTTGGAAGCCGGAAAACTATTAATCTCACATTAAGTTATGGATTTCTTTCCATTGGCCAAGTATAAATTTCTTCCCATCATAGGAAGCCACCGACTATAAATGGGAAAACTCAGATTATGAAAGGTTATATTAAAGAAATCTTATTAGCAAAAGTGAATGCAATAAAATTTACTAGATGTCGTGCAAACCATCTACTCAAATTGATGACTAATTTTTTATGGTATCGTATTTTAATCCAACCTTTCTATGCTTATCTCAGCATCGGTGGCACAAAAAAGTTCATCATATTGATTAACAAAAATTATATTTCCAAGGAAAAATAATCATCTTAAGCAAATAACATAGCTTGGCAATTGAATTCGATACTTCAATCAAATCATGACATGTGGAAGTATAGAACGACAATCATGTTAGAACGAAGGGTGAGGCAAAATTATATTTGTAGCTTTTTTTGAACATGTTTTAGGCTATGTTGTTCTTCTTCTAACAATAATCAAGAGCATGAAGCGGTCTAAAATTCTAGGTTGAAAGATCCACTTACCAATAAGGATAGCTGTCTTTCTACTAGCGACGCAATGATAGCTGCCCCGTTTGTTCACACAATTCCCAGAGCACACATTTGGATCCTCACATTCATCAACATCTGATGATAGACGATAAAATAAACATATTAGCAGCCAAACCCATCTCCTTGAGTAAAATTAGAGAGATTAGTGGGTCGCATTTCCTCTTGAATTGTTAACTCCATAGCCAAAATATTATGCTTGTAAGAACGGACTGTCCCGTTCCCCTTTGTTTCCAATAAATTATTATCGTTGTAATTCATTCAATTTTGTTTGGAAGTGCTATCACTTTTGTATAATCTTGGGCAGATAAACAAGAAAAAGAAGGCAGATAAGCATGTGTGCAATCACTAAACAGTGCGAGTGAGTTCTTATCAAAGAAAAATCTGGGAATGAACAAGCCACTTCTCTGTATGGTGCCCTTGAATACGGAATGGGATAGCATGAAGTATGTTACCTTGGCATCCTCCAGGAAGATAGGGGTTACCACTATTGCCCCCTCTGCAATAGCACTGTGTAAATGGCATTTCATACGAGTCGTGGAGGTCGTATCTGCTACATCCGAAGGGATCATCATTGCGCGAATCGTAGCCTTGCTAGATAAGCTCAAGTCCGTTGGTCTTGTTTGAAATCGCCCATTCCAACACCACTGGAACCGTTTCATCCAAACTCAAATCATATAAACCCGTAACGTTGGACCTCGAGAACCATGTTCTATCTACCAGGAAAGCGAACTTGCATCCCTGAGGTCCACCTTCTTCTTTGAAATCCACACTAAAGCTTTGACGGTCAAAGGAGAGCGTGGTCTGGCAGCATTGGTCCCTCCCAGAACAAGCACTATACCGGCTAATGTTGGTGTTGGTTCCAGAACAATTCGATCTGCAACCGACAACAGCTGATCCTATACTTTTTAATGTTGCCAATGTGTTGCAACCGACCGACGTAAAGACGTTCCTTGTATGGGAGAAGACAAATGGACTTCCTTCTAAGTCCACTGGCGCATCGAGTCCTTCAGGCCCGCAGCTTGCATTTGAGTATATTAATGGAACACTGACACTAATCATGCCGTTCGTGTCACTCCAATAATTGGGAAGTGAAATGTTGAGAACTCGCAATCCGGTCTTATTTAGTATTGGAACCGTGGGGTTTTGCGGGCAGACAATCTCATACCAGTCATCCAAGAAGCACCCGGCAACTATTCCGAAGGGGAAGGGAACGGTGACGCTCCCACATGTTTCAGTACAGTTGGGCCATGCAAGTCCAGCTGCAGCTCCTGATGCTTGTACCGTGAGGGACCCGAAAATCCCTCACATGTTTCGGTACAGTTGCATTTGAGTATACCCGAAATCCATCAAGTATTTGAAATCCTATTCGAAATCTATTGGCAAGGCTTCCCCGAAATCCATCGGTCGCATTTCCTCGAAATTCATTCTGGTATCCAAAATCTATTGAGTGTTCAAGATATATCGGTCATGTTTCTCATTTACCTGATTATACAAGCACATCAATCACACATGCTAATTTTATCTTTCTTCATTAGTCAATACAAACGTGGTTATGCTCACATATAAAAATACTGCAACTTTACATGTAAAAATGCAATTGAATAATCACACATGATTACATACATATAATTAACTCGTCAAACTTTGTATGCTTTCATATTAAAACATCCTTGCCCAATTCAACACATAAAGCATGACATATAAATCCGACACTTCAGAAATTACTATTTATATGTCCTTAAAATCCTCTTTAAAATTAGCAACCAAGGTTGCTCATGTGAGCGATAATTTGTCATGGCAAAGCATGCTTCGAACAACATAAAACACTCGATCACATAAGTCCACTTAATTCTCAAGGCACTCACAAACATGCATGAAATCCACATACAATGCTATTAGTGTCCTACATAATATCTATAAATCATCTCATGGCAATAATCCCACAATCCACTATTAAAACAATAATTAACTATCACTAGAAATAATTAATCGTAATTAATCATTATAAATAATAATTTTTATCACTAAAAATAATTAATTAATGTTTAATTGTTTCTAAAATGATTAAATATAATTAATTAATTAAAATTAATATTAATCCTTTTACTTAGCACCGGTTGCAATTAGATTATAGTTAATTAACACTAAGCAAGATTAGTCGAATCGATCATCATTAAATTTAATTAATCATAAATAACCGCCTAATCCAGATTAATCATAAACTAATCTAACCCTAATTAAAATTAGTACGCTCATCAAGGGATCCAAGACCATACATAATGATAGATAAAACTTTTATTTATTTGCTGAATAGATAGATAGACCAAAAGTATCATAACTATTCTTAACAAGATAATACTAGGAAAACCCACATATGGCGAAGATTTTTCGTTCCTTTGGAAAAGTAGAAATCCCACTCCTATTAACATAGGAACTAGAACTAGAAGTGGAATGAAGGGGATAATCCATGAATATCGATATGTATATTCCATAAAAAAAAAAAAAGAACCTTTTTATTTTTAATGAATTCTTTTTAATTCACCGGCTCTTTCAATAAAAAATCAAGGTATGGAATATTTAAATAGAATTTTCTATTTCTAATTATTCTGAATCTTTCTTCTTTAACCAATAATTCAAATATTCAAATCAAGAAGTTAGTATTGGTAAAATGATATCAAGCCATAACCCATCATTTCACGACGGTGGCAGCGAACGGACGTACAGACGCTTCCAGTGTGTCGAGGCAAGGCGGCACGGGAGCGGGTCTCGGCCGAGGGGAAGACCGTGAGAGGGAGAGGCGGCTGGCGGTGGCTCTGGCGCGAATGGGCCGACGACGAGCGACGGCCAGGCGGAGGCGGCAGGTCACGGACAGACGGTGGCTGAACGGAGGCTTGAGGCGGCAGGGCGGCTGGCCGAACCAGATCGGAAGGAGGGAGGAGGGAGCAGCAGCAGTGGCTCGGACGGGCGGACGGCGAGGCCCGCGGTGGTCCGGCGCGCGGCTGGGCAGCTGCTGGTCGGCGGTCGGTCCCTACTCGACCTGACGAGGAGACCAGAAAGAGGGAGGGCGGAGAGAGAGGATGAGGAGCAGCTGGCTTCGGGGGAGGCTGCGGCAGCGACCTGCGGGCGGTTCGGTGGCCTGCCGGCGATACGACGAAGCTGCAGTGATGGTGGTGGCCGTCGATCAAGCGACAGCAGGGAGAAAATGCAGCAGCAGCGAGCCGGGGGAAGAAGAAGAAAACACCAGCGTGCGGGCGTTGGGGGGTGGCCGAGAGAAGAGAGAAGAGAGAAATTAATAAAACAAAAATCCAATAATTTCGTCTTGACGTAGCTTAATAACTGAGTTTGGATTAAATTCACATATAATTCAAAAAAAAATTGAAAATTCAAGACGTC
Organism: Angophora floribunda; assembly: GCA_014182895.1. NCBI lineage: Eukaryota > Viridiplantae > Streptophyta > Magnoliopsida > Myrtales > Myrtaceae > Angophora > Angophora floribunda. The sequence continues at coordinate 12,791,621 of CM024715.1, forward strand.
ATAGAAAAATTAAATATCTTAAAGAAGATGCCTATGCATTAATGCCAAGCGAAAGAAACACCCATAAATTGCCATAGATGATGTGATGATATTTCATTTTGAAACTTGTTGAGCTTATACTTGTATTTACAAATTAAGAAGTGGATTTTGTTGGTTTTGGCCATTAAAGCAGATAACTTAATCGTAACAATTAATTGTATTGCATCTTTTTGAATTACATCCTAAAAAAAATCATAACAAAGGACTAGTACGTTTAATGAAAATTAGGAATAGAGCACCGTGCCATCTGGGCCTAGTAAAACGTGTAATATCCAGGCATTTTATAGGGTGAAAAAATTATTTCTCAATTCATGAGATTCCATGATTTGTATTTCAACTTTAGATTTCGATTAAGGAAGACCGACACTAATCATCCCATTTCACGGATCCACGATAACGGGGGAGTGAAATGTTGAGAGCTCCTTTCCTATCTTATTTAGTTTTGGCCGTTGGGGGAGCTGAGGGGCGAAATGGCTGCACCAATTGGCCAGCAGGGGCCTCTTCTTGAGTTCGCGAGCTTGGCCACTGGACTGCTTGCGCATCTTTGAGCTCGCAGCCATGGCCGCTCGAGTTTCGGTCACCTTGGCCATGGTCACTACGTCTTCTTCCGAATGTGAGGCTGGAGACGAGGTGAGCTCGATCAACTTAAACAATAAAGGAAGATGGACAATCTTTCTGCACCGGACTCATCCGAAGCTCGAGCAACCCTATTTCTTTTATCTCTTCTTCTTCAACCTCCGAACATACACGACTCCTTCAATCATCGCAAGATCTACTCACAATGGCTTCGTCCATAAAAAATGAATGGCCAGATAATATTCCAATTCTTGTGGCAAACGATTTCATCTCTATCAACCACCACCTTATCAATAATCAATAATGTGATCCCACATTTTTAGGGATATAGTTTTTGAAATAAAAACTTATCCATTGACTTTGACCCATGTTTTCTCTTTTGAATACAATTTTTCACATTTCTTATCCCTTTGTTGACAACCGCCCTTTTGATAACCATAAAGACGAACGTTCATTTATGTAAGGGCACAACAAGGTCTAAGGCAAACCATTTCATTTAGAAATACACTATCCGTATGTGAGGGGATTAGGTTAGTAGAGTGCGGCTATAATCACTATCGAATTGCCATCGAACTTCCATGGATTTCCAATGAACACGAACCCAAACAATGACCGGAGGTCAAATTTATTTTTGATCCTGTTTTTCGCATATAATTTTAATTTACGCTTGAATTTTTTTTCTTCAATGCATGACTAGAATCGCTTATTTTTGTCTAACATCATCACCATTAGACATCATTGGCCTCTGTTTCGACGCGAATAAGCCCCGGCATTGCCGTGGCCGTTATCAAATGAGTTCCAGTTTATGCACCACGTGAAACAGAGCAAGGGCGCCCATCCCTATTCTTGGTTCCCCTGTTTCTTTTTTTCTTTTTATTATTTTTTTGTCCTCCTTTTCTATATGTCTATTGGCCGAACATGGTTTTGTTCACTGGGGCGTGGATTTTTTCGTTTGAGCACTCCCCATGTAATCGATGACTCATAACTCCTTGCTCTTCTCTTCTCTGTTTCCGTTTGATTGCTCAATTTTCAAGCGAGTTGCATGAGAGTTTTTATTTTTTCTTTAATGCGGCTCCGGATTGTGTTGCAAGACTTCTGCAAATCCCAAACCTGTGATTCTATACTTCTCTTTCTCTCTCTCTCTTTCTTTTTTTTCCGTTTTTATGGCCTTTTTATTATTTTATAAAAATGTATTGGCGCCCCTAAATTACATGAAAAAGATAAGACATCGCTTTTTGAATTGTGCTGAAGTCACTTTTACCATGATGAATAAATGAAACATGTAACTGACTCGAACCCATGATACACCTCATGAAATTCTACAAGTGACAATCTAATTGAATGGTGAAGGCAAGTTCAGCAAAGATGCATGCCCACAGGATTACTGGTGTGATTGATGTAATTTCTCAATAATCATTTTGACACCAGGTACTTCATGGATCTCACGATGAAGTAGAATCAGTGCATCATGCTCGAGCAAGATGACTGCAATTTGCAAAGCAATTCCAAATCGGCACATCCACTTAATGATGATGCCTAGCTAATCACAAAGACCTATGTACACCTGTGAGAGTATAGCTTAACAATTGATAACACCGAGAATAACTTCACAGCCAATAACTAACCAACTGAAGTCGTATAAGTGAAGGAACGAGTTTTCCTCCATTATTTCTTTTTTCTTTCTTTTGGTCTAAAGAACGATTTACATGATAAACAGAGCAATATGACTTGTAAAAGTATAAGGCAAAACAAATCCTCACCACGTCTCACTAGGTAAGAGCGGTTGGACATCCGAAAATGTAATGACATCCATGTCAATGTTTGACTTGTTAGGTGGAAGAGCAGCATCATAAGATGCAGTTGCCTCACGGTTCTCTTGATTTTTCCGAATACCCGAAGGATTTGGGAGCTTCCTTATTCTCTCTAACTCCATTGCTACTTCTTTCATTGTAGGTCGGTTCCTCCCGTTCAGGTTTAAGCACCTTTTTGCAAGGTTAGCAACTGATGCAATCTCTTCCTTGTTACCTTCTTTCAAAACTTGAGCATCGACAACGTCAAGCAAGCAGTTCTCCTCCATTGAAATTATGAAATAGGTCGCAAGGCTTCTTCCTTCTTGTTCCCTCAGTGAAGAAATTGGCTTTTGCCCTGTTAGGAGTTCAACAAGTACCACTCCAAAGCTGTACACATCACTTTTGTCAGTGAATTGACTCGATTGGAAATATTCGGGATCTAAATAGCCGAAAGTACCCTGTACCAATGTGGTTACATGAGTTTGATCAAGGGAAACTGACTTGGAAGTACCGAAATCTGCCACTTTTGCCCGATATTTCTCATCCAAAAGAATATTGGTGGACTTGATGTCTCGATGATAAATGGGAATAGAGGCTGCTGAATGCAAGTAGAACAACGCTCCTGCAATTTCGGTTGCAATTCGTAGCCGTGTGTCCCAGGATACATGAAACTCTTGATTTGGGTCATGCAAATATTGGTATAAAGTCCCGTTTGGTATGAACTCATATACTAAAAGTGGGACTTCAGTCTCCAAGCAACACCCCAATAACTTAACCACGTTCCTATGGTTGATTTGTGAGAGAATGAGGACTTCATTTATGAACTGTTCTACTTTTCCCTCATCAATCACTTTTGATTTCTTAATCGCAACAATTTTTCCATCTGTTAACATTCCCTTGTAAACAGTACCTTGTCCACCTTGCCCGAGTATCCTATCATCATTGAAATTGTCGGTGGCCTTCTCTAAATCCTTGGAAGTGAACAATTTGCTTTTCTCGACATTTCCTTCTGGTGAAGATTGCTCACTTTTCAACAAAAGGCCACCATTGCGTTTGAAGTACTTCTCTTTGAGCTTGATTTCTTTTCTCTTCTTGATGTATCTATACAACCTCCACAAGAAAAGACACAAAACTAGTGCCCCAAGGCCTGCCCCAACCCCTGCATTGCAAAAATTTAGGGGGAAATAGTGTTAAAAATGTTCCCAGCTTGTCAAGAATCTAAAAAGGCACTTATCATCAAGAATTAAAGTGACTCTCATTGAAAGGAGTCCACGTGGGAGTAATTGACCCGACTCTCCTTTCATATGAATTTGTCTTAACAACCATGAAAAGCTAATTTGTATCCAGTAATTTTTCAAACCATTGATGAAAGTGAAAAAAATCCTTTCTAATAATTTCATTTCAAATATGACAAGAATAAGTAGGAATTTTTTGATATCTTTTGATAAATAGGAGGCATAAACACTAGAAAAGTTTAAGTGTTTTCTTATCTATCAAATATTAGGGTGCAAAGAAAGTTTCTCAATTGTTTTGATAAATACTGTTGATTGAAACTTACGTGTAATCATCAATAAGCTAATGGACAATCATGTTAGAACAAAAACGGTTTGGTAAAACAATACTCAATAACAAGAAGTGGTCTGAAATTCTTGGTTAAAAGATCTACTTACCTATAAGAATAGGTGTCTTTCTACTAGCGATGCAACGATAGCCGCCCCGTTTGTTCACACAAATCCTCCCAGGGCATGTATTTGAATTCTCACATTCATTAATATCTGATGACAGATGATAAAATAAACATATTAGCAGCCAAACCCATCTCCTTGAGTAAAATCAAAGAGATTAGTAGGTCGTATTTCCTCTTGAATTGTTAACTCCAGAGCTGAAATATTATATTTGTAACGAACGGACTTTCCTATTCCCCTTTGTTTCCAATAAATTATTGTAATTATAACTCATTCAATTTTGTTTGAAATTCACTTTGTATAATATTGGGCAGTAAAACGAGAAAAAGAAGGCAGATAAGCATGTGTGTGATCACTAAACAGTTTGAATGCGTGCTCTTTAGAGAAAAATCTAGGAATGACAACCTACTAGCCTGTATGGTGCCCTTAAATACGGAATGGGATAGCATGAAGTATGTTACCTTGGCATCCTTCAGTAAGATAAGGGTTACCACTATACCCCGATCTGCAATAGCACTGCATAAATGGCATTTCACTTGGAAATGATTCGAAGTTGTAGCTGCGACATCTGAAGAGATCATCATAGCCCGAGCCTTGCTGGATAAGCTCAAGTCCATAGTCGGTCTTGTTTGAAATCCCCCATTCCAACACCACTGGAAACGTATCATTCAAACTCAAATCATATAAACCTGTAACGTCAGACCTCAAGAACCATGATTTATCTGCCAGGAAAGCGTAGTTGCATCCCGTAGGTCCACTTTCTTCTTGGAAATCCACACCAAAGCCCTGAAGGTTAAAGGGGAGCGTGGTCTGGCAGCATTGGTCCATCCCGAAACAAGCACTATACCGGCTAATGCTGGTGTTGGCTCCATCACATTTTGTCCTGCAACCGACAACAGCTGATCCTGTATAATTCACTGTTGCCAGGGTATTGCAACCGACTGACGTAAAGATGTTGTGTGTCTGGGAGAAGACAAAGCGACTTCCTTCTAAGTTCACTGGCGCATCATGTCCTTCGCCCCCACAGCTTGCATTTGAGGATATTAATGGAAGACTGACACTAATCATGCCGTTCGTGAAATTCCAATAATCGGGAAGTGAAATGTTGAGAACTCGCAATCTGGTCTTATTTAGTATTGGAACCGTGGGGTTTTGCTGGCAGACAATCTCATACCAGTCATCCAAGAAGCACCCGGCACCTATTCCGAAGGGGAAGGGAATGGTGACGTTCCCACATGTTTCAGCACAGTCGGGCCTTGCAAGTCCAGCTGCAGCTCCTGATGCTTGTACCGTGAGGGAAATCAAAAGCACAAGAATTCGAAACCCCGAGTTCAACATGATGTTCACGTCTCGTGTGTGCATGGACCTAAAATTATGGAGAAAGGGGATATGGACTGAGTCGCTTAATATTGATATTTATGTGGAAGAGGGGAAGAATTCTGATGCACTCTATGCATAATTTTATTCCGGCTCTGCTACTTCCTTATATATCTGACGATGCTTCCTTGAATATAGAAATATCAAAGATTGATAGGTAAAGGACACCAACTGAAGCAACCAAGTGTGACTTTTCCAATTGGTGGGAAGATGATTTTGTCGTCATCTTTCCCATGAGAAAGATATGGAGAGTCATCAAGCTAGAAAAGGTTTCAGAATCCATTGTTTTGGCCCCTGTTAGGTACTTCATAATTGAGATATTTAGTCCTTTCCTTCCTTAAATTGTTTCAAGTACGCGTCAATTCGTTTCAAATTATCCTAGGCCAATAATGTATGAATTTTTCCTCTTCTATGCTAGATTAACATGGTTCCACGTCTTTGCTTATTATCACAAATTTCATATTTTATTGCCAATAATTTTGTTTAGTATTAAATATCATTGGTCATTTACAATTCCTAATTAAACATGAATGCGGTCTTTTTGTAAATTCTGAATATTAGTCTTAGTTTAGCACTGTTTAGGTCATTTATTAAATTGATTTTTGAGTTTAACCTCATTTAGAGGCCTCGTACTTGACCGTGTTTCACCATGAGTGAATGGCTACACATTGGGTAAATTACAGGAAATTATTGCTTTCCCATCCATATTTCCAGAGGAAGTGAAATGTTGAGCAATTGTAATCCAATCTCACTTAGTGTAGGATTCACGTCTCCATAATTAAGTTAGTCTTTTGGGCATTTCTGGATATTTTCAGGATTTTTCAAATAAAAAAAAATCAAGACATTAACATGATGAGATTTGAAGAAATTTTCTTTTGCTCCCATTAAAGTGTCTACTTCAAGAAAGGCTCCAAGTCATTTCCAGATTGGAGGACTTTGAAGATTCGTTTTTTGTTCTAGACAAGCACATTAAGACAAGGCTTGAAGGTACTGAGAAATGGGGATTTTCAAAAACTTAGCTTTTAGAGTTAGAAAAATTGGAAAGTTCAAGGCAATTGAACCACATGGGTGATCTTTAATCGGCAGGTGAGGCATTAAGGGCATCGCAGTTGTGGGATTAAAGAAAAGTCCAAAGTAAATGGGCTTTTTAGAGTCAAATTCTGCACTGAGACAAGCAGAAGAACTATTGTTTTGACCGCTGAGATTGGACTTCTTCAAAGGCGTATGGTGCCCGTCTCCCATATAATACGCAATCATAACCATTGGCCAAGTGTGACTATCACGTGGGGCCCACGTTACCGATTAGTCCGTAGAGACTTGTATCCAGGCAAAATTTTGCGCAAAACCAGTGGAAAACGGGTTAATTTATTTCCCATCTATATGTAAACCAATTTGTACTTGGAAATATCAAGATGGAGCGAATCAATGATGACTTGTAAAATCAAGTCTTCAACACCATTATCAAATGAGAACTCATATTAAAATTAACCATTGATTTATGATGTGTTTGTTTCGTGAAAAATACTTTTTACAAAAGCGTTTTTCTTATTTTTCAACATTTGGCTCATTTAGAAAAATGAGTCAATGAAAAATATTTTTTTAGTCATCGGAAAAAGTTTTTCTGTCAAAACTTAAATTTCGAAAAACAATTTCTCCTTTAAAAGAGCCGGAAAATGTTTTCCAAATATATTGGTTAACGAAATGATTGCTATTGTAAATATGTATTTTTAAAAATTCAAATTTTTATTTTTATTCAAAACTATCGTTTTTTTTTATTTTTTCTTAAAATCGAATTTATTTTAATTTTTTCATTTTTTTGTTCTTTTCCTTCCCTTTTTTTTTTCTTTTCTTCTTCTCAGCCCTTTACGGGCCGCCATCACAGCCAACGAGCTCGTGACCTTCGGCGGCAAGGCTTGAGCTTGCCCAAGGCCGGCGAGCCTCAAGCCTCGCTAAGCCTCGCTAGATCGGGCAAGCTTGCAACCTCCGACGACACGCCTCCCCAGATCGGGCAAGATTGTGACCTCCGGAGGCGAGCCTTGCCAGACTGGGCGAGCTCGCAGCTTCTAGCGGCGAGCTGGCGAGGCTCGAGCCATTCTGCCAGACGCCACGACCTCAGCCAAGGCCGGCGAGCTCGCAACCCCTCGCGGTGAGCCTCAAGCCTCGCCAGATTGGGCGACGGCCTTCGGAGGCAGGGCTCGAGCTCGCACCTTGCAAGCCGGCCGAGAGGAACCGGTGGAGGAAGTAGACGAAGATGGCTCGTGAGGTAGCAGAGGAAGGGTGCGCATGGTAATGATTCTATTCCCGAGAACAGTTTTTACTCAGAAATGATTCTTTTTTATTCTGCTCCCGGGAACAATTTCTAAGCATTTGAAAGTGTTTGGTAACTATCCAAAATTTTTATTCCTAGGACAGAAATGCGTTTGGTAAAACCTGAAAGTTTCTAATCCAAAATAATTTCTATTAATTTTTTAATGATTTAAATACAATTTACTTTTTTTTTCCTTTCCATTTTCACCTTCTTTTTCCTTAATAGATCACCGGTGACCGGCGACTAGCCAGACGAGGGCCGAAACCCAGCCTCACCGTGAGCTAGACGAGGCTCGGCCACATCGGCCCATCGCTTGGGCAGCGTTGGCTTGGCTAGGCGACATCAGCCTAGCGGTGGGCCGGCAAGGGTTGGCTTCACTAATGGCTGGGCGAGTCAACCTCGGCCAGATTTGGCGAGGATTTGGCCAGGTGGGCCTCGCGACCCACCGCCTGGCCGGCATCGCCAAGCCGACGCCGGCCAAGCGGTGGGTCGCACCACCTAGGTGAGCTCACCAAACCTCGCCCAACCACTTGCCGGCGGTGGCCGGCGCCGGCGATAATGGCCGGTGGGCGGCGATGGGGCGGCAGATGGCCGAGGGAGAAAGAAGAAAAGGAAAGAGAAAGAGTAAAGAAAAAAAAGAAAGGGAAAAAAAACTGATTCTTAAAGTTGTTCTTGAGAATAAGAAGCAACTTTTTTTTTTATTCTTGATCCCGTTCCAAATCTATTCCGGGAACAAAAATTTTAACAAATTGATTTATGTTCCAAATCTACTCTCGAGAACAAAAGAACATAAATTATCACTATTTGGCAAGTTAGGGTACGCATGGTAACGATTATGTTCCCGGGAACTGTTTCTGCTCAGAAATGATTCTTTTTTATTTTGCTCTCGGAAACAATTTTTAAGCATTTGAAAGTGTTTGGTAACTGTCCAAAATTGTTATTTCTGGGATAGAAATGTGTTTGGTAAAACCTGAAAATTTCTAATCCAAAATAATTTCTTTTAATTTTTTAATGATTTAAATACAATTTTCTTTTTTTTTCCTTTCCATTTTCACCTTCTTTTTCCTTAATAGATTGCCAGCAGCCGGCGACTGGCCAGACGAGGGCCGACAATGCCCAGCCTCACCGTGAGTTGGGTAAGGCTCGGCCTCGCCGGCCCACTACCAGGGCGACGTCGGCTTGCCGAGCCACCGCCTAGCGAGGGCGGGCGAGCTCGACCTCATGGCCTCGCCAGATATGGCCGAGGCCGACTCACCTCACCCATCCACGGCAAGGCTCGCGTCGCCTGGGCAAGGCTCACCTGGCCACCGATGAGGCTCGGTCGAGCTAGCCGGACCTTGCCAAGCCACTCGCCAGTGGTGGCCGGCGCTCGCGACGGTGGCAATGGGTGGTGATGGGTGACAATAGGCTGAGGGATGAAAAGAAAAGGAAAGAGAAAAAGAAGAGAAAAAGAAAGGGAAAAAAAAACTAATTCTTGAAGTTGTTCCCAGGAACAAGAAGCAACTTTTTTTTTATTCTTGATTCCATTCCAAATCTATTCCTAGGAACAAAAATTTTAACAAACGGATTCCTATTCCAAATCTACTCCCGGGAATAAAAGAACAGATTTTATCACTATTTGGCAAGTTGCCATGTAAGCCCAAAGCAGACCAATATGGGGGAGAAGAAGAAGGTAAAAAAAGAAGAAAAAAACAGAAAAGAAAAAATAATATTTAATTTATTATTAAAAATAATTAAAAATCGAAATAAAAAATGAAATATTAAAAATTCGATGTTTTTTTAAAAAGCTAAGATAAAGTCATTAGACTGAAATCATTTTCCATTAATATCCAAACAACGGAAAACATTTTCGATCATATAACACCAAATAAAGAAAAATTGACTGTTTTTTTGGAAAATGCTTTACTGGAAAACATTTTTCTATATCATTAAGTTTTACGTGTAACAAACGCACTCTTAGTCTCAGACAACGATAGAATAGAGAATTGATCATTCCATAGCTAGCTACTGCGTTGACGATGACTTTTTTTAGACCACAAGCTTCTTGGTGGTGGGCAGCCACTAAGCTTGGTCATTGGTCTCATTTTCGCCCATTTTCCACAAGATCAATGATCTAGCCATTCATAAGAAATCACGAATCTATTCGAGGAATTAGCGCAAGACGGGGTTACTTAAACGCCCTTTTCTTTTGTTACTTGTTGACCCTAGCATATCGGAGGATGCTTCCTAATGCAGTATCGTTAAAGCTTCAGATCCTTCCTGTAGTACAAAATTCTCCACTGAAGTGGTTAGTGGCCCCTATTTTAGCAGCCAAAATGAGAAATTTTGTTTTGATCAGGTTCGCCTTGATGGCAACAGCGAGGCCCTTTAGCCATTCTTAGATAAGGGAAAGAAATTTAACTAAAAAAGAAAATACAAGATATTAAGATGATGAAAATCGAAGATATTTTCTTTTGTTCACAATTGAAGTTTCTCCTTTCAGAAAGGCCCTTTAGCCATTCTTAGATTGGAGGACTTTGACCGCTCGTTCTTTGTTCTGGACAGCCACATCAGGACAACGCTTGAAAGGTACTGAGAAATGGGACATTTTGAAAGCTCAGCTTTCTAAGTTAGAAAAGTCGGAAAGTTAAAAGACGACTTACCCGCACAGGAGATCTTTCACCAACATTGAGGCATTAAGGCCACTGCAGTTGTGGGATTAGTGAAAAGTCCAAAGTAAATTACTTTTTGGAGTCCAATTCTTCGACTGAAAGAAGCAGAAGAAGCCTCGTTATGACTTGCTTCCACGTAGATCTAGACATCAAAAAATTGCAGAGCCTCTTATTAGGTTCGATACGTGCAGCTGTTCTCACAAAATCCAGTTTAGGCTTTTTCCGAACCAAGTTCAACCTACAGTAGAGACTAATCAGGTTAGGATGGTTTTGGTCATATATAATATGGAAGGGTGTAGTTACTTGATGGTATTACAGCAAACGCAAAAGAGAAAAGTTGTGCAAATTATCATCCACATTTAATGGATTTTTGACGATTTGTGAGAATTCGGTATTTCAGTTTGTGAGATTAGTTTCTCAGTATTGTGCGTCTATAAGTTGTTAAAAGCTTTCAATTTTGTTAGTTAGATATAATCTAGTAGCCTCGACCTTACTTAGATTGTTGGCAGGGGAAGGGAATGGCAATGTTTCCACAAGATTCAGTACAATTGCCAGGTGTGGTTTGGCTAGTGATGCTTGTATACTGAAGAAAGGAGTTATAACTTACGACCTATGAGCTCTGTCCTATTTGACCATAAGAAGGGAAGAAAGTTAAGGACACGGGCGTGATTTTCTTCAGTCCTGCTAGAACAATGAAAAATCAAACTTGATAAGTAGAGGCCTCTTTAATTTAAGCAGCCAAGCGCGAGCCTAATAATGAGAAAGTCTTCCGTTTTGACTAAAAACAAACTAAGTGCTTGATGGAAATGGGTTGCAACTACACCTCATCTCTCTTCCCGTGACCCCTCTCATGGAAACTTTGATCATGCACCTGCCCATTATTTGAAGTGAACATTTTATGCCATTAGAATTGTAACAAGTTTTTTTCTCGTTGGATCCCACTTTCCTCGAGTGAATTAAGATAATCACAATACGTTTTCTCAATTTCTAGTCCTTTAATTATGTTTCCTTGATTTTGCCCTCTCAAAATCTCCATTTCTCAGTGTCTCCAAAACTTGTGACTTGCAACTTTAGCCATATTAATTCTAATGGCATGAACGAAAAGTGAAACTTGAAGAACAGTCGGCATAAAAAGAAATGTCCGCATACAAAAGACGAGTCATGAGACACTTGACTGTTCACTCTTAAATATATTTTGCTTTTGAAAACATTAGGAAGAAGAGCCAGAACATAAGTCGCAAATAAGCAAGTCTATCTGAAATAAATGAGCCTCGCGTTTATGAGATGCTCCAACTAGCTTCATTGACCAAGGCAAATTCAATGTAGGATGGTGACCTAATTACGAAATTGTTCATACCTGGTACTTGGTAATACATGGAAGAAATGTGTGTTGCCCAACCCATACACGTAAACCAAAAACTTGGAAAAACTATTGTGTGGATCCCAAGTCATGGACCCGATATACAATCATAGTTGTTGATCAAGTGTGACTCGCAGATGGGCCCCACATGGTTAGCACTATGATGGATCAGGTCCATGTAGACCCGAATCTGAGCAAAAATTCGCCCAAAACCTATGGAAAGCAGGTTAACTTATCTCCTTAAATGTGGAAACCGATTTGCACGTAAACAAACTTGGGAAGACTGGCATGGAGGGAACCAATGGATGACATGTTGATAATGGCCCCTCTGGTCTTCAAGACCGTTGTTGACAGAGAACTTATGTTAGAACAGACCATAGACTTGGTCTCCATAAGTGATGGAATAGAGAGACCACCGCTCCTTCGCTATTAATTCCGCTATTGAATTTAGGACTAGATCGTATTTCATATACAATATTTTGGACTTCTTGTCCACCTTTCCTTGAGCACAGAAATGTCAAAGCTCGATAGGTAGAGAACACTAATTTAAGCAGCCAAGCTTGCCTTTTCCAATTGTTTGGTAGATAATTTAGTCATCATTTTATTCATGTGAAACACTGGGAGCATGTCAAGATAGACGACTCTTTAGGAACTTTTGTCATAGGTCCCATTAAACACATTAAAACTAAAAGAAAAAATTGTACTCAATCAAATGAACTAATTTTCGATGACCCCACTTTTATGTTGGTAATTTGGTTTTGATGTTAGTGTTAGGTGGTTTTGGACCTCTCTCATCTCAAAAGGTGCGACTTTATATTATACTTATAAGTTGATTATGAGTTCTTTTCATAATCGATATGGAATAATTATAATATTTTTATTTCTAATTGACTTGTTTAGAAGTACTCATGGGCCGTGCATGTACTAGAAATTCTTGTGGGAGCTGCTTCGCTGTGGTTCACCGTGCGAATGGCTGCGAATCCAAAAACGCTGCTACGTCCAGGTCCACATAATAAGACTTGCTCGGTCACAGAAATATCGAAGCTTGTGCATGTCAAGTCCCATCTATACGGAACCATTTTGCACGGAAGCAAACCTGGGAGGACCCGCAGGGGGGATCCAATGGATGACTTAATGATGGTGGCCCCGGGGGTCTTCAATAATGTTGTCACCTGGGAATATCTACCAGAACGGGCCATTGACTTAAAGTCTCCAACAGTGATGGAATACAGAGTCCATCGGTCCTTTTCTAGCCATCGCGCGGAAGATGACTTCCCTTGGCCAACAAGCTTCAAGTTGGTGGGCCATCACTAAACTTGGCTACATCAGTGGTCTCGTGTCCACCTATAGTCCACAAGATCAAAAGTTATCGCTACGCCATGATCGAGGCCCTGACAAACTTTTGCTCGCGGGTACCGCTACCTCATGTGAACAGAATTATGGACTCTTTGACTAGTAGGGTGGACTATATGTTGACAAGCTTATCTCTAAAGTCTCGAGTGGTGTTGACCAGCTTGTCTCTATACGTTAATCATGCCACATACGTCTACACTGGGGAGTGAAATGTTGAGAACTCGCAATCCAATCTTCTTTAGAGTGGGAACCATGTTGTTTTGTTGGCAGACGATCTGGTACCAGTCATTCAAGAAACAGCCGGCTCCTATTCCGAAGGGGAAGGGAATAGTGACGTCCCCACAGGTTTCGGAACAGTTAGGCTTCGCAAGTCTAGGTGCAGCACCTGATGCTTGTAACGTGCGGGCAATCAGAAGCAGAAGAATTTGGAACAGTGAGATCGACATGATTTTCAAGTTTCGTGAGTGCATGGACCCAAATTTGTGGAGAAAGCAGGTATGGGAGGAGTCCCTTAATATTGCTATTTAAGTGGAAAAAGGGAATAATTTCATGTACTGTACGCATAATTTAATTCCACCTGTTAATTCCTAATATCTCTGAGATGTTGCCTTTAGGGAAAAAATTGCAATACAAATTCTAAATGTCTGACTTATATGGATGCAATTCAATTTTAAACTTTTTAATTGTTTCGATCAATCCTAAAACCTTCAGCAAACAATGCAATTGAGTCATAAACTTTTCAATTGACTAAATCAAGTCATTTACTTTTATTGAAAAATGTAATTAGATCCTAAAATTATGTTGAAAAGTACATTTATAAACACTTTTTGAGTAATATGAGACAATTTTAGATGTTGTTCATCGAAAAGATTTAATTGCACTTTTGAAAAATGTTTGGGACTTAATTGAATAAGCTGAATTTAGAACTTGATTGTATTCCATATACAAGATCTTGGACTTCTTGTCAACCTTTCCTTGAGCACAGAAATGTCATAGCTTGATAGGCAGAGTACACTAATTTAAGCAGCCAAGCGTGACTTTTCCAATTGTTTGGTAGATAATTTAGACATTATTTTTTTTCATGAGAAACATTAAGAACATTATCAAGATGGATGAGTTTTTAGGAACTTTTATGTAGATCCCATTAAACACACCAAAATTAGCCAAGAAAAAAATTCTACTCGATAATTTTTAACATATGAAAGCAGAGTTATATCTATTCAATAATTTCTTTTTTGGTAAGAATTTCAGTTTAATAATTATTGCTCTATCAAGATGAACACATAAATCAAATCGTTATCACAAATGAACCAACTTATGATGACCCGCTCTCATGTTCCGACTTTTCTCTCCTTTTGGAAAAAGAAAACCACTTTCCACAACAAGAGTCTCTTTTGAATGGCATAATCATCGGACCAATTCTTCCTACGACAGCCAGGACTTGTCGTTTTTGACTAATGAAATGGGTGTTGGCATCTTTTCAATCTAGAAAAGCGAAGGAAAGACTCTTTCATTGAAGCAAAAGCGATTTCTTTCAAATTTCTTTAATCGCGGTGCAATGTTCGAGTGTCGTAATCTCGCTCGTTGTTGAAGCAAAAGTCACTTTCATTGTGCTCCAGTGCGGTACATCGGGCAACAAGCCCAATGCTTTATTTGCGCGGGCCATCAATAACAGCACTAGCGAATATTGTTGCCCCCCCCCCGGGGAAAAAAAGTAGATGTACGTGAATCGTGTGGCATGTTTTTTGCTTCCATGATGGAAGAGATTGCGTCCAATGCACATGGATTCAAGAAAACTAAAAATGATTTTTGCTTCAAATACTCTAATTAATTTACTAATGCTTTGGCTGTGTAAATTATTTCGAACTACTGGCATTGTTTTATTTCTTATTTTCGATGATGAGGGGACAAAGAAATTATAGAGCTTATTTTTATGGAAAAATAATAAAAAAAATCATAAACATATTATAGTTGTAACAATTCAATCATTTTTTTTGCCAATTCAATCCTAAACATTTTACAATTGTACCAATTCAATCCGTCTGGCCAATTTCAGCTGGTCGGCGCTAACATGAACACCAACTGACATTGGCTATTCAACTAACGCTGATATAAATAATTTTTAATAATATTATTTTTCAAAATTTTTTATTAACTTTTCTTTTCATTTTTCTTTTTTCTTTTCTTCCTTCTTTTGCTTTTTCACCCCCCACATGGCTAGTGAGCAAGGGCTGTGAAGCCCTTACTAACCATGGTGAGGGTCACAGCCCTTGCCCAAATTTGGGCGAGGCCCCCGGGGGTTGCGTGTAAGGAGGCTTCACCCAGATCTGAGCTAAGCTAGTCTTGCCATCCAAGGTGATCTCACTTGTGCTTGGCAAGGCCGGATGAGCTAGGATCCTTAATGAGGGCTTCGTGGTCCTCACCTAATGGCTAGTGAGCCTTATGGCCATTTTGGGAGAAGAAGCAAAAGAAGGAAGAAGGTAAAAAAAGAAGAAAGGAAAATGAAAAAGAAATAGAAAAGGAAAAATCAAAATCAAAATCAAAAATTGAAAAAAAATATTACTAAAAATTGTCCATGTCAATGGCCAATTAGATAATGGTTGCCAACTGGCATCCACATTAGTGCCGGATGGTTAAAATTGGTCAAATGGATTGAATTGATATAATGACAAAATGTTTATGATTGAATTGATAAAAATATTTTATGATTAAATCGGTATAATTACAACAAGTTTAAGGCTTTTTTAGTAATTCTACCCCTTTTTTAAAAACATATATAAATATTAGGCGTTGCTTAATA
This sequence comes from Angophora floribunda, assembly GCA_014182895.1. Taxonomy (NCBI): domain Eukaryota; kingdom Viridiplantae; phylum Streptophyta; class Magnoliopsida; order Myrtales; family Myrtaceae; genus Angophora; species Angophora floribunda. The sequence continues at coordinate 12,807,560 of CM024715.1, forward strand.
TTTTTACCCAAAGAAATTTTTTGGCCAATATCTAAAGAACGACGAGTCAAAAAGAGTGGCACATTGTGACCATGAGGAGTCTCCCCCACAACGAAGGACATGATTTTCACGTTTGGTACGTGGATGGACTTTAAACCCATGGAGAAAGGGGATATGGGCGGGGTCCCTATTTTTCATGTATCGTACTAATAATTTTTCCAGCTTTGTTACTTCCTAGCATCTCCGGGAATGCTTCCTTGAGGGTAGGAATATCGAAGCTTGAAGGGATGAGGACATCAATTTAAGTTACTGTTCAGTATTGATTACCTCGAACACTTGCTGTTTCTGATTCAACATGAATACTCTCTTTCTTAAAATTATGAATATTAATATTTGCTCAACGTTGTTTGGGATGGAAATTATTTGAAAAAGAAAACACGAGATATTAACATGATGAGGTTTGACGATCTTTTCTTTTGCTCCCCATTGGAGTGTGTCCTTTCAGAAGGGCTCTCGAGTCATTTTCGGATTGGGGGACTTTGAAGACTCTTTTTTTGTCTTGGATAGCCACATCAGGACAACGCTTGAAAGGTACTGAGAAATGTGAACTCAGCTTTCAGAGTTGGAAAAATCAGATGGTCCAAGACAATTGAATTACGCAGGTGATCTTTGACCCGCACTTGAGGGCATTAAGGTCATTGCAGTAGTGGGATTAGCGGAAAGTCCAAAATAAATTACTTTTCAGAGCCAAATTCTTTGACCGAGAAAAGCAGGAGAAGATTTGGTTTTTACTTGGTTCCGTGAAGATTTCTACATAGAGCTAACAATAATTTAGCTACGGAAATATCGCAGAGCTTGTTATTACATTCGATATGCAGTTGTACCCGTTTTCATATAACTTAGTTCAAGCTTTTTGCAAACCAAGTTCAACCAACTGGAGACTAAACGTGTTCTCATCTTTTTGGTCATTTATAATGTGAAGGGTACATGTTAAATGGGATTTGGAAGATTTGCAAGAATTCAGTGTTTCAGTTGGTGAATTTGATTTTTTAAGTTCTTTCGAGTTCAAACATTGTCGTCAAGTTTAATTTTATGATTGAAACCAAATCAACCAAAAAAAGATGGAATGTCCCAGTTCAAACCCCGGAGCAGCACACGTGTGCAATGATTCCACTATCCATATGAAAATATCCGTGCATGTCCAGCTTTTGTGAGTTTGGGGTGCAAACACCACATGCCAATCCCTTTTTTCCATCGTATAAATTGGCTTGGTCACTTATAATTTCAGATTTAACATCAATACGGTTTTTGTTTTTAAATTCTAATGTTTTAGTTTCAAGTGAGTGCAATGTATTTTTGTCTAGTATAAGTAATTACTTTCAATTGAATCATTTTGGTGAAAATGTGGCAAGAAGCCTAGAAAGTTTAATTAATTAATATTTTTCCTGACTTAAGAATAGCAATGGTAAAGCTCTCTAATGTCATTTTTCTTTGAAAGATTTTTTGAAGGTGTTATCTTAGAGTTTGTAGAAAGTCAAAAAAGAGAAAGAAAAGTTGGATATGGAGGACGTATCTCTTGATATATTCAATAACTTTCAATTAAATCATTTTGGTAAAAATGTGGCTATAAAAAGTTATTATTTACATTTTTCTAGTCAGCATGGCAGTATTGAAGCTTCTAAAATTATTCAAAAAAAAAAAAATGTTTTTCATTTTTTTCTTTTAGAGTTTGTGGAAAAAAAAAAAGAGCAAAAGAAAAGCTCGACAAAGACAAAGACGACCACAAAAAAAAAAAAAAAGTCAAAGTCGTCACTGACTTCTCCAAAGAGCACGACAGTTCATATATTACATTAGATTCGGAAGTCGTTGTCTCTATCCCCTTTTTATCTAGGAGCCTTCTTTGTGCCAAGACGTAACATGCTCAGTTTGATTGGTCATTTTAGAAGATTTCCACACGAATTGCACATTTAGGACTTGGTCAGCTGACTTGAGCCCGTGATACGTCTCTTGAGCATCTGCGTGTAACAAGCTGATTGAATGGTGAAGGCCGATGCAACAAAGATGCTTGTTCGCATGAGTACACATGTGCTTGATGTATTTTTTATTTTTTATTGGTTTGAAATGTAAATATCATTTATAAGATGACATATAGGAGGTTAGGGGCATTCCCTAGCATTACATAGATAACTAAGAATGTGAGAAAATGGAGTGAATGAGTCTCCATATAGTAGCCAAAATTACGTTTGTCCAAGAAAGTTTTTAATATTTTTGTAATATGATGCTCACTCTTTAACAAGTTTACGAATTTTAGCCACAATGATGGGGACATCATTTGACTTGTTTTAAAAATGTCTATAGTTACGTTCCATCCAAATGTGGTATATGGTTGTTAAAAAAGTTACTTTGAAAAGCCTTGCCACCACCACATTTAGGCCTTTGGTAGCCCTGATCATTAATTGGAGTCATCGTTCTATTGATGTAATTTCTGCAATGATAAAATTGACAACAAGTATATATGGATCTCAAAATGAAGTAAAATGGCAACATCATGCACGAGGAAACTTTGATTTATGGTTTCATCTCTCTTCCTACGACCCCTTTCATGAAAACTTTGATCATGCACCTGCCCATCATTTGAAATGAAAATTGTGCGATTAGAATTGTAACAATTTTTTTTCTCGTTGGATTCTGCTTTCTTCGAGTGAATTAAGATAATCACGATACGTGTTCTCAATTTCCAGTCCTTTAATTATGTTTCCTTGATTTTGTCCTTTCAAAATCTCCAGATAATTTTTTTAGTACGCCAAACGCTTCTAAAACTTGTAACACTTCCGCACTAAATTAAAAAACTTTAGCCATATCAATTCTAATGGCATGAACGAAAATTGAAACTTGAAGAGCAGTCCTTATAAAAAGCAATGTTCACACACAGAAAAACGAGTTATCAAGCACTTAGCTACTCACCATGTAAATATATTATTTTGTTGAAAACATTAGAGTGAAGAGCCATAACATAAGTGGCAAAGAAGGAAGTCTATCTAAAATAAATGAGCCTCGCATTTATGAGATGCTCCAACTAGCTTCATTAAGCTAGCCAAATTCAAAGAAGGATGGTGGCTTAATTATGAAATTGTTCATACCTGGTACTTGGTAATACATGGACCAAACGTGCGTTTCCCAACCCATACACGTAAACTAAAACCTGGTGAAACTATTGCGTGGATCCCAGTTCGTGGACCCGATATGCAATCATAGCTGTCGATCAAGTGTGAGTCGCAGATGGGGTCCGCATGGTTAGCACTATCACGGATCGGGTCCATGTAGACCCGAATCTGAGAAAAAATTCACCCAAAGCCTATGGAAAGCAGGCTAACTTATGTCCTTAGATGTGGAAACCGATTTGTAGGTAAACAAACTTGGGAAGACCGGCATGGAGGGAATCAATGGATGACATGTTGATAATGGCCCTTTTGGTCTTCAAGTTCGTTGTTGACAAAGAACTTATGTTAGAACAGGCCATAGACTTGGTCTCCATAAGTAATAGAATAGAGAGATACTGCTCCTTTGCTTTTAATTCCACTGAAGATGACTTTCGTTGGCCCACAAGCTTCTTACTAGTGGCCCACTAGTAAACTTGGCTGGGTCGATGGCCTCGTTCTCACCTATCATCCACAAGATCACAAGTTCTTGCTATGTCGTAATCAGAACCTCTAACAAACTTGTCACTATGGGCACTACTACATTATGTGAAGAGAATTATAAACTATTGACACGTTAGTGGAGCTATGTTGATAAACCCATCTTGAAGATTTCACATGATATTGAGTAGTTGTAGCTCAAACCTAATATTTAATAGTGGATGAATAAACATTAGTCGCTTCGCTAACCAATCCTCTATGTTCTTATAATCACCATTCTTAACTCCCGAGCTAACACAAATTCTTTCAACGCCTAATTAGATATAATTGGTCATTTACAATCCCTGATTGAACATGAACGCATTCTTTCTGTAAATTCTGAATATTAGTCTTAGTTTAGCACTATTTAGGTCATTTATTAAATTGATTTTTGAATTTAACCTCGTTTAGGCCTCGAACTTCACCGTGTTTCATGATGAGTGAATGGTTGCACATTGGGTAAATTACAGGAAATTATTGCTAATCATTCCCATCCATGTTTCTAGAGGAAGTGAAATGTTGAGCAATTGTAATCCAATCTCACTTAGTGTAGGATTTGCATCTCCATAATTTAGTTAGTCTTTTGGGAATTTCTTGATACTTTCAAGATTTTTCAAATAAAAAAATTCAAGAAATTAACATGATGAGATTTGAAGAAATTTTCTTTTGCTCCCTTTAAAGTGTGTACTTCCAGAAAGGCTCCAAGTCATTTTTAGATTGAAGGACTTGTTTTTTGTTCTAGACAAGCACATTAGGACAAGGCTTGAAGGTACTGAGAAATGGGGATTTTCAAAAGCTTAGTTTTCGGAGTTAGAAAAATTGGAAAGTTCAAGGCAAATGAACCGCACAGGTGATCTGTGATCGGCAGTTGAGGCATTAAGGCCATCGCAGTTGTGGGATGAGTTAGAAAAATTGGAAAGTTCAAGGCAATTGAATCGCAAAGGTGATTTGTGATCGGCAGTTGAGGCATTAAGGCCATAGCAGTTGTGGGATTAAAGAAAAGTCCAAAGTAAATGGCCATCGCAGTTGTGGGATTAAAGAGAAGTCCAAGGCAAATGGCTTTTTAGAGTCAAATTTTTCACTGAGATAAGCAGAAGAACTCTTGTTTTGACCGTTGAGATTGGACTTCTTCAAAGGCACATGGTGCCCGTCTCCCATATAATACGCAATCACAACCATTGGCCAAGTGTGACTATCACGTGGTGCCCACATAATTTCTGATTATGATGGATCAATTCCATAGAGACTTGTATCTAGGCAAGAATTTTGCGCAAAACCAGTGGAAAACGGGTTAATTCATTTCCCATCTATATAGAAACCAATTTGTGCGTGAACAAACTTGGAAATATCAGCATGGTGCGAACCAATGATGACTTGTAAAATCAATGGTCTTCAACACTGTTATCAAATGAGAGCTTATATTAGAACTAACCATGGACTTAGGATGTGTCTGTTTGGTGAAAAATACCTTTTACAAAAGCGTTTTTCTCATTTTTCAATGTTTGGCTTATTTAGAAAAATGAGTCAACGAAAAATGTTTTTCTAATCAACAATTTTTTTTTTGTCAAAACTTAAATTCAAGAAAACGATTTTTCCTTTGAAAGAATCGGAAAATGTTTTTCAAAAATATTGGTTGACGAAATGATTTCTATTGTAAATTTGTATTTTTAAAACATTCGAATTTATTTTTTTTTCAAAAAAATCGATTTTTTTTGTTTTTTCTTAAAATCAATTTTTTTTTCTTTTTTTGTTCTTTTCCTTCCTTTTTTTTTTTCTTTTCTTCTTCTCAGCCCTTTGACGGCTGCCGCCGCGGCCGACGAGCTCGCGACCTCCAGCGGTGAGGCTCGACCTCGCCCGAGGTTGTCGAGCATCGAGCCTCGACAAATTAGGCGAGCTCGTGACCTCTGGTGGTGAGCCTCCTCAGATCGGGCAAGATCGCGACCTCCGACAGCGAGCCTCGCCAGATTGGGTGAGCTTGTGGCCTTTGGCGGTGAGCTGGTGAGGCTCGAGCCTTGCCGCCAAAGGCCATGACCTCGGCCGAGGCCGGCGAGCTTGCAACCCCTTACGGTGAGCTTCAAGCCTTGCTCGATCAAGCAATGGCCTTTGGCGGCGGGGCTCAGGCGGGGCTTGAGCTTGCCCCGTGCGAGCTGGCTAAGAGGAACCGGTGGCAAAGGAAGCAGATGGAGATGGCTCGTGAGGCAGCAGAGGAATAGGCAGAGGAAGCAGACCGATATGGGGGAGAATAAGAACGTAAAAGAAAAAGAAAAATAATATTTAATTTACAATTAAAAATTCGAAATAAAAATAAATATTAAAAAATTTGATTTTTTAGAACTAAGATAAAGTCATTAGACTGAAATCATTTTCCATTAATATCCCAACAATGGAAAGCACTTTCGATTATATAACACCAAATAAGGAAAAATAACTGTTTTTTCTGGAAAATGCTTTTCTGGAAATCATTTTCTTATATCAGTAAATATTCCGTGAAACAAACGCACTCTTAATCAGAGTGCGATGTGCGAGAGTTGCAAACTCTTCCATTATTGAAGCAGAAGTCTTTTTTATCGTTCTTGCGTGTGGCATGCATCATGTAGTCAGTCATTCTTTATAAAAGGCGCTTTGGAATCACGTGAATGGCTGCACATCCAAGTCCATATAATAAGACTTGCCATACCATAGGTTTATCAAAGGCTAAGGATGTCGAGTCCTCATTGACTTGACTCCTCCAAAGAGCACCGCAATACATTCATGATCAATTTGATTTGGCCATTTTAGAGCCACATTACTAGTAAATTTTAGGACTCGCTCATTGTTTAGCATAAAAGAAAATTAAAGACTTGGTTGCTTCTTATTAATGATCTTCATATTGTTATTAGTCTATTACTAGTTTGAATTCTCAAATATTACCACAAAGCAATCGCATATACAAAATAGATGGAGCAATGCTAAGAGGACGTATCGCATGACATTAATGGTTGTATACTCAAGCTCTATTGGCAGAAAGTAATTTCTTTTCTCTTCAATATGCTAAGATCAATTTTACCTTGATGATTGAAAGGAAATTATTAATAAGTAACTTTTTCTATTCGCTCTTGACCTCATAATGAGGAAGTCTTTAATTAGTGGTAATTAACTATAGCTTAATCATAATTTATGGTAATTATATGATTAATTTGATTTAAATTAATTATTTATATTTAATTATTTCGAAAATAATTAAATATTATTTTGTTATTTTTAATAATAATAAAATATTATTGGTGATATGGGTTATGGCGCTAATCCCTTGATTAGTGTATTAATCTCGAGTAGTGTTAGTTTAGTTTAGGAATAATCGAGATGAGGTGGTTAGTTATGGTTAATTTAAGTAAATGACGATTTATTTTGGTTAATCTTTATTAGTGATAATTAACTATAGCTTAATCATAAATTATGGTAATTATATGATTAATTTGATTTAAATTAATCATTTAAATTTAATTATTTCGAAAATAATTAAATATTATTTTATTATTTAGGCAAATACCATAAAAACTCTACACTATGCCACTAGTGACAATTTTACTTTCAATCTTTTTTTCATGCCATCAAAAACCCCAAAATATGCCATTTGTAACAATTTTACGTTGAAATTTTTTTGTGCCATAAAAAACCCCAAATTATGCCACTTAGGACAAATTTACCCCAAACTTTTTTTGCTAAAGGGCATTTTCGTTCTTTTCCATTTTCTTTGAAAGGAAGAGAACGCCAATGGCATCTTTTCAATCCAAAAAACGTGAAAGCAAGACTCACTTTTATTAAAGTAAAAGTGGTTCGTCTTTAATCGGAGTGCGATGTTCGAGAGTCGCAATCTCTTCCATTATTGAAGCAGAAGTCATTTTTATCGTTCTCGCGTGTGGTATGCTAAAAGTCTTTAATTAATGGTAATTAACTATAGCTTAATTAGAATTTATGGTAATTATATGATTAATTTGATTTAAATTAATTAATTATATTTAATTATTTAGAAAATAATTAAATTAAATTTTTATTTTTAATAAAAAAAATTATTATTGGTGATATGGATTATGGCGCTTAATCCCTTTATTAGTGTATTAATCTAGTTAGGGTTAGTTTAGTTTAGAGAATAATCGAGATGAGGTGGTTAGTTATGGTTAATTTAAGTACATGACGATTTATTTTGGTTAATCTTAATTAGTGGTCATTAACTATAGCTTAATCATAATTTATGGTAATTATATGATTACTTTGATTTAAATTAATCATTTATATCTAATTATTTCGAAAATAATTAAAAATTATTTTATTATTTAGACAAATACCATAAAAAACCCTACACTATGCCACTTGTGACAATTTTACCTTAAACATTTTTTTTTGTGCCATCAAAAACCTCAAACTATGCCATTTGAAACAATTTTACCTTAAATTTTTTTTTATGCCACAAAAAACCCCAAACTATGTCACTTAGGATAAATTTAACCCAAATTTTATTTTTGCTAAAAGGCATTTTTGTCCTTTTCCATTTTCTTTTTTTCTTTTTTCTTTTTTATTTCTTTCTCCTTCCTTCCCTCCCTCTACCGACCATGGTAGAGGGAAGCCGACCATGGCTGCCCTTGTAGGCATCGGAGTTGGCAAAGGCAGCCCTTGCCGGCGTTGAAGTTGGGCAAGGGTTGCTCTTGCCCGCCCTCACCGGATCTAGCTTAGGTGACCCTCGCTCGATGCCAACGAGGGCCGCCCGAGCCTTGCCTGACCTAGGCGAGGGTTGCCCTTGCCAAGTTTGGCAAGTTTGGCAAGGGTAGCCCTCGCTAGATCCTGCGAGGGCAGCTATCGCTGGCTTCCCTCTGCCGGCCATGGTAGAGGGAAGAAGGAGAAAACAAAAGAAAATGGAAAATGGAAAAAGACGAAAATACCCCTCAACAAAAAAAAGTTTGGCGGTAAATTTGTCCTAAATAGTATAGTTTATGGTTTTTTTGTGGCACAAAAAAAAAGCCAGGGTAAAATTGTCACAAGTGATATAGTTTAGAGTTTTTAGCGGCACAAAAAAAGTTTAGGGTAAAATTATCACAAGTGGCTTAGTTTTGGGTTTTTAATGGCACAAAACAAAGTTCAGGGTAAAATTGTCACAAGTTGCATAGTTTAGGGTTTGTTGTGGTATTTGCCCTTATTATTTTATTATTGGTGATAATTAATTGCGATTTTAATTAGGATAATTTTTCGTGCGTAAATTAATTGTGGTGAAATTTTATTTATGAGAATTATTAGCTGTCAGATTATTACAATGTGATAATTGATGGATATTATGTGAGACATTGATTGCACTATGTGTCAAATTTTATATATGTTCCATGTGGATCATGGTGCGAGTGCCTTAAGAATTATGTGAATTTATGTGATTGCGTGCTTGTATGACCACTTAAGCCCTGAGGCATACGGACGTGAGGTGGAGGGCGTGCCTTGATGCATATTTACGCAGGGAAGAGGTAGAGCCCTAAAGCCTGTTTACGCAGGGAGGGGAGATTGTGCCCTAATGCACATTTGTGTTGGGAACAGGCAGAGTCCTAAGGCATATTTATGTGGGGAGGTTGAGGTAGTTGTGCCCTGATGCATGATTACGTGGGGAAAATGGTAGAGCCCTGATGCATGCTTACGTGGGGAGATGTATAATTAAGCCTTAAAGCATATGGATGCGAAGTTAAGGGTGTGCCCTGATGCGTATTTACGCAGAGAAGAGATAAAGTCCTAAGGCGTGTTTACATGGGAAGGGGAGATTGTGCCTTGATATGCATTTGCACGGGGAAAAGGCAGAACCTTGAGGTGTACTTACATAGGAAGGTAGATGTGGATGTGCCATAATGCATGTTTACACGAGGAAAAGGTAGAGCCCTTATACGTGCTTACACAAGAAGGTGTATAATTGGAACACGTCTTATTGTTATGTGTATGAAATATTATATGTGTAGTGTTCTGATTATGTGATAATTTATATGTATTATATATGGCACGTGTGACTAATATTGTGCAAGAAATGTCTAGCCATGAGGTAGGATTGTCTATGAATCACCTTGTATGTTGATGACTATAATGATCTTTGCCTGTGAAACTATTTAGCTGTTGGTTGTTGAAGGGTGCCTATGAATCTATTTAACTACTACTTGTTATGAGAAATGTGCCTGTTACATATCCTTGAGGCGAATTGGTACCCTAACTGAGACTTAACACTTTAACTTACTGAGATTTTATCTTACTGGTTGTGGTTTAACTATTTTTAGGTCCTTAATAGACGTGCCTAGCTATGGACTTTTTGGACTGACAAACCTCGACCCCTAAGGATAAGGGATGAAGTAGATTGATCCCTTTATCCTTATATCTCTTTAATTGGTTATTGAGACAGTACCCACCTATAGGGATGTACATATAACTATTCCTTAGGGTTAATCTGGATGATGTTGCTTTTAAAATGTTTGTCTTTCCAACTATCGCTGTTGTAATTGTTTGACCGAGGTTTAAAATATTTGTTTCTGCATGTGCATAATTGAAAGATAAAATGAATGGTTGGTGACATGTCTTGAGACGTCACACTCTTTTGACTGAAAGAGAATAGGGGTTGTCGTATGCTCAAGTGTCGGGGCATGACAAGATTGACTTGGGTTATTATCAAAATGGATGACCTTTTGGGATTCTTTGTTGTAGATCCCGTTGAATACATTAGAATTGAGCTAGAGAGAAAGATTGTACTCAATAATTTTTAACACATGGAAGGAGAGTTGTCTTCATTTAATAATTATTACTTAGTCAAGACGAACACAAAAATCAAATCATAATATAAAAAAATGAAATAACTTGTTTTTGTCCTTTTTTTTTTTAAAGAAAGCCACTTTCCACAACATTAATCTCTTTGTGAATGGAAAAATCATCCGACAACTTGTACTACGATAACCAAGATTTTTGTTCTTGACGAATGAAATGGGAATGGCATCTTTTTTCAATCCAAAAAAGTGAAAACAAGACTCACTTTTATTAAAGCAAAAGGGGTTTCATTTTAACATCTTTAATCGAAGTGCGATGTGCTAGTGTCGCAATCTCTTCCATTATTGAAGTAGAAGTCATTTTTATTGTTCTCGCCTGTGGTATGCATCATGTAGTCAGTCATTGTTTTGCTTTTCTTGCTGAAGCCATCAATAAAAGGCATTTTGGAATATCCCCCAAGATGTAAGTGAATGACTGCACATCCAAGTCCACGTAATAAGACTTGCCAGATCATAGGATATCAAAGCCCGAGGATGTCAAGTCCTCGTTGACTTGACTCCTCCAAAGAGCACCACAATACATTCATGATCAGTTTGATTTGGTCATGTTAGAAGATTTCCACATTACTAGTAAATTTTAGGACTCGGTCATTGATTAGCATAAAAGAAAATTAAAGACTTGGTTTCTTCTTATTAGTGATCTTCATACTGTCACTACTCTATTACTAGTTTGAATTCTTTATTATCACCACAAAGCAATCGCATATACAAAATAGATGGAGTAGTGCTAAGACGACGTATCGCATGACATGATTGATGATCGTGTACTCAAGCTCTATTAATGGGAAGTATTTTTTCTTTTCAATATGCTGAAATCACTATTACCTTGATGATCGAAAGTGAATTTTTTATAGGTAACTTTTCTATTCGTTCCTGACCTCATAATGAGAAAGTCTTCCATCGAGACAAGAAGAAATGTAATTGCTTGGACAGTGGGATCTCCTTTGCTTCTGGGATTTTTGCCGATAAGGATGCGATGGAAAGGGTTGGACATTCATCGCAGTACATATCCTCGATCTTTAGTCCTTTTATTATGTTGATATTGCCCTCTCAAAATCTCCATCTTTCAGTGTTTTCAGAACTTGTAATCTGCGATTTCAGCCATATCATTGCTAATGAAAAATGAAATGTGAGCAGAAGCTGGCGTAAAAAACTAAAAGTGATGTTTGCAATGCATGCAGAAAAAGGAGTCATCAATGAAGACCAATTTGCACGTAAACAAACTTGGAAAGACCGGTATGGTGGGAACCAATGGATGGCTTTGGGACTAGTAGGACGCCCAGCAAATCAATGCCATTTTCGGGGATTTTATCGAGTGAAAAGATCCATATTTTAATTCACGAGATTTTGATCAACAATTCATATTTCATTTTAAGATTTCGATCCCTGATTACACCTCTTGGTGGGTCACGTTTTGCTAATTTATTTTCTTTGTCGTTTCTAGTCCAGGAGAATGGATGTGGACTAAAGGTGGGCCCAGCTACAAGAGAGGCCCAATTAGGTGGATAAAGATTTGGGTTTCCAAGAAGTGAACTACGAGCTATGTGACCATTAATGACACTAATAATAACCATTCTATTCTCGGGCCCTATTTCTAGCCAGAAAATTTTTAAAAAATTTCCTATTCCCTAGACGAGTTTTTAAGCAAAAATATGTATTTGATACCAATACAAAATTTCTCTATCTCGGGTGGCTAGTGATGGGTGGTGGCTGATGGCAAACGGTAGAGGATGGCAGATGACAAGTGGACGATGGTAGGAGGCGGCGATCGGCAGGCGACGGGCGGCGATGAGTGAACGGTTGGATAATAGTGAGGGCAAGCAACAAGAAGAGTTTTTGTTCCAGAAATAGAAATATAGAAAATTTCTACTTCTTATTTCAAGGCTAAAAAATTGTCCCGGAAATTTAAAAAAATGAAATTGCACAACCAAATATATTAAGGTTTCAAACCTACTCTTGAAAAAAAAAATAGAAAAATAGAGAAATAGAATGATTATCTTTCCTACTGTAATTAAACTTTTCAGTTTAGAAAAATTTCCAGACTTAAAAAAATAAAAGATTCACATAGGAAAAAAAAACAAATGCCAGAGTTTTTTTAGAAAAAAAAAACTATAGAAAGAAGAGATATCATTGTTGCTCATGATCCCTCTTTCTCGCTTGTAGTTTTGGAAGTGATTATTAGATAAACATATCATCTATAATCAACTGAATTGAAAAGTAGATAAAATATTTTTAAAAAATCACAATTATTGATGATTCACAGTGAACAAATTTAATGCACGTGTGAAAGTGCACTAACTAAACCATGTAAATATGGTATCCAATTAATTTCCTTGTTCTATTTATTAATCTTTTCGATTGCTAGGTTAGGCTAAGTTGAAGTAGATTGATGGCGACAAAAGAAGGAAATGCGAAAATCAACAAATTTGATGGGAAGGACTTTGATTTTCGAAAATGCATATTAAGGATAATATGTACCGGAGGAATTTATGCTTACCTTTGTTTAGGGAGAACCAAAGTCAATGAAATAAGCTAATTGGGGTTTGATGGACAAACATGCATTGGGTGTTACTCGATTGTTGCATTGATCATTGTGGAAGAGAAGACCATGTAAAAATAATTAATGTCTATCAAGCATGTATGAGAATCCCTCTACACTCAAAAATTTCTATTCAAGAAGACTCCATTTCACTTAAGAGATGGGCAAAGGTGCATTGTGGCAAAGCATATCAGTGCATTGAATTGGAGATACACTCTGCTAATAATGCATGTGCTTTGATTTGATTATCCTCGTTACTCAACGGTGGAATACTATTCCTCTATGTATATATTATAGGTATACCTCCTCATTGAAAGGCACAATTTTCATACAATTACGCCTATTTTTTATTTCAGCTTTGAATCTCTTCTAATTCTTCAAATTGGGCATGATAGTTGAAACATCACGTTCGACGTGATCCTCACGTTTCGTTTCGTATGCGCATGGACCTAACACTACGGAGGAAAGGGATATTGACAGAGACACTCAGCAGTGTTATTTCCGTGAAAGAAGGGATTGAAATTTCATTTACCGTACGCATTGTTTCATTACACAGCCCTGTTACTTCCTAGTATCTCTGAGGATGCTTCCTTGAGGATTGTAGACGACTCCAATTTTAAGCAGCCAAGTGCGACTTTTCCAATTGTTGGGACCATAACTTTGTCCTCATCTTTCTCACGAGAAAGACTTGGAGAATTATCAAGATGAAACGAAATGACGTATTGCGAGTGGACTGACTTTTTGATGACCCCGCCCTCCTATTCCTACTTCTTTTTCTTCTCCTTTGTCGAAAAAGGAAACCATTTTCCACAACAAGAATGTCTTTTTAAATGGGAAATCATCCGATAAATTCATATGACGACGACAACGACCAAGACGTTTCTTTTTTTTCCCTTGACGAATGAAATGGGCTGGACATCTTTTCTATCTACAAAGGTGACACCAAAAATTTGTTTCATTCGTAGTGCGATGCGCGTGTGCCACGGTCTCTTCCATTATTGAAGTGGAATTTATTTTTATTATTCTTAGTCCAATGCTTTTCATGCTCAGGCAATCAATCAAAGCACTTGGGAATGCTATTCTGGCCCGCCCCAAAAAGGAAAAAAGATGTTCGTGAATCATGCACTTGAATTGAATAAAACTAAAGTAATTCTTGCTTTAAACTAGTCTTATTAATTCGCTAATGCTCTGGAGCATGCTGTGAAAAGTATGCTCAACTTTTGGCACTGGTTTATTTTTTATTTTTCAGTACAAATAAATACAACAAACTATTTATGGTACCAATGAGGGGAGAGAGAGACTATAGAGCCGATTTTTTTGGAAAAACAATTAGGTCCGAAGAAATTTTTTAGACCAATATAAAAAAAAATGTTCAGTCATAAAAGTTGTGTATCATGATTATGAGTAGTCTTCCCCGAAGGAAGGACAATATCAAGGGGGCATCGCATGTGAATATCTAATCAGCGGTAGTATCTAGGATTTTCTTTTTCGCTAGTTCAACTTCATACATAGGAAGAGAATTTGAAACACCGAGTGAGTTCGATATGATTTTCATGTTTCGCCTAAACCTATGGAGAAAGGGGATAGAGGCTGAGTCCCTCAATATTGTTATTGAAGTGGAAGAAGGGAAGAATTTTTCATATGCCGTACTCTCAGATGTATTTTTCGATCATGCACCTCTTCATAATTTGAGATATGCTCCAGCTTGATTACTTTAATAAAGTTGAGTCCATCATGTTTATGAAACTGAAATCAAAGCGCTGCTCTTTTTGACGCTGAAAAAGTTAAACTAACTAGCAAATCGAACTAGCCAAAGTTTGATGCGAGCACGAAGCTTGTTCCATAAGAATACAGGTGCAACTTAATGTATTCCTTACGATGAGCTGCAACACTCGTGATAAATGAATGGGAAACAAAATTCCATCTTGTTGGCTGGTCAAAAACAGCAAGTTCCCCTAACTTCTTGTGTAGGCCACGAGGTTTCTTCCCTTGTCCTTTCTTCAGCAAAGAGATTGGGTTGTGTTGTTAAGATATATACGTGTGAATTGTATTAGAGGAGTCGCACATCGGAGAATTGTTGTGATATTGAGCAGTTAATATATTATAGTTGGATCATAACTTATAAATTCAAGCTTTCAAGTAAATGTGGATCTAATTGAATATGTTGATGAGCTCGAACTTAGACTCTCTCTTAGCCTTTTTTCACAGATGAAGGTATCCGGTTTCAATTGCGTGCTCCCAACAAATGATATAAGAGCTGATGACTAATTAGTAAATCAAACACTAGAGCTTATGGTTCAGTTTGAAATGGTTCGATCCCAAAAAAAGACTAAGGATGAAGTTAGGCATTGGAAATTTAAGTTGAGATGAGTTCATATAGAAGGATACTTGAATTAAAAGGAAGTAAATCTAACACTAGAACTCACACGTGAGGGGAAGATTGTTGGGATATATGTGTGATTTGTGTTAGAGAAATCATATATCAGAGAATTGGTTCAATGTTGAATAGTTAATATATTTTAATTAGTCCATAACTCATTGGTTTAAGCTTTTAAGTGAAGGTAAGTTCAACCGAATATGTTAATGAGCTTGAACTTGGACTCTCTCTTGGCAATTTCTACAAGTGAAGGTATTGGATTTCTATTGCGTGTTCCTAACACATGTCCCATTAAGAGTTCAACAAGGACCACGCAAAACTATACACATTGTTAGGATTTGGTGCACGATCTCGAAGAAAACAAAGAGCTAAAGCAAGAAAGAGAGGCACAGGGTTTTATCTTTGTTCTCCTTAAACAAGGGTTACGTCTATAGAATTCTATTATAATTAGCACATTATACCCCTATGTTACATCCTTCAATTACAAGAGAAAGAGCGGGACCCCCATGCTATCATGTTGATGAGAAGTATGAACCACACTCCAATACATCTGTTTTTGTCGGTAAATTGATGCGTTTGGAAGCAATCCCGGGCCTGTTCATGTATAGCTATGTATTCTTGCCTCGGGAAAAGGGGGGGGGGGCAATGCCTTTAGAGCTACCTTCGCCGCAGTTCCCGATGCGAATGGCCGCAAATCTGAAAATGTTGCTAGATCCAGGTCCACATGATAAGATATCATTAATCATAGAAATGTCAAAGCTTCAGCATATCAAGTCCCATCTATACGAAACCAATTTGCACGTAAACATACCTGGGAAGACCGGCATGGTGGGATCCAATGGATGACTCGTTGATTGCGGCGCCTGTGGTCTTCAATAACATTATCACATGAGAACATTTATCTGAACGGGCCATTGACATAAAAGTCTCCAACGGCGATAGAATAGAAAGACCATCGGTTCTATTCTAGCTATTACACCGAAGATGACTTTCCTTGGCCCACAAGGTTCAAGTCGGTGTGCCATCACTAGACTTCGCTAGGTCAATGGCCTTGTGTCCACTTGGATCGGATATTATCGCTATGCCATGATTGAGGCTCTGACGAACTTGTGCTTGGGGGTTTGCTATCTCATGTGAGCAGAATTATGGAATCTTGACATGTCAAATAAACTATGTTAATGAGCTTATCTCTAGGGCCTCGGGCGGTGCTAAGTAACTATAATTCAAATATAATATTTTCTAGTGGATGCTTGGCTACAGAACCCTTTTGTTCTTATGATCACTGTACCATAACTTCCAAGTTAACACAAACACTTTCAACATTTGATAAATTAAGAGTTTATGAATTGGAAATGAAATGAAGATGCAACTTGCAGATGACCTATTGATTGATCTGACCATTTTCTTTAGGCAGAAGCTGAAAAGAGATTTAAAAATCCTGAAAAAACTAATGCAAAAGATATCACAACAATGGGTACAAGTACAGGGAATGGAGTAGCGTGCCATTTGGACCTAGTAGAACGCGCAGCTAATCAATACCAATTCCGGGATTTTTATCGAGTGAAACAATACAATTTTTTGATCGCGGGATTCCGATCGACAATTCGTATCTGAATTTGAGATTTCGATTCCTGATATCCCTGTTCGTGGGCCACGTTCTTTTCTTTGTTGTTTCAATTCCAGGCGAATGGGTGTGGGCTTTAGGGGGCCCTGGCTGCAAGACAGGCCCAATTAATTAGATACTAAACTTTTTGGGAAGATGTGGGTTACAGAGAAGTATACTACGAGCTATGCGACCATTTACGAAACTTTCCATCATACAAAAATGTTCCAAACTTATAAAAGAATAAAGGATTCGCAGAGAAAAAAATATATGCCAAAGTCCAAAAAAAAAAAATCAAAAAAAGGGAAGCCGATAGTGGCCATGGTCCCTCGTCACTTGTAGTTTTGGAGGTGATTATTAAATAAACATAGAATCTATGACCAATTGAATAGAAAAGTAGATAAAATATTGAAAAATCACAATTATTGATGTTTTTCATTGAACAGGTTTAATGCACGTGTGAAAATACAATCATCTGAATAGAAAAGTTCTTACTTAAAAAATTTGGTAATCGTGAAGTTTGAGACGAAAATACAAAAATTATACAACCTGAGTAGAACATCTAAGGTGATCTTATGTTGTCGAAAAGCAGTACCCGGGACAATTTGAACTACGAAAAAATCCATAGTTAAAATTCCATGATTTTGTGCTCAATTTATAATTCAATGATGAAGACTTAAAACTAATTTATGATCCATATCAGGACTTACGTTCCTTAAGGGCATTTAATCAAACATTGATCGTGACAAAATAAATGGAAATATGAAGAAAGGGCACCCAACATCTTGTTGCCTAAAAAGAGGGGTAAATATCTCTTATATACAAGTTGGTCCATGCGCGATTGATTTTTACCGTTTTTGTTTTTTTGAAAATTGATAAGAAAGGTTTAATCAAACAATTCTGCTACTAGTGGGGTTCTTTGGTGTTGATGTATGTAGTTGGGGTGGTGAGTTTGATACATCACGTAGTGAGGATCTAAGCGGCCAAATCATCGGCAGCCGGTAACAATCGCTCTATGCCATCAGCAATTTAGTGTGATATGCAGGGAAGAGCCGGGCGGGAAAGGCGGATGCAAGTTCGCCTTCCTTTCGCGGAAGGGAAACTGCCTTTCTTTCTTTCTTTCCTTTTCCCCAGCTCGTAATAATCTAATTGAATCGTGAAGGCTGGTGCACCGTGTGACTGATGTAAGTTTTGCAACAATTGAATTGACGGCAAGTATTCAAGGATCTCAAGACGAACTAAAATCACTGCATCATGTTCGAGCTAGATGATTGCAAAATTGGCACATACATGCTAAGCCTAGCGAATTCGAGGATAGGTATGATTTCACAGTTAATTGATCCCCAACATCGAGAAAATGTTTATTACCAATAAGCAATAAATAAATAACCAAAATCCTTCTATCAGTAAACTAGCAAGTTTTCCTCCCTTCTCTCTTCTCTTTCTTTTGCTCAGAAGACCGATTTCCATGACAAACGCAGCAACATGACTTCTAAGAATTAGAGGCAGAGTAGATCGTCACCTCCATTGCGCTAGGAAAAAGTGGCTGCACATCCGAAAATATAGTGACGTCCACGTTGATGTTTGACCTGCTAGATTTAAAAGCAGCGGCATAAGATTTAGCTGCCTCACAGTCCTCTTGATTTTGCTTAGTACCCTAAGGATATTGGAGCTTCCTTATCCCCTCCAACTCCATTGCTACTTCTGTCACTGTAGGCCTGTTCCTCCCATTCAAGTTCAAGCATCTTTTCGCAAGGTTAGTAACTAATGCAATCTCTTCCTTCTTACCTTCTTTCAAAACTTGAGCATCAACAATGTCGAATGAGCGATTCACCATCACTTAAGTTATGAAATAAGTTGTGAGGCTTCTTCCTTCTTGTTCCCTTATTGACGAGACTGGCTTTTGTCCTCTTAAGAGTTTAACAATGACAACTCCAAAACATTAGACATTGCTTTTGTCTGTGAATTGACTTGATTGAAAATACTTGGGATCTACATAGCCAAAAGTCCCCAACATCATTGTGGTTACATGAGTTTGATTGAGGGAAACAAACTTGGAAGTACCAAAATCTATCACTTTTGCTCGATATTTCTCATCCAAGAGAAGATTGTGGACTCGATATCTCGACAACAAAATAGGATGGATATTTCTCCTCCTCCATCACCACCACCTCCACCTCCACACCGACACTGCCGATGGTGACGCCACCGCCACCACTGTCCAGCTCTTCTCATGAGGCCGTGGCGCCTCCGGCCAGCTTGGCAGCAGCATTAAGGAGGTCCAAATGTATCCAGCTCTAGTCACCGTCCTCGCCCTCTCTCCTTCCTTTGCTCTCTCCTGTCCCCAGCAGACTCCATGGCTCTGGCTGCACGGACTCATCACCAGCCTCCAATGCTGCCATTGAGGTCGGCATATCATGTGGACTGTTTCATTCTCCGTTGGTCGTCGATAGTAAGCTGTGAATATGGGGAAAGGGCGACGGCGGATGCCTAGGCCTTGGTCACGAGGACCTGGTCCTCGTGCCGACTTTGAATCCTAACCTGGATGGTGTTCGGTGCATTGCTCTCGGGGGTCTTCACTCAGTCGCGCTGGATTCGCTTGGTCGGGCCTTCACTTGGTAGTGCGGTCCCCTCTCTCTCTTGAAGTGATTGGGAGTGAAATCTTTGTGGCTATCGTTGTTGTTCTTGTCAATTTGATTGGAACGCCGGTTCCGATGGACTTGGGCGTCCTTGGCATTCTGATGTGAAGTGCGCAGCACTCAGGCATTCTGTGTATCATAGAGAGCACTTGCCGAGATTGGTGGAGGGGTCCTGGGATGGGAGGATTTGCCATATTGCGACTACTGGCACCCACACTGGGCCTTTATTGTTCTTTATTTGGGGGATTTTGCAACGGAAGAGACAAATTTCTAAAATTTTTGTAGGGATTTAATTTTGTAAAATAAGTGGCCATTCTAATAGTTTCAGCGAGGTTACTTGCATCCCAAAATGTTCTACTCATTTTCTATCACAATAAGTAGATGGATTTTCATGTTTTTCTTGTAAGAAGTTCAATTTTACAGGGGAAACGCTATCAAAGATGGATAAATGAGTTTCTGCCTTGCTCATCATTATTTCTGATTTTTTTTTTTTGCAAATTATTTTCCAATGATTGTTTTATTTTCTTCTGCCTTACATCCTCTGGAGTTAGTAGTTAAGCTCTCCCTCACTATTTGATATTAAAAGGAAACTTCATAAGGTTTAAATAGCAATAAGTGATAAGAAAAAGTCATAGCTTATGGAAATATCCCTTCCCCACCCCTTTTTTCATTGATGCTGTATCAAATTCATCACATCCGTCACTTGCCTTTTGTCTATTAACATACACTAACAAAATTAAAGAAGAAAAATAAAACCCACAAAAGAGAAAAATTGAAGAGGGAAGACAAAAAACAAAACAAAAATAGAAAAAGTGGAAAATGGACTTCGGGATGGCTTGCGCGGTTGGCTGGGGAAGAGTGGGTTAGAACTTTAAGTGGGCCAGGGGCTGATTCTTGTTTTTAAAAAATGTTCAGGAGCCAGGATTTTCTTAAAAATATGTTTGTGCACGATAACTGTTATTTATTTATTTATTTATTCTTTATTTCTCTAAAAAAGTTGAGTAGGTGAAATTTTCAAATATTTAAATCCTATCTTGAATCACACCAAATATGAGAAAGGATTTTTTACAATTTGAAAGATATTTGAAGGATTTCTAATCCTACCTTATCCTATTCTCTATCTTAATTTAAATTTGGACTACCAAACACGGCATTAGGGTTTCTCGCCATCTCTTAATCTTCCTCTCACTCCGCCTCTTCTATCCTTAGGGGTCTCTTCGATCCCTTCTCCCCCTCGCTCCGCCTCTTCTTCCCCCCTAGATTTCTGATAATGAATGAAGTCACTAGGGCAAGTTTCTTCACGGGCGGGCACTACACGTCCTTTGACAATGATCTACCGCACATCATCAAACCAGTGAAGAAACTAGTATTTACATTCCACAACAGCAACACTGGTGAATTGCTGCAATTCTGCAGCACAAGGAAAGGGGCTCGGAGAAAAGATGTTCGCACTTCCTCCAAGCCCAAGCTCCGAAATATTCAACTAGTACCTAGGTGGTGCTTCTTATTATCAATATCAAGGCTAGAATAAGTTTGCTAAAACGAATGTGCATACACATCACTCCTTGATCAGCATTTGAATTTTCACAACTGAAGAAGCCCACGACGTCTAGTCAGATGATGAAACCATATTTCAAATAGTTAAATGTCAACCCTAACCAAACACAAAGTTCAACAGCAATTAGGTCGATGACGAAAACCCCCCACTTACTTTGGCAAAATCCACCAACATCCAAGCAATACGCCCCAGTCACATAAAATGTTTGCGACTCCAACAGTCTCATTCGACTTGGGAATTTAACAATACCCGGTAAAGAAATCAACCAAGACCAAGATTTTTACTCAACCAAACTTTGACACGGAGCCAAAAGAATTCGAAAAAAGAGCAGGACTAATCGACGCGCACGAGCTACATGGTCCCACTGGCCAAACCGAATATAAACCAAAACACACAACTTCAGACAGCACAAAAGCAAGCCAAGGCAAGGCAATCGAAATAAACCCTAACAGTGGGTTCAATTATGCGGAACTGAAGCACACGCATAAAGCCTGCACGCACGCTAGAGATCAATCCCGAAGCCATAATCGGACGCCTAAACCACTAGATACAAAGCTAGGAACCGAATTGAAAGGCTCCGGCAACAAAACCACCAAAAGCGGGAAGAAGAAACTGTCTCTTCAGGCTCCACTTCGATTTCAGTTTCGATTTCAAAGTTGGTGCCCTTCACGAAGATCATGATGGGCTAAATCAACACACACGATCAACAATAATGGTCTAAGTAAAACTGCAAGCTTCATATAAGGAAAACAGGGCAATTCTTCTTCTTTTTTACCTTCTTCCTATCAAGGGAGAGGGGAACAGAAATATAAAAAGCAATCTGACATAGGCAGACCCAATTCGAACATGAACTCCACTTACATCCACACTCCACTTAGACATCCACGGTTCTATCTTACCAGAAGATATAGACAATCGGACATTGAAAATAACACAGACTGAAACTCCTCCCATCCTCCGTAAAGCCTAGAGAAAACGGTTCGTCTTGGACAGTCCCTATGCGTCCTCAGGCTTGTTGACTCCTAAATATCGATCCTGATCCTGATCTTGCAGCAATAACTCATCTGGCATCGGACCAAGACACCATAATAGCGTTTTAAAATTTGGCTCCAGTCTCCAAGTATAGGTCGTCCAGATCTGGTGCAATATATGAAAGCTTCCTCGTAGTGTTGGAACCAACAGAAACGTCTGAGGAGCAGAATCACAGCAGAGTGTTAGACAAACTTGAGATGTTACTGAAAATGCAATACGCAATACGATTGATTGATTGAGGAGTACGATTCCGATTTGACAGAGGAAATTGCAAAGAATTCACAAGAAATAATGACTTTAAAAAAAATGAATTTCTTTAGGCATCTCTTCATTTTTTAAATTTGATCGGAGCAACTCAATTCGGTTCTGCTGTAAATCTTCTGATGAGTAGATACTCTGAAAATGAAGGGATCGCCTGAGGTGATATTCAATCAACAAACAAAAATGCCATCTCATCCAAACCAAGAGAGACCTCGCCGAAAGGGAAGGCATCCTGCCTGCCGCCTAACCAGATGTAGCCAGTGACCATGACGAGCGCACCGCTGCCCTTGAGGCCGTCGGGCAGGCAGTCGATTTTGTCGATCTGGAACCGGAACCGCTGAAGGGAGATGAGTTTGGCGAGGATAGCCTCCTTGCCTGGGATCTTTTGGCCGTCGAAGTCCATCTCCGAGTCGTCCCGGTACAGGTTAACCAAGTCCGCCCGGTTCGCATTGAACGTCCTGTAGTAGTCCTCCATGAACCGCTTGGCCTCCGCCATTGCCAGATCCATCTTCTCTCGATCGTTCATCGTCGTCATCTCTTCCTGCTGGTCCTGTTCTTCAGCCATGCAGACGAAAACCCTAGAATCGATCTTAGAGGCGAGAGAGTCTGTGGTTTATGTTTTGTTTTTCTTTTAGCGTTTTATTTGGAATTGTGGTCACCCTCCCTTAAAAAAAAATTATAAAAACAAAAACCGAAAATCAGACCGACAGTTTCGGTCCTAGAGGACCGAAACTTTGCTAGGGTAGCAATGCAGACTTGAAGCAAACTTTGCGAGCAATCCTTGTCACACAACATGGAATATCCCCGGTTCAACAAACTTCTGCCTTCGGCGAGCGCCATGTCTATTTGAGTGTAACTCCACGTCTCATTAGTGGGATTGCATTATCTGTCAATTGACAATGTTAAAATATATCCTCATCGATCCCATAAAATATATATCGTCACCAAAAGAAATACAATCGACTAATTCTTATAAATTTAGTGTGGATTGTTATAGAAGTCTTGCTTTTATTTAATGAAAATCAAGTAAATAAATCCAAAATTCTCTTATACACGTGGATAGCACCATAAATAAATAGAATTCAAATACGAATAGAACAAATAAAATTTTAACAAATAAGAAATTGAAAATGTAATAAAAAATAATATGAATAAAAAATTAAAATAAAAAAGATAATATTCGAAATTTAATATAATTGATATTATTGTCAATTATAAATTGAGTAGGGATATATTTCGAACTCAAATAAAAGTTGGGGTTTATTTTGAAACAAAAAAAAAAGTTTGGGGGGGTGCCTGGGATTAAAAATGAGTTAAAATCTCTTCCTTCAGTGGTAAGCAAAACAGGTGAAAGCATGAATAGGGAAGGAGGTACAAGGATGATTAGAGAGATATTTGGAAGATCTTTAAAGATTTTTAAGAATATCCTATTTAAATTATACCAAACTTGTGATAGGATATTTGATAATTTAGAGGATATTGAGAAGACTTCTATTTCTATCTTATTCTATCATATCCCAATTTAAATCCAAACGAACAAATTCAGCCCTGGGATTTCTCTCCGTCCTTATGCTTCCTCTCCGTCCCTTAGGATCTTCGGTCGCTCCGCCTCCTCTCCGATCTCTTCTTCCTCCTCGCTTCGCCCTCTTCTTCCCATGATTTCTCATAATGGATGACGCCGATAGTTTTTCTTTTCCCCGTGGGCCAGTATTACACAATTCTCTTGTTTTTTACTATGGTGGGCCGCAGATACAGAGTTTTCTGAGCAACGATTCGATGGTCCGAGGGGAACACTATTGTTGGCATAGTTGCCATTGCCGCATTTTACGATGGTTTGGGTTAATGCTAGGGGTGTCCATGATCCAAGTGGGCAGTTTCCATCCTAGAATTGAGAATCGCCCACTAAGAACCAGTTCCGAAAAGTTGGATTTGGGAACCGGCCACCGGTCTGGTCCAATCTAGTTCCTGGGTGGACCCATGGAACTAGTCTCACGAGCGATTGCGCCTAATGGCTAGAAACTAGGCCGAACCGCCCTTTTTAGGCACGCTTGTTTATTCTAAGCTGCGGTGATAGATGCTTAGAAGATGCAAATTCAAGTATAAAAGAATGACTCAAACAAAATTATATTTTGGAAATTTAAGAGTTGACAAAAAGACTGCATTAGTTGAATGTCTTTGTGAATGTCTTTGTGATGGTGATGGTCTTCTTCTATCTCCCCTACTAAGACTCCATTGCCTCTCGAATTTTCTCCACCTCTCGGTCTCTCGTGGTGTGATGGCAATTGGCTCCGCTCATATTACTATGATAAGATTTTGATGGATGCAATATGCTATATGCTCGGATAAATGAGTTTAAATAAAGTAGGAAACGGGTAGTTTATATTTTCAAATCAGTTTTGCTCACAAATTACAAGCATGTCGACCATCCCCACTTAAGTAAAATCTGCACATCAAGGAAACTCCCATTCTTTCTATTCTTATGATCTCATCCTTTGAACCCACCTCTCCAACTTGTTCAATTTTCCTTTCTGGACAAGCCCCTCAAATCAACATAGCGACCAAGGTAAAAATGAACTCAAAAGTAAAGAAAAAGAAAAGTTCCATGCGCATAAGAATGGGCAAAAAAATGCGGAACTAATTCAAAATATGGGGCTTTAGAATTTTAATTTTTTATAATAAAAATTAATATATTATTATAATACCGGTCCGGTCCAGGTGGGCGGGCGGGTGGATCTGCCCATGGAACCAGGAACCGGACTAGTACCCACCGGTTCTGGTCCGATTCCGGACGGGTCTCGGATTTGTTGCACACCCCTAATCGATGATGACATAACATTTGCAGGATGATCAGGCTGAATAATGGCGTCACGGAAGTTGCAGGAGTATATTGTTCCCGGCAGCAGGAGTAACCTCCTTCTCTGAGGTATACTTAATTGGTTTAGTTTAATGAGCTAGTTGGTTTAGTAACTTACTTGCATGAATATATTGTTTAGTTTAATAATGTATTCATAACTCATGATCAGCACTTTCTTTTGGAGAAGGAGTTGGCCAATGACGAGCTGCTTATTATGACCTCGGCGTTACGGACTCACGGCAGGGAACGAGAAGCAAGAATTTCTTTATGGGAATAAGTTTTTGCTTCTTCTTTTTTTCTGATTTTGATGTAAGTTCATGGTACATTGTATAAGATGATGGAAAGGTGTTCTCCTGGCTTCATGGTGGACATGGTCAGTTGCGCCATTCTTCTATCCAGAGTCAGAAACTTCCTACAGTGGTCGAGGCATTTGCTAATGAGCATCTCATCTTTATTGCTTGTGGAGGTTCAACTTCAGCAACTATAACTGGTAAGAAGTAAGAAATGCATAAAGTCTAGTGAATTTATCCATTAATTGCATATGTTTCTTATAGTCTTTGTCCTTCCTAGGAAGCAGCATTTCGGTGTATCAAATAGTAAATATCCCTCATGGTGCATTTGTAAGCAAGAGTTTTAATTTTGTAATGATATTGTCTCAAGTCAACTCCTTGAAGTGGTTGAAATACTTAAATGTTGAGGCTAGGATTAACATTGCTTGCTTATGATAACGAATTTAGGAGCGAAAATTCTAGACTAAGAATAGATTACCTGTGCTCGTCTAGTTCTTAGAAATACTTTAGAAATTCTGTTATCAAGGACAATTGTCAGGTTTCATGACAAACCCAAAGGCAGGTCAGGTAGTTGTGATTATTGGTCTTCTAGATAACATGGCAAGTATAGACTGTAATTTTGTAGATAATGCTAGAATTAGAACTAATATTGAACTAATAGATTCAGTTACTCTAGTTTTGGAGATATTTTATGGTTTTGGTGCATCATTTGTGATAAACCTAGGTTTTATGAAATAATTGAGTGATTGATTACCTTATCATCCTTCTCTTCATAGCAATATGTAGTTTTCCTACATCAATGAAGCTCCAGCGCAATTGGCTAATTTTGGTAGAATCACTTCTATAGGATGTTTAAAATGACATGAAATCAGGTAGATGAGTCCTTTATTGAATTAAAAAGTTAGCACGGACATAGGGAAGTATCATCTTGAAATTTCGCAAAAAGATGACAGAATAATCTTGAGACCAAAATCCTCAATTCCCTAGATATTTGTAAATTTATGCTCTACTCTCTAACATTAGGGCTCTTTCAAGTGTTGCACTTGCAGTAGTTTTTGTGCACTTATATATATTTGCTTTGATGGCTTTCATTCGCCGAACAGGTTTTTTCTGTCGGTGGTGAATGTGGGCGTAACCTTCAACCATAGAACACTAGGCAGTTTGAAGCTCGGAAAAATGTGTAGTCGCCGCAAGAATCCAAAATGATGCACAAAAGTTGATGGTCCGATGGGTGTCAAAGTGGAGCCAAAAACGGGGTTACAATCGGCTCCGATTGTCCTGTTCCAAAAAGAGACGTTGCGGGGATTCATAAAAGATGGCCATCGCAGGGCTAGGGGGAGGACAAAAACATTGAAGAGTACTTTTAGGGACAACGGTCGTTCCATATAACTCCAGGTTACTAAGCCTAATAACGGGAAAGGAACCTTCTCTTTTATGGTTCGTAGTTCTCCCGTATGCTTCATTTACTCCCTTCGCATGGCGTTGTCCAAAGTAAGAAGAATCAAAGAAGGGATGACACAATCCACGCATACCTGTTGGCATCTTTCGAAGTCTTGTTTTTGTGTGTTTTAGAATAGTTCACTTGATACATCCTAAAGTTCATCTCTTAGCTGTCGCAATCTCGAATTGCTCTTTATTTCGGTAGTCATCATCTCGCCTCCATCCCCTAAGTGGGGTCCATCTCCACCATCCCTTTATTCCATGCCATTCCATGTTCCTCGTATTCAGGCTTACGTCCTCTAGAATTAGTAGTTGAGCCCTCCCCCACTATTTGATATTGAAAGGAAACTTCATAAGGTTTAATTAGCGACAAGTTACAAAAAATTCATAGCTCATGGAAATATCCCTTCACCACCCCTTTTTTCATTGATGCTGCATCAAATTCATCACACCCGTCACTTCCCTTTTGTCTATTAACATACACTAACAAAATTAAAGAGACAAAAAAAAAACCCACAAAAGAGAAAAATCGAAGAGAGAAAAGAAAAAAAGAAAAAATAAATAAAATAGAAAATGGGCTTTGGTATGGCTTGCGCGGTTGGTTGGGGAAGAGTGGATTAGAACTTTAAGAGGGCCAGGGGCTCATTTTTTATTTTTTTTACATGTTCATGGGCCAGAATTTTTTTTTTTTAAATATGTTCATGGGCAATAATTTATTTATTTATTTATTTATTATATTTCTCTACAAAAGTTGAGCAGTGAAATTTGAAAAGATTTAAATCCTATCTTGGTTCACATCAAATATGGGAAAGGATTTTTTACAATCCGAAAGATATTTGAAGACTTTTTAATCCTACATTCTCCTATCTTATCACAATTCAAATTCTGATGATCATATGCAACCTCAAGGTTTCTTTCCGTCTCTAGATCTTCCCCTTGCTCCGCCTCTTCTTCCCTCAGGGTTTCTCTCCGATCTCTTCTCTCCCTTGCTCCGCCCTCTTCTTCCCCTAGATTTCATTTCTCATAATGGATGCAGCCACTAGGGCAGGTGTTTTCGTGGGTGAGTATTACACATACTTTGACCATGGTTGGTGGCACCTCATTCGTGGCCTTTTGAGGGACGATTCGGTAGTCCGATACGAGGAGAACACTATCATTGGCAGAGCTGCCATTGCCGCATTTTTTTATGAGGGTTTGGGTAAATGCCGACATAACGTTTGCAGAGTTTCCAATATGATCGGGCTGAATAATCGCATGGTCGTGCAAGTTGGAGGGATGTGTTTTATCCAGCAGCAGGGAGTAACATCCTTCTTCATCGAGGTATACTTGGTTTGGTTTAGTTTAGTTTACTGAGCTAGTTACTTGGACGAACATGTATTCATACCTCGTGATCAGCACTTTCTTTTGGAGAAGGATTTGGCCTACCACGACGAACTGTATATCGTGACCTTGGCGTTCCGGACTCACGCCACGGAACGACCAGCATTAACCCTGCAGGCAGAGGCGTTGGCAGGAGGAGCCGAGGGCTCCTTGGCAGCAGCCCACCCAGCAGGGGCGCCGGAGGGAGAAGCTCACCTGGCGCCAACTGGGCACGGCCGTGGGCGGAGGCGTCAACGTGCATTAACCCTGGAGGCAGAGGCGTTGGCAGGAGGAGCTGAGGGCTCCTTGGCAGCAGCCCACGCAGCAGGGGCGCCGGAGGGAGAAGCTCACACGGTGCCAGCTGGGCGAGGCCGCAGGCGGAGGCGTCCACGCCGGAGAGCGGGGCTGTGGGCCGTCGGCAGGGCCTTGCACGCGGGAGAGGGTGAGTTTCACTCACTTGGGTTCTCCTGGGCTAAAACTGCATTAGATTGCCTGCTTTTGTGTTGGATTATGACATTCCGGTTGTACCCGACTGAAACGATTTGCTAATTTCAGTTGAAGGACATTTGTGTTTAGTGCTGGCTTTCTGCTTAGATAGTTATTATTTAACTGGTGAATGTATTAACAGGCAAGGGGCATTAGGGATTGTATGAAATTTGAAATCCACTTCTTCGGAAATAGATTGACTTCATATTTGACTATCTTTGTATGACACATTGTTGAACTTGCTGGAAGTCCTCATCCACTAATTTACCTTGTCAGAGTGTGGAATGCTGGTCTGAAGATTGACAATTAAGCCTTTTTGCATGCATGCCATAACATTTGCTTTAGTCTTTATGGACCTTCTAGGATCAATGCTGGAATGGCCCAAAAAATTGCATAAAGAAAAGAAAGACATTTGCATGTTAATTTGTTCCTTAATGACTAGATGTCATTTCTTGATGATTTTGAGCGTTCACCAATATGTTTAGACAGTAGATGTAAGTTGTGAGATTGAAGTTCCAATTATTGTAGTGGCTAGCTAAATTGCCAATATTGCCCCTTTTACATTTTTTGGGGGTTATTCAATGCTTCTTGATAGCTTTTATCTGCACAAGGCTTATTCATGTTTGTTTCTTAAACGATGGTACAATTGTTGCGGTGAAAGTGGTTGGGTTTTTATGTTCCTCACTTCTCTATCCATAGATGTGATATGTAGAAGAGTGATATGCAATCTAATCTAGAGGACATGAGATTATTGGAGCTTTCTGCATTTGTAGATCATTTCTGCTCAGTTGCTATAGGTGCAATCTCTGTGGGAGATCGTTGTAATATGCATAGCATTGTATTGGTAGCAGTGGCAATGTGTTGTTCCTCTGTGTCTCTAGTCTCTAACTTCTCCATCATAGACCAATTGGAACTTTTGCTCTTGTCTGATGACCTTGTCCGACTGAAATAGAGTTTTTCAAAACTGATTATTTAGGCCACCATTGACTTTCTATAGGAACTAGGAAGTACTCGAGGAAATCATTTATCTTATGGCCATAAAACTTTTCCTAGCCAATAGCCATCTATCTCAAATGCTTAGGAGGTGGGCACTTTTGCTCCTTGAAGCATAATTAGATGATTGTCTTAAGTTTTATTCTTCCCTCTCCATTTACCACCATCTAGAGTGGCACAAGTATTTTGTGCCAGATAACTAGTATGTGATTCTAAGAGATGTGGAGATGATTGGAACAATATATGTGTCGCATTCTATTCTAGGACCTTCTGATTGCAGATGTACCATTGCCATGGAATCTCAAAGCCAAAGTAGCTCCCTTGGATATTGACATAAGAACTGAGATAACAGATTGTGTCATGTACCTTGCTTTCTTCCATTTGAAATGTAAATAGTCCTTTCATTTTGTGAAATATATAGTTGCTGATAGGTTCTCGCTTGCCTCTACATGTTGCATTAGTTCATGTTCTTTCTTCTGGTTTTTGTCCCTATGCAGTGTTTGAGAAGGGTTGGTGTTTGCGAAGCCCCATTTGCTTCTTCTTGCTTTCCTTTGCTTTTGTGAGCAATGTCCTCTTATATTGTTTTGGAGGTTTCTCATCCCTTTTCCTCTCTGCCCAAGAATTTTGAACTTGCTTGCAGAGGTTGTCATTAAGGTTTACAGCGATATGTCTGTTTCATCTATTAAAGACACTCCATCTCTGCATGGTGTCTTAGGAATTCTCTCTTATAGTCGAGGGTCAACCCTAGACCAACCTTGGATCGGCCCAACCCTACCAATACTGGTTTGGTTCTTAGGGGACTAAGTTGGTCCTTGGTCTTAGGATCATTGGATCAGCACTGTGCGAGTTGGTCCTCAGTCTTAAAAGTTTAGGGCTAGTTTAACCCGAACCAACCCTAAAGTAAAAAAGAGAATTGAGAAATTATCTATATGATACGATATATAGAAAAAGGTATATATGGAGAGTCTATTCATAGACTTAGATAGAGGAAATCAAATCAAATATATGAAATCAAGCATAATCAAAATAGATTTTAAAATAAGAAGTAATATCATAAATATTATAATATTGCTAACATCCTTAATATCGTTAATACCCATCAAACTCAAGGTGACATCATCGACTATACTTTGAATCAATGTCAAACGATGCCACAAAAACTTGTTCCTTTAACGACACCGCGGGAAACACTTATTGATCGATGTTGGGGCGATGTGTGAGGCGGCATCTTCCAAATTTGGCTCGTTTGAATGGGCGAGTCCTTTGGTGGTAGTGTGTCTTCTCAAAACAACATATGAAACGTTGAGAATTGGAGGTATTGGAGCTGAGCAACATGTCTTTTGCGATCAACTTTGTTGTCGAGACAATAACTTAAACGCAATCGATACAACTGACATGGTTATAGCAAGTGGATAAGCCAAGTGCTATTGAGGGAAAAGTTACTGTATGAAGACGTGTCTTCGCAGCATCGAAATATACTTTCGTGGAAAAAAAGAAGAAGCTTGACTTGGCGACGCATTAGAGACGTCGAAAGACCATCATGGTGCATACTCAAACAGGAATTGGGGCATTCGATTGAACACTATTGAGGGCGAGATGGATTTATTATACTATAGGTGCATAGGATATAAAGTAGAAAGAAATTTCTAGTGTGTGAGGTGCATAAGATGCAAAGTGCATCCAGTGCACCAAGATTGCCTTAGGAACGAAAGCTCTAATACAAAGTTATATATAAAGTAGAAAAGAGAATTGATGAATTTTCTATATGATTTGATACATTGAAAATAGTACATAGAGGGTGTATTTTATAGGCATAGATAGAGGAAATTAAATCAAATATGTATGATGAAATATAATCAAAATAGATACTGAAATAAGAGGAAATATCCTAAATATCCTAATATTGCTAACATCCATAATATAATTAATTTGTGAGATTTTGTAAGATCACTCTCCCTCACGCTTAATCTTTTATTTTATTTAGTACTAAGCAAGGAAATTTAATTGAGAAGACAACTAGATCTTAGAAAAATTTAAACTTAAGATCTCCAACTTTGATATAATGTGAAATTTATAAGACTACTATTGATTGTTCTAAAAATTTAAACTTTTAAATGAATGCATAATTTAATGTTTAATTATTCTAACACTACCATATCGATCTCCCTCACCCTTCCCCCCATTTTTGTCCTGTTTCCTCCCATCGATTTCTCTCTTTTCGACCCCCTTCCTTGAGCTCACAAAAGCCCCATTTATAGGCTAGAGGGTTTGGTTGACAGAGGCATTTTGGTCGTCAGTCCTTCACACGCTGACCAGCCCCTTGGTTAAACTGGTGTCACTTCTTCTTGTCTGCTCCACTAGGTCTAGCTCTACCTTAGTCAGGCCTATGGCCTCGAGCTCTATAGTGCATTGAAGTCATCAATTCAGCCACCTCGCCTCATCATCAGAATTCCCTTGCTTTGTCCTTCAGTAGGTTGTCCCCTCTCACATCAACGGAGGGAGGGAGGACAACAGAGGAAGGAGGAGTAAGGGGAAGGGCTAGGCCGAGGAAAAATTAAAGGGGATTGGCTTGGCTTGGATGAGGGACAAAAAGGGGGGCTGTGGTTAAGCTCGACCCTCATGTGTTTTTTTAATAATAAAAAATACAAGATACAAAATAAAATAAAAAAACTTAGTTAAACTAATTAACGCAAATAATCTTAATGCCTACATGCTATGCTATTTAATAAAAATCTTTTTTGGGAAAGGCCAAATTGGTCCCTAATTTTCTTATGCAATTTATTCCTAAAAATTTAGCCAAATTTAGGTATCAACGGTAGGTTAACTAATCCCATTTTGTACATAAACAAACTTGGGAAGATTGGCATGGTGGGAACCAATTGATGACTTGTTGATAGTGGCTCTTGTGGTCTTCAAGACCGTTATTGACAAAGAACTTATGTTAGAATAGGCCATAGACTTGGCCTCCATAAGTGATAGATTAGAGAGACAACCCTTCCTTAGTCTTTTGACTTTTCTTAGCCCACAAGCTTATCGGTGGTGGCTTGTTGTCGCAACCTACCCCTTGAAAAAGAGAATATATAGGTTTAGGAGTATCACATAAAGACGGGCTCACAACCCATGATTAGACGCAAGCTCTCCCAAATTCAAACCTCATACAACATTTGGGTGTTCATGATAATTTTCTTAATGAGAAATCATCATTAGCTTATTAGAGTCGGCCAAAAACCAAGTAAGCAATGGGAGGTACCTCACTTTGGACTTAATTACACCAATTAAACAATTAATGCTCTTTCAGTACTTAATTTTGTTTATTTCAAAAAGATTTTTATCAGGTAGTCTAAATTGATTTTAAACCTATCCACTAACTTATGAGGTAATTGTGCGGATGCACAGTCATTTAAGTAAATAATTGACAACCAAGAAAAGTATT
Organism: Angophora floribunda; assembly: GCA_014182895.1. Taxonomy (NCBI): domain Eukaryota; kingdom Viridiplantae; phylum Streptophyta; class Magnoliopsida; order Myrtales; family Myrtaceae; genus Angophora; species Angophora floribunda. The sequence continues at coordinate 12,840,892 of CM024715.1, forward strand.
AAATAAATTGCAGTGCGAAAACAAACATCTAACATAAAATAAATGTCAATTCTAACCAAGTTAAAGGTAAACAACAATCAATTAATGATATCTTTCTCTAAGAGCAATTGGAACCCATGGCGAAGTCTTAGAGGCTTGTTCGATTTTGAACACAATTTTTAAATCAAAAGGCTCTCATTTGTAAGAGAAAATCACCCAAAAAGACTATTTTTAAGCTTTTCGAGGAATTCTAATCTTGTTTCAGACTTTTTAATTTTTTTAATTTTTTTTTAAATTTTAAATTTTGTAATATTAAAAAAATGATTTTTAATCCGAAAATAGGGGTGGGCCGGGCCCAAAGGCCCCGCCCGAATGTGGACCAGATATTGGGTCCCCTAAGAAACTCGGGCCTAATTTTGTTGGCTCGAGTCCGTATTAAAACTGGATGGGCTCTAACAATGTGGGCCGAACATGCAGGTCTGGTCACATGAAAATTGCCAAGTTTGGGCCACATGGGGTCACACAACAAGTGGGCTCATCAGTCAAGCCCACTTCAGTTAAAACTCCCAACCCCCATTTTAAATATGATCCATAGCTTAGTCCAAGACCATCTAAGTCAAAACCCAAAATACTAAAAATGAAACAAGCCCAAATCACCAAGGACCGAACCCAGCCCGCTAGACCAAACCGAGCCCAACCCGATTAAGCCAATTAAGCCCATTTAGTTCCACAGAATGTCATCTTTTCCCCGCGCGTCCAGAACCCAAAATTCCAGATCAGAACCCCACCTTTCACAGTTGGCTAGACCCATTCATCCACCGGGTTTCTCCCGCCATTGGTCACCACGCCCGACCATCGTTGCCGGTCACCACGACAACATCTTTACTCACGGAAATGCCACCATCAGCCCACACCTTGAACCACCAACGTCTCCGAACATTACGATCACAACTCCAAGAGTCTTCACAAGGGACAATATCAAAGCACCAAGCAACTGCAATTGAAAGTTTCTAAGAGATTCGGACTCGATGGAAACGAAATTTTTAACTGAAAACGCACTCAATAATCAAGAACAATCTTGCACTGAGCAGAACTAATTCGAATGCCCCTTAAACGAGCCATAATCTGAGACTAAATTGGACAAATTCTGTTCAGGCATTTCTTCGAACACGTAGTGGGCAGCGAGTTGGAGAGCGAATATGGGTACTCCTCGGAGCTCGAGCTCACACCCAAACTCAAGAGAAATTAGCAAGCAACGTTCAAACTCAAGAGAAACCGACTCGTTCGGGTCCGGCGCGAGTGAGGACTAAAGCAATCGAGCTTGCTTTGCTCTTTTGAAATCAAGCGGGACGAGGGAAAAACCAAAAAGGAACGAGCAGTCAATGCGGGGGCCTCCCAGGCTTGGCGGCTTCAAGCCGTGGGCATCGCCGGCGGTGAAAGTTGACAATAGCGACTCCAAACTCGCGTCTGGCTTCAGTCGACTCCACCGAGGTCAGGGACGGTGATGACGAAAGGCAGCAGGCGGACCCGGGCGGACGATGTCCTGGAGGTGACGGACGACGTCGATCGGCTATGGCTCCGAGGTTTTGAGTGAGGCTTCAATGGCGACCGTGCCCAGAGAAGAGAAAGACCAAGACGCTTCTTTTTTTTTTCCTTTTCAGCCAAGCTCTGTGCAGCTCATCCCCTCTCTAATTGGTCGATGATTCCCCCTGGCTGAAGCTTGCTCTCTTTGGTCTCATCGCTTTCCACGCTCGCGCTCCCTCACGTCGGTTCGACTTGACGATGTCGAACGGAAGGAGTCGCCGGCGGAGGTCGCGCGCGGCCAAGGCGTCGTCGGCTGAAGCTCTCCCCGCTTTCACTCAGTCGCTCCCTCCCGGACCCTCTCGCTCGGATCTCTCCCCTTCTCTCTTCGCCTTCCAAAATCCGAGCCTCTCCTAAAATCCACCCATTTTGCCTCTCTATCCATCTTTCCTTTTGATGGCTACCGGCGGCGCGCATGACCTCCTGGCCTGCGACGCTAGCTGTCGTCGTCGGTCTGCACCCGACCATCCACTCCCTGGCACTGTACCAGCGTTCTTGCCTTTCTTCTTTTTCTGCAGAGAGCGGAAGGGAGAGAGGAAAAGAAGACTGGGCCGATCTTAGGGGGGAAAGAAAGGAAAACTGAGCCGGGCCCAAACGGGAAAGAGGAAGAGAAAAGGAAGAAGGCCGAGCCGGCCTGCCCCCGGCCCGGTCTTGCTTTCTTTTATTTTTTTATTTTTTCTAAATAATAATTTACAAAAATAATAATAATAATTTTTATTTTTATTTTTAGTACTAGTAATGCAAAAGCTCCTAATGCCTACATGCCATGCAATTTGATGAAAATTATTTTTGCTAGGGGTCAGAAATTAATTCCTAATTTTTTATATAATTAATGAATAATTAAATAGGTCACCAAAATTTTTGTGTCAACATTCGTTAGTAAGCTTAGTTATATCGATGGTCTCATGCTCGCCTATCATCCCCAAGATCACAAGTTCTCGCTAGTCATGATTGAACCTCTAATGAATTTTGATAATGGGCATTGTTACATTATGTGACAAATTCTTTCAACGCCTAATAGTTGAAGAGTTTGTGAATTGGAAATGGAGAGACATCTCAATGAAGGACAAGTACATTCATGATTTAACGAAAATTGGGAAAGGAGCAGCAAATCAATGGTTTGCCCGGGCTTTATTTGTATTTCCATATGAGACTTCAATTCCTTTTCTTTGTCATTTCTGGTTTGGTGCTTGGGGGATCAAAGGTGAATGGATGCAAGAGAGGCCCAATTTCAGATTCAATATCTAGGTGTACACATCTTCTTCTTAGCAAAGAAGCAACCCAATTCGAGCTCATCAGCATCTTTACAGCTTCCAAAATGATCTGCACAGTTCATATCCTTAAGAACCAGCCTTTGCTCCTAACTTTTCTCTCTAGATGATTGCAATTGGGAAAGTATTTCCCAATTGGCGCGTACACAGTACAATCATGCCTAGCTGATTACAGGAGCTAAATAAATTTGGAATAGATATGACATAATAGTTTATTGATCCTAGATATCGAGAATAAACCCTTAAACAATAAATAACTATAATGAACAAGTTTTCCTCCCTCTTTCTTTTGTTTTGAACATCGATTTCCATGACAAACATAGTAATATGACTCGTAAGTGTCAGATGCTAATAATTACAGGAAATTATTGTAATTATTCATTAAATGCTTATAATTATGTTAGTTAGATGTAGTTTAGCTGTAATCCAAATGTTTTAGTTTGAAATTTGTGCCCTGTCCTTTTGTCTTAGTATATGTAATTACTTTCAATTGAATCATTTTGGTGAAAATGTGGCTAGAAGCCTAGAAAGTTTATTTAGTAATCTTTTTTTCCTACTTAAGATTAGCAATGATGAAGCTCTCTGATATCATTTTTTTACGAAAAAAAATTTGAATAAGTTTTCTTAGTGGTTGTAGAAAGTCAAAAAGAGAAAAGGAAAAGTTAGATACCGAGGGCATGTCTTGGTATGTATAATCACTTTCAATTCAATCATTTTGGTAAAAAATGTGGGTAGAAAAAAATTATTACCTACATATTTCCTACTTAAATTTAGCAATGTTGAAGCTTCTAAGGTTATTAAAAAAATGTTTTTGAATAATTCTTTTAGAGTTTGTGGAAAAATAAAAAAGGAGAAAGGAAAAGTTCGATAGTGGGATACGTGGCAAAAATAAAGACGAACACAGGTCAAAGTCGTCATTGACTTCTCCAAAGAGTACCACAATTCATATATTTCATTAGATTTGGACGTCGTTGTCTCTGTCTGTTTTATCAAGACCTTTCTTTGTGCTGGCCAAGATTTAACATGGTCAGTTTGATTGGTCATCTCAGAAGATTTCCACTCCAATTGCATATTTAGGACTGAATTGATATGCTTTTACAGAAAAGAAAATCAAAGAATTAGTCTACTAACTTGAGCCCGTGATACATCTTTTGAGCATTATTAAGATGAATGCCTTTTCAAGACTCTTTATTGTGAACTTCGATAACCGCACTAGAATTGAGATATTTATTCCTTTACTTACTGACTTGAATTGTTCCTTGTACGCATTGGATCTTTTTAATTTTTGGTAGATCAAAAATCACGTGAATTCTTCTCTTACAAATTGGATTAGAGAGTTGTTCCAACATCTGTTTTTCCAAGACCCTTCTTCGCTCCGGCCAAGATTTAACATGGTCAGTTTGATTGGTCATCTTAGAAGATTTCCACACCAATTGCATATTTAGGACAGAATTATGTTTTAGCAGAAAAGAAAATCAAAAGCTTGGTCAAATGACTTGAGCTTTGTACATCTTTGAGCATCTGCATGTAACAAGTCAACCGAATGGTGAAGGCTGGTGTAGCAAAGATGCTTGTTCGCATGAGTACTCGTGTGACTGATGTAAATTCTGCAATGATAAAATATATAGGTACATATGGATCTCAAAATTAAGTAAAATGGCTGCATCATGCTCGAGCTAGATGATTGCAATTTGGAAAGTATTTCCCAATTGCCACATACACATTACAATCATGCCTAGCTAATTATAAGACCTTAATAAAATATGGGATAGGTATGACATAATAGTTCATTGATCCCAAATATCAAGAATAAGTTCGAAGTCATCCTATTAGCAAGCGAACAAGTTTTCCTCCCTTCTTTCTTTTGCTCTGAACACCGATTTTCATGACAAACATAGCAATATGACTTGTAAACGTAAGAGGCAACACATGTCTTCACCATGTCCCGCTAGGCAAGAGTGGCTGGACATCCGAAAATGTAATGACATCCATATCGATGTTTGACTTGTTAGATGGAAAAGCAATAGCATAAGATTCAGTTGCCTCATGGTCCTCTTGATTTTGTTGAATGCCCGAAGGATGTTGGAGCTTCCTTATCCCCTCCAACTCCATTGCCACTTCTTTCATTGTTGGTCGGTTCCTCCCATTCAAGTGTAAGCACCTTTTGGCAAGGTTAGCAACTGATGCAATCTCTTCCTTCTTACCTTCTTTCAAAACATGAGCATCCACAATGTCAAACAAGCGATTGTGCTCCATCGAAATTATGAAATAAGTTGCGAGGCTTCTTCCTTCTTTTTCCCTCAGCGATGAGATTGGCTTTTGGCCTGTTAAGAGTTCGACAAGGACAACTCCAAAGCTATACACATCGCTTTTGTTTGTGAATTGACTTGATTGGAAATACTCGGGATCAAGGTAGCCAAAAGTCCCTTGCACCAATGTGGTTAGATGAGTTTGATCAAGGGAAACGGACCTGGAAGTACCAAAATCTGCCACTTTTGCTCGATATTTCTCATCCAAGAGGATATTGGTGGACTTGATGTCTCGATGATAAATGGGAATGGAGGCTGCTGAATGCAAGTAAAATAAGGCTCCTGCGACTTCAATTGCAATTCGTAGCCGTGTGTCCCATGATACACGAAACTCTTCATTTGGGTTGTGCAAGTATTGGTATAGAGTCCCATTTGGTATGAACTGTAACATCCCGAATTTTGGTAAGCCCGAATTATTGGAAAAGGATTCAACGGGCCGAGTTTTGGAGCCAAATATTTGGAATTTGTGCTTCAGGGGTAAAAAGACCAAAATACCCCTTTCTAGAAGCTTGTTTGGATTTTGTTTTGTTTTTGTTTTTGTTTTCTTTATTTTCCCCGATTTCCCCTCCGCACGTTTCTCTCTCCTCCCCCTTTTCTCTCTTTTTCCTCCGCGTTTCCTTCCCCCTTGTCGACACCCACTTGCCCCATCTTATCTTATCTTTCTTTCTTATCCCTTTGACCGGTCTTCTCTCTCTCCTCTCTCTCTCTCTCTCTCTCTCTCTCTTCGGCAGCTTCCCCTGCACGACACCCCCCATGCCCAGCAACTTCTTCTTCTTCTTCTTCTTCTCTGCTGGTTGATGCCGGCTTGCTGCTGCTACCATCACCGACCACCACCGCAGCACCGCAGCTCCGTCACCGCCCCTGCTCTCCGCCCGGTCGCCGGCGAGCTGCCGCCCGTCGGCCTCCAGCTGAACCGGCCCTGCCCAGCTTCTGTCCTCCTCTCTTCCACCTCTGTCCGAGCTGCTGTCCTGCTCCGGTTCTGGTCGCGACACCGCCGCTGTCGCCGGCCGCCATGCCCAGACGCCGGAGTCGCCGACGAGCTGGCTGAACCGCTGCTGCCCCCTATCCTTCTTCTTCCCCTCGGTTTTCGCCGGACCAGATCCATGGACGCTGGAGCAGCGAGCTGCTGCCTCGCTGTTGCTCGGCCGTCGTCGTCCTCCACCCTAGCCACCGTCTGGCCGCCTTGGACCGCCGCTAGGCACCGTCCGGGAGCCACCCCAGCTCGAGCCACCGCTGCCTCCGCCTGTCTCTCCCTCTCGGCCCCTCTAGCCGTGACCTGGACACGCGACCAGCAGCTTCGCCGCTGCCTGCCGCCGCCGGTCACCGCCGTAGGCCCGCCGGGGGACCGTGCCCGAGCTCCTCCGCCGCGCCAGAGCCACCCCCGACCTGCTGCCATCCCCTGAAACCAGTTGCACCACCTCCCTCTTCCCCTTCCAGCTTCTGTCCAACCTCGCCGGAGCCGCCGCTTGGTCGCCGGAGCTGCTGGCCGCCGTCCGGAGCTGCCGGGCCGCCCACCAGCCAGCCCCGTGCTGCCGGTTCCTCCGTTTCGCAGCTTGTTGCCGCGTGGACAGCCGCCCTCGGCCGAGACCCGGTCCCGGGCCGCCTTGTCCCGACGCGCCGGAAGTTCCCGGGCGTTCCCCTCGCCGCCGCCGTCGCGCTCGTGTCTTCGGAATCGCTAAACCGTGAGTCGATTTCCTAATCCTTATTTAGGGGTTGATCTTGCTTAGGAGTAGTTTAATTAGTTTAATTATGGATTAGTGTTTTGGATGATGATTATGGGTGTTTTAATGTTATTGATTAAGCTTGCTTAGTGTTAATATTAATAAATATTATTATTATTATTTTTGAAATAATAATAATTTATTATTTTCGGAATTATTAATTAAATTAATTTATAATTTCGAATTATTAATAGTAATATTGTTATTACTATTCATTGCTGAAAATTAATTATTTTTGGAGAAAATAATTAATTGGTGATTATTCATTGGAAATGGTTTTAATTGGTGATTATTCATTGGAAATGGTTTTAATTGGTGATTATTTATTGGAAATGGTTTTAATTGAGTAATTTTGGGGAAAATTACTATGGTCTATTTTTCCAAAGTCAATAGTATTTATCTACTATTTTATTTAATGACATTGGTTTATTGAAGAAGAGTTTTACTAAATGGAATTATTTGGGTTGGATAATTAATTATGGGATTGAAAAATAATTATAAGTATTTTGTGGGACTTGAATTATTTTATCGGAAAAATCGACTATAGTATTATATGTTTCTTAAATGAGTATCTTTGAATATAATTATATTTTATACTTATTTTGGGATAATTAAGTATTATTGGGAAATAGTTGATTGGCATCGTCGTGATGACACGTATTTATTTATTATTGAATATTGAGACGTGTGTTTATTTATTCTTAAATATTGAAACACGTGGTTGGATATCGGAAATCGTGATGTTGATTGGCCATCCGAAATGACAAGAGTTGGTTGTTCCCAAGAGTTAGGGAATGGGCGTGATTGAATGCTGATTGAAAATCGAATTTTGGAAATTGTCGAGTGAGATCGTATGACATATGCGTGGGTTATTGGCATGTCGCATGAGCATGAGTATGGCGATGTTGCATTCACGCGTGAGAAAAAGACATAATTGGATTGCTTGATGATGTGTTGCGTGATCACATTAAATGAGGAACCGGCGTTCGGAAGACCGCCAATCCTTATGGGGTTGTGCCGTGGCCGTTTGGTCGCGACTTTGGTCGGATGCTGACGGGGGACATGTGACGGGGCTGCGGTAGTGGGCGGGTCCTATGTTCCGTCGATTCTTGCGGGGCTGCGGTAGTGGGCGGGTCTTGTGCTCCTTCGGGAATGCCGTCGAGGGAAGGGATGACCCCCGTCGCCGTGCCTCGAGTAAAGAGGACGACGGCTGGTTTAGCGTAAAACCGCCAACCATAAGGTTGTGCCGTTGGCCTAGGAGGGGCGTTAATAATCGGAGCATGTGTGGGTGTGAGACATGAGAAAGTTGTGTGAGATGCTACGATTATTCGCATGCTCTTAATGTCGTGATGATTGAATTGACGTTCGCAGCTGCGAGGTGGCGTGTGCCAAGGCCGGTAGGTGGCTGTGTTGAATCGCTTATTGAGCGTCGTCGATAATGTTGCTTGAGGTGTGGTATGTGTTGTTTGTCGGAACTAGGTTGCATGGTTAGATTGCTCCCAAGGCGGCGAAGTTCCTAACCGGGGCTTAGGACTTTGACTTGCTGAGTTTATCTCAACCCGTCGTGGTTAACAATTTTCAGGGCCGTAGGATGGTGGATCGACGCGTGTTACGGCTCGTGGCCGTCTTTGGAGGCAGTAGATTAACCCTGGCCTGTTGGTCTCATTGGCTCGTTAGGAAGATGCCCGTGGTAAGGGCTTGTATTTGTAAACTTCCTAGGGTTAATCAGTTAGTTAATAAAGCGATACTTTTGTTGTGTTCTTATTGAGTTTTCCTGCTATCCCTGTTTTTGTAATTGACAGGGGATTGTATTTCGCTTCCGCATGCGTTTAATCAAAAGATAAAAATAACGGTCGGCGACGGATCCTGAGGGAGTCGCAAATCAAATGACCGCAAGTGAACGGGGTTGCGCGTCTTTCGAGGTCGGGCGTGACATGAACTCATATACTAAAAGCGGGACTTCCGTCTCCAAGCAACACCCCAATAACTTAACCACATTTCTATGGTTGATTTGTGAGAGAATGAAGATTTCATTTATGAACTGCTCGACTTTTCCCTCGTCTATCACTTTTGATTTCTTAATGGCAACTATTTTTCCATCTGTTAACATTCCCTTATAAATAGTACCCTGCCCACCTTGCCCGAGGATCCTATCCTCGTTGAAATTGTCAGTGGCCTTCTCTAAATCCTTGGACTTGAACAATTTGCTTTTCTCAACATTGTCTTGGGATGAAGATAGCTCACCTTCCAACAAAAGACCACCATTGCGTTTGAAGTGCTTCTCTTTGAGCTTGATTTCTTTTCTCTTCTTGATGTATTTGTACAACACCCATAAGCAAAGACACAAAAGCAGTGCTCCAACGCCTGCCCCAACCCCTGCATTGCCAAAGTTTATGGGGACAAAGTGAGAAAAATGTACCCTTTTGTCAAGAATCTATGAAGCAACTTATCATCAAGAATTTCAGAGAATCTGATTCAAAGGAATACATAAAAGAGTGATTCACCTGAATCCCCTGTCAAGTGGATTTATGTTAACAACCATATAAAATTAACTCGTCTCCATTTCAAGTTCCGTCTGGTGAAATTTCTATGTATGCATTTGCACTGTACAATTGATCTTTCTTACGAGGAATTTGGCGAACTATAGATGAAGGTGGAAAAGTTCCTACCAGCATTCATGTTGATTAGGACTGTAATAATCCAAATTCAATTATGATGAGAATAAGTAGAAACCTTGAAAAGTTCAAGTGTTTTCTTATTTGTAAAATATAAGTATTAGTGTGCAAATAAATTTTTGAAGTTGTTTTGATAGATAATATTGATTGAAACTTTTCCATATCATTCGACAAGCGCATGGACAATCAAATTAGAACCAAGGGTAAGGTAATACTTATTTGTATATCTTTTCTGAACATAATTTATGCTATGCTGTGTTTTTTAACAATAATGCTAAGAGCATAAAGTGGTCTAACGTTCTAAGTTAAAAAGTTCTACTTACCAATAAGAATGAAATTAGTTGTCTTTCTACCTTCAACACAGTAATAACCGCCCGGTTTGTTCACACAGGTCGCGCCTATTGAGCCTATCCTGAGGCACATAGATGGATCTTCTACACATTCGTCAATATCTGATGACAAATGGTAAAAATATATTAGCAGCGAATTACCATCTCCTTGAGAGTAATTAGCGAGAGTAATCAGTCGCATTTCTTCATAAAATATTAATTTAATGGCTTAATATTATGCTTGTAAAGATAGGACTGTCCCATTAAATTTTGTTTGAAAGTGCATTCACTTTGTATAACCTTGGGCAGAAAACGGAAAAAAGAAGGCAGAAAAGCATGAATGGGATCATTAAACGAATGCAAAAATCTGGGAATGAACAAACCACTTCGCTGTATGGTGCCTCTAAAACGGAATGTGATAGCATGAAGTATATGTTACCTTGACATCCTCCAGAAATATAAGCGTTACCATCATACCCACTTTGGCACCAGCACTCCACATATGGCAAGCTACTCGTGTAACATGAGATAACATCAGAATTCATCGAGCTTTCCTGAAGCGTGAGTGAATAGTTGGTATCGTTTCTGATCCCCCATTGTAACACCACTGGAACCGTATCATTCAATCTCAAATCATATAAACCTGTAACGTCCAACTTCGAGAGCTGTGATCTCTCTGCCGGAAAAGCATACTCGTACCCTTTTTGTCCACCTTCTTTGAAATCCACACAATAGTTCTGAAGATCTAAGGGGAGCGTAGTCTGGCAGCATCCGTCACTCCCGGTGCAAGCACTATACCGGGGAATGTTGGTGTTGTCTCCAGCACATTTCGACTGGCAGCCGGTTGATGTAAAGACTACACCATCTGATTTTTTACTAATCACTGTTGCCTCGGTGTCACAACCGACCACTGTAAAGACGTTCCATCTCTGGGAGAAGACAAATCTACTTCCTCCTAAGCTCAACTGCTCATTAGTTCCATTGCCCTGGCAGCTTGCATTTAAGTAAAATACCGGAAGACTGACCTTTATCATGCCATACCCCTCTGAAGTAAAGTTGGGGAGTAAAATGTCGAGAACTCTCAATTGAATCTTCTTTAGTATGGGAACCATGTTGTCTTGCTGGCAGACGATCTCATACCAGTCTTCCAAGAAACACCCTGTTCCTATTCCGAAGGGGTATGGAATGGTGACTTCCCCGCACTTTTTGGTGCAGTTACGCATTGGAAGTCCTGGTGCAGTTCCTGATGCTTGTAAATTGAGGGAAACCATAAGCAAAAGAACTTGAAACACCGAGTTTGACATGATTTTCACGGTTTGTATGTGCATGGACCTAAACCTATGGAGAACGGTGCCAGGAGCTGAGTCCCTTTAATATTGCTATTTTCGTTAAAGAAGGGAAGAATTTTCATGTTCCGTGCCCATAAACTCCAGCTCCGTCACTTTCTAGAATCGGCCCAAGGTGTTTCCCTGATGATAGAAATATCAAAGTTTGACAAGTAGAGGACACTAATTTGAGCAGCCAAGTGTGACTTTTCTCATTGTAGGGAGAGATAATTTTGTCAATCATCGTTTTAATGAGAAAGACATAGAGCGTTGCCAAGATGAAAGACGTTTCAGGATTCTTTGTCGTGGATCCCATTAAGCACGTTAGAATTGAGATATTTATTCGTTTCCTTACCCAGTTAAAGTTCTTCCTCGTACGCGTCGGACCTTTTTCAAATTTTCCTCGACCAAAATCGTATGAATTCTTCCTCTCCGCACTACATTAAAAAATTGTGTCACGTCTTTGCTTATTGTTACATATATTCACATTCATTGCCAATCTTTTTATTTTCTGTAAATTCTGAATATTAGTCTTAGTTTAGCATTGTTTAGGTCATGTATTAAATTGATTTCCGAGTTTAACCTCGTTTAGAGGCCTTGAACTTCACCATGTTTCATGATGAGTGAATGGCTACACATTAGGTAAATTACAAGAAATTATTGCTAATCCTTCTCATCCATGTTTCCAGAGGAAGTGAAATATTGAGCAATTGTAATCCTACCTCACTTAGTGTAGGATTCACGTCTCTGTAATTTGGTCAGTTTTTTGAGAATTTCCATATATTTTCGGGATGTTTCAAATAAAAAAAAACTCAAGAAATTAACATGATGAGATTTGAAGAAATTTTCTTTTGTTCCCATCAAAGTGTCTACTTTTAGAAAGGCTCTAAGTCATTTCCAGATTGGAGGACTTTGAAGATTCGTTTTTTGCTCTAGACAAGCACATTAGGACAAGGCTTGAAGGTACCGAGAAATAGGGATTTTCGAAAACTTAGCTTTCGGAGTTAGAAAAATTGGAAAGTTCAAGGCAATTGAACCACACGTGTGGCTTTTCTGGCGGTCGATCCCATACCACTTATCCATGAAACACCCGGCTCCTACTCCAAAGGGGAAGGGAATGTTGACATTCCCACATTTTTCAGTAGGCATTGCAAATCGAGTTACGGCTCCTGATGCTCCTACCTTGAGGGAAACGAGAAGCAAAATAATTTGAAACACCAAGAACGACATGATTTTCACATTTGGTATGTGCATGGACATCAACCAATGGAGAAAGGGAATGTGCGCGAGTCCCTCAATGGTGTTATTGAAGTGCAAGATACTGAACGCATAATTTTATTCCAGCTCTGTTACTTCCTAGTATCTGTGAGGATGCTTCCTTTAGGATGGAAATATATATCTTTGAAAGGTAGAGAACGCCGATGGCATCTTTTCAATCCAAAATCGTGAAAGCAAGACTCACTTTTATTAAAGTAAAAGTGGTTCGACTTTAATGGGAGTGCGATGTGCGAGAGTCGCAATCTCTTCCATTATTAAAGCAAAAGTCATTTTTATTGTTCTCGCGGGTGGTATGCATCATGTAGTCAGTCATTCTTTATAAAAGGCCCTTTGGAATCACGTGAATGGCTGCACATCCAAGTCCACATAATAAGACTTGCCAGATCATAGGTCTATCAAAGGTTGAGGATGTCAAGTCCTCATTGACTTGACTCCTCCAAAGAGCACCACAATACATTCACGATCACTTGCACCACAATACATACATTCATAGGATTGTCTATGAATCGCCCTGAATGTTGATGGCTATAATGATTTTTGCCTATGAAACTATTTAGCTACTGGTTGTTGAAGGGTGCCTGTGAATCGATTCAACTGCTACTTGTTATGAGAAATGTGCCTGTTAGGTACCCTTGAGGCGAATTGGTATCCTAACTGAGGCTTAGCACTTTAACCTACTAAGATTTTATCTCACTGGTTGTGGTTTAACTATTTTTAGGTCCTTAATGGATGTGCTTAGCTGTGGACTTTTTGGACTGACAAACCACAACCCCTAAGGATAAGGGTTGATCCCTTTGTCCTTATATCTCTTTAATTGGTCGTTGAGACAGTACCCACCTATAGGGTTGTACATATAACTGTTCCTTAGGGTTAATCTAGATGATGTTGCTTTTAAAATGTTTGTCTTTCCAACTATCCCTGTTGTTATTGTTTGACCAGGGTTTAAAATATTTGTTTCATCATGTGCATAATTGAAAGATAAAATGAATAGTTGGCGACGTGTCCTGAGATGTCGCACTCTTTTCACTGAAAGAGAATAGGGGTTGTTGCGTGCTCGAGTGTCAGGGCGTGACAAGATTGACTTGGGTTATTATCAAAATGGATCACCTTTTGGGATTCTCTGTTGTAGATCCCGTTGACTACATTAGAATTGAGCTAGGGAGAAAGATTGTACTTGATAATTTTTAACACATGGAAGGAGAGTTGTCTTTATTTATTAATTATTACTCAGTCAAGCCGAACACAAAAATCAAATCATAATATAAAAAAATGAAATAACTTGTTTTTGTCCTTTTTAAAAAAAAAAGAAGAAAGCCATTTTCCACAACATTAATCTCTTTGTGAATGGAAAAATCATCCGACAACTTGTACTACCATAACCAAGATTTTTGTTCTTGACGAATGAAATGGGAATGGCATCTTTTTTCAATCCAAAAAAGTGAAAACAAGACTCACTTTTATTAAAGCAAAAGGGGTTTCATTTTAACATCTTTAATCGGAGTGCGATCTGCGAGTGTCGCAGTCGCTTCCATTATTGAAGTAGAAGTCATTTTTATTGTTCTCGCATGTGGTGTGCATCATGTAGTCAGTCATCGTTTTGCTTTTCTTGCTGAAGCCATCAATAAAAGGCACTTTGAAATATCCCCCAAGATGTAAGTGAATGACTGCACATCCAAGTCCACATAATAAGACTTGCCAGATCATAGGATGTCAAGTCCTCGTTGACTTGACTCCTCCAAAGAGCACCACGATACATTCATGATCTGTTTGATTTGGTCATTTTAGAAGATTTCCACATTACTAGTAAATTTTAGGACTCGGTCATTGTTTAGCATAAAAGAAAATTAAAGACTTGGTTGCTTCTTATTAATTATCTTCATACTGTTACTACTCTCTTACTAGTTTGAATTCTTTATTCATCACAAAGCAATCTTATATACAAAATAGATGGAGTAGTGCTAAGACGACGTATCGCATGACACGATTGATCGTGTACTCAAGCTCTATTAATGGGAAGTATTTTTTTTCTTTTCAATAAGCTGAAATCACTATTACCTTGATGATTGAAAGTGAATTTTTTATAGTGAATTTTTTATAGGTAACTTTTCTGTTTGTTCCTGACCTCATAATGAGAAAGTCTTCCATCGATACAAGAAGAAATGTAATTGCTTGGACAGTGGGATCTCCTTTGCTTCTGGGATTTTTGCCGATAAGGATGCGATGGAAAGGGTTTGATATTCATCGCAGTACATATCCTCGATCTTTAGTCCTTTTATTATGTTGATATTGCCCTCTCAAGATCTCCATTTTTCAGTGTTTTCAGAATTTGTAATCTGCGATTCCAGCCATATCATTGCTAATGAAAAATGAAATGTGAGCAGAAGCTGGCGTAAAAAACTAAAAAGTAATGTTTGCAATGCATGCAAAAAAAGGAGTCATCGATGAAGACCAATTTGTACGTAAACAAACTTGGAAAGATCAGTATGGTGGGAGCCAATGGATGACTTTGGGACTAGTAGGACGCCCAGCAAATCAATGCCATTTCCGGGGATTTTATCGAGTGAAAAGATCCAAATTTCAATTCACGAAATTCTGATCGACAATTCATATTTCATTTTAAGATTTCGATCACCGATTACATCTCTTGGTGGGTCACGTTTTGCTAATTTATTTTCTTTGTCGTTTCTAGTCCAGGAGAATGGATGTGGGCTTAAGGTGGGCCCAGCTACAAGAGAGGCTTGATTAGGTGGATAAAGATTTGGGTTTCCGAGAAGTGAACTACAAGCTATGTGACCATTAAGGGTTAGGACACTAGGAGTGTCATAACTTTCGTATGATGCTCACTTTGGTATCAAAACTTTTTTTTTCGCTCACTTGAGTGCCAAATTGGAGTGAAATCGTTCAGTTAAGTGCCACTTCCGGCCAAAATGCATACGTGGAATTTTTTAATGATTTTTTTTAATAAGTTTTGACGCTGACATAGATTTTTCATGCAAAACGACGCCATTTCTACTCTTTTTGGAATTTTTTTGATTTTTTTTTGATTTTTTTGTTTTTTTTAGGGCCGGTGACCCTCGACTCGACCTGGGCCACAAAGGCTCGGGGCGGGGCCGCTGGCGGAGGCCGTCGCATCCTCGCCCGCGGCTACCGAGGGTCTTATCGGCCAGCCCAGATCTGTTTTTTTCTCAAAAACCCAGAAAATCGACCTGCATTCTCCTTTTTGACCAGCAAAACCAGACTCCCGTGCTCCCTCTTCCTCCTAGTCTTTTTTTTGCTACCAGTGGAGCACCTCTTGTGCATGGAGTCCCGGGAAATACCCATCTCGGCTGAGTGGCGGAAGCCTTCCTCTCTACGCTCTGCAACTTCGCTTCGCTTCTGCCTTTTTTCTTCCATTTCTTCCTCTGCATTTTTCTCTTCCGCTGGCCCCCTTGGTTCTTTTGTTCAGCCTTCCAAAAACCCAGAATCACAGCTCCTTTTTTTCTTCATTTTTCTTTCAAAACCCAGAATCCAGGTTTTTTTTCTACGTATCTAGGCTGGCTGGCGAGACCCTCACCAGCCGCGGGCAAGGTCGCGACGGCCTTCGCCAACGGCCGGCCAAGAGCCGGCGGCCACGCCCCGGGCCTTCGTGGCCCAGGGTAAGGGTTCCGGGGCCGGCGAGGGTCACCTTGCTGGCCCTAAAGAAAAAAAATGAGAAAAATGAGAAAAAATTAATAAATATATTAAAATATTGTTCACCAGCGCCATGTCAGCTTTTTTGACGGTCAAGTCAGCTTTTCCGGTGGACATGTCAGAAGTGGCACTCAAGTGAAGTTTTTTTAAACTTGTGGCAGTCAAGTGAGCGAAAAAAGAGTTTTGGCACCAAAGTGAGTGTCGTACGAAAGTTATGGCACTCCTAGTTTACTTAGCCCTGACCATTAATGACATTAATAATAACCATTCTATTCTCTGGCCCTATTTCTAACCATAAATTTTTAAAAAAAGTTCCTATTCCCTAGACGAGTTTTTAAGCAAAAATATGTATTTGATACCGATACAAAATTTCTCTATCCTGGGTGGCCAATGATGGATGGTGGCTAATGGCCAATGGTAGAGGATGGCAGATGACAAGTGGATAGCGGTAAGAGGCGGCAGTTGGCAGGCGACGGGCGACGATGAGTGAACGGTTGGATAATAGTGAGGACAAGCAACAAGAAGAGTTTTTATTTCTCATTTTTGTTTCGGAAATAGAAACATAGAAAATTTCTACTTCTTATTTCAAGGCTAAAAATTTGTCCCGAAAATTAAAAAAAAATGAAATTGCACTACCAAATAGATTAATGTTTCAAACCTATTCCCGAGAAAAAAAAAAAGAAAAATAGAGAAATAGAATAATTATCTTTCCTGCCGTAATTAAAATTTTCAGTTTAGAAAAATTTCTAGACTTACAAAAAAAAAAAAAGATTTACATAGAAAAAAATAAATACCAGAGTTTTTTATAAAAAAAAAACTATAGAAACAAGAGAAATCATTGTTGCTCATGATCCCTCTTTCTCGCTTGTAGTTTTGGAAGTGATTATTAGATAAACATATCATCTATAATCAACTGAATTGAAAAGTAGATAAAATATTTAAAAAATCACAGTTATTGAAGTTTCATAGTGAACAGATTTAATGCACATGTGAAAGTGCACTGACTAAACCACGTAAATATAGTATCCAATTAATTTCCTTGTTCTATTTATTAATCTTTTTGATTGCTAGGTTAGGCTAAGTTGAAGCAGATTGATGGCGATAGAAGAAGGAAATGCGAAAATCAACAAATTTGATGGGAAGGACTTTGATTTTCGAAAATGCATATTAAGGATAATATGGACCGGAGGAATTTATGCTTACCTTTGTTTAGGGAGAACCAAAGTCGATGAAGTAAGTTGATTGGGGTTTGATGGACAGACATGCATTGGGTGTTACTCAATTGTTGCGTTGATCATTGTGGAAGAGAAGACCATGTAAAAATAATGAATGTCTATCGAGCATGTACGAGAATCTCTCTACAATCAAAAATTTCTATTCAAGAAGACTCCATTTCACTTATGAGATGGGCAAAGGTGCATCGTGGCAATAATGCATGTGCTTTGATTTGATTATCCTCGTTACTCGATAGTTGGAATACTATTCCTCTATGTATATATTATAGGTATACCTCCTCATTGAAAGGCGCAATTTTCATACAATCACGCCTATTTTTTATTTCAAATTTTTTTTTCAGCTTTGAATCTCTTCTAATTCTTCAAATTGGGCTTGATAGTTGCAACATCAAGTTCGACATGATCCTCACGTTTCGTTTCGTATGCGCATGGACCTAACACTACGGAGGAAAGAGATATTGACAGAGACACTTAGCAGTGTTATTTCCGTGAAAGAAGGGATTGAAATTTCATTTACCGTACGCATTGTTTCATTACACAGCCCTGTTACTGCCTAGTATCTCTGAGGATGCTTCCTTGAGGATAGTAGACGACTCCAATTTTTAAGCAGCCAAGTGCGACTTTTCCAATTGTTGGGGCCATAACTTTGTCCTCATCTTTCTCACGAGAAAGACTTGGAGAATTATCAAGATGAAATGAAATGACTTATCGCGAGTGGACTTAGACTTTTTGATTACCCCGCCCTCCTATTCCTACTTCTTTTTCTTCTCCTTCGTCGAAAAAGGAAACCATTTTCCACAACAAGAATGTCTTTTTAAATGGGAAATCATCCGATAATTTCATACGACGACGACGACCAAGACGTTTTTTTTTTTTCCCTTGACGAATGAAATGGGCTGGGCATCTTTTCTATCTACAAAGGTGACACCAAAAATCACTTTACTAAAGCCAAAGTGATTTCCTTTAAACTTGTTTCATTCTTAGTGCGATGCGCATGTGCCACGGTCTCTTCAATTATTGAAGTGGAATTTATTTTTATTATTCTTAGTCCAATGCTTTTCATGCTCAGGCAATCAATCAAAGCACTTGGCAATGCTATTCTGGCCCGCCCCAAAACAGGAAAAAAGATGTTCGTGAATCATGCACTTGAATTGAATAAAACTAAAAGTAATTCTTGCTTTAAACTAGTCTTATTAATTCGCTAATGCTCTGGATCACGCTGTGAAAAGTATGCTCAACTCTTGGCACTGGTTTATTTTTTATGTTTCAGTAAAAATAAATACAACAAACTATTTATGGTACCAACGAGGGGAGAGAGAGACTATAGAGCCGATTTTTTTGAAAAAACAATTAGGTCCAAAGAAATTTTTTAAACCAATATCCAAAAAATGTTCAGTAAAAAAAGTTGCGTATCATGATTAGGAGTAGTCTTCCCCAAAGGAAGGGCAATATCAAGGGGGCATCGCATGTGAATATCTAATCAGCGATAGTAACTAGGATTTTCTTTTTCGCTAGTTCAACTTCATACATAGGAAGAGAATTTGAAACACCGAGTGAGTTCGATATGATTTTCATGTTTCGCCTAAACCTATGGAGAAAGGGGATAGAGGCCGAGTCCCTCAATATTGTTATTGAAGTGGAAGAAGGGAAGAATTTTTCATGTGCCGTACTCTCAGATGTATTTTTCGACCATGCAACTCTTCATAATTTGAGATATACTCCAGCTTGATTACTTTAATAAAGTCGAGTCCATCATGTTTATGAAACTGAAATCAAAGCGCAGCTCTTTTTGACGGTGAAAAAGTTAAACTAACTAGCAAATCGAACTGGCCAAAGTTTGATGCGAGCACGACGCTTGTTCCATAAGAGTACAAGTGCAACTTAATGTATTCCTTACGATGAGCTGCAACACTCTCGTGATAAATGAATGGGAAACAAAATTTCATCTTGTTGGCTGGTCAAAAACAGCAAGTTCCCCTAACTTCTTGTGTAGGCCACGAGGTTTCTTCCCTTGTCCTTTCTTCAGCAAAGAGATTGGGTTGTGTCGTGTGAGTTGTATTAGAGAAATCGCACATCAAAGAATTATTGTGATACTAAGCAATTAATATATTCTAGTTGGATCATAACTTATAGGTTTAATTTTTCAAGTAAAGGTGGATCTAATTGAATATGTTGATGGGCTCGAACTTGGGCTCTCTCTTAGCCTTTCTCATAGATGAAGGTATCGGGTTTTAATTGCATGCTCACAACAAATGATATCAGAGCCGATGACTAATTAGTAAATCAAACACTAGAGCTTATGGTTCGGTTCGAAATGGTTCGATCCCAAAAAAAGACTAAGAATGAAGTTAGGCGTTGGAAATTTAAGTTGAGATGAGTACATATAGAAGGATACCTGAATTAAAAGGAAGTAAATCTAACACCAGAGCTGACACGTGAGGGAAAAATTGTTGGGATATACGTGTGATTTGTATTAGAGAAGTCACATATCAAAGAATCGGTTCAGTGTTGAATAGTTAATATATTTTAATTAGTCCATAACTTATTAATTTAAGCTTTTAAGTGAAGATGAGTTTGACCGAATATGTTAATGAGCTTGAACTTGGACTCTCTCTTGTCAATTTCTCCAAGTGAAGATATTGGATTTCTATTGCGTGTTCCTAACTCGTGTCCCATTAAGAGTTCAACAAGGACCACGCAAAACTATACACATTGTTAGGATTCGGCGCATGATCTTGAAGAAAATAGAGAGCTAAAGCAAAAAAGAGAGGCACATGGTTTTATCATTGTTCACCTTAAACAAGGGTTACATCACGAGAGGTAGGCGGTGATATCTTCAATACTCCCCCTCATCGGCCACTCTCTCTAAGGATAGTCCTGACGACCATACCATGCTGAGCTTGGAACTCTTCAAACTTTGCAGCTCCAAGACCTTTGGTGAAGATATCAGCAACTTGATCACTTGTCTTGATGTACTTCATCTTGATCTCGCCCTTCAACACTTTCTCTCGTAGAAAGTGATAGTGGACTTCCACATGCTTAGTCCTAGCATGGAAAACTGGATTCTCTACCAAGCTTATAATGGATAGATTATCACAATACAATATTGTCGAATAATCTATTGATTGATGAAGATCATCCAATAGCTGCACTAGCCACGTGCTCTCCTGAGCTACCATTGCTGCTGCTCTGTACTCAACTTCTGTTGTAGACAAAGACATAGTCGGTTGTCTTTTACTGCACCAGGATACTATTGCTGATCCAAGATTAAACGAGTATCCAGTAGTTGATCACCGTGTGTGTTGATCTCCAGCATAGTCGGCATCATAATGACCAACCAACTCACTTGATGATTCCTTTTTATACAAAAGCCCAAAATCAAAAGTCTTCTTTACATACCTCATGATACACTTGGCTGCATCCAAGTGAGGCTTCCTTGGCTTCTCCATGAATCGACTCACTACTCCTACTGCAAAAGCGATGTCAGGCCAAGTTATGGTAAGGTAAATTAGACTACCTACCAATTCCCTATACATAGTCGAATCTTCAAGCTCTCGACCTTCTTCAGCACATAGCTTCGCGTTCCCATCCAATGGAGTAGATATAGGTTTGCAATCAAGCATTCTGAATTTTTTCAAGAGATCTCGTGCATACTTTTGTTGACATAGGAATAATCCTTCCTTTGTCCTATCAATCTCAAGCCCCAAAAAGTGTTTCAGTTCTCCAAGCTCCTTAATCTGGAACCACATAGAGAGGTTGGCTTTAATTCGACATATCTCATCTTCATCATCTCCAGTAATGATGAGATCATCCACATAAACCAGCACAGCTACAACCTTTCCATCTTTTGCCTTCACGAACAGGCCCGAGTCTGCTGGAGCTACATTATAATCGTTCTTCAACAAGAATTCTGCAATCTTTCCATACCACGCTCTCGAGGCTTACTTCAAGCCATATGATGCTTTCTTTAGCTTGCAGACATATTCTGGATGAATTTTGCTCTTGAAGCCATCCGGTTGCTCCATGTATATCTCTCGCTCGAGTTCTCCATGCAGGAAAGCATTCTTCACATCCATCCGCCACACATTTCACGACTTGCTTGCTACTAGAACTCGAATCGTGGTAATCTTTGCCACTGGGCTAAAGGTTTCTTCATAATCAATCCCATATTTTTGTGAAAATCCTCGAGCCACTAAACATGCTTTATACCTCTCAATTGACCCGTCTGGTTGACTTTTAAGTTTATAAACCCATTTACAAGAAATAAGGCATACCTCTTTAGGTTTTAGTACCAAGTCCCATGTCTCATTCTTCTTTAGTGCGAGGATTTCTTCTTCCATGGCCTTCCTCCATTCTGTACCCTTCAAGGCTTCTTCATATGTCAAAGACTCGACCGCGCCAACATCTTCAGTCAATTGACCTGTCTAGTTGACTTTTAAGTTTATAAACCCATTTACAAGAAATAACGCATACCTCTTTAGGTTTCAGTACCAAGTCCCATGTCCCATTCTTCTATAGTGCGAGGATTTCTTCTTCCATGGCCTTCCTCCATTCTGTACCCTTCAAGGCTTCTTCATATGTCAAAGACTCGACCGCGCCAACATCTTCAGTCAATGCCGCATTGGCATACTTGGGGTTTGGCTTCCTTTGCCTTGTCGATCTCCAAAGTTGAGGCTCCTCCTCTTCAAGTTCTTCGACTTGACTTGGTCGAAGTTCTTCTGTTGATCTTGGATGCTCATGAACTTATCGATTCTGGTGATTGTGCTTCGACATCTTTTTCAACAGGCTTGTTTTCATCAAATTCTTTCAGCCTTTCTTTAACCTTTTCGTTACAAATGCTATGAATTTGGCAATTCGATAGCTTGATGTGATCACCAAGATGACATTTCGTCGAACACCACATTCCTTGAAGTATAGCACCTCCCTATTGTAGGGTCGCAACACTTCCACCCCTTTCGTTGATCATCATATCCCACGAATATGCAGCGGACTGCCTTCTTGTCGAATTTGCTGCGAAGATGAACAGGCACAAATGCATAACATACACATCCAAAAACTTTAAAGTGACTTACCACAGGGTTGTGATTCCATAGCTTCTCGTATGGTGACAGAAAACCAAGCCTTACTTGCGGCAGCCTATTAGTCACGTGAGTCGCCGTCTTCATACATTCAGCCTAAAACCTTGGTGGAACATTCTTCGCGTGTAACACGCTCCTGCATGTCTCAGTTAGATGCCGATTCTTTCTTTCAGCAACACCGTTCTACTGTGGCGTATACGGACAAGTATACTGTCGACGTACCTTGTACTTTTGCAAATACTTCGTAAACTCGTAGGAAGTGTATTCTCCCCCGTTGTTAGTGAGTAGGCAACAAATTTTTCTACCTATTTCACATTCAACATTCTCCTTAAACACCTTACATTTGATAAAACGCCTCAGATTTTTTCTTCATGAAATCAATCCACACGCACCTGGAGAAGTCGTCGATGAAAGTGATCATATATTTGAATTCGCTAACAGATTGCTGCTTCACTGGACCAAACACGTTTGAGTAAACGAGCTTGAGAGGCATCTGAGATTTGAACGACGATTCCTCATATGGAAGTTGATGTGCCTTCCCATACTAGCACCCGGCACAAATCACATTTTCTTGCACTTCCAACTGGGGAAGACCCCTCAGCATGTTCTTTTGCATCATCACCTTCAACTTGTGATAACTTACATGCCCAAGCCGCGCATGCCATAAATCAGGTGTATCATTCCTTTGAGTTTTGTTTACGTGTGCCGTTTGAGCAAATATCACGTAAACGGACTCTAGTCGACGTCCCTCCATGATTGGTCGACTAGTGGGCTTCAAATTTCGGTACACCTTAACGTCTCGTGGACCGAACACCACATAATTACCCGAGTCTGTGAGTTAGGACATAGACAATAAATTCTTCTTCATTCCTAGCACATGATACACACTTTTCAATTCAACTTGTTATGAATTGAACCGAGGAGTTATCATCGTCTCGCCGATATGAGTAATTGACAACCTCAAGCCGTCTGCAGTAATAACAACACGTCCTCCCATATAATTATGCATGTTCGACAGGTTGCCTTGATCTCTGGTCATATGACTCGAACACCCTGAATCAACAATCCAGTCGTAATCATAATTAATTGACTTTTCACTTATAGAGATTAATGACATCACATCGTTTAACTCGACTGTAGAATAGGTAGCGAACTCGTCTGACACCACTATTGCAACAAACAGTTGGAAATCCCATTCCTTATCTTCATCGAAATCATTCCTCTTTGATGATGCTGCAACATTTCCTTCAACTTTCTTCACTCGACAATTTTTGGCATGGTGGCCCTCCTTGCCGCAGACGTAACATCGTCCACTATGTCTTTTGCCATCGCGTCGCTTGGCTCCCCCTAGTCAAAGGCTTGACTCTCTTGGACACTTTTGCCATCCTTCACGAGCTGGTTGCTTTTGCCATTCGACATAGCTTTTCCTGGACTTGCCATCTTTATTGTCATCACCGGTTTGCCTCTGGCCCTTGAACTCTCTTTTATCACTGAAGAGGGCACTTTCTTCTTCCTTAATCGAAACCTTAGACATTTGACTATCTAAAGTCTCTTGGTTAGCCAAAATGTTCTCCAGATCGGTCAACGTCGGTTGAGTTGCCCATCCACGAGTAGCCGTAATAATACCGTTATACTCCGGCTTTAACCCGTGAATAATAATTCTTCTCATTCTTGTTTCTGAGATGGCATTAGCGAGATCCAACCTTGAAATTTCGTCACAAATAGACTTAACTTTGGAGAAATACTGACTCACCGTCATATTTTGTTGTGACATTAACAGCAGCTCGTTCTCCAGCCTTTGTAGCTTGGCATCATTCGACCTTGCAAATAACGCTGCCAAGTTATCCCACGCCTCCCTAGGAGTCTGCACGCTCTTAATGTGCATCAATAAATCATCTTCAACAGTTATAGCAAGAGCATAAAGCGCCTTACCCGCTTTGATCTTCCATCTCCTCTATTCATCATCGTCTCTGGGTGCCGTCGTGTTGCTACCGCCAACAATATCCCACAAATCCTGACCCAGCAAATAAAACTGCATCCTGACTCTCCAATTATTGTAGTTGGAGTTGTTGAGCTCCTCAATGCCATTCGTTGAATTTGAAACATTCGCCATCTGACTTGAAATAATGCCCAACACTACTCTAAGAAATCTTGATCCTCGACCAATCGATCACAATTCCTGACTATACACCGACAAAACTTCGACGTATTCCGGTCCTTGACCACCGTCTTCACGAACTATGCTCCAGAAGACTTGACTCACAGCCCTTGACAACCGTGCTCTTGGTTTTAGATAACCTTGCTCTGATATCAATTATTGAATATCAGAGTCGCATAGCTCTGATAATACTCTCACAAGAGAAGCTCTTGAGGAAGGAGATGAATACACTACTATTCTTGCTGAAATGTCTTTTCACTCACCATTCTATTAAACTGACTACAAGACTCATTTTTATATGTAGGCATAAAACACGACTCTTGACATACCTTAAATATATGAAAAGACATGTCTAAATAAATAGTAATAAGGACACTTTAATATGTGCGTCAAAACGACTTTCATCGGGAGCTAAATGGTCTTTCAACCAAAAACACGAAGAGTCACGAGAGGTAGGCGGTGATATCTTCAGAAGGACATTTGTGTTTAATGCTAGCTTTCTGCTTAGATAGTTATTATTTAACTGGTTAAAGTTGTAATTTTGTAGATAATGCTAGAATTAGAACTAATATTGAATTGATAGATTTAGTTACTCCAGTTTTGGAGATATTTTATGGTTTTGGTGCGTCATTTGTGATAAACCTAGGTTTTATGAAATAATTGAGTGATTGATTACCTTATCATCCTTCTCTTCATAGCAGTACGTAGTTTTCCTACATCAGTGAAGCTCCAGCACAATTCTTCTATAGGATGTTTAAGAGTTAAGTTTCTTTGAGTATTTCTCATTCAACTTATTTAAGAGTTTAACAAGGACAACTCCAAAACATTAGACATCGCTTTTGTCTGTGAATTGACTTGATTGAAAATACTTGGGATCTACATATCCAAAAGTCCCCTGCATCATTATGGTTACATGAGTTTGATTGAGGGAAACAAACTTGGAAGTACCAAAATCTCACTTTTACTCGATATTTCTCATCCAAGAGTATATTTGCGGACTTGATATCTTGATAACAAAATAGGATGGATATTTCTCCTCCTCCACCACCACCTCCACCTCCACCCCGATGCCACCGATGGTGATGCCACCGCCACCATTGTCTAGCTCTTCTCATAGGGCCGTGGTGCCTCCGACCAGCTCGGCAGCAGCATCAAGGAGGTCCAAATGTATCCAGCTCCAGTCGCCGTCCTCGCCCTCTCTCCTTCATTTGCTCTCTCCTGTCCCCGGCAGACTCCATGGCTCTGGCTGCGCGGACTCATCACTAGCCTCCTATGCCGCCATTGAGGTCAGCATATCATGCGGACTATTTCATTCTCCGTTGGTTGTCGATAGTAAGCTGTGAATATGGGGAAAGGGCAACGGTGGATGCCAAGGCCTCAGTCATGAGGACCCAGTCCTCGTGCCGACTTTGAATCCTAACCTGGACGGTGTTCAGTGCATTGCTCTCGGCGGTCTTCACTCAGTCGTGCTGGATTTGCTTGGTCGAGCCTTCACTTGGTAGTGCGATCCCTTCTCTCTCTTGAAGTGATTGGGAGTGAAATCTTTGTGGCTATCGTTGTTCTTCTTGTCAATTTGATTGGAATGCCGGTTCTGATGGACTTGAGCGTCCTTGGCATTCTTATGTGAAGTGTGCAGCGCTCGGGCATTCTGTGTATCATAGAGAGCTCTTGCCGAGATTGGTGGAGGGGTCCCGGGATGGGAAGATTTGCCATATAGCGACTAGTGGCACCCACACTGGGCCTTTATTGTTCTTTATTTGGGGGATTCTGCAACGGAAGAGACAAATTTCTAAAAAAATTTCAGGGATTAAATTTTGTAAGATAAGTGGCCATTCTAATAGTTTCAGCGAGGTTACTTGCATCCCAAAATGTTCTACTCATTTTCTATCACAATAAGTAGATGGATTTTCATGTTTTTCTCGTAAGAAGTTCAATGTTACAGGGGAAACGCTATCAAAGATGGATAAATGAGTTTCTGCCTTGCTCATCATTATTTCTGATTTTTTTTTTTGCAAATAATTTTCCAATGATTGTTTTATTTTCTTCTGCCTTCCATATGAACAATTAAGTTTCGGCATCTTAGAAGGGATTGATTTTTAAGCACTTTGTTATGATTTAGTTGACCCTGTCCTTCCTCATCACACTGATGGGAGTGCTCTGTGTTTTTTAGCTCACTCAAATTATGAAATTGGAAGGGGTAACAAAGTTGGTGACTGGAAACCAAAACCCATCCCAAGCCTTGAACATATCATGCAGATAGGCGGTGGTGGATATCATTATCTTGCTCTAACTGGTAGACAACTGAAGAATTTCTTTATGGAAATAAGTCTTTGCCTTTTTTCTCTCTAATTCTGATGGATGTTTATGGTAGCTTTAGAAGATGAGGGAAAGGTGTTCTCCTGGGGTCCTGGTGGACATGGTTAGTTGGACAATTCTTCTATTTAGAGTCAGAAAGTTCCTACAATGGTCGAGGCATTAGCTAACGAGCATGTCGTCTTTATTGCTTGTGGAGGTTCAACTTCAGTAGCTATAACCGGTAAGAAGTAAGAAATGCATTAAGTTTAGTGAATTTATCTGTTAACTGCATATGTTTCGTATAGTCTTTGTCCTTCATGGGAAGTAGCATTTTGGTCTATCAAATAGTAAATATCCCTTCGGGAGCATCTGTGAGCAATGGTTTAAATTTTGAAATGATATCGTCTCAAGTCAACTTCTTGAAGTGGTTAAATACTTATTTGTCTGACTTGAATTGTTCCTTTTATGAATTAGATCTTTTTAGTTTTTGCTAGACCAAAAATCGTGTGAATTATTCTCTTACACATTGGATTAAAATAGTTGTTCTGCATCTTTGCTTATTGCCACAAAATTTCACATTTCATTGCCAATCTTTTTTTTTTCGTATCGATTAACTTGGTCATGTATAATTTTAGATTTAACAATAAGATGATCTTTCTTTAAATTCTAGATTAATCTTAGTTCAGCATTGTTTATGTTGCTTAAGAAATTAACTAAACCTCATTTTAGTGCTAGAGTTAGGTTCTTAGCCTTGTGTGTTTATAATTTGTTAAAAGCTTTCAATTTTAATTAATTTGAAATTTTCACCAAAATAATTAGACTTTCTAGGATTCTAGCCATATAGTTTGAAATTTTTAGTTTGAAATTTTTATTTTGGTGGAAATGTGGCTAGAATCCTAGAAAGTCTAATTATTAATCTTTTCTCCGACTTAAGAATAGCGATGATGAAGCTTTCTAATGTCATTTTTCTTCAAAGATTCTTTGAATATGTTTTTTTAGAGTATGTAGAAAGTTAAAAAGAGAAAAGAAAAGTTCAATGTGAAGGACACGTCTTAATTAATCAGTATCAATTGAATCATTTTGGAAAAAAGGTGGCTAGAAAATGTCATTAACTACCCTTTTCTTAATTAAGCTTAGCAATGCTGAAGCTTCTAAGGTTATTAAAAAAAGTGTTTTCGAATTTTTCTTTTAGAGTTTGTGGAAAAATAAAAAAGAGAAAAGAAAAGGTCGAAGTGGGACATGTGTCAAAAATAAAGACGACCACAAGTCAAAGTCGTCATTGACTTCTCCAAAGACTACCCCAATTCATATATTTCATTAGATTTGGACGTCGCTGTCTCTCTCCCCTGTTTTTCCAAGACCATTCTTTGTGCTCGCCAATATTTAACATGGTCAGTTTGAGTGGTCGTCTTAGAAGATTTCCACACTAATTGCATATATAGGTCTGAATTGATATGTTTTAGTAGAAAAGAAAATCAAAGAATTGGTCAACTGATGTGAGCCCGTGATAGATTTTTTGAGCATTATCAAAATGAATGCCTTTTTAAAATGCATCATTGTAAATTTCATTAATCGCATTAGAATTAAGATATCTATTCCTTTCCTCATTGACTTAAATTGTTCCTTATACGCATTCGATCTTTTTAATATTTGCTAGACCAAAAATCGTGTGAATTCTCTTCCACATTGGATTAAATAGTTGTTCCACGTCTATTTTTCCAAGAACCTTCTTTGTACTGGCCAAGATTTAACACGGTCAGTTTCATTGGTCATCTCAGAAGATTTCCACACTAATTGCATATTTAGGACTAAATTATGTTTTAGCATAAAAGAAAATCAAAGACTTGGTGAACTAGCTTGAGCCCGTGATACATCTTTTGAGCATCTGCGTATAACAAGCTAACCAAATGGTGAAGACTAGTACAACAAAGATGCTTGTTCGCACGAGCACTTGTATGATTGATGTAAATTATACGATGATAAAATTTGCAACAATTATATCTCAAAATGAAGTAAAATGGCTGCATCATACTCAAGCTAGATGATTGCAATTTGGAAAGTATTTCCCAACTGTCACATACACAGCACAATCATTCCTAGCTAAATAGGGGACCTAAATAAATTTGGGATAGGCATGACATAACATTTTATTGATCCTAGACATCGAGAATAGGTTCATAAACAATAAATAACAAACGAAGTCCTCCTATTAGCAAACGAACAAGTTTTCCTCCCTTCTTTCTTTTGCTCTGAACACCATTTTCCATGACAAACACAGCAATATGACTCGTAAGCGTAGGAGGCAAAACAGATCTTCACCACGTCTCACTAGGTAAGAGTGGCTGCACATCCGACAATGCAATGACATCCATATCAATGTTTGATTTGCTAGATGGAAAAGCTGCAGCGTAAGATTCAGTTGCCTCATGGTCCTCTTGATTTTGCTGAATGCTCGAAGGATTTTGGAGCTTCCTTATCCCCTCCAACTCCATTGCCACTTCTTGCATTGTAGGTCGCTTCCTCCCATTCAAGTATAAGCACCTTTTTGCAAGGTTAGCAACTGATGCGATCTCGTCCTTCTTTCCTTCTTTCAAGACTTGAGCATCCACAATGTCGAACAAGCGGTTGTCCTCCATCGAAATTATGAAATAGGATGCAAGGCTTCTTCCTTCTTGTTCCCTTTGTGAGGAGATTGGCTTTTGGCCTGTTAAGAGCTCAACAAGGACAACTCCAAAACTGTACACATCACTTTTGTCTGTGAATTGACTTGATTGGAAATACTCGGGATCTAGGTAGCCGAAAGTCCCCTGCACCAATGTGGTTACATGAGTTTGATCGAGAGAAACGGACTTGGAAGTACCAAAATCTGCCACTTTTGCTCGATATTTCTCATCCAAGAGTATATTGGTAGACTTGATGTCTCGATGATAAATGGGAATGGAGGCTGCTGAATGCAAGTAAAACAAGGCTCTTGAGATTTCAGTTGCAATTCGTAGACGTGTGTCCCACGATACATGAAACTCTTCGTTTGGGTCATGAATGTATTGGTATAGAGTCCCGTTTGGTATGAACTCATATACTAAAAGCGGGACTTCTGTTTCCAAGCAACATCCCAATAACTTAACCACGTTCCTATGGTTAATTTGAGAGAGAATGAGGATTTCATTTATGAACTGCTCGACTTTTCCCTCGTCTATCACTTTTGATTTTTTAATTGCAACTATTTTTCCATCTGTTAACATTCCCTTATAAACGGTACCCTGCCCACCTTGCCCAAGGATCCTATCCTCGTTGAAATTGTCAATGGCCTTCTCTAAATCCTTGGAGTTGAACAATTTGCTTCTCTCAACATTGCCTTCTGGTGAAGATAGCTCACTTTCCAACAAAAGACCACCACTGCGTTTGAAGTGCTTCTCTTTGAGCTTGATTTCTTTTCTCTTCTTGATGAATTTGCACGACCACCATGAGAAAAGACACAAAAGTAGTGCCCCAAGGCCTGCCCCAACCCCTGCATTGCAAAAGTTTATGGGGCTAGAATTGAGAAAAATATACTCTGCTTGTCCAGAATCTATAGTGGCACTTAACTTCAAGAATTTCAGAGAATCTGATTCAAAGGGATACGTATTAGAATGATGAACCTGAGTCTCCTTTCATGTGGATTTATGTTAACAACCATGAAAAATTAACTTGTCTCCATTTCAAGTTCCGTCCGGTGGAATTTCTACGCATGCATTTGCTCTGTAAAATTGATCTTTCTTACAATGAATTTAGCAAACCATGGATGAAAGTGAAAAAGTTCCTACCAGCATTCATTTGATTATGATTGTCATAATCCAAATTCAAATATGACGAGTTGAAAAGTACAAGTGTTTTCTTATTTGTAAAATATAAGTGCGCAAAGAAATTGTTGAGGTTATTTTGATAGATACTATTGATTGAAACTTATCTATATCATTCACCAAGCGAATGGACAATCATGTTAGAACCAAGGGTAAGGTAAAACTAATTTTTGTACCTTTTCTGAACATAATCTATGCTATGCTGTGCCTTTTCTAACAATGCTAAGAGCATGAAGCGTTCTAAAGTTCTAGGTTTAAAAATCTACTTACCAATGAGAATGACTTTGGCTGTCTTTCTACTATCAACACACTCATAGCCACCCTCTTTGTTCACACAGGTCCGGCCCCTCCCGTGGCATATATTTGAATCTTCACATTCGTTAATATCTGATGACAAATGGTAAAATCGTATTAGCTCCTTAAGCGAAATTAGCGAGAGCAATTGGTGGGATTTCCTCATAAATTGTTCATTCAATGGCGAATACTATGCTTGTGAAGATAG
This sequence comes from Angophora floribunda, assembly GCA_014182895.1. Classification (NCBI taxonomy): domain Eukaryota; kingdom Viridiplantae; phylum Streptophyta; class Magnoliopsida; order Myrtales; family Myrtaceae; genus Angophora; species Angophora floribunda. The sequence goes on from CM024715.1 coordinate 12,872,136, forward strand.
GACTTTCCCATTCAATTTTGTTTGAAAGTGCATTGACTTCGTATAACCTTGGGCAGAAAAACGAAAAAAAGAAGGCAGAAAAGCATGTATGGGATCATTAAATATGTGATAGCATGATGCCCTTCAATTTCGAATGTGATAGCATGAAATATGTTACCTTTGCATCCATCAATACGATAAGCGTTACCACGATATCCCTGCGAGCAATGGCACTGCATAGATAGCATTTCCATTTTGCCGGCGCGGTCTCTTTCATATTCATACATTCTTTGATACGTGTAACTTCCTCTCCTGGTCAAACTTTCATATGTTGTACAGTCAAAAGATACATCATCGTAGGTTCGCCGAATAAGGTCAAGTGCATAGTCGGTATTGTCTGCAATCCCCCATTCCAACACCACTGGAACCGTATCATTCAATGTCATATCATAAACACCTGCAAAATCAGACCTCAAGAAAGCGTACTTGCACCTCTCATGTCCACCTTCTTCTTTGAAATCCACACTAAAGCCCTGAAGGTTAAGGGGGAGCCTAGTCTGGCAGCATCCGTTCCTCCCGGAACAAGCACTATGCTTGCTAATGGTGAAGTTGGTTCCAGCACATTTCGATCGGCAACCGAAAACAGCTGTTTCTGTACTATTCACTGTCGCCAGGATGTTGCAACCGACCAATGTAAAGATGTTGCTTGTCTGGGAGAAGACAAATTGACTTCCTCTCAAGCTTACCACCGCACCACTCCATCACTCCCACAGCTTGCATTTGAGTAAATTACAGGAAGACTAACGTTAATCATGCCATCCAAGTCTACACTGGGGAGTGAAATGCTGAGAACTCGCACTCCAATCTTCTTTAGAATGGGAATCATGTTGTTTTGCTGGCAGACGATCTGGTACCACTCATCCAAGAAACACCCGGCTCTTATTCCGAATGGAAAGGGAATGTTGACGTTCCCGCATGTTTCAGCACAGTCACCGCTTGGAAGTCCAGGGGCAGCTCCTGATGGTTGTCCTGTGAGGGAAACCAGAAGTAAATATATTAGCTGCGAAACCCATCTCAAGTAAAATTATCAAAACTAGTAGGTCGCAGTTCCTCACAAATTGTTAATTCCATGGCTAAAATATTGTGCTTGTACCGAAAGGACTGTCCTGTTCCCCTTTTTTACCAGTAAATTATTATCAATATAATTCATTCAATTTTTTTTTGAAAGTGCATTCACTTTGTGTAATCTTGGGCAGAAAAACTAACAAAAAGAAGGTAGAAAAGCATGTATACAATCATTAAACAGTGCAAATGCATTCTTCTTGGAGAAAAATCTGGGAATGAACAAACCACTTCGCTGTATGGTGCCCTTAAATATGGAAGGTGCTATCCCATTCCATATTATCAATCCAAAAAAAAAGATATAGCATGAAGTGTGTCACCTTTGCATCCATCATTAAGATATGGGTTACCACCATACTCCCGTGTGCAATAGCACTGCGTGAATAGCATTTCCAAGTCGTTGACACTGTTTGTGCGACAGAAGGAAGGATAATCAGTCCTCGACTGCTGGACAAGCTTGTGTCCATAGTCGGTGTTGTTTGCAATCCCCCATTCCAGCACTGCTGGAACCGTATCATTCAATCTTAAATCATATAAACCTGTAATGTCAGACGTCAAGAAAGCATAAGTGCACCCCTGATGTCTACCTTCTTCTTTGAAATCCACACTAAAGCCCTGAAGGTTAAGGGGGAGCATGGTCTGGCAGCAGCCATCCCTCCCGGAACAAGTACTATTCCGGCTAATGCTGGTGTTGGTTCCAGCACATTTCAACCTGCAACCAACAACAGCCGATTCTGTAGTACTTACTGTCGCCAGGGTGTTGCAACCAACCGATGTAAAGACATTCTTTGCTTGGGAGAAAACAAATTGACTTCCTCTCAAGCTTACCACCGCACCACCTCCATCACCCCCGCAGCTTGCATTTGAGTAAATTATAGGAAGACTAACGTTAATCATGCCATCCACGTCTGCACTGGGGAGTGAAATGTTGAGAACTCGCAATCCAATCTTCTTTAGAATGGGAACCATGTTGTTTTGTTGGCAGACGATCTGGTACCAGTCATTCAAGAAACATCCGGCTCCTATTCCGAAGGGGTACGGAATGGTGATACCCCCGCATTTTTCAGCACAGTTTGGCTTCGCAAGTCCAGGTGCAGCACCTGATGCTTGTAACGTGAGGGCAATCAGAAGCAGAAGAATTTGAAACACTGAGATCGACATGATTTTCAAGTTTCGTAAGTGCATGGACCTAAATTTGTGGAGAAAGCAGGTATGGGCGGAGTCCCTTAATATTGCTATTTAAGTGGAAAAAGGGAATAGTTTCATGTACTGTACGCATAATTTAATTCGACCTGTTACTTCCTAATATCTCTGAGATGTTGCCTTTAGGGAAAAAATTGCATTACAAGTTCTATGTCCGACTTATATGGATGTAATTCAATTCTAAACTTTTTAATTATTTCGATCAATCCTAAAACCTTCATCAAACAATGCAATCGAGTCATAAACTTTTCAATTGATGAAATTAAGTCCTCTACCTTTATTGAAAAATGTAATTAGATCCTAAAATTACATTGAAAAGTACATTTATAAACACTTTTTGAGTAATATGAGACAATTTTAGATATTGTTCATCTAAAAGATTTAATTGCACTTTTGAATAATGTTTGGGACTTAATTGAATCAGCTCAATTTAGGACTTGATTGTATTCCATATACAAGATTTTGGACTTCTTGTCAACCTTTCCTTGAGCACAGAAATGTCAAAGCTTGATAGGCAGAGTACACTAATTTAAGCAGCCAAGCGTGACTTTTCCAATTGTTTGGTGGATAATTTAGTCATTATTTTTTTTCATGAGAAACACTAAGAACATTATCAAGATCGATCACTTTTTAGGAACTTTTGTCTAGATCCCATTAAACACACCAAAATTAGCCAAGAAAAAAAATTCTACTCAATAATTTTTAACATCTGAAAGTAGAGTTATATCTATTCAATAATTTATTTTTTTGGTAAGAATTTCAGTTTAATAATTATTGCTCTATCAAGATGAACACAGAAATCAAATCATTATCATAAATGAACCAACTTATGATGACCCGCTCTCATGTTCCAAGTTTTCTCTCCTTTTGGAAAAAGAAAACCGCTTTCCACAACAAGAATCTCTTTTGAATGGCATAATCATCGGACCAATTCTTCCAACGACAGCCAGGACTTGTCGTTTTTGACTAATAGTATGGGTGTTGGCATCTTTTCAATCTAGAAAAGCGAAAGAAAGACACTTTCATTAGAGCAAAAGTGATTTCTTTCTAATTTCTTTAATCTCGGTGCAATGTCTGAGCGTCGTAATCTCTCTCATTGTTGAAGCAAAAGTCACTTTCATTGTGGTCCAGTGCGGTACATCGGGCAACAAGTCCAATGCTTTATTTGCGCTGAACATCAATAACAGCACTTGGGAATATTGTTGGCCCCCCAGAAAAAAAGTAGAAGATGTACGTGAATCATGTGGCATGTTTTCTTTGCGCTGAACATCAATAACAGCACTTGGGAATATTGTTGGCCCCCCAGAAAAAAAGTAGAAGATGTACGTGAATCATGTGGCATGTTTTCTGCTTCCATGATGGAAGAGATTGCGCCCCATGCACATGGATTCAAGAAAACTAAAAATGAATTTTGCTTCAAAATACTCTAACTAATTTAATAATGCTTTGGATCATACTGTGTAAATTATTCCGAACTACTAGCATTGTTTTATTTTTATTTTTATTTTCAATGATGAGGGGACAAAGAAATTAGAGAGCTTATTTTTGGGAAAATTACAAAAAAAAAATTATAAACATATTATAGTTGTAACAATTCAGTCATTTTTTTTTGTCAATTCAATTTTAAACATTTTGCAATTGTACCAATTCAATTCATTCGGCTAATTTCGGCTGGTCGGCACTTACGTGGACACTGCTTGACGTTAGCTATCCGACTAACGTTGATATAAATAATTTTTAATAATATTATTTTTCAAATTTTTTATTAACTTTTCTTTTTCTTTTTCTTTTTGCTTTTCTTCCTTCTTTTGCTTTTTCACCCAACATGGCCGGTGAGCAAGGGCCACAAAGCCCTTGTTGACCATGGTGAGGGTCACGGCCCTTGCCCAAATTTGGGGGCTGTCGGCAAGATGGCTTCGCCTAGATCTGACCTAGGCTAGCCTTGCCATTGCCTTTCTAGTTGCAAGCAAATGTGATCTTGCTCATGCTTGGCAAGGCTGAATGAGTTGGGATCCTCACCAGCAACCAATGAGGGCTTCGTGGCCCTCACCCAATGGCTAGTGAGCCTTGCCAACCATTGTAAGAGAAGAAGCAAAAGAAGGAAGAAGGTAAAAAAGAAAAAGAAAAAAAAAAAAAACAGGAAAGGAAAAATCAAAATCAAAATCAAAATCAAAATCAAAACCAACATAAAAAATTGAAAAAAAAATATTACTAAAAATTGTCCATGTTAGTGGCCAGTTAGATAGTGGCTGCCGATCGGCATCCATGTCGGTGTCGACTCATTAAAATTGATCAGATGGATTGAATTGGTATAATTGCAAAATATTTATAATTGAATTGGTAAAAAAAGATTTATGATTGAATCAACATAATTACAACAAGTTTAAGGCTTTTCTTTTGTTTTTTTTTATATATATATATTATATATATATATTATAAATATATATATATTAGGCCTTGCTTAATAGTTTTACCCAAAGAAATTTTTTGGCCAATATCTAAAGAATGATGAGTCACAAAAAGTGGCACGTTGTGATCATGAGGAGTCTCCCCCACAACGAAGGACATGATTTTCACGTTTGGTACGTGGATGGACTTTAAACCCATGGAGAAAGGGAATATGGGCTGGGTCCCTGATCTTTCATGTATCGTACGGATAATTTTTCCAGCTTTGTTACTTCCTAGCATCCCCGGGGATGCTTCGTTGAGGATAGGAATATCAAAGCTTGAAGGGATGAGGACATCAATTTAAGTTACTGTTCAGTATTGATTACCTCGAACACTTGCGGTTTCTGATTCAACATGAATACTCTCTTTCTTAAAATTATGAATATTAATCTCTGCTCAGCGTTGTTTGGGAAGGAAATTATTCGAAAAAGAAAACACGAGATATTAACATGATGAGGTTTGACGATGCACTCTTTTGCTTCCCATTGGAGAGTGTCCTTTCAGAAGGGCTCTCAAGTCATTTTCAGATTGGGGGACTTTAAAGACTTTTTTTTTGTCTTGAGCAGCCACATCAGGACAACGCTTGAAAGGTACTGAGAAATGTGAACACAGCTTTCGGAGTTGGAAAAATTGATGGTCCAAGACAACTGAACCACGCAGGTGATCTTTGACCCGCACTTGAGGGCATTAAGGCCATTGCAGTAGTGGGATTAGCGGAAAGTCCAAAATAAATTACTTTTCAGAGCCAAATTCTTTGACCGAGAAAAGCAGAAGAAGACTTGGTTTTTACTTGGTTCCGTGCAGATTTCTACATAGAGCTAACCATAATTTAGCTACGGAAATATCGCGGAGCTTGTTATTACATTCGATATGCAGTTGTACCCATTTTCATATAACTTAGTTCAAGCTTTTTGCAAACCAAGTTCAATTAACTGGAGACTAAACGTGTTCTCATCTTTTTGGTCATTTATAATGTGAAGCATACATGTTTATTGGATTTTGGAAGATTTGTAAGAATTCAGCATTTCAGTTGGTGGGTTTGGTTTCTTAAGTTCTTTCGAGTTCAAACATTGTTCAGTTGGTGGGTTTGGTCGTAAAAGGTCGAGAGTTCGAAGTTCTTTCGAGTTCAAACACCGTCGCCAAGTTTAATTTTATGGTTGAAACCAAATCAACGGATCATTAAAAAAAAAGACATTGTCGTCAAGTTTAATTTTACGATCAAAACCAAATCAACCAAAAAAAAAGATAGAATGTCCCGGTTCAAACCCCGGAGCAGCACACGTGTGCAATGATTCCACTATCCATATGAAAATATCCGTGCATGTCCAGCTTTTGTGATTTTGGGGTGCAAACACCACATGCCAATCCCTTTTTTTCCATCGTATAAATTGGCTCGGTCACTTATAATTTCAGATTTAACATCAATACGGTTTTTGTTTTTAAATTCTAATGTTTTAGTTTCAAGTGAGTATAATTTCAGATTTAACATCAATACGGTTTTTGTTTTTAAATTCTAATGTTTTAGTTTCAAGTGAGTGCAATGTGTTTTTGTCTAGTATAAGTAATTACTTTCAATTGAATCATTTTGGTGAAAATGTGGCAAGAAGCCTAGAAAGTTTAATTAATTAATCTTTTTCCTGACTTAAGAATAGCAATGGTAAAGCTCTCTAATGTCATTTTTCTTTGAAAGATTTTTTGAAGGTGTTATCTTAGAGTTTGTAGAAAGTCAAAAAGAGAAGAAAGGTTGGATATGGAGGACGTATCTCTTGATATATTTAATAACTTTCAATTAAATCATTTTGGTAAAAATGTGGCTAGAAAAAGTTATTATTTACATTTTTTCTAGTCAGCATGGCAATATTGAAGCTTCTAAAATTATTTAAAAAAAATGTTTCTCATTTTTTCTTTTAGAGTTTGTGGAAAAAAAAAAAGAGCAAAAGAAAAGCTCGACAAAGACGACCACAAGTCAAAGTCGTCACTGACTTCTCCAAAGAGCACCACAGTTCATATATTTCATTAGATTCGGCAGTCGTTGTCTCTATCTCCTTTTTATCTAGGAGCCTTCTTTGTGCCTGCCAAGACGTAACATGCTCAGTTTGATTGGTCATTTTAGAAGATTTCCACACGAATTGCACATTTAGTACTTGGTCAGCTGACTTGAGCCCGTGATACGTCTCTTGAGCATTTGCGTGTAACAAGCTGACTGAATGGTGAAGGCCGATGCAACAAAGATGCTTGTTCACATGAGTACTCATGTGCTTGATGTTTTTTTTTTTATTGGTTTGAAATGTAAATATCATTTATAAGATAACTTACAGGAGCTTAGGGGCATTTCCTAGCATTACATAGATAACTAAGAATATGAGAAAATGGAGTGAATAAGTCTCCATATAGTAATCAAAATTACATTTGTCTAGGAAGGTTTAATATTTTTACAATATGATCCTCATCCTCTAACAAGTTTACGAATTTTAGTCACGATGATGGGGACATCATTTGATTTGTTTTGGAAACATCTACAATTACGTTTCATCCAAATGCAGTATTGTTGTTAAAAAAGTTACTTTGATAAGCCTTGCCACCACCACCTTTAGGCCTTTGGTAGCCTTAATCATTAATTGGAGTTCATCATTCTATTGATGTAATTTCTGCAATCATAAAATTGACAACAAGTATATATGGATCTCAAAATGAAGTAAAATGGCCGCATCATGCACGAGCTAGACGATTGCTATTTGGAAAGTATTTCCCAACTGGCACATACACATTACGATCATGCTTAGCTAATTACAAGACCTTAACAATTGTGGGATAGGTATGACATAACAGTTCGTTGATCCTAAACGATAAATAACTAACGAAGTGCTCCTATTAGTAAACAAATAAGTTTTCGTCTCTTCTTTCTTTTGCTCTGAATACCGATTTCCATTACAAACACAACAATATGATCGTAAATGTAAGAGGCAAAACAGATCTTCACCACATCTCACTAGGTAAGAGTGGCTGCACATCTGATCGGCAGTTGAGGCATTAAGGCCATAGCAGTTGTGGGATTAAAGAAAAGTCCAAAGTAAATGGCCATCGCAGTTGTGGGATTAAAGAGAAGTCCAAAGCAAATGGCTTTTTAGAGTCAAAATTTTCACCGAGATAAGCAGAAGAACTCTTGTTTTGACCGTTGAGATTGGACTTCTTCAAAGGCGCATGGTGCCCGTCTACCTTATAATACACAATCACAGCCATTGGTCAAGTGTGACTATCACTTGGTGCCCACATAATTACTGATTGTGATGGATCAAGTCCATAGAGACTTGTATCTAGGCAAGAATTTTGCGCAAAACCAGTGGAAAACGGGTTAATTTATTTCCCATCTATATAGAAACCAATTTGTATGTGAACAAACTTGGAAATATCAGCATGGTGCGAACCAAGGATGACTTGTAAAATCAATGGTCTTCAACACCGTTATCAAATGAGAGCTTATATTGAAACTGACCATGGACTTAGGATGTGTTTGTTTGGTGAAAAATACCTTATACAAAAGCGTTTTTCTCATTTTTTAATGTTTGGCTTATTTAGAAAAATGAGTCAACAAAAAATGTTTTTCTAATCAACGAAATTTTAATTTTGTTAAAACTTAAATTCAAGAAAACGATTTTTCCTTTGAAAGAATCGGAAAATGGTTTTCAAATATATTGGTTAACGAATTGATTGCTATTGTAAATTTGTATTTTTAAAAAAATCGAATTTTTATTTTTTTCAAAAAAATCTATTTTTTTATTTTTCTTAAAATCAAATTTATTTTAATTTATTTTTCTTTTTTCGTTCTTTTCCTTCCTTTTTTTTTTTTTTTTTCTTTTCTTCTTCTCAGCCCTTCACCGTCTACAACCACGGCCGACTAGCTTGCAACCTTCGGCAGTGAGGCTCAAGCTCCCTCGAGGTTGGCGAGCATCAAGCCTTGACAGATTAGGCGAGCTCACGACCTCCGGTGGCAAGCCTCCCCAGATCAGGCGAGATCATGACCTTTGACAGCGAGCCTCGCCAAATTAGGCGAGTTCGCGACCTTTGGCAATGAGCTGGTGAGGCTCGAGCCTTGCTGCCAAAGGCCACGACCTCAGGTGAGGCTGGCGAGCTCGCAATCCCTTGTGGTGAGCCTCAAGCCTTGATAGATTAGGCAGTGGCCTTTGGTGGCAAGGCTTGAGCTCGCCCCATGTGAGCTGGCTGAGAGGAACCGGCGGTGCAGGAAGCAAGCAGATGGAGATGGCTTGTGAGGCAGCTAGGGAACAGGCAGAGGAAGTAGACCGATGCGGGGGAGAAGAAGAAGGTAAAAGAAAAGCAAAAGAAAAGAAAAATAATATTTAATTTACAATTAAAAATTCGAAATAAAAAATAAATATTAAAATATTTGATTTTTTTTAAGCTAAGATAAAGTCATTAGACTAAAATCATTTTCCATTAATATCCAAACAACGAAAAGCATTTTCGATTATATAACACCAAATAAGGAAAAACTGACTGTTTTCCTAGAAAATGCTTTTTTGAAAAAAAATTTCCTATATCATTAAGTATTCCATGAAATAAATGCACTCTTAGTCTCCAACAACAATAGAATAGAGAATTGATTGCTCCATAGTTAGCTATTGCGCTGACAATGACTTTTTTTAGACCACTAGCTTCTTGGCGGTGGGCAGCCACTGAGCTTGATCATTGGTCTCATTTTCACCCATTTTCCAGGAGATCAATGATTTAGCCATTCATGAGGAATCACGAATCTGTTTGAGGAATTAGTGCAAGACGGGGTTATGTAAACGCCTCTTTCTTCTGTTACTTGTTGACCCTAGCATATCGGAGGATGCTTCCTAATGCAAAATTGTCAAAGCTTCAGATCCTTCCTGTAGTAGAAAATTCTCCACTGAAGTGGTCAGTGGCCCCTATTTTAGCAGCTAAAATGAGAAAAATTGTTTTGATATGGTTTGCTTTGATGGCAATTGTGAGGGACTCTTTTTCGGTCTCAGTTGAAGATAAGGGAAAGAAATTTAACTGAAAAAGAAAACACAAGATATTAATATGATGAAAATCAAAGATATTTTCTTTTGTTCACCATTGAAGTTTTTCCTTTCAAAAAGGCTCTTTAGCCATTCTTAGATCGGAGGACTTTGACCGCTCGTTCTTTGTTCTGGACAGCCACATTAGGATAATGCTCGAAAGGTACTGAGAAATGGGATATTTTGAAAACTCAGCTTTCTAAGTTAGAAAAGTCGGAAGTTAAAAGACAACTAACCCGCACAGGAGATCTTTCACCAGCACTGAGGCATTAAGGCATACTGCAATTAGGGGTGCGCATGGTCCGGGTGGGCGGTTCCCACCCCGGAACCGGGAACCGCCCGCTCAGGACCGGTTCCAAATTTTTGGAACGGGAACCGCCCACTAATTCTATGGATCCACCCGAGAACCGAACCGTCGGTCCGGTTCCCGGGTGGATCCTCGGAACCGGCCAAGAGATGAAGCAGAAGGGAGGGTCGGAGTTGGTTCCTCATTTTGGGAACCGAGGACCGAACCGACCCCATAGAGGGTGGATTCGGACCCCAAAACTCCAAACAAACACTCTAAAAACAGCCCCATTTAGAGATTAATATTAATCTCAACCCCAAGGCCACTCTAGACACAAGGTTTGTTGATCTCTTTGGCTGGATTTTATATGCAATCTCTCAAATGCTCTTTGAGTAATTCTTCAATGTGGGACATTTGGAAACTTGTTGGAGTAACTTACATGCAAGGGGCAACGAGAGAGAAGAGAAGGGAGAGGGAGTAGGAGGCTCAATCCCACATTGATTATTTAGGAGAGACAACAAGCCCTTAGTCTCTATAAATAGGAGAAAGAGAACACTCCATTTTGTTGGTCATGTTCTACTTGCAAGGGAAGAATGAAGGTGATGAGGAAAGTCTAGACTATTATTCTGAATATTTTTAATATTATTACATTTTGAATATAAAAATCTTAATTTTGACTTAAGAAAAGTCGGTCCGGTCCGGGCGGGTGGATCCACCTATGGAATCGGGAATCGGACCGGTACCCACCGGGTGGATCCACCTATGGAATCGGGAACCGGACCGGTACCCTTAAGAACCACCGGTTCTAGTCCGGTTCGGTTCGGTTCCGGGCGGTTCCCGGTTCTTTTGCACACCCCTAACTGCAATTGTGGGATTAGTGAAAAGTCCAAAGTAAATTACTTTTCGAAGTCCAATTCTTCAACTGAAAGAAGGAGAAGAAGCCTCATTATGACTTGTTTCCACGCAGACCTAGACATCAAAAAATTGCAGAGCCTCTTATTAGGTTCGATACGTGCACCTATTGTTGGAAAAAATCGTCTTCGTACTTGGGTATAACAATGAAGTCAATGTGTGTTCGAATCAATTGAACAATCACAACAGATTTTGAGGCGTGATATCACTTTCTTTAATGATTTATTTGCCCTACGAAATTGCTAATGGTCACCGGCAAATATCCTCCAGGAGACAACAAAGTTTCAAATGAAAATACTAGATAGCAATTCTAGTATTTCTCCAAGATCTCTCTAGGAAACAATAGAAAATCTTGGCTGTAGTTTTGGGATGATAACTCGAAAAATTATAATCTGTGGTTTTTTCAAAACTGACATATATATAGAAACATAAGCAACCTTTCATGAAAGGTTGCAAAGTTAATAAATATATCTCTTCGAAAGAAGTTATATCCGAACAGAGACAATCTTTCAAGGATTAAGAAGTTATATTTGAACAAGTATGAACTCTAAGATAACAGTTGAAAAAAAAATCGAAATAAATAAATAAATAATAAATAACCATAACTTCTTCATAAATAGTCGCACTGTTTCAATATGACATTATGGTTAATTTTTTTATAAAAATAAATCTGAGTTTTTCAATAAATAAAAATGAATGATCATTGATTAGTACCAAATTTCATCCACGTGCGCACTCACATCATTTCGATGTGGGACAATGCACCTCTCGGTTTGTTTTACAAACAAACTACCCAATACCTATTCTCACATAATCCAGCTTGGGCTTTTTCCGAACCAAGTTCAACCTATAGTGGGGACTAATCAGGTTCGGATGGTTTTGTTCATATATAATAAGGACGGGTGTAGTTACATGATAATATTACAACAAACGAAAAGAGCAAAGTTAATGGATTTCCGACGATTTGTAAGAATTCAGTATTTCAGTTTGTGAGTTTGATTTGTTAAGTTCTTTTGAGTTTACAAGCCACACTCAAGTTTTATATTATGATTGAAACCAAATCAACTAGAAAAGACCAAATGTTCAGGTTCAAACCTCATAGTAGCGAACATATGGGGGACATATGGGGATGATTCCACAATCCGTTAACATGTTTGTGTCGTTTCACAACTAAATACAGATATATCGAGTGGGCACACCACACTCTATGGCAACGAGCGAATTCCTTGTCCAGAGTAGGAAAACAGGCTCCCTTTTATTGAATTCCTAATTTTATTGATAATTTATTTAGGACAGAGGAGTTGGAATTACTATTGTCGCCGGCTCACCAAGTCCACTGCACTGGTAGCTTGCATTTGAGTAAAATACAGGAAGACTGACCTTTATCATGCCATCCCCATCTGAACGATAAGTGGGGATTGAAATATTGATAACTCTCAATCTAATCTTATTTAGTATAGGAACCGTATGGTTTTGCTGGCAGACAATCTCATACCAGGCATCCAAGAAACACTCTGTTCCTATTCCGAAGGGGAAGGAAATGGTGACGTCCCCGCATTTTTCAGTACAGTTATGCCTTGCAAGTCTCGGTACGCCTCCCGATTTGAGCAGCCAAATGCGACTTTTCTCATTGTTGGGGAGATAACTTTATCAATCATCGTTTTTAATGAGAAAGACCTGGAGCGTTACCAAGATGGAAGATGTTTTAGGATTCTTTGTCGTGGATCCCATTAAGCACATCATAATTGAGATATTTATTCCTTTTCTCACCCGGTTAAAGTTCTTCCTCGTACGTGTCAGGTCTTTTTCAATTTTTCCTCGACCACAATCATTTGAATCCTTTGACGTCCACATTACATTAAAAAATTGTGCCACGTCTTTGCTTATTGCTACATATATTCACATTTCACTGCCAATCTTTCTGTTTAGTATTAACTAGCTCGGTCATTAGCACATTCTGATTTAACATGAATACGGTCTTTCTTTAAATTATGCAAATTAATCTTACTTTAGTATTGTTTAGGTTTGATTTAGAAATTAATGAAAGTTAAACCTCGTTTAGAGCTATAGATTAGTTTTTCAGTATTGTGCGTCTATAATTTGTTAAAAGCTTTCAATTTTGTTAGTTAGATGTAGTCTATTACCCTCGACCTTACTTAGATTGTTGGCAAGGGAAGGGAATGGCAATGTTCCCGCAAGATTCGGTACAATTGCCAGGTGTGGTTTGGCTAGTGATGCTTGTATACTGAAGAAAGGAGTTATAACTTACAACCTAAGAGTTCTGTCCTATTTGACCATAAGAAGGGAAAAAAGTTAAGGACACGGGCGTGATTTTCTTCAGTTTTGCTAGAGCATTGAAAAATCAAGCTTGATAAGTAGAGGCCTCTTTAATTTAAGCAGCCAAGCGCGACCCTAATAATGAGAAAGTCTTCCGTTGTGACTAGAAACAAACTAAGTGCTTGATGGAAATGGGTTGCAACTACACCTTATCTCTCTTCCCGTGACCCCTCTCATGGAAACTTTGATCATGCACCTGCCCATTATTTGACGTGAACATTTTGTGCGATTAGAATTGTAACAAGTTTTTTTCTCATTGGATCCCACTTTCCTCGAGTGAATTAAGATAATCACACTTTCCTCATGTGAATCAAGATAATCACAATACGTTTTCTCAATTTCCAGTCCTTTAATTATGCTTCCATGATTTTGCCCTCTCAAAATCTCCATTTCTTAGTGTCTCCAAAACTTGCGACTTGCAACTTCAGCCATATTAATTCTAACAGCATGAACGAAAAGTGAAACTTGAAGAAGGCATAAAAAGCAATGTCCGCATACAGAAAGATGAGTCATCAGGCACTTGATCATTTAGTCTGTAAATATATTTTGCTTTTGAAAACATTAGGGAGAAGAGCCAGCCACAAACAAGGAAGTATTTGTGAAACAAATGAGCCTCGCGTTTATGAGATGCTCCAACTAGCTTCACTGACCAAGGCAAATTCAATGTAGGATGATGATTAATTATGAAATTGTTCATACCTGGTACTTGGTAATACGTGGATGAAATGTGCGTTGCCCAACCCATACACGTAAACCAAAAACCTGGAGAAACTATTGCTTGGATCCCAGGTTATGGACCCGAAATGCAATCATAGCTGTCGATCAAGTGTGACTCATAGATGGGGCCTGCATGGTTAGCACTATGATGGATCGGGTCCATGTAGACCCGAATCTAAGCAAAAATTCGCCCAAAACCTGTGGAAAGGAGGTTAACTTATCTCCTTAAACGTGGAAACCGATTTGCACGTAAACAAACCTGGGAAGACCGGCATGGAGGGAACCAATGGATGACATGTTGATAATGGCCCCTCTGGTCTTCAAGACCGTTGTTGACAGAGAACTTATGATAGAACAGGCCATAGACTTGGTCTGCATAAGTGATGGAATAGAGAGACCACTGCTCCTTAGCTTTTAATTCCGCTGAAGATGACTTCCTTAGTCCACAAGCTTCGTAGTAGTGGCCTACTAGTAAACTTGGCTAGGTCAATGGTCTCGTGCTCACCTATCATCCACAAGATCACTAGTTCTTGCTATGTCGAAATCAGAACCTCTAACAAACTTGTCATTATGGGCACTGCTACATTATGTGAAGAGAATTATAAACTGTTAACACGTCAATGGAGCTATGTTGATAAACCCATCTTGAGGATCTCACACAGTACTAAGTAGTTGTAGGTCAAACCTAATATTTAATAGTGGGTGAATAAAAAGTCGCTTGGCTAATCAATCCTCTATGTTCTTATATTCACATTCCGAACTCCCGAGCTAACACAAATTCTTTCAACACCTAATAGTTGAAGAGCTTACGAATTGGAAATGGAGAAATATCTCAAGGAAGGACAAGTACAATTATTATTTAACGAAAACTTACGAATGGAGCAGCAAATCAATGGTTTGCCCGGGCTTTTTATCGACGATTCCTATTTCCATATGAAATTTCAGTTCCTTTTCTTTGTCGTTTCTGGTTCGGCATTTGGCGAATCAAAGGCAAATGGATGCAAGAGAGGCCCAAAAAGAGATGCAATATCAAGGTACACACATATTCTTTCTCTGCAAAGAAGCGACCCAATTCGAGCTCATCAGCATCTTTACAGCTTGTAAAATGATCTGCTTAGTTCATATCCTTAACGACCAGCCTTTGCTCCTAATTTTTCTCTCTTCTCAATATTTTGCATATCAAAGGCCTGGGCTCCGGCGTCAGAGTGCAGCTTTTGGTTCTTTTCTCGTTGTTGTTGTGCAACGTCATCGAGAATTGAAGATAAATTAAGCTGAAAGAGAAGAACCTTCAACAACAGTGGCCTTTTGCTGCAACGACAGCTATCTTCGCTCGAAGGCAATTTTGAGGGCATAAGTACAGCGGGAGTGCCACAACTTGGCACGAAGGGACACTTAAGTGCCATAACTTACAAACGGTACACTTAAGTGCCACTTTAAAAAAAAAATGGATCACTTCAGTGCCAAGTGGTCGGAACCTTGCTGAAAATCCTATGTGGTATTTTTTTATTAATTTTCTTGCCTACGTGGCTTGCCGGAAACACTAAATCGGTGAAAAATCAGCCAAAATGACGTCGTTTTGACTGACGTGGATTTATAAAAATTTATTAATTAAATAATATTAAATAAAAAAATTATTATAAAATCAATTTTATTTATAAAAAAAAAAAAAAAAAAAAGGAAGAAGAAGGAGGGGATCGGCGAGGGCTGTGCAGCCCTCGCCGCTGCCGCCGTCGCCGCCCCACCCTCGCCGGGAAGGGTCGGCGACGGTGGGGTGAGGGTCGGCCGGGGTCGCGAGCCCGCCGGTGGTCGCGACCCGGCCGGCTGCGGCGAGGGCCCGCAGCCCTCGCCCGATCTGGGGCGAGGGTCGCGACCCTCCCCAGATCCGGCGAGGGTCGCCGGCCCTCGCCCCGCCGGGCCAAGGGCTGCCGGCCGCTCGGACCGCGCCCGAGATCCGGCGGTCCGGACGGCCGGCGACCCTTGGCCCGGTGGGGCGAGGGCCGGCGACCCCCGCCGGATCGGGGGAGGGTCGCGACCCTCGCCCCAGATCCGGGCGAGGGCTGCGGGCCTCGCCGCAGCCGGCCGAGGTCGCCGGCCACCGGCCGGGCCCGCGACCCCGGCCGACCCTCCCCACCGTCGCCGGCCCTTCCAGACGAGGGTGGGGGGCGGCGACGGCGGCGGCGAGGGCTGCACAGCCTCGCCGATCCCCTCCTTCTTCTTCCTTTTTTTTTTTTTTTTAAATAAATCGATTTTAAATTTTTAAAAATCTGACATGGACAAATTTTTTTATTAAAATTAACACATGGATTTTTATTTTGAAAAAAATGCTCCGTCAGCAAATGAAGTCGCCGGAAAATGGACACGTGGCAATTTGGCCGGATTTTCGCCGTTGGCACTTAAGTGATCCATTTTGCTCCGATTTTGGCACTTAAGTGTACCGTTTGTAAGTTATGGCACTTAAGTGTCCCTCCGTGCCAAGTTATGGCACTCCTGGGGTCCGTGTGTCCAATTTTGAGAAAAGCGAGTTATTTGATTCTATGGATTTAGGGAAAGCAACTGACCAGTTCAACCGAAATGGAATTCTTGGTCAAGGTGGGCAAGGAACGGTTTACAAGGGGATGTTAATCTATGGAAAAATAGTTGTGACAAGAATACTAAAGAGAAAGATGATGGAAAAGTCCAAATGTCAGTGAAGTCCTCCTTCTATCATAAATAAAACCACCAGAACGTGGTCAAGGTATTCGCATGTTGTTTGGAAACGCTAACTCCCACTCCTAGAATATGAATTCATGCCCAATGAGACTCTTTACCAGTATCTCTATGACCCAAGCGACAACTATCCTGTATCCTCGATGTGTGTGTACAGGTTGCAACCGAAGTTGCAGGAGCCCTATCTTAATCGCACTCAGTGGCCTCTGAACCTTTTTGTCATTGAAACTAAAGTCCACACATATATTCTTGAATGAATAACATCGTGCAAAGATAACAGATTTTTGGGACCTTTCTATCTCCCTAGATCAAACTCGTGTGAGCACATTGGTGCTAGGAATCCTTTGATTATTTAGATTCAGAGTCTTCCAATCAAATCAGATCACTGACAAAAGCCATACTTACAGGTATGGAGTAATCCTCGCTTTTTTAACCGACAGAAGACGATCTCTTCTCTACAGGTACAAGAAGAAGGAAGAAGTCTGGCAGCCTACATTCTAATCTCTATTGAAGAGAATTGTTTGTTCGACATCATCAATGATCAAGTTCTAAAGCAAGGTGCGAAGGAAGAGACTGCCTGTTGTTAAACTTGCAAAAAGAGTTTAAACTTGAAGCGAAGGAAGCGACCAGCAATGAAAGAACCAGAATCTAGTTAGAGAAATAGGGAAGCTGCAACATTATTCTTCCTATTCAACAAAATAAAGTAGTGAGGCGATTAGACATAGCGACAACGTCCGCTGAACTGTTGCCATGTCAGATGTTGATTCTAATTCTGAAATAGGTATTGTACGGATGGCTTCTCTAATTATGTGGTCATTCCTATCTTATATCCAATTGATGCATCTTTTGGAACATGAATGAGTAATACTGGGATTGTCATTGCCATATTGAATTATCTCAATGACTGCGACAAATTTCACAATGTCTGCTAAATTTCTTTTTAGATATATGAGAACTAAGGTTTTTCTTTTTTCCATCAAGAAAGAGTCCGAAAAGCAATTTTACAATTTTCTGTCCTTCGACATTTACCCACGACAAAATCCGGATGTTCTTTTTGAAGTAATAACATATAAAATATATATATAGACAGAACTAATTTGCAATGATTCACTACATATGAGTGGTTGCAAGTTTGATAGTGTGGACACCTTAGATTTCAAATGTGTACCACTCACTTTTCTCCTGAGTATGTCCATCCTTGATGGCAGGATTTTCCAGCATTCTGATTCGCTCCAGTTCAACGGCTACTTCTTTCATTGTAGGTCGCATCTTCCCATGTAACTTCAAGCACCTTCTCGCAAGGTTAGCAAAGGCGACGATCCCTTCTTTCTCACCTTGCTTCAAAACTTGAGTGTCCACAATGTCGAATAGGCGGTTCTCATTCATTGATAGGAGAAAATAGCTTGCGAGGTTTCTCTCATTGTCCTCTCCAAGAAATGCGATTGGCTCTTGCCCTGTTAAGAGCTCGACAAGGACCACACCAAAGCTATACACATCGCTCTTATCTGTGAATTGACCTAATTGAAAATACTCAGGATCTAAGTAGCCAAATGTCCCTTGGACTCTTGTGGTCACATGAGTTTGATCAGCCAAAATCGACTTGGAAGTGCCAAAGTCAGCCACTTTTGCATGGTACTTGTCGTCCAATAGAATATTAGTAGATTTGATGTCTCGATGGTAGATTGGGATTGATGCTGAAGAATGTAGATAGGACAAGGCTCCTGCCACTTCGCTAGCAATTCGAAGGCGCATGTCCCATGATACTAGATTGTCATGTAAATATTGGAAAAGAGTCCCATTTGGTATGAATTCATACACCAAAAGTGGTGACTCTGTTTCCAAGCAACACCCCAGTAGCCTAACAACGTTCCTATGGTTGATTTGCGAGAGAATGGCGATCTCGTTGATGAACTGTTCGACTTTTCCTGTGCTGATCACCTCCGACTTCTTAATGGCAACGATTCTTCCATCTGCAAGCATCCCCTTGTAGACGGTTCCTTGCCCGCCATGGCCAAGTATTCTGTTCTCAGTGAAATTGTCAGTGGCCATCTCCAAATCCCTTGAATTGAACAATTTGCTCTTGTCGACATTGTTTTCAGACGAACACAGTTGTTGCTGCAACAAGAGGCCGCCATTCTGTTTGAAATACCTCTCTTTGAGCTTGATTTCTTTCATTTTCTTCATGAACGTGTTCGACAGCCATAACAAATGAAGCAAGGGTAGTGCCACTAGGCTTGCTCCAATACCTGGTTTATCAATGTGGTATGAGCATAACCAAAAGCAAGCATCGAGCATTTGCCTGATATCAAGAGAAGAAAATGCTAATCTGATACTGGAAAGATTTATCTTAGACATCTTGTATATATCCATCCATTTCATCAATAGAACGCTATTGTGATTGGTCCAAAAATAGTCTCATTATAAAAAACTTAGCATATCACAGAACAACCATCTAATCAGTCCAGTGGCAGCCAAAAAATAAATCGCGGGTATTAGGTTTGACATAGTATATGTGTTGCTGAGTCGATCAGGTTGAAAACTATGAACTAATTAGGCTATAATTTTACTAATATATATGTGCCCAAATCAAATGGCAAAATAGGATTCTAAGGAGCTCTATAGGATTATCTAACATCCGATCCACTGTAAATGCATAATGCATTTTCTAAATTGTGGAGTTATTATATATAGACTAAATTTTGTATTTATAGGATGCGATATTTGTGAATAGTTGGGTGCACAATAGATCAAAAGTCCTTGTTCATAACTCATGATACAAAGTAGAAATTTGCTTACCAACGAAGACAAACTTAATTGTCAGGTTTTCTTCTACACAAACACGGTCACCGGTCACCGCACACTTTCTGTCAGAGCACCTGGTCAGATCTTGGCATTCATCAACATCTGAATAAAAGATGACAATCAAAATTAGTAGAGCTTTGTCTCTAGGATTGCATGAAAAGCCACTTCAGCCTCCAAAGAGCTACTTCTTCTTATTAGTACGGTGTTTCGACATTAAGTTTTCAATGATTGGTGTGAATAAAATGTAATTGGTTTTACCTTCGCATCCATGTTGAATATAGGGGTTACCAGTGATTCCCTTATTGCAAAAACATTGCAGAAATGGCATCTCCATCTGATATGCTAAATCGAAGCTGACCATGCTGCAATTATAGGAATTGCCGGGGATGAAGCTTTGTTGATAAATCTCTAACCCAAGTCCTGATGATTTATCTATCCCCCATTCTAGCACTACTGCAAAATGACCGCTTTCCCTCAACTCATCAAAGTCCATAGTCGAAGGTATGAACTGCGACCTATCTCCCAAGAAGGCATAATTGCATCCACTGTTTTCTGTTGGTCTTTTGGCTTCCTGTAAAGTGATGGCGAATTCTTGAAGATTCGAGGTAATTGTGGTTTGGCAGCATCCATCGCTGCCTGAACAAGTCTTCCCAACAACCTTGTCATCTGCTTCACAACTGGAATGGCATCCTGTGATAATAGACTTCGTGTCCTCTATCAAAGCTAATACGTTGCAACCGATGGCAGCGAAGACGTTCCATGTCTGGGAGAAGATGAATTGGCTTCCTTTCAAGCTCGCAGGGGTAAAGCTTCCACTGCCCCAGTAGCCCAAATTCGGTGCGCAGAGTATAGGAAGAGTGACGTTAATCAAGCCGTTTTTTCCACCATGGTAATCAGGTAGCGAAATTCGAGCACCCTCAAGTTTGGCGTTTTCAGTATTGGGATGGTGCCATGGATGCTTTGCTGGCAGATGATCTCGTACCACTCGTCGAGGTAACACCCGATTCCAATCCCAAAGGGGAAGGGAATGGCGACGCCACCACATGTTTGGGCGCAATTACCCTTCGCCAGAGGAGCAGCTAGTGATGCTCGTTCATGAAGCAAAAGCGATCCTAGAAGCAGAAGAATCTGTAACATTTTTGTTCTTACTTCTCTTGCCAGGAGATCGTGGATCTGTTCGACGAGTGAACAGGAGGCGCGGTTACTTATTCCCCTTTATCTTCTGTTGTCGTCAACCCTAGCATATCTTTGAACGCTTCCCTAGCAAAATTGCCAAAGCTTCAGATCCTTCCTGGAGGAAAAAAAATCCTCCACCGAAGCAGTTGTTTCGATCAAGTTTGCTCTGATGGAGATGGTGGCGTATTGTGTTTCAGTCCCAGATGAGGATATAAGAACGAGATTAATATAAAAAAATGTCAAATTATTTCTCCATAATGAGGATGTAAATGAAATCGAATCTATTAGGAAAGAAATCCCAATATCAAACTTTCCTATTTCAATTAGAACTTGAAGGAATATTCGCATGATATGAAGATACAGAGACGAGTTTTTGGTCTTTGGGGAAGTCTCCGTTGGTCAAGAAAAGTGCAATTTGACAATCCATGATTTGACCGTGTGAAAAAAAATGTTGGACTTCTTAGAAAGCATTCTATGGACGAGCCATTATACAATCCTTCAAGCCACACAATGAAGGGATTTTTATGTGCCGCACCATAAGTGTGTCAAGAATTGAATTAAAAATCGATTTTGTACGTTTTCGATTCAATTCGATTCGAATGATGAAAATAATTCATTTCTTTCCTTTTCGATTCAAACTATTACGGTTCGGCGAAATTGAACCAATAAAAAGTCAAAAACCATCCTCCACATTTTTACCACTCCCATCATTCGCTCAGCTCGACCAAAACCAAAACCGTCATTAATTCTATTTCAATCTGGATCTGGAAACCTACTCCACCACGTCCAGGCACACCACCGCTAGGTACAGGTGGAGCTCAATGTCACCACGTCCCCCACCCAAGCAGCACCTGCCACGTCGTCAGGTGGGGGGAACAGCGATGACCGTGGCGGCGGCGGCGGCGGCAGCATCGAGTGCCTAGACAAAAACTCCTTTTACTGTCACTTTGCAGAGCCTTGCCCCTCCCCTCCCCTCCCACTCGACAGACAAGAAGGGGAAGGTGAGGAAGTTGAAAAGGTCGGTCGTGACCCATCTCTTCACTCTCCACGTGCTTCATCGGCCTCTCGGAGATAACCATGGGTCCCAATAGCTGTTATAGCGGCACGTGGGGTCAGATCTCGCCGGGAAAAGAATCGTGGGGGCTGAGGGGAAATGGGTGTTGAGGTTTGTGAGATTGGATTGTGATCCGTGCAAGTGATGATGACGGGTACGGATCTGTTGCTTCTTCATTGCTTATTCACGGATTTCCATGGCAAAACATAGATAAAAATGGAAAAATTAATATCCTGGATTTTATAGTTAAAAGAAAAGATGTTTGGGAAAGTGAGAAGTTGGTTCTTCTTTGAGCTGGTTCGAGCCGAGGCCGAAAAAACAAAGACAGGAAAATAAAAAGCTGAACCAAAACGACCAAGTTTTCAGTTCGGCTTATATTCGATTCGATTAAATGAAATTATACATCTAAACAGTTTGGTTTGGTTTTGGTTTCCTTAAAATTCGAACCGAACCGAATTGAACTGAACCATTAACACTTGTCTCGCATAATGGATTTTGTTCATGAGACTTCTTGAATGTGGTTTGTGCATAGTAAAGTTTACATCTAATTAAGGCGGACATGAGATAATTCTCCATGAGACTAAGCATTATAGTTTTGAGTATAATTGTCACACTCCAAATCTTACGGGAATAAACGCAATGGCATGGCCATTCCTCTAATCACCCAAAGGATGCAACCTCAAATCACCAAAATCTAACTCTCAAAAGTTCTCGCAAAAACATTCTCATTCTAAAAGCCACTGACTAAGAGACCTAAAAAGATTGGGAAATAAAAGAGTGAGCAATCACAACTCAGTAAATAATACATATCTCTTCTAAGCCAATCAAGCAGGCACTATACGTGCCCGCACCCAAAAATAAAACAATACCATAAACTCAAAATCTTCAACACTTTCATATACATAACAAATCATACATGAGTTGTTTCATTTCAACAAGCTTTATACATTTAGAAAATACTCATTTAAATCATCATAAATATCAATGGTCAAATCCATTGATTAATCTTTATCAAAAACTATATCAAAGGTCCATCTCATATCAAAATACACGTTGATGGTCTATCCATCGATCAATCTTTTGCTCAATATCAAACCATGATTATGACACAATGCTTGGTAACATGACAACCAAGATTTTCCATTGGTAAGGTATTCATCTACAATGTCGATGGCTTAGCCATGAAGTATATCCCTAACTTGGTATGCATACCTACAAGTCTTTCAATGGGTTTATAGCGACATTGAGCACCCAACTCACATCCTCCAATATCTATAAAATCAATCTATAAATCAATCTAATAATCTACAATACATTTCATAAACCAATCATATTACCTTTTGTAATTCAATTCATTCAATAAAAGCACTTTTTAGTAAAACATTTTCCATGTCATTTCATAAACTAAATTCACAAATCAATATGTATAACATTTTATAACGTTTCTCAATTAATCATAGAACTCATTCTATAAACCAATTTGCAAAACAATACATATACATTTCACAATACCTTTCATAAAACCATTTTCAAATCATTCTCAAATATGAAAATGTAGTATTTGCTTCATCTAGATTTTTATGCAATTTACATGCTTTAATAACTCGTGCAATATTGAAAGCTTTATCACTTTCAAGATATGAGTTTACATATTCATAAAAGATATAGTACTACTCACTTGGATATGCCCCAAACCAAACAACAAGGTTTACTTGAATCAACGAACTCACAATCCTATCATATAAGCGAGAAATAACATTAAAACTAATTAATTACTATCTCAACTACGGTTTAGCTAAACTAAGCTTAAATGATAATAAAATAACTTCCACATAACAACAAATCGATTGCCCAAAGCAATTATTCAAAGCTATTGAACCTTCAGTACGAAACTTTAGAATTTCAGTCCAACTAAAATGTTGCTTCAAATCAACGATCGTCGAACCCCAAGACTCTAGAACACGACAGTCCATGATTCCATTAAATTCCACAACTTAAAACCTTAAAAATCAGACGTCATCATTCAGATTTCACACAATTATGATTTCAAAAGTACTCCAATTAGACAAAAAAAGGGCATAAATCCTTGTCAGGCGTTGCGATATATAACTGATTCAACTTGACGAAGCCTTCATGACGTGTACACACGAAACCCGTATTCCCTTTTTCTCCATTCTTCTTCCCTTCCTTCTTTCTCATTCCCCCCCCAAATTAAAAACAAAATTCTTCGTTAGTTTTCACTTTATATAAGTTGAAGCCCCCTCCCTTTTTTCTCTTCTTCTTTTGACTTTTTAACCTTTTTTTTTTAAACGGTCCCACCACTAACCCAAATATTACAGTAAAACACTCACCATAGTAACTATGTGATTTTCCAATTATTAGTAAATTATTTTTAACTAGTTCTCCTTGTGGGATAGTATTCTTTATTTTTATTGTTTATTTCTCTAATAATTTCGCATTAATTTATTATCTTGTTATTTGTATTTCAAAATGAATTAGTTGTTTTTTTTTTTTTGGTAAAGAAAAAAAAAATGAATTAGTTGTTGTCCTTCCTTTATTCTTATTTTTTGCTTCGCTTGGCACAACTGAATTATATTTCTTCCCCACAATTCGTTTAGCTAATCTAGTCAAACATGTGTTTTGTCATTCGAGATAAAATCTTGACTGAAGAATCTCGTTGCTTTGTCCTCGCTCCCGCATGGTATGCTTTTTCCTTTTTAATCGCTTAAAATTGCATATAATGAAATTTTACGTGTTGACCTGTTTTTATATCACATGCAAAATCAAATTTTATTTAAGCTTAATGTCAAATTCACCTTCCACTACATTAGGTACAGTTTTTGCCTTCAAGTATATCATTATTTTACTCATTTCCTTCTTTTAGATAATCATTGGGTGTAAGACATGAAATATCTGCTATGCTCAAATCATACTTCAATTATAATCACATAGGAGAATTGCAATTGGATTCTCATTTCATTTTATTTGTCACTTATTTACATATTGTCGAAGAATTCGAAGAAAATCTCAGAGATTTTGAAGATAATTTCGGGATATGAAATTATTTTGTTTCCATTTATAAATTAGGAAATAAATCGTTAGAATCGAAAGTAGGAAATCTTTTTTTATTTCTTTCTATTTTTAGCAATCCTAGACTCTATTTATATGTTATATTCTTTGTAATTTGGTAAGCAATAAAGAATAGAAGAAAACTTTTCTTCTTTTTCAAATCATCATGGTATCGAGCTTTGGTTTTGAATCTAGCTCTTACGATGGTGAAAACGGCAATGACCAGGGGCTCAAAACCTAGCTGATCTCTCTGCACAATCGAGCAACGGTGGAGAGCAATTCTCTCAGAATTCCAACTTGCTATTAACAGTTCACCGATTAAATGGCCAAAATTATTTGGAGTGGGCTCAATTGGTGAAACTAGCAATTGATGGTAGAGGGAAGCTAGGCCACTTGACGGGCGAGGTGAAGGAACCAGAAAAAGCAATTCGTCTTGGAAGATATGGAGATCCGAGAACTCCTTAGTGATTGCTTGGTTGCTGAATTCTATGGAGCCAACAATTGGAAAACCATATCTTTTTCTTCCAACTACCAAAGATGTATGGGATGCTGTGAGAGAAATATATTATGATCTGGAAAATTCTTCCCAGATTTTTGAATTGAAGACAAAACTATGGCAATCAAAGGGGGGATTGTGAGGTCACTATTTACTACAATGAAATGGTGACCTTGTGGCAGGAATTAGATCAATGCTATGATGATACATGGCAAAGTCCAGCTGATCTGAAGAAGACACATGAAGAGAGAAGAGAACGATAGAGTATATATGTTTTTAGCAGGCCTTAATCGAAACTTGGATGAGGTGAGAGGCAGAATCCTTGGCCGAAAGCCTTTGCCATCCATCCGTGAGGTTTTCTCTGAAGTTAGAAGAGAGGAATCTCGGAGGCGAATTATGCTTCGTGATTCAGAAACAAGTGCTATTTCTATATTAGAAAATTCTGCAGTTGTATCTCGGGGGCCTAATTTCGAGGAAGACGGGAGGAAGAAACCATGGTGGAACAGAAACCATGGCACACCAAAGAAACCTGCTGGAAAATTCATGGGAAACCGCAAAATTGGAAGAAAGAAGGTTGGAAGAGAAGGAGCAATAGTGATGGTCGTGCATTCCAAGCAACAAACGAGAAAGAGCAAATCAAGTCAAATTCAATTCCATTCTCAAAGGAACAATTAGAGCACCTATACAAACTTTTTCAATCTCCACAACCTTCCTCAATTCCTTCTTGTTCTTTAGCCCAAAAAGGTAATTTTTTTCCTACCGCCTTCCTCATAAAAAATCCACACCAAATTACTCCATGGATTCTCGATTCGGGAGCAACCGATCATATGACAGGTTGTTCAAAATTCTTTTGCACCTATAGTCCGTGTGCTGGAAATAAAAAAATCACAATTGCAGATGGTTCTCTTTCAGCCATTGCCGGAACAGGGATCTATCAAGCTCTCACCAGCTCTCACACTTCACAATGTTCTTCATGTCCCAAATTTATCTTGTAACTTGCTGTCCATCAGTAAAATAACCTTTGATCAAAAGTGTCGAGCTAATTTTTTTCTCATCTCATTGTGAGTTTCAGGACTTGACCTCGGGAGGACGATTGGCAATGCTAAAGAGAGCGGAGGACTCTATTTCTTTGAGGATGGAACAAGCTCAAGTAGACATGTTCAGGGTAGTTGTTTCAAATCTGTTTCTGTTATTAAGGATGATGATATTATGTTATGGCATTATAGGTTAGGTCATCCGAATTTTCAATATTTAAAGTTTTTGTTCCCAAAGTTGTTTTTAAATAAAAGTCCATCTTCATTTAAGTGTGAATTCTGTGAATTAGCCAAACATCATCGTACCAACTTTCCCTCACAAAACTACAAGTTGTCAAAACCATTCTCCTTAGTTCATAGTGATGTTTGGGGCCCATCTAGAATTCCTACACAATCAGGAAAGAAGTGGTTCGTTACATTTATTGATGATCATACAAGGGTGAGTTGGGTATACTTGTTAAAAGAGAAATCTGAAGTTGAAACTGTTTTCAAAAATTTTTACACCATGATACAAACACAATTCCAAGCGCAAATCCAAATTTTTAGGAGTGACAATGGGAAAGAATATTTTAATAAAATTTTGGGACAATTTTTCTTGGAAAAGGGGATTGTGCATCAAAGTTCCTGCCCTGACACCCCTCAACAAAATGAGGTGGCAGAAAGGAAGAATAAACACCTTCTAGAAGTAACTAGGGCTCTACTTTTCACAACCAAAGTTCCCACGTATCTTTGGGGTGAAGCTCTTCTTACATCTACATATCTTATCAATAGGATGCCATCTAGAGTGTTAAGATTTCAAACACCTTTGAGAGTCCTTCAAAAGACCTACCCAATCTCTAGACTTGCTTCAGCCTTACCCTTAAAACTATTCGGATGCACTTGCTTTGTTCACATACATGATAGAAATCGTGGAAAACTTGATCCTAAAGCAAAACGATGTGTATTTGTTGGTTATGCTCCTAATCAAAAATGGTATAAATGCTTTGACCCAATTTCTAGAAAAATATTTATTTCCATGGATGTCACTTTTTTTGAATCAACACATTTTTTCGGAGCTCATCTTCAGGGGGGGAAAGAAAGTGCAGATTCGCACAATACTGAACATCCTCATTCTAAAAATCCAGTTCCTACAACCCTTGTACCAGATTTTGAACCATATGCTTTAAATAATGAAAATTTGGATCCACCTATATTGGCATCTCATCCTACTTGTGAGCATAACAGGTGTGAAACTAGTACCAAGAATACAGAGTTTCCATCATATTCTCAAGTCTACACAAGAAGAGACAAAACTCAAGAAATAGAGTATCCTGCTCCTTTAAAGAGCCATGAGTCCGAACCAAGGCCTGACCATAACTCCATACAATCTTCAGGTAATGCTCCAACTCAATATGTCCAGCTTGATCTTAGTCAAAAAAATGAGTCTATCAATGAACTTGACATACCTATTGCTATTCGAAAAGGAGTTAGGTCTTGTACCAAACATCCTATGGCTCATTATGTGTCTTACAAAAATCTCTCATCCAATTTCCGTGCCTTTACCTCAACATTGTCTCGTGTGGAGATTCCAAAAACTATACAGGATGCTCTACAGGTTCCCGAGTGGAGGGAAGCGATTCTTGAGGAGATGAAAGCTCTAAAAAAAAAATGGAACATGGGATATGGTGGATCTACCCAAGGGAAAGACTACAGTTGGATGCAAATGGGTATTTACAACCAAGCATAGATCCGACAGATCTCTCGAAAGGTATAAAGCTCGGTTGGTTGCCAAAGGATTCACCCAAACCTATGGGATCGACTACTTTGAGACCTTTGCTCCGGTTGCAAAACTAAACACTATAAGAGTGCTCCTATCATTTGCAGCTAACCTTGACTGGCCTTTGCAACAACTAGATGTGAAGAATGCATTTTTGAATGGAGATTTAGAGGAAGAAGTATACATGGACTTCCCCCCCCGGCTTTGAAGGAAGATTTGGATCAAAGGTATGTAAATTAAAGAAGTCACTATATGGACTAAAACAGTCACCGAAGGCCTAGTTTTAGAAGTTCACTCAATCTGTGAAGAAACAAGGGTATGTTCAAGGACAAACTGATCGTACAATGTTTATAAAGCATTCTTGTTATCGTAAGGTTGCAATTCTTATAGTGTACGTGGACGACATCATTCTCACTGGGAATAATATTGTTGAGATGAACAGGTTGAAAGAATGCCTTGCTTCTGAGTTTGAGATCAAGGATTTAGGAACTCTAAGGTATTTCCTTGGAATGGAGGTAGCTCAATCGAAAAAGGGAATTGTGGTCTCGCAGAGGAAATATATCCTAGATCTTCTAAAAGAAACATGAATGAGCTGTTGTAGACCAGCAGAAACTCCGATATATCCCAATCAGAAACTTGGAGATGACAAAAATGGGGCTCCTATTGATACATTGAGATACCAAAAGTTAGTAGGGAAACTTATTTATTTGTCGCATACTCGGCTAGATATTGCCTTCGCTGTGAGTATGGTAAGCCAATTTATGCACTCTCCATATGAAAAACATCTTGAGGTTGTGTATAGAATCCTAAGATACCTAAAGAGCGCACCTGGAAAAGGTCTGCTATTCAAAGAATCTATTCAACATGGAATTGAAGCATACACGGATGCAGACTGGGCAGGGTCCATTACAGACAGAAGGTCAACATCAGGATATTGTACATACGTATGGGGGAACTTGGTTACTTGGCGAAGTAAAAAGCAAAATGTGGTGGCACGAAGTAGTGCAGAAGCTGAATATCGAGCAATGGCCCATGGGATTTGCGAAATGTTGTGGCTAAAACGAGTACTAGAAGAACTTCAAGTATCGGTGGAAACGCCTATGAAGTTGTCTTTGTGACAATAAGGCTGCAATCAATATTGCTCATAATCCAGTGCAACATGATAGAACTAAACATGTTGAGATTGACAGACACTTTATCAAGGAGAATATTGATGCAGGAGCTATTTGTATGCCATTTGTGCCAACAACACAACAAATAGCCGACATTCTTACAAAGGGATTGTTTAGACCTACCTTCGAGTCCCTTGTCAGCAAGTTGGGCATGATAGATATTTATGCATCAACTTGAGGGGGGGTGTCAAAGAATTCGAAGAAAATCTCAGAGATTTTGAAGATAATTTCGGGATATGAAATTATTTTGTTTCCATTTATAAATTAGGAAATAAATTGTTAGAATCAGGAAATAGGAAATCTGTTTTTTATTTCTTTCTATTTTTAGCAATCCTAGACTCTATTTATATGTTATATTCTTTGTAATTTGGTAAGCAATAAAGAATAGAAGAAAACTTTTCTTCTTTTTTCAAATCATCACATATCAATCCTTATTTAAA
Organism: Angophora floribunda; assembly: GCA_014182895.1. Lineage (NCBI taxonomy): Eukaryota > Viridiplantae > Streptophyta > Magnoliopsida > Myrtales > Myrtaceae > Angophora > Angophora floribunda. The sequence goes on from CM024715.1 coordinate 12,901,887, forward strand.
GGACACTGGATGTTGTAAGTATTGTTGGTGCTACTTCAATCCCTTTTACGATCATTGAGATTGAATCCTCACTCAAGCTACATTCTATAACAATGGCACAAGATGAAGATTCAATTGATAATACCTTCCAATCAAAAATAAACATACAGTCTCATCAATCCAAAAATGGTGGAAGAAGCTCATGGAAAATTAAAATGGAGGAGAAACTACTCAAAAGGAAACATATCCACCTTGTGGTATTTGCAAGAAAAAAAAAATCCTTTGGAGAAGGATTATTGATTTAGAAATGAGCCATATTGCTGTTTTCATAAAAGATATGGTCACAGAAAAATATTTTTTCTTGAAAACAAATTATCGAGCCAATTATGTTGAGAATAAGGAAAATAAAAGGAAGAATAAAATACAAATAATTCATTTTATGCAGGCCAAGTGGAAAAGGTGAGAAAAATAATCCATGGTATATTAATAAAGGGTGTAGCAATCACATGATGGGAAATGAATTTATATCTACGCTGTTGATAAGTTAGTGAAAGCACAAGTGAGGTTGGGCAATGGTGCATTGATAAATGTGGAAGGAAAATGGACTACAACCATTGAAGCTAAGAAAGGCCCAAAATATTTTCATGAGGTAGATCCAGTCCCTAAGTCTGCACAAATTCCAACAACACCTCATATTTCAAATGTGTACTATTCGCTCCTCTTGAGTATGTCCATGCTTGATGGCAGGATTTTCCAGTTTTCTAAGTCGTTCGAGTTCAATTGCCACTTCTTCCATTGTTGGTCGCATCTTCCCATTTAACTTCAGGCGTCTTCTCGCAAGGTTTGCAAAGGCAATGATCCCTTCTTTCTCACCTTACTTCAAAACTCAAGTGTCCACAGTATCAAACAAGCAATTCTCATTCGCCGAGAGGAGAAAATAGCCTACAAAGCTTCTCTCCTGTCCTCTCCATGAAATCTAATTGGCTCTTGCCCTATCAAGACCTCGACGAGAACCACACCGAGACTATACACATTTCTCTTATTTGTGAACTAACCTGATTGAAAATACTTTGGACCCAAGTACTTGGACTCTTGTAGTCACATGAGTTTGATCAATCAAAACCAACTAGGAAGTGCCAAAGTCAACCACTTTTGCGCCATAATTGTCATTCAAGAGAATATTAGTAGATTGATGTCGAGATTGATGTTGAATAATGTAAATAAGACAAGGCTCTTGCCACTTTAGTAGCAATTATCAAAGGAGTGTATGTTAGGATGCTAGATTGTCATGTAAATACTGGAAAAAGTCTCATTCAATATAAATTTGCACATCAAAAGCAATGTCTCTATTTCCAAGTAACACCCTAGTAGCTTAACGATGTTCCTATGGAGAATGGCAATCTCATTGATGAACTGTTCACCTTTTCCCATATTGCTTGCCTCCTACTTCTTAATGGCAATAATGTTAGATTTTGTGGGATTATTGCTAATTGTTCTAAATGCTTAAGTTATTAGATGAAGTTTTTTTCATTATTTAAATATTCACCTTAGTAGCTTATCGATGTTCCTATGGTTGATCTGTGAGAGAATGACAATCTCGTTGATGAACTGTTCAACTTTTCCCATATTGCTTTCCTCCTATTTCTTAATGGCAACAATGTTAGATTTTGTGGGACATTGCTAACTGTTCTAAATGCTTAAGTTATTATATGAATTTTTTTCTTTATTTAAATATTCTAACACTCTCATGCTTAATCTGATCTTTTTGCCTAATACTAAACATGAAAATTTAATTAATGAGACAAATGGGGGCTGGAAAGATTTGAATTTAGGACTTTCTGCTTTGATACCATGAGAGATTTTGTGAGACCACTGCTAATTGTTCTGTAAGCTTAAACTATTAGACGAAAGCATGATTTCATATTTAATTATTTAAACAGTTTAAACTTGAAGGGAAAAAAGCAACCAACGATCAAAGAAGTGGCAACCGAGTTAGAGGCACAAGGAAGCTACAACATCCTTCTACCTATTCAACAAAATAAGAAAGTAGTAAGGCAATTAGACATTGTGACAACATCCGCTTAACTATTACCACGTCGGAAGTTGGTTCTGAAATAGTTCGATTTTGCATTGCAGCCCCGCCTATGTCCAGTGAAACATGGTAAAGTTCTTATTATGCGGCCGTTCCTATCTTAGTTCCGTTTGATGCATCTTTGGGGACATGAATGAGAAATTCAGTGATTGTGGTTGCCCCATTGGATTGTCTCAATGACTGCGATAAATGTCACAATATATGCTGAGTTGCTTTTCTAGATGTACAAGAATTAAATTTTTTTTCTTTTTTCCATCAAGAAAGAGTGAGACCTACGAAATTATAATTATCTGTCCTTTGACATTTACACACAAGAAAATCCTGATGTTCTTCTTAGATAAACAACATATCAAAATATATATATAATTTACAAAGATTCACTACATATGACCGGTTGCGAGTTCGATAGTGTGGACACATCACATTTCAAATGTCTCCTACTCGCTCCTCTCTTGACTATGTACATGCTTGATGGCAGGATTTTCCAGCATTCTAATTCATTCCAGCTCAGTTGCCACTTCTTTCATTGTAGGTCGCATCTTCCCATGTAAATTCAAGCACCTTCTCACAAGGTTAGCAAAGGCGACGATCCCATCTTTCTCACCATGCTTCAGAACTCGAGTGTCCAAAATGTCTAACAGCCCGTTCTCGTTCATGGAGAGTAGCAAATAGCTTGCGAGGTTTTCCTTGTCATCTCCAAGAAATGCCATTGGCTCTTGCCTTGTCAAGACTTCGTCGAGGACCGCATCGAATTTGTACACACTACTCTTATTTGTGAATTGACCTGATTGAAAATATGTGGGATCCGAATACCTAAATCTCCCTTGGACTCTTGTAGTCACATGAGTTTTATCAACCAAAACCCACTTGGAAGTGCCAAAGTGAGCTACTTTTGCTTAGTAATTGTTGTCCAAGAGAATATTGGTAGACTTGATGTCCCAATGATGGATCGGGATTGATGCCGAAGAATGTAGATAGGACAAAGCTCTTGCCACTTCAGTAGCAATTTGAAGGCGCATGTCCCACAATACTAATTGTCACGTGAGTACTGGACAAGAGTTCCACTCAATATGAATTCATCCCACCAAAAGGAGTGACTCTGTTTCCATGCAGTACCTGAGTAGCTTAATGACATTCCTATGGTTGATCTGCAAGAGAGTGGCAATCTCATTGATGAACTATTCAACTTTTCCCATGTTGACTGCCTCCAACTTCTTAATGGCGATGATTCGTCAATCCGCAAGCATCCCCTTGTAGACGGTTCATTCCTGCCTTGCCTGAGTTTTCGGTTCTTGTTGAAATTGTCAGTGGCCTTCTCCAAATCCCTTGAACTGAACAATTTGCCCGTCAATATTGTTCTTAGACGAACACAATTTTTGCTGCAACAAGAGACCCCCATTCTGTTTGAAGTACCTCTCTTAGAGCTTGATTTCTTCCCTTTTCTTCATGAACTTGTGTGACAGCCATAACAAATGAACCAGGGTAGTGCATCTAGGCCTGCTCCAATACCTGGTTTATCACAAGGGTATGAGCATAAACAAAAATAAGTATCAAGCATTTGCCTCTAATTTGAAGAGCTGAAAATGCTAATCCGATACTGGAGAGATTTACCCTAGATGCCTTCTGAATATCCCTCCATTTCATAAAAAGGAACGCTAATGTGGTTGGTGCAAAAATTAGTCTCCTCATGAAAAACTTCGCATAAAATAGAAAAGCCATCTGACCAGTCGAGCAACAACCAGAAAATAAACCACAGGTATAAGTTGATCGAAGTTATGCTGTTCGTGCGTGGGATATCAAGGCTAAAAGGGAAAACCCGGGTATTAGTTTTGACATATTGTATGTGTTGACGAGATCAAGTAAAAAGTATGAACTAATTAGGCTACAACTGGGGCGAAAGTGCCCAAATCAAACAGCAAAACTGGATTCTGAAGTGCTCTACAGGAACACCTAACGTACGATCTGTAGTAAATTTATCATGCTATATGCATTTTCTAAATTGTGGATTTTATAGGATGCGATATTCAGGAATATCTAGGTGCACAAAAGATTAATTGTCCTTGTTCATAACTCATGACACGATGTAGAAATTTGCTTACCCACAAGGATAAACTTAATTGTCTTACTTTCTTCTACACATATATGATAACCTGGTCGGCTCACACACTTTTTGCTGGGGCATCAATTGGTCAGATCTTGGCATTCATCAACATCTGAACGGAAGATGAAATCAAAATTAGTAGAGTTTTGTCCCTTTGTTGGGTGTTTAGGATTGCATGAAAAGCCACTTCAGCCTCCAAAGAGCTACTTCTTATTTGTACAGTGTTTCGATACTAGCTTTTCAAAGATTGGTGTGATAAATTGGTGTGATAAAATGTAACTGGCTTTACCTTTGCATCCATGTTGAATATAGGGGTTACCGGTAAAGCCCTTATTGCAAGAACACTGCAGAAATGACATCTCCATCTGATATGCTAAATTGAAGCTGACTGTGTTGCAGTTATAGGAATTGCTGGAGATGAAGCTTTGTTTGTAATTCTCTCTCCCAGGTCCTGAGGATATATCTATCCCCCATTCTAGCACTGCTGCATAATACCCACTCGCCCTCAACTCACTGAAGTCCATAGCTGAAGGTATGAAGTGCGACATATCTCCAAAAAAGGCATAATTGCACCATTGTCTCCTGATGTTTTTTTCTCGGCCCAGAAAGTGATGGTGAAGTCTTGAAGATTCAAGGGAATTGTGGTTTGGCAGTATCCATCCCTGCCCGAATAAGTCTTCCTAACAACGTTGTGATCTGCTTCACAACTGGACTGGCATCCTTTGATAACAGACTTCGTGTCCCTTATCAGAGCAGATATGTTTCAACCAACAGCAGCAAAGATGTTCCTCGACTGGGAAAGGATGAACTGGCTTCCTTTCAAGCTCACAGGCGTGAAGCTTCCATTGTCCCCGCAGCTCATATTGGGCGAGTAGATTATAGGAAGAATGACTTTGATCATGCCGTTTGTTTTGCCAAAGAAATCAGGCAGTGAAATGTTGAGCACCCTCAAGTTGGGCTTTTTCAGTATTTGCACGGAGCCATTGCTGCTTTCCTGGCAGACAATCTCGTACCACTTTTCCAATCCCGAAAGGGAAGGGAATGGCGACGCCACCACATGTTTGGGTGCAATTACCCTTCACCAGAGAAGCAGCTAGTGACTCTTGTTTATGAAGCCAAAGTGATCCTAGAAGCAGAAGAATATGAAACATTCTTATGTCCTAGGATACTTCCTATAGCCTTCCTATAGAAAAATTGTCAAAGCTTCAGACTCGTCCTGGATTAAAAAAATTCTCCACTGAAGTGGTCTGTTTCAATCAAGTTTGCTCTGATGGAGATAACGACATATTCTCACATGAGGATATAAGAAAGAGATTAAAAAAAACAAAAAAGAATATATTAGGGAAGAAATCCTAATATCACACTTTCCTACTTGAATTAGATTTTATCTTGAAGGATTATCAACATGACATATAATACAAAGACGCGTTTTTGGTCTTTGGGGAAGTCTCTGTCTTTTTTTTTTTTTTTTTTTTTTTTTGCCCTACTTTACTCCAACTCTAATTGCTCAAATTTTTACCTTACCTTCTTACAAAACCTGAGAGTCTAAACCCATTCCTAAACTAAATCGTCCCACCCTGACTCCCTGAGAAAGTAGGGATTCAAACTCCCACCTCTCCTTTCTCATGTAAGAAGAGTAGTCACAAGAGAAAACTCTAATGGTTAAGAAGTCTTTGCTTGTTGGTCAAGAAATGCGTGTTTTATTTTGTTTCAAAACACAACGATATATGAGCTGAAACATCACATCTAATACAGAAACGTGTTTCATTTTGTTGGTCAAGAGACGAATACTCGAGCCAGCCCATATATCGTTGGTCAAGAAATGAATACTCGAGCCAGCCCAACAAGCAGAGACTTCCCCAAAGACCAAAAACGCTTCCCTCTATTATATGTCGTGAATAATCCTTCAAGACAAAATCTAATTCAAGTAGGAAAGTGTGATATTAGAATTTCTTCCCATAGATATTTTTGTTTTTTGGATTAATCTCTTTCTTATATCCTCAGATGAGACTGAAACACACTATGTCGTTATCTCCATCAGAGCAAACTTGATTGAAACAAACCACTTAAGAGGAGAATTTTTTTACTCCAGGATGGATCTGAAGCTTCGACAATTTTGCTGTAGGAAGCATCATTGGATATAAGAACGTTTCAGATTCTTCTGCTCCTAGGATCACTTCTGTTTCATAAACAAGCATCACTAGCTGCTCCGCTGGTGAAGGGTAATTGCACCCAAACACGTGGTGGCGTCGCCATTCCCATTCGCTTTGGGATTGGAACTAGGTGTTTCCTTGATGAGTGGTATGAGATCATCTGCCAGGAAAGCAGCAATGGCACCATCCCAATACTGAAAAGCCCAACTTGAGGGTGCTCAACATTTCACTACCCAATTACTATGGCGGAACAAATGGCATGATCAATGTTGTTCTTCCTATAATCTACTCGCCGAATATGAGCTGTAGGGGCAATGGAAGCTTCATGCCTATGAGCTTGAAAGGAAGCCAATTTGTCTTTTCCCAAGTCGGGGAACATCTTCGCCGCCACTATTTGCAATATGTCTGCTCTGATAAGGGACACGGACTCTTTTATCAAAGGATGACAGTCCAGTTGTGAAGCAGATGAAAACGTTGTTAGGAAGACTTGTTTAGGCAGGTATTTATGCTACCAAACCACAATTTCCCAGAATCTTCAAGATTTAACCTTGACTTTCCAGGTTGACAAAAAACCGGTGGGAGACAATGAATGCAATTATGCCTTCTCGGGAGATAAGCCACAGTTCGTACCTTTGACTATGGATTTCAATGATTTAAGGGTGAAAGTGGGCGTATTGCAGCAATGCTAGAATGGGGGATAGATAAATCCTCAGGACCTGGGTTAGAAATTTACAAACAAAGCTTCATCTCCAGCAATTCCTATAACTGCAGTATAGTCAGCTTCAATTTAGCATATCAGATGGAGATGCCATTTTTGCAGTGTTCTTGCAATAAGCCCTTCACCGGTAACCCCTATATTCAACATGGATGCAAAGGTAAAGCCAGTTACATTTTATCACACCAATCTTTGAAAACGTAACGCTGTACTAATAAGAAGTAGCTCACTGGAGGCTGAAGTGGGTTTTCATGCAAACCTAAACACCCAATAAATAGACAAAGCTCTACTAATTTTGATTGTCGTCTTTTGTTCAAATGTTGATGAATGCCAAGATCTGACCAATCGGTGCCCTTGACTGGTTTTGATGAGATCTTTAATACTGTCCTAGACATGATTTATTCGAAAAAAAAATTGGAACAATGGATAAGATTGGATAAGTCTTACAGCATGAACCCTCGATTCAAACAATTTTTAGATAGCTGCAAAAAATCTGACTCACGTGAACTGACCGGGTTAATATGTCTGTGTAGGATGTGTAGGAGAAAGCTAGATAACTAAGTTTGTCCTCGTGGGTAAGCAAAATTCTATATCATGTCATGAGTTATGAACAAGGACTATGATCATTTGTGCACCCAGATCTTCCCGAATATCACATCCTATAAATGCAAGATTTTAGTCTATAAGAGAAAATCCACAATTTAGAAAAAGCATATAGCATGATGCATTTACATTGGATTGGATGTTAGGTGTTCCTATAGAGCTCTTCGGAATCCAATTTTGCTGTTTGATTTTGGCACATATTTTTTAGTATTATTGTAGCCTAATTAGTTGATTGTTTCAACTTGATCCAGTCATCGACACGTCCAATATGTCAAACCTAATACCAGGTTTTTTCCTTTTTAACGCTTGATGCCCTTGGGGGCGTGAACAGCATACTTTCGATCCATCAATACCACAGCTTTATTTTCTAGCTGCTGCTCGACTGATTAGAAGGCGTTCTGTTATATGCTAAGCTTTTCATAAGGGGACTAATTTTGTACCGATCATATTAGCGTTATATTTGATCAAATGGAAGGATATTTAAAAGGCGTCTAAGGTAAATCTCTCCAGTATCAGATTAGCATTTTCTGCTCTTCAAATCAGAGGCAAATGCTTGATACTTGCTTTTGGTTATGCTCATATCACTGTGATAAACTAGGCATTGGAGCAGGCCTAGTGGCACTACCCTTGGTTCATTTGTGATGGTTGTCGCACAAGTTCATGAAGAAAAGCAAAGAAATCAAGCTCAAAGAGAGGTACTTCGAACAGAATGGGGGTCTCTTGTTGCAGCAAAAATTGTGTTCGTCCAAGAACAACGTTGACTGGGGCAAATTGTTCAGTTCAAGGGATTTGGAGAAGGCCACTGCCAATTTCAACAAGAAAGAATACTCAGGCAAGGCGGGCAAGGAACGGTCTAAAGGGGATGCTCACAAATGGAAGAATCATAGCCATTAAGAAGTTAGGGGCTATCCATATGGGAAAAGTTGAACAGTTCATCAACGAGATTACCATTCTCTCGCAAATCAACCATAGGAACATCGTTAAGCTATTGAGGTGTTGCTTGGCAATAGAGTCGTCGCTTTTGGCGTACGAATTCATATCGAATGGGACTCTTTTCCAGTATTTACATGACAATCAAGTATCATGGGACACGCGACTTTGAATTGCAACTAAAGTGGTAGGAGCCTTGTCATATCTACATTCTTTGACATCACTCCCAATCTATCATGACATCAAGTCTACTAATATTCTCTTGGATGACAAATACCGTGCAAAAGTGGCTGACTTTGGCACTTCTAAGTCGGTTTGGCCGATCAAACTCATGTGACCACAAAAGTCCAAGGGACATTTGGATACTTGGATCCCAAGTATTTTCAATCAGGTCAATTCATAGATAAGAGCGATGTGTATGGCTTTAGTGTGGTCCTCATTGAACTCTTGACAGTTAAAGAGCCAATCTCAATTTGTGGAGATGATAAGGAGATAAACCTCTCATGCTATTTTCTCCACTCAATGAACAAGAACTGCATGTTCAACATGGTGGACCCTCAAGTTTTAAAGCAAGGTGAAAAGAAGAGATCATCGCCTTTGCGAACCTTGCGAGAAGTTACCTAAACTTACATGGGAAAATGTGACCTACGATGAAAGAAGTGGCAATTGAACTGGAGCAAATTAGAATGCTGGAAAATCCTGCCATCAAACACGGACATACTCGAGAAGAGTGAGTAGTACAAATGTGAAATCTGAACTGTCCACACTAACAAACTTGCAATCGAGCGTTTTGTGGGGGGGGCGCCGAGAGGAGAGAGAGGAGAGGAAAAGTCAAAAGAAGAAGAAGAAGGATGGGATGGGGGAGTAGGCGGGCGCTGCTGGGGGGAAAATGTACGGAAAAGAAAGAAGAGAAAGAAAAGGGAAGAGAGAGAAGGGAGGGGATGCACGTGGGGAAGGAGGGAGAGAAGGCGAGGACGTGCGGCAATCGAAAATGGGGAGAAAGGGACGCACGTGGGAAAAAGGAGAGGAAAGAAGAACGGCAAAGTTTTGGATTTGAATTTTCAATCCGTGGATTATTTTTTTGACTTTCTTAAGCGAGTAAAAATTTAGAAATTAATGAAATAAAAATTCAATAATTTCTTCTTGACGTCTGGGAAAGCTCAGTAATCAAGTTTTGATCATATTCACATATAATTTAAAAGAGACGGAAAATTTAAGACGTCATAAAAAGATTGAATATCTTAAAGAAGATACATATGCATTAATACCAAGCTAAAGAAACACCCATAAATCGTCATAGATGATGTGATGTTTCATTTTGGAACTTGTTAAGCTTATACTTGTATTTACATATTAAGAAGAGGATTTTGTTGGTTTTTGCCCATTAAGGAGTAACATCTTGAAAATCGATCCAATTTTAGGATTTTATAAGATGACAATATTAGTCAAATGCTTGGTCAGTATAAATATTACAAGCTATGTGTTCTCAAGATAACGGATTACAGAGAGACACCGATAGGAAACGATTTGCGCATGACTCGCAATTTCGATAAGGAACGATACCCTCTAAGTACTAGACTATTAAGGAAACAGAAATAAATTGATTCGGCAGAAGTATGAAATCGAATTGCAAGTGATTTCAGCACGATGTTGATACAAACTACAAATGACGTTAAACCAAATCCTTTTCATTTGGTACTTGGGATTATCAATTGAGCCCCTAGGATCACACGACAATCGAGGGACGTCCCTAACTTGAGAATGGGGTAAATGTGGATCAACGAATGGATGACTACGGGTCAAATGTGAGAAATAGTTCTAAAGGGGCGCCTGATAATCCAAATTGTACTACGGTCGCAATCAACTCAATTTAGCTTCGATTTTTAATCCGATTTTGGGAACCGACTTCTCAGTGATATCGGGACTAAATATTTGGACGCCGCCTCATTTATTTTAAGACTTTCTGTTGGATGCAGAAGTGTCGGAAAATGAAAAATTGAACCGGGTTTCGGGCTTGTGGGTGGGCCGGCCCAAGGCCAATGGCCCAATGGGCCTTGTGCCCATTCAACCCAGCCCAAGAGGGGCCCAAGCTGGCCCAAGTTCCCTCTTTCAAGCACATGGACTTCTCTCTTTTAGCATTTTCCTTTTTGCCCAAAGTGGGCTTAGTTTATGTTTATTTTTGGCTTTGCTTTGATTGGTCCTTCAACAAGTGGCTTGCCCACTTGCCTTAGCCTCTTATCCAAAGTCTCCAGCCCTCTCTTTCTCCTCCTTTCTCCCCCAAATTTGTGCACCAACCCAGCCTCTCTCTCTCTCTCTCTCTCTCCCTTTTTCTCTTCATTTTCTCTTCCATTTATGCTATTTCTTGTTGTCTTTACTATTTGCCAGCCGGAAAACAGCCTTGTCGCCATCACCGGAGCTGCCACCACCGCCCAAAGTATAGTCCCCAAAGTCAGGGAGCCAGCCGCACACCCCCGGTCGCCGCTAACCGCCCGCTTCGGCCTTTTCCACCTCTGCTGGTCAGTTCTGCGTGAACAGTAACTAGCACTGTTTTTAGCCCGTTTCGGCCACCGTTTGTTATCCGTTATCATCTCCGAGCTTACCCCTCATAGCCTCGTTCCCCTCTACGCGTCGGTGTTACCAAATTTCCGATCCAAGTAAGTTAACTCCCTAATCCTTGTTTATGGGTTAGTTTTGCTTAAGGGTAATTAGTGTATTTGTATGTTTGTGTTTAATTAGAGTTAATTAGTGGATTAGGCTAGTTAATTAGGCTAATTGAGATTAGTAACTTGACCAAAGTTAGTGTTAGATTAACTAGAGTTAATTAATTAAAGTAACTATAGTTAGTTTTAAATGTAATCAAGGTTAAATGTTAACCATGGTTAGGTTAGATTAACTAGGGTTAAGTTAATTGATTAACCATGGTTATATTTAACTTTTTTTATTGTTTAATTAATTAAATTCGGAAGAAGTACTGTTCATTTTCATTGTTCATGCAGAAGCTAAAAATTGTTGGAAATTGATGTATTCTTGGTTGCATTGTTTCCTTGACGTGTCGATTGTTATGTATAACCGTGTAATATGAGGAAATGCATGATCAAAGACCGATTAAAATTAAAATAGTTTGGTTTATTGAATCTCTTCGTGATTAATTGGATTGTACCATGTATGTGAAGGACATTGACTACCACATTTCATTATACGTGCGCAAATGTAATCACATGTCGCATGAGCACATATTATGTGGCATTACGACAAAGCAATAATAAAGACAAGAATGAACTGCTTGATGATGTGTTGCATGGTCAAATTAAAGTTGATAGTCCTGGTATAGCCGGATGACCGCCAATCTCCATTAGGATTGTGTTGTGACCATTGGATTGCTTGATAGTGGTCAGTTGTAAGGCTATGGCAGTGAGCGGACCCTATGCTCCTTCGATTATGCCGTCGGTAGGGGATAGCCCATGATGTCACCGTGCCTCAAGGAAGAGGATGATGCCTGGTCTACGACCAGTTGATCGCCAACCATAAGGTTGTGCTGTGGCCTTGAGGGTCAATAAATAAAATGAATTAGTTGACGATAGTACCTAGAACGTCGTATAGTTAGATCTCAAGCGAAATGGGGTTGCCACAAGCTCGAGAGTCGGGGCGTGACAAACAAACAACTTTTAGTCATAACAATTAATCATACAACATCTTTTTGAATTACATCCTAAAAGAGAAAAATCATAACAAAGGACTAGTAAGTTTAATGAAAATTAGGAATTGAGCACCGTGCCATTTGGGCCCTAGTAAAACGTGCAAAAAGAAAATCCTTTCACAATTCATGAGATTGTGATCCACAATTTGTATTTCAACTTTAGATTTCGATTAAGGAAGACTGACACTAATCGTCTCATTTCACGGATCCACAATAATGGGGGAGTGAAATGTTGAGAACTCCTAATCAGATCTTATTTAGTTTTAGCCGTTGGGGAAGCTGAGGGGCGAAATGGCTGCACCAATTGGCTAGCAGGGTCCGCTTCTTGAGTTCACGAGCTTGGCCACTGGACTACTTGCGCATCTTTGAGCTCGCGGCCATGGCTGCTCGAGTTTCGTCCACCTCAGCCATGGTCACCACATCTTCTTCCGAATGTGAGGCCAAAAATGAGGTGAGCTCGATCAACTTAAACAATAAAGGAAGATGTACAATCTTTCCACACGGGACTCATCAGAAGCTCGAGCAGCCCTATTTCTTTTATCTCTACTTCTTCAACCTCTGAACATACACCACCCCTTCAATCATCACAAGATCTACTCACAATGGCTTCGTCCATAAAAAAAGAATGGCCAGATAATATTCCAATTCTTGAGGCAAACGATTTCATTTCTATCAACCACCACCTTATCAATAATGTGATCCCACATTTTTAGGGATATATAGTTTTTGAAATAAAAACTTATCCGTTGGTTTTGACCCGTGTTTTTTCTCTTGAATACAATTTTTCACGTTTCTTACCCATTCATTGACAACTGGCAACTGCCCTGTTGGTAACCATAAAGACAAACGTTCATTTACGTAAGGACATGTCAAGGTTTAAGGCAAACCCTTTCATTCGGAAATACACTATCAGTATACGAGGGGATTGGGTTAATAGAGTGTGCCCATAATCACTATCGAATTGCCATTGAACTTCTATGGATGTTCAACGAACACTAACTCGAACAATGATTGGAGGTCAAATTTATTTTTGATCCTATTTTCCACATATGATTTTAATTTATGCTTGAATTTTTTCTTCAATGCATGTCTAGAATCGCTCATTTTTGTCTAACATCATCACCATTAGACATCATTGGCCTTTGTTTCGACGCGAATAAGCCCTGGCATTGCCGTGGCCGTTATCAAATAATGAGTTCCAGTTTAAGCACCACATGAAACAGAGCAAGGGCGCCCATCCCTATTATTGGTTTCCCTGTTTTTTTTTTTTAAACAGAGCATTGAAAAATCAAGCTTGATAAGTAGAGGCCTCTTTAATTTAAGCAGCCAAGCGTGACCCTAATAATGAGAAAGTCTTCTGTTTGACTAAAAACAAACTAAGTGCTTGATGGAAATGGGTTGCAACTACACCTCATCTCCCTTCCCGTGACCCCTCTCATGGAAACTTTGATCATGCACCTGCCCATTATCTGAAGTGAACATTTTGTGTGATTAGAATTGTAACAAGTTTTTTTCTCGTTGGATCCCACTTTCCTCGAGTGAATTAAGATAATCACACACGATACGTTTTCTCAATTTCCAATCCTTTAATTATGTTTCCTTGATTTTGCCCTCTCAAAATCTCCATTTCTTAGTGTCTCCAAAACTTGCAACTTGCAATTTCAGCCATATTAATTCTAAACCCATGAACAAAAAGTGAAACTTGAAGAAGGCATAAAAAGGAATGTCCGCATACAGAAAGATGAATCATCAGGCACTCGACCGTTCAGTCTGTCAATATATTTTGCTTTTGAAAACATTAGGGAGAAGAGCCATAACATAAGCCACAAACAAGGAAGTCTTTATGAAATAAATGAGCCTCACGTTTATGAGATGCTCCAACTAGCTTCATTGACCAAGGCAAATCAATGTAGAATGATAACTTAATTATAAAACTGTTCATACCTGGTACATGGTAATACATGGATGAAATGTGCGTTGCCCAACCCAAATATGTAAACCAAAAACCTGGAGAAACTATTGCTTGGATCCTAGGTCATGGACCCGAAATGCAATCATAGTTGTCGATCAAGTGTGACTCACAGATGGGGCTTGCATGGTTAGCACTATGATGGATCGGATCCATGTAGACCCGAATCTGAGCAAAAATTCACCCAAAACCTGTGGAAACCAGGTTAACTTATCTCCTTAAATGTGGAAACCGATTTGCACGGAAACAAACTTGGGAAGACCAGCATGGAGGGAACCAATGGATGACATGTTGATAATGGCCCCTCTGGTCTTCAAGACCGTTGTTGACAAAGAACTTATGTTAGAACAGGCCACAGACTTGGTCTCCATAAGTGATAGAATAGAGAGACCACTGCTCCTTAGCTATTAATTCCGCTGAAGATGACTTAGTCCACAAGCTTCTTAGTAGTGGCCCACTAGTAAACTTGGCTAGGTCAATGGTCTCGTGCTCACCTATCATCCACAAGATCACTAGTTCTTGCTATGTCGTAATTGGAACCTTTGACAAACTTGTCATTATGGGCACTGCTACATTATGTGAAGAGAATTATAAATTGTTGACACGTCAGTGGAGCTATGTTGATAAACCCATCTTGAGGATCTCACACGGTACTAAGTAGTTGTAGGTCAAACCTAATAAATAATAGTGGATGAATAAAAAGTCGATTGGCTAATCAATCCTCTATGTTCTCGTAATCACCGTTCCAAACTCTCAAGCTAACACAAATTCTTTCAACACCTAATAGTTGAAGAGTTTACGAATTGGAAATGGAGAAATATCTCAAGGAAGGACAAGTACAATTATTATTTAACGAAAACATACGAATGGAGCAGCAAACCAATGGTTTGCCCGGGCTTTTTATTGACGATTCCTATTTCCATATGAAATTTCAGTTCCTTTTCTTTGTCGTTTCTGGTTCGGTGTTTGGCGAATTGAAGGCAAATGGATGCAAGAGAGGCCCAAAGAGAGATGCAATATCAAGGTACACACATATTCTTTCTCTGCAAAGAAGCGACCCAATTCGAGCTCATCAGCATCTCTACAGCTTGTAAAATGATCTGCTTAGTTCATATCCTTAACGATCAGCCTTTGCTCCTAATTTTTCTCTCTTCTCAATATTTTGCATATCAAAGGCCTGGGTTCCGGCGTCAGAGTGCAGCTTTTGGTTCTTTTCTCGTGGTTCTTGTGCAACATCATCGAGAATTGAAGATAAATTAAGCTGAAAGAGAAGAACCTTCAACAACAGTGGCCTTTTGCTGCAACTACAGCTATCTTCGCTCGAAGGCAATTTTGAGAAAAGTGAGTTATCTAATTCTATGGATTTAGGGAAAGCAACTGACCAGTTCAACCGAAACGGAATTCTTGGTGGGCAAGGAACGGTTTACAAGGGGATGTTAATCTATGGAAAAATAGTTGTGACAAGAATACTAAAGAGAAAGATGATGGAAAAGTCCAAATGCCAGTGAAGTCATCCTTCTATCATAAATAAAACCCCCGGAATGTGGTCAAGCTATTAGGATGTTGTTTGGAAACGCAACTCCCGCTCCTAGAATATGAACTCATGCCCAATGAGACTCTTTACCAGTATCTCTATGACCCAAGCGACAACTATCCTGTATCCTTGATGTGTGTGTACAGGTTGCAACCGAAGTTGCAGGAGCCCTATCTTAATTGCACTCAGTGGCCTCTGAACCTTTTTGTCATTGAAACTAAAGTCCACACATATATTCTTGAATGAATAACATCGTGCAAAGGTAATGGATTTTTGGGACCTTTCTAAGTCTATCTCCCTAGATCAAACTCGTGTGAGCACATTGGTGCTAGGAATCCTTTGATTATTTAGATTCAGAGTCTTCCAATCAAATCAGTTCACTGACAATAGCCATACCTACAGGTATGGAGTAATCCTTGTTGTTTTTTTAACCGACAGAAGACGATCTCTTCTCTATGGGTACAAGAAGAAGGAAGAAGTCTGGCAGCCTACATTCTAATCTCTATTGAAGAGAATTGTTTGTTCGACATCGTCAATGATCAAGTTCTAAAGCAAGGTGCGAAGGAAGAGACTATGCCTGTTGTTAAACTTGCAAAAAGAGTTTAAACTTGAAGCGAAGGAAGCGACCAGCAATGAAAGAACTAGCAATCGAGTTAGAGAAATAGGGAAGCTGCAACATTATTCTTCCTATTCAACAAAATAAAGTAGTGAGGCGATTAGATATAGCGACAACGTCCGCTGAACTGTTGCCATGTCAGATGTTGATTCTGAAATAGGTATTGTACAGATGGCTTCTCTTATTATGTGGTCATTTCTATCTTATATCCAATTGATGCATCTTTTGGAACATGAATGAGTAATACTGGGATTGTCGTTGCCATATTGAATTGTCTCAATGACGACAAATTTCACAATATATGCTGAATTTCTTTTTAGATATATGAGAACTAAGGTTTTTCTTTTTTCCATCAAGAAAGAGTACGAAAAACAATTTTACAATTTTCTGTCCTTCGACATTTACCAGCGACAAAAGCCGGATGTTCTTTTTGAAGTTATAACATATAATATATATATAGATATATATATATAGACAGAACTAATTTGCAATGATTCACTACATATGAGTGGTTGCAAGTTTGATAGTGTGGACACCTCAGATTTCAAATGTGTACTACTCACTTTTCTCCTGAGTATGTCCATCCTTGATGGCAGGATTTTCCAGCATTCTGATTCGCTCCAGTTCAACTGCTACTTCTTTCATTGTAGGTCGTATCTTTCCATGTAACTTCAAGCACCTTCTCGCAAGGTTAGCAAAGGCGACGATCCCTTCTTTCTCACCTTGCTTCAAAACTTGAGTGTCCACGATGTCAAATAGGCGGTTCTCATTCAATGATAGGAGAAAATAGCTTGCAAGGTTTCTCTCATTGTCCTCTCCAAGAAATGCGATTGGTTCTTGCCCTGTCAAGAGCTCGACAAGAACCACACCAAAGCTATACACATCGCTCTTATCTGTGAACTGACCTAATTGAAAATACTCAGGATCTAAGTAGCCAAATGTCCCTTGGACTCTTGTGGTCACATGAGTTTGATCGGCCAAAATGGACTTGGAAGTGCCAAAGTCAGCCACTATTGCGTGGTACTTGTCGTCCAATAGAATATTAGTAGATTTGATGTCTCGATGGTAGATTGGGATTGATGCTGAAGAATGTAGATAGGACAAGGCTCCTGCCACTTCGCTAGCAATTCGAAGGCGCATGTCCCACGATACTAGATTGTCATGTAAATATTGGAAAAGAGTCCCATTTGGTATGAATTCATACACCAAAAGTGGTGACTCTGTTTCCAAGCAACACCCCAGTAGCCTAACGATGTTCCTATGGTTGATTTGCGAGAGAATGACAATCTCGTTGATGAACTGTTCAACTTTTCCCGTGCTGATCACCTCCGACTTCTTAATGGCAACGATTCTTCCATCTGCAAGCATCCCCTTGTAGACGGTTCCTTGCCCGCCATGGCCAATTATTCTGTTCTCGTTGAAATTGTCAGTGGCCGTCTCCAAATCCTTCGAATTGAACAATTTGCTCTTGTCGACATTGTTTTCAGACGAACACAGTTGTTGCTGCAACAAGAGGCCGCCATTCTGTTTGAAGTACCTCTCTCTAAGCTTGATTTCTTTCAATTTCTTCATGAACTTGTTTGACAGCCATACCAAATGAAGCAAGGGTAGTGCCACTAGGCTTGCTCCAATACCTGGTTTATCACGGTGGTATGAGCATAACCAAAAGCAAGCATCGAGCATTTGCCTGATCTGAAGAGAAGAAAATGCTAATCTGATACTGGGGAGATTTATCTTAGACATCTTGTGTATATCCATCCATTTCATCAATAGAATGCTATTGTGATTGATGCAAAAGTAATCTCCTTATAAAAAAAACTTAGCATATCACAGAACAACCATTTAATCAGTCTAGTGGCAGCCAGAAAATAAATCACAGGTATTAGGTTTGACATAGGTGTTGCTGAGTCGATCAAGTTGAAAACTATGAACTAATTAGGCTACAATTTTACTAATATATATGTGCCCAAATCAAACGGCAAAATAAGATTCTAAGGAGCTCTATAGGATTATCTAACATCCGATCCACTGTAAATGCATAATGCATTTTCTAAATTGTGGAGTTATTATTTATAGACTAAATTTTGTATTTATAGGATGCCATGTTTGTGAATATTTGGGTGCACAATAGATCAAAAGTCCTTGTTCATAACTCATGATACAAAGTAGAAATTTGCTTACCAACGAAGATAAACTTAATTGTCAGGTTTTCTTCTACACAAACACGGTCACCGGTCACCGCACACTTTCTGTCAGGGCACCTAGTCAGATCTTGGCATTCATCAACATCTGAATAAAAGATGACAATCAAAATTAGTAGAGCTTTGTCTCAAGGATTGCATGAAAAGCCACTTCAGCCTCCAAAGAGCTACTTCTTCTTATTAGTACGGTGTTTCGACATTAAGTTTTCAATGATTGGTGTGAATAAAATGTAATTGGTTTTACCTTCGCATCCATGTTGAATATAGGGGTTACCAGTGAATCCCTTATTGCAAAAACATTGCAGAAATGGCATTTCCATCTGATATGCTAAATCGAAGCTGACCATGCTGCAATTATAGGAATTGCCGGGGATGAAGCTTTGTTGATAAATCTCTAACCCAAGTCCTGATGATTTATCTATCCCCCATTCTAGCACTGCTGCAAAACGAGCGCTTGCCCTCAACTCATCATAGTCTATAGTCGAAGGTATGAACTGCGACCTATCTCCCAAGAAGGCATAATTGCATCCACTGTTTCCTGTTGAGTTTTCGGCTTCCTGGAAAGTGATGGTGAATTCTTGAAGATTCGAGGTAATTGTGGTTTGGCAGCATCCATCGCTGCCTGAACAAGTCTTCCCAAAAGCCTCGTCATCTGCTTCACAACTGGCTTGGCATCCTGTGATAACAGACTTCGTGTCCTCTATCAAAGCTAATACTTTGCAACCAATGGCAGCGAAGACGTTCCATGACTGGGAGAAGATGAATTGGCTTCCTTTCAAGCTCACAGGGGTAAACTTTCCATCGCCCCTGCAGCTCGTATGTGGCGAGTAGATTATAGGAAGAGTGACGTTAATCAAGCCGTTTTTTCTGCCATGGTAATCGGGTAGCGAAATGTCAAGCACTATCAAGTTTGGCGTTTTCAGTATTGGGATGGCGCCATGGCTGCTTGGCTGGCAGATGATCTCGTACCACTCGTCGAGGAAACACCCGATTCCAATCCCAAATGGGAAGGGAATGGCGACGCCACCACATGTTTGGGCGCAATTACCCTTCGCCAGAGGAGCAGCTAGTGATGCTCGTTCATGAAGCAAAAGCGATCCTAGAAGCAGAAGAATCTGTAACATTTTTGTTCCTACTTCTCTTGCCAGGAGATCGTGGATCTGTTCGACGAGTGAACAGGAGGCGCGGTTACTTATTCCCCTTTATCTTCTGTTGTCGTCAACCCTAGCATATCTTTGAACGCTTCCCCTAGCAAAATTGCCAAAGCTTCAGATCCTTCCTGGAGGAAAAAAAATCCTCCACCGAAGCAGTTGTTTCGATCAAGTTTGCTCTGATGGAGATGGTGGCGTATTGTGTTTCAGTCCCAGCTGAGGATATAAGAACGAGATTAATTTAAAAAATGTCAAATTATTTCTCCATAATGAGGATGTAAATGAAATCGAATCTATTAGGAAAGAAATCCCAATATCAAACTTTCCTATTTCAATTAGAACTTGAAGGAATATTCGCATGATATGAAGACACAGAGACGAGTTTTTGGTCTTTGGGGAAGTCTCCGTTGGTCAAGAAAAGTGCAATTTGACAATCCAAGATTTGACCGTGTGAAAAAAAGTTGTTGGACTTCTTAGAAAGCATTCTATGGATGAGCCATTATACAATCCTTCAAGCCACACAATGAAGGGATTTTCACGTGCCACACGGTAGGTGTGTTAAGAACTGAATCAAAAATCGATCCGAACAATTTCGTAACTTTTCGATTCGATTCGATTCAAATAATAAAATAATTCATTCCTTTTTTCTAGGTTCAGATTATTACGGTTCAGCAGAACCGAACCAAAAAAGTCAAAAATCATCCTCCACATTTTTGCCACTCCCATCATTCGCTCGGCTCCACCAAAACCAAAACCGTCATTAATTCTATTTCAATCTGGATCTGGAAACCTACTCCTCCACCACGTCCAGGCACACCACCGCTAGGTACAGGTGGGGCCCAATGTCACCACGTCCCCCACCCGAGCAGCACCTGCCACGTCGTCAGGTGGGGGAACAGCGACGACCCTGGCGGCGGCGGCAGCATAGCGTGCCTAGACAAAAGCTCCTTTTCTGTCACCTTGCAGAGCCTTGCCCTCCTCTTCCCCCCTCCCACTCGACAGACGAGAAGGGGAAGGCGAGGAAGTTGAAAAGGTCGGTCGTGACCCATCTCTTCACTCTTCACGTGCTTCATCGGCCTCTCGGAGATAACCATGGGTCCCAACAGCTGTTTTAGTGGCACGTGGGGGAGATCCGGTCGCGTGGGGTCAGATCTCGCCGGTAAAAGAACCGTGGGGGCTGAGGGGAAATGGGTGTTGAGGTTTGTGAGATTGGATTGTGATATGTGCAAGTGATGATGACGGGTACAGATCTGTTGCTTCTTCATTGCTTATTCACGGATTTCCATGGCAAAACATAGATAAAAATGGAAAAATTAATATTCTGGATTTTATAGTTAAAAGAAAAGATGTTGAGAAAGTGAGAAGTTGGTTCTTCTTTGAGCTGGTTCGAGCTGAGGTCGAAAAAACAAAGACAGGAAAGTAAAAAGCTGAACCAAATCGACCAAGTTTTCAATTCGGCTTATGTTCGGTTCGATTAAATGAAATTATACATCTAAACAATTTGGTTTGGTTTGGGTTTCCTTAAATTCCGAACTGAACCGATCTGAACTATTAACACCTTTATCACACAATGGATTTTGTTCATGGGACTCCTTGAATGTGATTTGTGCATAGCAAAGTTTACATCTAATGAAGGCAGACATGAGATAATTCTCAATGAGACTAAGCATTGCAGTTTTGAGTATAATTGTCACACCCCAAATCTTACATGAATAAGTGCAATGGCGTGGTCATTCCTCTAATCACCCAAAGGACACAACCTCAAATCACCAAAATCTAACTCTCAAAAGTTCTCGCGAAAACATTCTCATTCTAAAAACCACTAACTAAGAAACCTAAAAAGGATATATCTTGATAATTTTCAAATGGTGCAGCACATTCCATAGTTTCCACAACAGCAGCTTTACATAAGAAATAGCAAAATGTAGGCTCCATTTATTTCGCGGAAAATATTATATTTCCGGAAAATGTTTTTAAAAAATAATTTTCTAAGAAAATGATGATAATTTTCAATATTCGATTGAAACCTGAAAATGAAGTGAAAAATATTTTAGAAAAAATTACCAAAAAATATTTAAATTTAATTTTTATAAAAAAATTAATTCTTTTTTATATTATAATTTTTTTTTTTTCCTTTTCCTTCCTCCTTCCTCCTTCCTCCTTCTTCTTGTTCCTTTGCAGCTTCCTCCTTCTTCCTTCTTCTTTATGCTCCTTTCTCCTTTGCCACCACTCCTTAGTGATGGCCAACTGCCCGATGACCGATCAAGACACAGATCGGCTTAGCTAATCTACAAGGCACGGGCCTCGTTGCCTCCTAACAATGCTTGGGCATCACCAATATGGTGAGGCTTAGGCCTCGCGGCCTCTAGCAACTGTAAGGACCTGGGTCTCACTGAGTAATATTGTCCGCTTTGGGCCGAGACCCGCACGGCTTTAAAACGCGTTACTCAGGGAAGAGAGATCCCAGCCTTATAAACCATCCCAGGACTCCCTCCCTAGGCGATGTGGGACTCCCCCCCTAGGCAAGAGACATGTGACCCCCCCTTCCTTGCGCACGTCCGAGGACTGAGGCGCTGACGCACCGCCATCCCTCCTCCTCGCGCACCGTCGCTCGGGCTGTCACAGCAACACTCAAGCGTCATTGATTTAGCGAGGGCTGAGCTCGCTCGAGGCCAGTCAAGCAATTGTCGGCATTTCGTCCAAATGTGCAAGGCTTACTTCTAAGACTAACAATGCAACCTATTGCATGTAGCATCGGTCGCAATGTGCATTGCAAACAAGTGACAAACGGGACCAGCTCCATAGAATGGCGATTTGGAGAGTCGGCGGCTAGCATGCTCAAGCCCTCACCCTGCCCCACGGGTCCGTATCAAACCACAAAAATCTACAACAAATGATGACACAGAATCAAGCCAAATCCAAAGTCATTGAATTTGGCTAGACTTGGGCGAGCTCAAGCTCATCGGAATCTGGCGAGCTCAACCTCACCGAAATTTGGCAAGCTCGACCTTGTCGACCTATGGCAAGGCTCCAACTCACTTGCAGCTAGTCACCAACCGCCACAGTGGCCGATGACTAACCAATGAAGAAGAAGGTGAAAAAGAAAGAAAAGAAAAAAAAAGAAAAAGATATGATTGAAAAATTGATTTAAAAACAAGAAAAATAAAAAGAATAAAAGGAAGAAGTATTTTTAAAAGAAAGTGAGGTGAAAGAAGATTGGAAAATGTTTTCCTCTTTCTCAAAAGTGGAAAACATGTTTCTTTATTTTAAAAGACTTTTTTCTTTTGATGGAAAATGTTTTCCCAATCAATTCATCGTCCATGAAACCAATGTCGGAAAATTCGAAAAACATTTTTTTGAAAGTTATTTTTCGTGAAACGAACGTATCCTTAACACTTCACACATAATTTCCAGAAATGACATAAATAACCCAACTCGGAAATTTAATTTGACTGAATGCGAAGTGTCTTCCTACAAAACTGTGCTATATCTTTTAGCCTTCTGTTGCGGGAGTGACATTAATGGATGGATTTCTTCAAAAATTCTTCCCTGAAGTTTACAGAAACAAGCAGCTGCAATGAAAACAACTACTGCAAGTACAACAACCATGCCTTTGACTCATTGCGTCATTTTACCATGTTGGCTCGGTTGCCTCTGGTCGCTTTTCCCATCACAAGAAACTGTGGACGTTCAGCAGGTGTCATTGGTAGCGTAGAGCATTCTTATTGGCGCAACTTTAAATCCTGCAGCTGAAAAGCTTACAATTCTTCTCTTGGGCCGTGAAATGAGGTTGCCGTAGGATAAGGGGGAAAAAAGAGAGAAAAGAAAACATATAGGAAAGAGAGAAAGAAGGGAGGAAAAAAAAAGATGCTTTCAGATGAAAATACCCCTGTACATATAGAGATATGATTGGTAGACAAATTTGGGGCCTTATTTGAGTCTAAATTTAGCCCTTCATGTCTTTATTTAAGATTAAATTTGTTACTTCAAGGTCTTATTTGAAACAACTTCCACTTTAAGGCATTTTTTAAGAAAATAGCTCAAATTCAAACCCTTATTTGAAATTTTCGTGAAGATGAGATTTTGATCTCGCAAAGTCTCTAATGTTGGTAATCTACTATTCAAGATTTGACCAAGTGAAAGTCAGACCTCTTTATATTATATATAAAAACACACATACAAAGATATGCACACCGCGCATTGTTTATTCCTTCGAGCTTATTACGTGTCGCACATTGGTTTTGTTCATGGGACTCCTTAATGTGATTTCTACATAGAGAAGTTTACATCCAATTGAGGTGTTATTTCAAGAGTTGAGATAATTCTCCGTGAGACTAAATGTTGTGCGTTTGGGTGTAATTTAGTTATAAAAAAGTACTCAAGTGTATGAGTGATTATAGCTTTATGATTCTTCAATTATTAAAGGATTATATGTTGTTGGCTCTCCCCATGAAATAGGTACCAACAATCGAACCAAACCATGTAAATTTTTAGTGTTCATTATTGTTCATTATTTATTTCTTTGATAATTTCGCATTAATTTAATTACAAAATTTGTTAGCTCTTTCGTGTTACAGGGCAATAAAATTAATTTGAATATAATTTCTTTTCTTCCCCATCGAAGTGCCTCCTCTAAGAAAGCCGCAACGTAGACAACCAATGAAGTTTTTTGTTTTATTATTATCAAAGATATAGCCATTAAAGCTCCAATTTTCTCTCCTCACATGATTAATAGAAACAAAGATCTATGCTTAGATCACCAATTCCACTTTAATGAAGTTCTTATTACTCTCAAGAAACTGTTCTAAGAACAAAAAAACTTCAGAATCATTAGAAGGTCTCCAACAATCAAACTGGCATTTACATCCACTATACATAAATGAATATTTAGAGTTTGAAAATGTCACGCCCCAACCATCAGGAATGCGACAACCCATTTTCTCTTTCTGTCAAATGAGTGCGATGTCTTAGGACATGTAACCGACTATTCTTTTTATCTTTTAATTAGATGCATACGAAAGCAATAAACAATCCACAATTAACATATTAATAGGGATAGTCAAAAAAACCAATTAGAAAACACATTCAATAGGTCCTTACAACGAGCAATTTTCTACAAAGCCAATAAAACTAGTAGGGTAAGGATTATTAATCTACTCCTTTCAAAACACGGCAACGAACCACATCACTTGTTGATTCTCTACACTATGGATCTGAAAATGGTTAAATAATAATCAGTGAGATAAAATCTCAGTGGGTTAAGGTTCTAAGCCTTAATTAGAACACCAATTCGCCTAGGGAATACCTAACAGGTATCCTCACATAACAACCAACAATCAAGTCAATTCATAGGCAACCTTACCTCGCGCTATGCATCCCTTGTATGATATCAATCTTCCGTGCCATACATAAGGGAAACAAATAATCATATAATTAGAACGCCACACATATAGCATCTCATGCACACAATAATCAGACGTGTTCCAATCATATACCTCCCAACATAAACACGCATCAGGGTTCAACTTTTTCCTCATGGTATCCAACATTTCATATGTTTAATTCATTTGTGAGGCCATGTCAACAACCATCACACAACAAATGTATTCAATCATCTAGGACACATTAATTATTAACTGAGTCCGCTCAGGACCAAACCTGAAATCCAACGAAGTATGATCATGACCATTTAAGGCATACCCAAAATCCATCAAGTATCTGAAATCCATCGGGTATTTGAAATCTATCGGTAAGGCTTCCTCGAAATCCATCGATCGCATTTCCTCGAAATTCATTCGAGTATCCAAAATCCATTGAGTATTCAAAATATATTGGTCATGTTTCTCATTTACGTGATCATACAAGCACATCAATCACACATGCTAATTTTATCTTTCTTCATTAGTCAATACAAACGTGGTTATGCTCACATATAAAAATACTGCAACTTTACATGTAAAAATGCAATTGAATAATCGCACATGATTACATACATATAATTAACTCATCAAACTTTGTATGCTTTCATATTAAAACGTCCTTGCCCAATTCAACACATAAAACATGACATATAAATCCGACACTTCAGAAATTACTATTTATATGTCCTTAAACTCCTCTTTAAAATTAGCAACAAAGGTTGCTCACGTGAGTGATAATTTGTCATGGCAAAGCATGCTTCGAACAACATAAAAAACTCGATCACACAAGTCCACTTAATTCTCAAGGCACTCACTGACATGCATGAAATCCACATACAATTCAATCGGTGTCTTACATAATATCTATAAATCATCTCATGCCAATAATCTCACAATCCACTATTAAAACAATCAATAACTATCACTAGAAATAATTAATCGTAATTAATCATTATAAATTATAATTTTTTATCACTAAAAATAATTAATTAATGTTTAATTGCTTCTAAAATAATTAAATACAATTAATTAATTAAAATTAATATTAACCCTTTACTTAGCACCTGTTGCAATTAGATTATAGTTAATTAACACTAAGCAAGATTAATTGAATCGATCATCATTAAATTTAATTAATCATAAATAACCGCCTAATCAAGATTAACCATAAACTAATCTAACCCTAATTAAAATTAGTATGCTCATCAAGGGATCCAAGACCATACATAATGATAGATAAAACTTTTATTTATTTGCTGAATAGATAGATAGACCAAAAGTATCATAACTATATTTAACAAGATAATACTAGGAAAAGCCCACATATGGCGAAGATTTTTTTGTTTCTTTGGAAAAAATAGAAATCCCACTCCTATTAACATAGGAACCGGAAGTGGAATAATTCATGAATATTGATATGTATATTCCAAAAAAAAAAACCTTTTTATTTTTAATGAATTCTTTTTAATTCACCGGCTCTTTCAATAAAAAATCAAGATATGGAATATTTAAATAGAATTTTCTATTCCTAATTATTCTGAATCTTTCTTCTTTAACCAATAATTCAAATATTCAAATCAAGAAGTTAGTATTGGTAAAATGACATCAAGCCACAACCCATCATTTCACGACGGTGGCAACGAGCGGACGTACAGACACTTCAAGTGTGTCGAGGCAAGGCGGCACGGGAGCGGGTCTCGGCCAAGGGGAAGACCGTGAGAGGGAGAGACGGCCGGCGGTGGCTCCTGCGCGAATGGGCCGACGACGAGCGACGGCCAGGCGGAGGCGGCAGCTCACGGACAGAAGGCGGCTGGGCGGAGGCTTGAGGCGGCAGGGCGGCTGGGCGAACCAGCATGCCCGAGCTAGATCCGAAGGAGGAAGGAGGAAGGAGGGAGCAGCAGCAGCGGCTCGGATGGGCGGACGGCGAGGCCCGCGGTGGTCCGGCGCGCGGCCGGGCAGCTGCTGGTCGGGGGCCAGTCCCTACTCGACCCGACGAGGAGACCAGAAAGAGGGAGGGCGGAGAGAGAAGATGAGGAGCAGCTGGCTTCGGGGAGGCTCGCGGCGGCGACCCACCGACGGTTCGGTGGCCTGCCGACGAGACGACGAAGCTGCGGTGATGATGGTGGCCGTCGATCGAGCTACAGAAGGAAGAAAATGCAGCAGCAGCGAGCCGGGGGAAGAAGAAGAAAGCACCAGCGTGCAGGCGTTGGGGGGGCGCCGAGAGGAGAGAGGAGAGGGGAGGAAAAGTCAAAAGAAGAAGAAGGATGGGATTGGGGAGTAGGCGGGCGCTGCAGGGGGGTAAATGTACGGGAAAGAAAGAAGAGAAAGAAAAGGGAAGAGAGAGAAGGGAGGGGATGCACGTGAGGTAGGAGGGAGAGAAGGTGAGCTCGATCAACTTAAATTATAAAGGAAGATGGACAATCTTTCTGCACGAGACTCATCGGAAGCTCGAGCAGCCCTATTTCTTTTATCTTTGCTTCTTTAACCTCCGAACATACACCACCCCTCCAATCATCGCAAGATCTACTCACAGTGGCTTCGTCCATAAAAAAAGAATGGCTAAATTAATATTCCAATTCTTGTGACAAACCATTTCATCTCTATCAACCATCACCTTATCAATAATGTGATCCCACATTTTTAGGGATATAGTTTTTGAAATAAAAATTTATCCATTGGCTTTGACCCATGTTTTCTCTATTGAATTCAATTTTCCACGTTTCTTACCTCTTAGTTGACAACCGCTCTTTTGATAACCATAAAGACAAACGTTCATTTATGTAAGGGCACGACAAGGTCTAAGATAAACCATTTCATTTAGAAATACACTATATGTATGTGAGGGGATTGGGTTAGTAAAGTGCACCCATAATTACTGTCGAATTGCCATCGAACTTCCGTGGATATCCAACAAACACTAATCCAAACAATGATTGGAGGTCAAATTTAATTTTGATCCTGGTTTCCGCATATGGTTTTAATTTATGCTTGAATTTTTTTCTTTAATGCATGACTAGAATCGCTCATTTTTGTCTAACATCATCACCATTAGACATCATCGGCCTCTGTTTCGACGTGAATAAGCCATGGCATTGCTGTGACCGTTATCAAATGAGTTCCAGTTTAAGCACCACATGAAACAGAGCAAGGCGTCCCATCCCTATTCTTGGTTCCCCTGTTTCTTTTTTTCTTTTTATTATTTTTTTGTCCTCCTTTTCTATATGTCTATTGGCCGAACATGGTTTTGTTCACTGGGGCGTGGATTTTGTCGTTTGAGCACTCCCCATGTAATCGATGACTCATAACTCTTTTCTCTTCTCTTCTCTGTTTCCATTTGATTGCTCCATTTTCTAGCGAGTCGCATGAGAGTTTTTATTTTATCTTGAATGCGGCTCTACAAATCCCAAACCTGTGATTCTGTATTTCTTTCTCTCTCTCTCTCTCTCTCTCTCTCTCTCTCTCTCTCTCTCTCTCTCTCTTCGTTTTTATGGCCTTTTTATTATTATTTTATAAAAATGTATTCGCCTATTTTCGGACATGGCACCCCTAAATTACATGAAAAAGATAAGACATCGCTTTTTGAATTGTGTTAAACTCACTTTAACCATGATGAATAAATGAAACATGTAACTCACTCGAGCCCATGATACATCTCATGAAATTCTGCATGTGACAAGCTAATTGAATGGTGAAGGCAGGTTCGGCAAAGATGCATGCTTGCACGATTACTGGTGTGATTGATGTAATTTCTGCAATAATCATTTTGACAGCAGGTACTTCATGGATCTCATGATGAAGTAGAATCAATGCATCATGCTCGAGCAAGATGACTACAAATTGCAAAGCAATTCCAAATTGGCACATCCACTGAATGATGATGCCTAGCTAATTACAAAGGCCTATGTACATCTGGGAGAGTATAGCTTAACAATTGATAACAACGAGAATAACTTCATAGCCAATAACTAACCAACCGAAGTCCTATAAGTGAAGGAATGAGTTTTCCTCCATTATTTATTTTCTCTTTCTCTTGGTCTAAAGACTGATTTACATGACAAACAGAGCAATATGACTCATAAAAGTATGAGGCAAAACAAATCTTCACCACATCTCACTGGGTAAGAAAGGCTGAACATCCGAAAATGTAATGACATCCATGTCAATGTTTGAATTGTTAGGTGCAAGAGTAGCATCATAAGATGCAGTTGCCTCACGATTCTCTTGATTTTGCAGAATACCTGAAGGATTTTGGAGCTTCTTTATCTGCTCCAACTCTATTGCCACTTCTTTCATTGTAAGTCGGTTCCTCCCATTCAGGTTTAAGCACCTTTTTGCAAGGTTAGCAACTGATGCAATCTCTTCCTTGTTACCTTCTTTCAAAACTTGAGCATCAACAATGTCAAGCAAGCGATTCTCCTCCATTGAAATTATGAAATAGGTCGCAAGGCTTCTTCCTTCTTGTTCCCTTAGTGAAGAAATTGGCTTTTGCCTTGTTAAGAGTTCAACAAGTACCACTCCAAAGCTGTACACATCACTTTTGTTAGTAAATTGACTTGATTGGAAATATTCGGGATCTAGATAGCCAAAAGTACCCTGCACCAATGTGGTTACATGAGTTTGATCAAGGGAAACTGACTTGGAAGTACCGAAATCTGCCACTTTTGCCCGATATTTCTCATCCAAAAGAATGTTGGTGGACTTGATGTCTCGATGATAAATAAGAATAGAGGTTGCTGAATGCAAGTAGAATAAGGCTCCTGCGATTTCAGTTGCGATCCGTAGCCGTGTGTCCCAGGATACTTGAAACTCTTGATTTGAGTCATGCAAATATTGGTATAGAGTCCCGTTTGGTATGAACTCATATACTAAAAGTGAGACTTCAGTTTCCAAGCCACACCCCAATAACTTAACCACGTTCCTATGGTTGATTTGTGAGAGAATGAGGACTTCATTTATGAATTGTTCGACTTTTCCCTCATCAATCACTTTTGATTTCTTAATTGCAACAATTTGTCCATTTGTTAACATTCCCTTGTAAACAGTACCTTGTCCACCTTGCCCGAGTATCCTATCATCATTGAAATTGTCGGTGGCCTTCTCTAAATCCTTGGAAGTGAACAATTTACTTTTCTCGACATTGCCTTCTGGTGAAGATAGCTCACTTTTCAACAAAAGGCCACCATTGCGTTTGAAGTACTTATCCTTGAGCTTGATTTCTTTTCTCTTCTTGATGTATTTGTACAACCTCCATAAGAAAAGACACAAAACTAGTGCCCCAAGGCCTACCCCAACCCCTGCATTGCAAAAATTAAGGGGTAAAAAGTGTTAAAAATGTCCCCGGCTTGTTAAGAATCTATAAAGACACTTATCATCAAGAATTAAAGTGACACTAATTGAAAGGAGTACATATGGAGGTGATTGACCCGAGTCTCCTTTCATATGGATGTGTCTTAACAACCATGAAAAGCTAATTTGTCTCTAGTAATTTTTCAAACCATTGATGAAAGTGAAAAAAATTCCTTTCTAATAACTTCATTTCAAATCTGATGAGAATGCGTAGGAATTTTTTGATACCTTTGATAAATAGGAGGCGATGACACAAGAAAAGTTCAAGTGTTTTCTTATCTATCAACTATTAGGGCGTAGAGAAAGTTCCTCGGTTGTTTTGATAGATACATGTTAGAACAAAAAGGGTTAGGTAAAATGATACTCAAGAATAGGAAGCGGTCTGAAATTCTCGATTAAAAGATCTACTTACCAATAAAAATAGGTGTCTTTCTACTAGCGACGCAATGATAGCCGCCCCGTTTGTTCACACAATTCCCAGAGCACACATTTGGATCTTCACATTCGTCAACATCTGATGGCATACGATAAATATAAACATATTAGCATCCAAACCCATCTCCTTGAGTAAAATTAGAGAGATTAGTGGGTCGCATTTTCTCTTGAATTGTTAACTCCATAGCTGAAATATTATGCTTGTAAGAACGGACTGTCTTATTCCCCTTTGTTTCCAGTAAATTATTATCGTTATATAATTCATTCAATTTTGTTTGGAAGTGCTATCACTTTTGTACAATCTTGGGCAGATAAACAAGAAAAAGAAGGTGGATAATCACTAAACAGTGCGAGTGAGTTCTTATCAAAGAAAAATCTGGGAATGAACAAGCCACTTCTCTGTGTGGTGCCCTTGAATACGGAATGGGATAGCATGAAGTATGTTACCTTGGCATCCTCCAGGAAGATAAGGGTTACCACTATAGCCCTCTCTGCAATAGCACTGTGTAAATGGCATTTCATACGAGTAGTAGAGGTCGTATGTGCTACATCTGAAGGGATCATAGGGCGAATCGTAGCCTTGCTGGATTAGCTCGAGTCTGTATTTGGTGTTGTTTGAAATCCCCCATTTCAACACCACTGGAATCGTATCATTCAAACGCAAATCATATAAACCTGTAGCATTAGACCTCAAGAACCATGATCTATCTGCCAGGAAAGCGTAGCTGCATCCCTGAGGTCCACCGTCTTCTTTGAAATCCACACTAAAGCCCTGAAGGTTAAAGGGGAGCATGGTCTGGCAGCATTGGTCCCTCCCGACACAAGCACTATACTGGCTAGTGTAGGTGTTGGTTCCAGCACATTTTGTCCTGCAACCAACAGTAGCTGATTCTGTACTATTCACTGTTGCCAGGGTGTTGCAACCAACCGACGTAAAGACGTTCCGTGTCTGGGAGAAGATAAATGGACTTCCTTCTAAGTTCACTGGCGCAACAACTCCGCCCCCACAGCTTGCATTTGAGGATATTAATGGAAGACTGACACTAATCATGCCGTCCATGCTTTCCCGATAATTGGGAAGTAAAATGTTGAGAACTGGCAATCCGGTCTTATTTAGTATTGGAACCGCGGTGTTTTGCAGGCAGACAATCTCATACCAGTCATCCAAGAAGCATCCGGCACCTATACCAAAGGGGAAGGGAATGGTGACGTTCCCACATGTTTCAGCACAGTTGGGCCTTGCAAGTCCAGCTGCAGCTCCTGATGCTTGTACCGTCGTGAGGGAAATCAAAAGCACAAGAATTCGAAACCCCGAGTTAAACATGATGTTCACGTCTCGTGTGTGCATGGACCTAAACTTATGGAGAAAGGGGATATGGACCGAGTAGCTTAATATTGATATTTATGTGGAAGAGGGGAAGAATTCTGATGCACTCTATGCAGAATTTTATTTCGGCTATGCTACTTCCTTATATATCTGACGATGCTTCCTTGAATATAGAAATATCAAAGATTGATAGGTAAAGGACACCAACTGAAGCGGCCAAGTGTGATTTTTCCAATTGGTGGGAAGATGATTTTGTCGTCATCTTTCCCATGAGAAAGATACGGAGAGTCATCAAGCTAGAAAAGGTTTCAGAATCCATTGTTTTGGCCCCTGTTAGGTACTTCATAATTGAGATATTTAGTCCTTTCCTTCCTTGAATTGTTTCAAGTACGCGTCAATTCGTTTCAAATTATCCTAGGCCAATAATGTATGAATTTTTCCTCTTCTATGCTAGATTAACATGGTTTCACGTCTTTGCTTATTGTCACAAATTTCATATTTTATTGCCAATAATTTTGTTTAGTATTAAATATCATTGGTCATTTACAGTTCCTAATTAAACACGAATGCGGTCTTTTTGTAAATTCTGTCAAAACTTAAATTTAGAAAAATAATTTCTCCTTTAAAAGAGCCGGAAAATGTTTTCCAAATATATTGATTAACGAAATGATTGCTATTGTAAATATGTATTTTTAAAAATTCAAATTTTTATTTTTATTCAAAACAATCGATTTTGTTTTATATTTTCTTAAAATCGAATTTATTTTAATTTTTTTTTTTTCATTCTTTTTCCTTCCTTTTTTTTTCTTTTCTTCTTCTCAATCCTTCTCGGGCCGCCATCACGGCCGACAAGCTCGCAACCTTCGGCGGCGAGGCTCGAGCTCGGCCGAGGCTGGCGAGCTCGCCGCCTTGAGCGAGCTTGAGCCTCGCTAGATCGAGCAAGCTTGCGACCTTCGGCAGCACGCCTCCCCAAATCAAGTGGGATTGCGACCTCCGGTGGCAAGCTGGTAAGGCTCGAGCCGTGCTGCCACAGGCCACGACCTCGGCTGAGGCCGGCAAGCTCACAACCCCTCGCGGTGAGTCTCAAGCCTCGCCAGATCAGGCGACGGCCTTCGACAGCGGGGCTCGAGCTCGCCCCTTGCGAGCTGGCTGAGAGGAACCGGCGGAGGAAGCAAACGGAGATGGCTCATGAGGCAGCAGAGGAATGGGCAGAGGTAGCAGACCGATATGGGGGAGAAGAAGAAGGTAAAAGAAAAGGAAAAAAATAGAAAAGAAGAAATAATTAAAAAATCGAAATAAAAAATAAAATATTAAAAATTCAAATTTTTTAAAAAAGCTGAGATAAAGTCATTAGATTGAAATTATTTTCCATTAATATCCAAACAATGGAAAAAAATTTCGATCATATAACACCAAATAAAGAAAAATCGACTGTTTTTTGGAAAATGCTTTACTAGAAAACATTTTTCTATATCATTAAGTTTTTTGCATAACAAACGCACTCTTAGTCTCCAACAACGATAGAATAGAAAATTGATCATTCCATAGCTAGTTATTGCGCTGACGATGGCTTTTTTTAGATCACAGGCTTCTTGGTGGTGGGCAGCCACTGAGCTTGGTCATTGGTCTCATTTTCGCCCATTTTCCACGAGATCAATGATCTAGCCATTCATAAGAAATCATGAATCTGTTCGAGGAATTAGTGCAAGACGGGGTTACTTAAACGCCCTTTTCTTTTGTTACTTGTTGACCCTAGCATATTGGAGGATGCTTCCTAATGCAGAATCGTTAAAGCTGCAGATCCTTCCTGTAGTACAAAATTCTCCATTGAAGTGGTTAGTGGCCCCTATTTTAGCAGCCAAAATGAGAAATTTTGTTTTGATCAGGTTCGCTTTGATGGCAACAGCGAGGGACTCTTTTTCGGTCTCAGTTGAAGATAGGGGAAAGAAATTTAACTAAAACAGAAAACACAAGATATTAAGATGATGAAAATCGAAGATATTTTCTTTTGTTCACCAATGAAGTTTCTCCTTTCAGAAAGGCCCTTTAGCCATTCTTAGATTGGAGGACTTTGACCGCTCGTTCTTTGTTCTAGTACAATTGCCAAGTGTGGTTTGGCTAGCGATGCTTGTATACTGAAGAAAGGAGTTATAACTTACGACCTATGAGCTCTGTCCTATTTGACCATAAGAAGGGAAGAAAGTTAAGGACACGGGCGTGATTTTCTTCGCCCGCTAGAACAATGAAAAATCAAACTTGATAAGTAGAGGCCTCTTTAATTTAAGCAGCCAAGCGCGACCCTAATAATGAGAAAGTCTTCCGTTTTGACTAAAAATAAATTAAGTGCTTGATGGAAATGGGTTGCGACTACACCTTATCTCTCTTCCGGTGACCTCTCTCATGGAAACTATGATCATGCACCTGCCCATTAATTGAAGTGAACATTTTGTGCGGTTAGAATTGTAACAAGTTTTTTTCTCGTTGGATCCCACTTTCCTCGAGTGAATTAAAATAATCACAATACGTTTTCTCAATTTCCAGTCCTTTAATTATGTTTCCTTGATTTTGCCCTCTCAAAATCTCCATTTCTCAATGTCTCCAAAACTTGTGACTTGCAACTTCAGCCATATTAATTCTAATGGCATGAACGAAAAGTGAAACTTGAAGAACAGTCGGCATAAAAAGCAATGTCTGCATATAAAAAGACGAGTCATTAGGCACTTGATTGTTCGCTATGTAAATATATTTTGCTTTTGAAAACATTAGGGAGAAGAGCCAGAACATAAGTCGAAATAAGGAAGTCCATCTGAAATAAACCCATCTTGAGGATCTCATGCGGTACTAAGTAATTGTAGTT
The DNA here is from genome assembly GCA_014182895.1 of Angophora floribunda. Taxonomy (NCBI): domain Eukaryota; kingdom Viridiplantae; phylum Streptophyta; class Magnoliopsida; order Myrtales; family Myrtaceae; genus Angophora; species Angophora floribunda. The sequence goes on from CM024715.1 coordinate 12,937,013, forward strand.
CAAACTAATATTTAATAGTGGTTGAATAAACATTAGTCACTTGGCTAATCAATACTTTATGTTCTTATAATCACCATTCCAAACTCCCGAGCTAACACAAATTCTTTCAACACTTAATTAGATATAATTGGTCATTTACAGTCCCTGATTAAATATGAACGCAGACTTTCTGTAAATTCTGAATATTAGTCTTACTTTAGCACTGTTTAGGTCATTTATTAAATTAATTTTTGAGTTTAACCTCATTTAGAGGCCTCGAACTTCATCGTGTTTCACGATGAGTGAATGGTTGCACATTGGGTAAATTACCGGAAATTATTGCTAATCATTCCCATCCATGTTTCTAGAGGAAGTGAAATGTTGAGCAATCGTAATCAAATCTCACTTAGTGTAGGATTCGCGTTTCCATAATTTAGTTAGTCTTTTGGGCATTTCCGAATATTTTCAGGATTTTTCAAATAAAAAAAAAACTCAAGAAATTAACTTGTCGAGATTTGAATATATTTTATTTTGCTCCCATTAAAGTGTCTACTTCCAGAAAGGCTCCAAGTCATTTCCAGATTGGAGGACTTTGAAGATTCGTTTTTTGTTCTAGACAAGCACATTATGACAAGGCTTGAAGGTACTGAGAAATGGGGATTTTCAAAAACTTAGCTTTTGGAGTTAGAAAAATTGGAAAGTTCAAGGCAATTGAACCGGACGGGTGATCTTTAATGCAGCAGCAGCAGCAGCAGCAGCGGCGAGCCGGGGAAGAAGAAGAAAACACCAACGTGCGGGCGTTTTGGGGGCGGGGGGGCGGGCGAGAAGAGAGATGAGAGGGAGGAAAAGTCAAAAGAAAAAAGGAGGATGGGATGGGGGAGTAGGCGGGCGCTGCAGGGGGGGAAATGTACGGAAAATAAAGAAGAGAGAAGGGAGGGGATGCACGTGGGGAAGGAGGGAGAGAAGGCGAGGACGTGCGGCAATCGAAAATGGGGAGAAAGGGACGCACGTGGGGAAAAAAAGGAGAGGAAAGAAGAGCGGCAAAGTTTCGGATTTAAATTTTCAATCCGTCGATTATTTTTTTGACTTTCTCAAGCGAGTCAAAAATTTAGAAATTAATGAAATAAAAATTCAATAATTTCGTCTTGATGTTTGGGAAAGCTTAGTAATCAAGTTTTGATTAAATTCACATATAATTCAAAAGAGATCGAAAATTCAAGACGTCAAAGATTAAATATCTTAAAAAAGATACATATGCATTAATACCAAGCTAAAGAAATACCCATAAATTGTCATAGATGATGTGATGATATTTCATTTTGGAACTTGTTCAGCTTATACTTGTATTTACAAATAAAGAAGTGGATTTTGTTGGTTTTTGCCCATTAAGGAGCGGACAACTTTTAATCGTAACAATTAATTGTATAGCATCTTTTATATTACATCCTAAAAAAGAAAAATCACAACAAAGGACTAGTATGTTTAATGAAAATTAGGAATTGAGCATTGTGCCATTTGGGCCCTAGTAAAACATGTAATGTTTGTCATTTTATAGGATGAAAAAATCCTTTCTCAATTCATGAGATTTCGATCCACGATTTGTATTTCAATTTTAGATTTCGATTAAGGAAAACTGACACTAATCATCCCATTTCATGAATCCACGATAATAGGGGAGTGAAATGTTGAGAACTCCTTTCCTAACTTATTTAGTTTTGGCCGTTGGGGGAGCTGAGGGGCGAAATGGCTGCACCGATTGGCCAGCAGGGCTTGCTTCTTGAGTTCACGAGCTTGGCCACTGGACTGCTTGCACATCTTTGAGCTTGCAACCATGGCCGCTCGAGTTTCATCCACCTCGGCCATGGTCGCCACGTCTTCTTCCGAATGTGAGGCCGGAGACGAGGTGAGCTCGATCAACTTAAACAATAAAGGAATATGGACAATCTTTCTGCACAGGACTCATAGGAAGCTCGAGCAGCCCTATTTCTTTTATCTCTTCTTCTTCAACCTCCGAACATACACCACCCCTCCAATCATCGCAAGATCTACTGACAGTGGCTTCGTCCATAAAAAAAAGAATGGCGAGATAACATTCCAATTCTTGTGGCAAACAATTTCATCTCTATCAACCACCACCTTATCAATAATGTAAACTTATCCATTGGCTTTGACCTGCGTTTTCTCTTTTAAATACAATTTTCCACATTTCTTACCCATTCATTGACAACCACCCTTTTGGTAACCCCAAAGACAAACATTCATTTACGTGAGAGCACGACAAGGTTTATGGCAAACCATTTCATTCAGAAATATACTATCTATACTCAAGGGGATTGGGTTAGTAGTGTCTCCATAATCACTATTGAATTACTGTGGAACTTCTGTGGATTTCCAACGAACACTAACCCAAACAATGACTGGAGGTCAAATTTATTTTTGATCTTTTTTTTCGCATATGATTTTAATTTATGCTTGAATTTTTTTCTTCATTTCCCTGTTTCTTTCTTTTCTTTTTATTTTTATTTTTTTTGTCCTCCTTTTCTTTATGTCTATTGGCCGAACATGGTTTTGTTCACTGGGGCGTGGATTTAGTCATTTGAGCACTCCCCATGTAATCGATGACTCATGACTCCTTGCTCTTCTCTTCTCTGTTTCCGTTTGATTGCTCCATTTTCTAGCGAGTTGCATGAGAGTTTTTATTTTTTTTGAATGCGGCTCTACAAATCCCAAACCTGTGATTCTCTCTCTCTCTCTCTCTCTCTCTCTCTCTCTCTCTCTCTCTCTCTCTCTCTCTCTCTCTCTCTCTCTCTCTCTCTCTCTCCATTTTTATGGCCTTTTTATTATTTTATAAAAATGTATTAGCTATTTTCGGACGTGGCGCCCCTAAATTACATGAAAAAGATAAGACATCGCTTTTTGAATTGTGATCTAGTCACTTTTACCATGATAAATAAATGAAACATGTAACTGACTTGAGCCCATGATGCATCTCATGAAATTCTGCAGGTGACAAGCTAATTGAATGGTGAAGGCAGGTTCAGCAAAAATGCATGCCCGCAGAATTACTGGTGTGATTGATGTAATTTCTGCAATAATCATTTTGACAATAGGTACTTCATGGATCTCACGATGAAGTAGAATCAGCGCATAATGCTCGAGCAAGATGACTGCAATTTGCAAAGCAATTCCGAATCGGCACATCCACTGAATGATGAAGCCTAGCTAATTACAAAGACCTATGTACATCTGGGAGAGTATAGCTTAACAATTGATAACACTAAGAATAACTTCATAGCCAATAACTAACCAACCGAAGTCCTATAAGTGAAGGAACGAGTTTTCCTCCATTATTTCTTTTTCTTTGTTTTGGTCTAAAGAACGATTTACATGACAAACAGAGCAATATGACTCGTAAAAGTATGAGGCAAAACAGATCCTCACCACATCTCGCTAGGTAAGAGTGGTTGAACATCCGAAAATGTAATGACATCCATGTCAATGTTTGACTTGTTAGGTGGAAGAGCAGCATCATAAGATGCAGTTGCCTCACAGTTCTCTTGATTTTGCAGAATACCCGAAGGATTTTGAAGCTTCCTTATCCCCTCCAACTCCATTGCCACTTCTTTCATTGTAGGTCGGTTCCTCCCATTCAAGTTTAAGCACCTTTTTGCAAGGTTAGCAACTGATGCAATCTCTTCCTTGTTACCTTCTTTCAAAACTTGAGCATCGACAATGTCGAGCAAGCGATTCTCCTCCATTGAAATTATGAAATAGGTCGCAAGGCTTCTTCCTTCTTGTTCCCTCAGTGAAGAAATTGGCTTTTGCCCCGTTAAGAGTTCAACAAGTACCACTCCAAAGCTATACACATCACTTTTGTCAGTGAATTGACTTGATTGGAAATATTCGGGATCTAGATAACCAAAAGTACCCTGCACCAATGTGGTTACATGAGTTTTATCAAGCGAAACTGACTTAGAAGTACCAAAATCTGCCACTTTTGCCCGATATTTGTCATCCAAAAGAATATTGGTGGACTTGATGTCTCGATGATAAATGGGAATAGAGGCTGCTGAATGCAAGTAGAATAAGGCTCCTGCAATTTCAATTGCGATCCGTAGCCGCGTGCCCCAGGATACATGAAACTCTTGATTTGGGTCATGTAGATATTGGTATAGAGTCCCGTTTGGTATGAACTCATATACTAAAAGTGGGACTTCAGTTTCCAAGCAACATCCCAATAACTTAACCACATTCCTATGGTTGATTTGTGAGAGAATGAGGACTTCATTTATGAACTGTTCAACATTTCCCTCATCTATCACTTTCGATTTCTTAATTGCAACTATTTTTCCATCTGCTAACATTCCCTTGTAAACAGTACCTTGTCCACCTTGCCCAAGTATCCTATCATCACTGAATTTGTCAGTGGCCTTCTCTAAATCCTTGGAATTGAACAATTTGTTTTTCTCGACATTGCCTTCTGGTGAAGATAGCTCACTTTTCAACAAAAGGCCTCCATTGCGTTTGAAGTACTTCTCTTTGAGCTTGATTTCTTTTCTCTTCTTAACGTATCTGTACAACCTCCATAAGAGAAGACACAAAACTAGTGCTCCAAGGCCTGCCCCAAAACCTGCGTTGCAAAAATTAAAGGGGTAAAAAGTGTTTAAAATGTCCCTAGCTTGCCAAGAATCTATAAAGACACTTATCATCAAGAATTAAAGCGACACTGATTGAAAGGAGTACATACGGAAGTGATTGACCTGACTCTCCTTTCATATGGATTTATCTTAACAACCTTGAAAAGCTAATTTGTCTCTGGTAATTTTTCAAACTATAGATGAAAGTGAAAAAAATTCCATTCACATATTATGAGAATAAGTAAGAATTTTTTTGTCTTTTTAGGAGGCAACGATACTAGAAAAGTTTTAAGTGTTTTATTATCTATATCAAATATTAGGATGCAGAGAAAGTTCCCTAGTTGTTTCGATAGATACTATCGATTGAAACTTACGTATTATCATCAATAAGCTAATGGACGATCATGTTAGAGCAAACAATAAGTTAAAACAATACTCAAGGACAAGAAGCTCTCTGGAATTCTTGGTTAAAAGATCTACTTACCAATAAGAATAGCTGTCTTTTTCCAGGTCTTTTTCCCGTAGAAGCAGTAAAAGCTGCCCTGTCTTCGCACACAAGTCCCGGAGCACGTATGTGGAATTCCACATCCATTAATATCTGATGATAGATGATAAAATAAAAATATTAGCAGCCAAACTCATCTCCTTGAGTAAGATCAGAGAGATTAGTAGGTCTCATTTTTTTCTTGAATTGTTAACTCCATAGCTGAAATATTATGCTTGTAATGAACTGACTGTCTTGTTCCCCTTTGTTTCCAGTAAATTATTGTCATCGTAATTCATTCAATTTTTTTGAAATTCACTTAGTATAATATTGGACAGTAAAACGAGAAAAAGAAGGCAAATAAGCGTGTGTGTGATCATTAAACAGTTTGAATGCGTTCTTATCAAAGAAAAATCTGGGAATGAACAAGCCACTTCTCTGTATGGTGCCCTTAAATACGGAATGGGATAGCATGAAGTATGTTACCTTGGCATCCACTAGGAAGATAGGGGTTACCACCATACCCCCAATCGCAATAGCATTGCATAAATGGCATTTGACTTGCATATGATCCGTCGAGGCTGTAATTTGTACAACTGAAGGGACCATTATAGCTTTGCAGGATAATCTCAACTCCGTAGTTGGTCTTGTTTGAAATCCCCCATTCCAACACCACTGGAGGCGTTTCATCCAAACTCAAATCATATAAACCCGTAACGTTAGACCTCAAGAACCAAGATCTGTCTGCCAGGAAAGCGAACTTGCATCCCTGAGGTCCACCTTCTTCTTTGAAATCCACACTAAAGCTTTGAAGGTCAAAGGGGAGCGTGGTCTGGCAGCATCCGTCCCTCCCAGAACATGCACTATACCGGCAGTAGTTGGTGTTGGTTCCAGAACAATTGGACCTACAACCGATAACAGCTGATCCTATACTTTTCAATGTTGCCAGGGTGTTGCAACCGACCGACGTAAAGACGTTCCTTGTCATGGAGAAGGCAAATGGAGTTCCTTCTAAGTCCACTGGCGCATCAAGTCCTTTGGGCCCGCAGCTTGCATTTGAGTATATTAATGGAAGACTGACACTAATCATGCCGTTCGTGTCATTCCAATAATTGGGAAGCGAAATGTTGAGAACTCGCAATCCGGTCTTATTTAGTATTGGAACCGTGGGGTTTTGCTGGCAGACAATCTCATACCAGTCATCCAAGAAGCACCCGGCACCTATTCCGAAGGGGAAGGGAATGGTGACGTTCCCACACGTTCCAGTACAGTTGGACAATGGAAGTCCAGCTGCAGCCCCTGATGCTTGTACCGTGAGGGAAATCAGAAGCACAAGAATTCGAAACCCCGAGTTTGACATGATGTTCACGTCTCGTGTATGCATGGACCTAAACTTATGGAGAAAGGGGATATGGACTGAGTCGCTTAATATTGATATTTATGTGGAAGAGGGGAAGAATTCTGGTGCACTCTATGCATAATTTTATTCCGGCTCTGCTACTTCCGTATATATCTGACGATGCTTCCTTGAATAATGAAATATCAAAGATTGATAGGTAAAGGACACCAACTGAAGCAGCCAAGTGTGACTTTTCCAATTGTTGGGAAGATGATCTTGTCGTCATCTTTCCCATGAGAAGGAGACGGAGAGTCAGCAAGCTAGACAAGCTTTCAGGATCCATTGTTTTGGCCCCTGTTTTTTTTTTTTTGGTAAAGGTAAGTAATATAAATCAGCAAATCAACTATACAACCTGGTGGGACCCGACACCAACACTCACTCAAATAGGACAACATGTCCTTGAAGTGGAGGGGGCCAAGTTCACTAAGGAAGACACAACTGTTACACGCAGTAGCTTTACAAAAGAGTTAGAACGGACGGGTCCACCCTGTCACGTCTCCTCACAAAAAACTTGAGGGTCAAAACCCCAGCAATGCTGTAGTCTTCTATCCCGGGAAGAGGCTACAACAGATTTAAACGTGAGTGCTTTGTCCTTGACTACTCTGATCAGGTGAAGCTTCATGGATGGCACATATAAGTTGGAAGCCCGAAATATAATATCATTTCTGGACTTCCAAATCACATAGCAGAGGGCGGCAAAGGAAAACCGAATCATGTCAAAATAGAATCCATTACCGTCAAAGGTATGAATAGCCCATCTAAGGTTTTCAGACCAACCTCGATTCCTCCAAGGGAGATTATATTTGGCAGCCCAAAATGTAGCAAGAGAGTTTGTGACGTGACATTCAAAAAATAAATGATCAATAGAGTCAGGACATAAGTTGCAGAAAGCACACTGCCTAGGAGGGATTCTTCCATGAGACATGAGAAAAACCTGAGTGGGAAGCCGATTTCGTAGTATCAACCAAAGAAGAAATTGATGTCTCGAAACAATAGCTTTGTTCCAAACAAAAGATGCCCAGGAGACCCTAGTGGCTTGCTTCCTAATAATTGACCATGCTGAGGCACTAGAGAAGGTGCCCGACGGGTGAGGCGCCCAAGTGAATATATCCGACAAATGATTAACTGGAGGGATAGTAAATTGCCATGCTTGTAGCTCCTGAAAGAAAGCTTGCCCATCCAGAGTCCATAAATCAGCTACCTTTGCATCTCTTGTAAAACCCGATAGAAAGATATCAGAATCCGAAAAAACTAAATTGAGAGGACCCATATCTAGCCACGGATCAAACCACAAGGAATCAGTGAATAGAATCCAGATATGCTTAACCATGGCAGCTTTATTGCTATCTCGAATTCTCCTAAGCCCTAGGCCGCCTTCTATTTTTGGGTGGCATACATCCTCCCAGGATACTTTTGCACCGCCCGAGCCCAGAGACGGTCCCTTCCAAAGGAATTGCCTGCAAATTTGCTCAATCTTATCTACTATAGCAGCTGGTAGCCAAAAAATGGACGCCCAGTATACTTGAATAGCATGCAACACGGTTCTAATGAGTTGAAAACGTCCTGCGAATGAAAGAAACCGATGTGTCCAAGATTGGACATGAGCCGTCAGAATACATACCAACTGTTAGGCACTTCATAATTGAGATATTTAGTACTTTCCTTCCTTAAATTGTTTCAAGTACGCGTCAATTCGTTTCAAATTATCCTAGGCCAATAATGTATGAATTTTTCCTCTTCTATGCTACATTAACATGGTTCCACGTCTTTGCCTATTGGCACAAATTTCATATTTTATTGCCAATAATTTTGTTTAGTATTAAATATCATTGGTCATTTACAGTTCCTGATTAAACATGAGCGCTGTCTTTTTGTAAATTATGAATATTAATCTTAGTTTAGCACTGTTTAGGTCATTTATTAAATTGATTTCTGAGTTTAACCTCATTTAGAGGCCTCGAACTTTACCGTGCTTCACGATGAGTGAATGGCTGCACATTGGGTAAATTACAGGAAATTATTGCTAATCATTCCCATCCATGTTTCTAGAGGAAGTGAAATGTTGAGCAATTGTAATCCAATCTCACTTAGTGTAGGATTCTCGTCTCCATAATTAAGTTAGTCTTTCGGGCATTTCCGAATATTTTAGGGATTTTTCAAATAAAAAAACTCAGGAAATCAACATGATGAGATTTTAAGAAATTTTCTTTTGTTCCCATTAAAGTGTCTACTTCCAGAAAGGCTCCAAGTCATTTCCAGATTGGAGGACTTTGAAGATTCGCTTTTTGTTCAAGACAAGCACATTAGGACAAGGCTTGAAGGTACTGAGAAATGGGGATTTTCAAAAACTTAGCTTTCGGAGTTAGAAAAATTGGAAAGTTCAAGGCAATGGAACCACACGTGTGGCTTTGCTGGCAGTCGATCCCGTACCACTTATCCATGAAACACCCGGCTCCTACTCCAAAGGGGAAGGGAATGTTGACGTTCCCACATTTTTCAGCACACTTAGGCATTGCAGGTCGAGTTACAGCTCCTGATGCTCCTACCTTGAGGGAAACAAGAAGCAAAATAATTTGAAACACCAAGAACGACATGATTTTCACATTTGGTATGTGCATGGACATCAACCAACGGAGAAAGGGAATGTGCGCGAGTCCCTCAATGGTGTTATTGAAGTGGAAGATACTGAACGCATAATTTTATTCCAGCTCTGTTACTTCCTAGTACCTGTGAGGATGCTTCCTTTAGGATAGAAATATATATCTTTGAAAGGTAGAGAATGCCGATGGCATCTTTTCACTCCAAAAACGTGAAAGCAAGACTCACTTTTATTAAAGTAAAAGTGGTTCGTCTTTAATCGGAGTGCGATGTGCGAGAGTCGCAATCTCTATCATTATTGAAGCAGAAGTCATTTTTATCGTTCTCGCGTGTGGAATCACGTGAATGGCTTCACATCCAAGTCAGTCATTCTTTATAAAAGGTGCTTTCCACATAATAAGACTTGCCAGATCATAGGTTTATCAAAGGCTGATCGTTGACTTGACTCCTCCAAAGAGCACCACGATACATTCATGATCAGTTTGATTTGGCCATTTTAGAGATACATTATTAGTAAATTTTAGGACTCGGTCATTGTTTAGCATAAAAGAAAATTAAAGACTTGGTTGCTTCTTATTAATGATCTTCATATTGTCATTAGTCTATTACTAGTTTGAATTCTCAAATATTACCGCAAAGTAATCACATATACAAAATAGATGGAGCAATGCTAAGAGGACGTATCGCATGACATAAATGGTCGTATACTCAAGCTCTATTGGCAGAAAGTAATTTCTTTTCTCTTCAATATGCTGAGATCAATTTAACTTGATGATTGAAAGGAAATGATTAATAGGTAACGTTTTCTATTCACTCCTGATCTCATAATGAGGAAGTCTCTAATTAGTGGTAATTAACTATAGCTTAATCATAATTTATGGCAATTATATGATTAATTTGATTTAAATTAATTATTGATATTTAATTATTTCGAAAATAATTAAATATTATTTTGTTATTTTTAATAATAAAAAATTATTATTGGTGATATGGGTTATGGTGCTAATCCCTTGATTAGTGTATTAATCTCAAGTAGGGTTAATTTAGTTTAGGAATAATCGAGATGAGGTGGTTAGTTATGGTTAATTTAAGTAAATGACGATTTATTTTGGTTAATATTAATTAGTTGTAATTAACTATAGCTTAATCAAAATTTATGGTAATTATATGATTAATTTGATTTAAATTAATCATTTATATTTAATTATTTCGAAAATAATTAACTATTATTATTTTTATTTAGGCAAGTACCATGAAAAACCCTACACTTTGCCACTCGTGACAAATTTATCCTGAACCTTTTTTTGTACCATTACAAATCTCAAATTATGATGTTGTGACAATTTTACCTTAAACTTTTTTTTTGTTTCACAAAAAACCTAAACTATGCCACTTATGACAAATTTATCAAAGTTTTTTACTAAAGGGCATTTTCGTCCTTTTCCATTTTCTTTTTTTTCTTTTTTTATTTCTTTGTCCTTCCTTCCCTCTACCGACCATGGCAAAGGGAAGCCAGCCATGGCCGTCCTCGTTGATATTGGAGTTGGCAAGGGCTACCCTCGCCGGCGTTGAAGTTGCGCAAGGGTTGCCCTCGCCCACCCTCACCTAATCTGGCTTGGGCGACCCTCACCCGACGCTAACGAGGGCCGCCTGAGCCTCGCCTGACCTAGGCGAGGGTTGCCCTCGCAAGATCCAGCAATGGTAGCCCTCGCTTGGGTCAAGCGAGGGCCGCCCTTGCCAGATTCGGCGAGGGTGGCCATCGTTGGCTTCCCTCTATTAACCAAGGTAAAGGGAAGAAAGAGAAAAAGAAAAAGAAAATTGGAAAAAGACGAAAATACCCTTTAGCAAAAAAAAAAAAAAAAATTTGGGGTAAATTTGTCCTAATTGGCATAGTTTGGGATTTTTTGGTAGCACAAAAAAGTTTACAAGGTAAAATTATCACAAGTGATATAGTTTAGGGTTTTTGGTGGTACAAAAAAAGTTTAGGGTAAAATTGTCACAAGTGGCATAGTTTGGGATTTTTAATAGCACACAAATATTTCAAGGTAAAATTGTCAGAAGTGGCATAGTTTATGGTTTTTTTTTATGATATTTGTCCTTATTATTTTTAATAATAAAAATTATTATTGTTGATAATTAATTGCAATTAATTATTTTAGTGATAATAATTAATTAGGATAATTTTTCGTGAGTAAATTATTTATGGTGAAATTTGATTTACGAGAATTATTAGCTGTCAGATTATTGCAATGTGATAATTGATGGATATTATGTGAGACATTGATTGCACTATGTGTGAAATTTTATATATGTTCCATGTGGACCGTGGTGCAAGTGCCTTAAGAATTATGTGAATTTATGTGATTGTGTGCTCGCATGACCACTCAAGCCCTAAGGCGTATGGACCTGAGGTGGAGGGTGTGCCCTAATGCATATTTACGTAGGGAAGAGGTAGAGCCCTGAGACCTGTTTATGCAGGGAGGGGAGATTGTGCCCTGATGTGCATTTGCGTTGAGAAAAGGCAAGTCCTAAGGCATATTTACGCAGGTAGGTCGAGATAGTTGTGCCCTGATGCATGGTTATGTAGAGAAAATGGTAGAGCCCTGATGCGTGTTTACGCAGGGAGGTGTATAATTAAGCCTTAAAGTGTACGGATGCAAGGTTAAGAGCATGCCTTGATGCGTATTTACGCGGAGAAGAGGTAAAGCCCTGAGGCGTGTTTACGCGGGGAGGGGAGATTGTGCCCTAATGCGCATTTGCACGGGGAAAAGGAAAAACCTTGAGGCATACTTATGTGAGAATGTAGAGGTGGATGCGCCTTGATATGTGTTTACACGAGGAAAAGGTAGAGCCTTTATGCGTACTTACACATGGAGGTGTATAATTGGAACATGCCTAAGTGTTATGTGCATGGGATATTATATGTGCAATGTTCTGATTATATAATAATTTATATGTATTATATATGGCAAGTGTGACTAGTATTGTGCAAGAAATGTCCAGCTGCGAGGTAGGATTGTCTATGAATCGCCCTGGATGTTGATGGCCATAATGATTGTTGCTTGTGAAAATATTTAGCTGTTGGTTGTTGAAAGGTGCCTGCGAATCGATTTAATTGCTACTTATTATGAGAAATGTGCCTGTTAGGTACTCCTGAGGCAAATTGGTACCTTAACTGAGGCTTAGCGCTTTAACCTACTAAGATTTTATCTCACTGGTTATAGCTTAACTATTTTTAGGTTCTTAATAGACGTGCTTAGCTATGGACTTTTTGGACCGACAAACCTCGACCCCTAAGGATAAGGGATGAAGTAGATTGATCCATTTGTCCTTATATCTCTTAAATTGGTCGTTGAGACAGTACCCGCCTATAGGATTGTACATATAACTATTCCTTAGGGTTAATTTGGATGATGTTGCTTTTAAAATGTTTATCTTTCCAACTATCCCTGTTGTTATTGTTTGACCGGGGTTTAAAATATTTGTTTCCGCATATGCATAATTGAAAGATAAAATGAATGGTTGGCGATATGTCCCAAGACGTCGCACTCTTTTTACCAAAAAAAAATAGGGGTTATCATGTGCTCAAGTGTCAGGCCTGACAAGATTGACTTGGGTTATTATCAAAATGGATGACCTTTTGGGATTCTTTGTTGTAGATTTCGTTGAATACATTAGAATTGAGCAAGGAAGAAAGATTGTACTCGATAATTTTTAACACATGGAAGGAGAGTTGTCTTCATTTAATGATTATTACTCAGTCAAGACGAACACAAAAATCAAATCATAATATAAAAAAAATGAAATAATTTGTTTGTCCTTTTTTTTTAACAAAGAAAGCCATTTTCCACAACATTAATCTCTTTGTGAATGGAAAAATCATCCGACAACTTGTACTACGATAACCAAGATTTTTGTTCTTGACGAATGAAATGGGAATGGCATCTTTTTTCAATCCAAAAACGTGAAAACAAGACTCACTTTTATTAAAGCAAAAGGGGTTTCATTTAAACATCTTTAATCGAAGTGCGATGTGCGAGTGTCGCAATCTCTTCCATTATTAAAGTAGAAGTCATTTTTATTGTTCTCACATGTGGTATGCATCGTGTAGTCAGTCATTGTTTTGCTTTTCTTGCTGAAGCCATCAATAAAAGGCACTTTAGAATATCCCCCAAGATGTAAGTGAATGGCTGCACATCCAAGTCCACATAATAAGACTTGCCAGATCATAGGATATCAAAGCCCGAGGGTGTCAAGTCCTCGTTGACTTGACTCCTCCAAAGAGCACCACAATACATTCATGATTAGTTTGATTTGGTCATTTTAGAAGACTTTCACATTACTAGTAAATTTTAGGACTCGGTCATTGTTTAGCATAAAAGAAAATTAAAGACTTGGTTGCTTCTTATTAATGATCTTCATACTGTTACTACTCTATTACTAGTTTGAATTCTTTATTATCACCACAAAGCAATCACATATACAAAATAGATGGAGTAGCGCTAAGACCACGTATCGCATGACATGAGTGATCGTGTACTCAAGCTCTATTAATGGGAAGTATTTTTTCTTTTCAATATGCTGAAATCACTATTACCTTGATGATCGAAAGTGAATTTTTTTATAGGTAACTTTTCTGTTCGTTCCTGACCTCGTAACGAGAAAGTCTTCCATCGAGACAAGAAGAAATGTAATTGCTTGGACAGTGGGATCTCCTTTGCTTCTGGGATTTTTGCCGATAAGGATGCGATGGAAAGGGTTGGACATTCATTGCAGTACATATCCTCGATCTTTAGTCCTTTTATTATGTTGATATTGCCCTCTCAAAATCTCCATTTTTCAGTGTTTTCAGAACTTGTAATCTGCGATTTCAGCCATATCATTGCTAATGAAAAATAAATGTGAGCAGAAGCTGGCGTAAAAAACTAAAAAGTGATGTTTGCAATGTATGCAGTAAAAGGAGTCATCAATGAAGACCAATTTGCACGTAAACAAACTTGGAAAGACCGGTATGGTGGAACCAATGGATGACTTTGGGACTAGTAGGACGCCCAGCAAATCAATGCCATTTCCGGGGATTTTATCGAGCGAAAAGATCCAAGTCTCAATTCATGAGATTTTGATCAACAATTCATATTTCATATTAAGATTTCGATCCCTAATTACATCTCTTGGTGGGTCACGTTTTGCTAATTTATTTTCTTTGTCGTTTCTAGTCCAGGAGAATGGATGTGGGCTTAAGGTGGGCCCAGCTACAAGAGAGGCCCAATTAGGTGGATAAAGATTTGGGTTTCTGAGAATTGAACTATGAGTTATGTGACCATTAATGTGATGTCCTGAAATTCGAGCCATTTGAGGGATGAATGAACGTGAATTTCGTCAATGCATTGTTGGTTGATCTCACTTGGAACTGATCACTCCCGAGATATTAACCTTGAGGAGAAAGGCTAATGAGGACAGAACTCGTGTGACTAAAGAACTTGACCTAAGAAAACAACTCAACCGTGAGACTTGCGTAAGGACGATCTTGTAGTTATGCAGGCCAATTTCAGGGACGACTAGAAGTCAATTCGCGGACAGAAATAATGGGACGACATGTGATTCTGTTTACTGTTATCGAGCCCGCGAACAACCTTATGTCGATAATTGGTAATCGTGTACTTTGAAATAAGAATCTATCCTCCCCAATTTCATGTAGTCAAGGACGTCATGTGTCGAGAAATCTTGAACGTGAATTGGCACGAGTCGATTACACGTGAATCCTCGAAGTCGCCTGTTAGTCTGAGTTGTACCAAAATGACATTCGAGTGAAATTGACATGGTATGACAATCTAAGATTGGACTTCGAATTTTCAGGAATGTCTGGGATGGACTTTTGGACGATGCTACTTTGACAGTTGGCAATGTCAGTTAAGCTAAGTGTTTGAAAATAGGATTTTCGGACTGAGGAAACGAGCTTACGAGGACGTGGGCCGGGCAAGGTCAGTGTGGGCTTCACGCCCAAGGTGGGATGGCCACCATGGTAGGCCCGAGACAAGTAAGTGAGCCCCTTAGACCCAGCCCAACCGTTTTACCCTTCCGAGCCTATTGTCTAACCTTGAGCCGTTTCGAGCCTAACCAATTCCCGAGCCCATTCCTATTCATTTTCTAGCCCATTTCTTAGGCTCGCCCTTCATTTTCAACACAAGGGTAGATTGGGAAATGTGCAAGGTGGAAATGACCATTTTGCCCCTAGGTATTATTTGGAAAAGACAAAAGAAGAAAGAGAAGATTGTGTCATCTTGCATGGGAAGTTGAAGCAACATTTAATGGCCTTAATGAGGCCTTGAAAGCAGCCCTCAATTCTCTCTCTCTCTCTCTCTCTCTCTCTCTCTCTCTCTCTCTCTCTCTCTCTCTCTCCCCCTCTCTCCCCTTTCAGCTTCAAAACCGCACACCCTCTCTCTCCCTTGTTTCCTTTTCTTCCTTTTGCTTCTCCTTCTGACCTTCCTCAAAAAATGTGAGTTGGTCATGGCTTTCCCGTACTGATCTCCACCCGTGCCACCCACCACCGTGCTTAGGAGGTCCATTCCGTATTGCTCATGTCGGCCAATCGCCAGTCGGAGTCGTTGGCCGATTGCCGGTCGGAGCAATCGGCCGACTCGCCAATCGACCAGAAGTAGCTATCGGCCAACCCACTTACTACTGCTCTGCTTTGCCTGTTTCAGCCTTTTTCCTCCCTATCCGACCCAATCTCCAGCTAGCCCAACCACCAGCCATTCCCCCTCGACCCCTAGGTGTCGCCGATCGCCAGCCAGCTGCTCGCTAGAGCTCCGGTCAGCCCCTTTCCTCCTCTGCCAGTACATTTTTCAGAAGTTCAGTGAGTGAGCAGAGGTTGTTGTTATTGTTTCAACCCTGGGACCGCCTTGGAGTGTTGTGGTTGAGGTACCCGAGTGTTGCTCTTGTCATCACTGTTGTGTCCGTATTGCCGGCCCGCTTAACGGGTGAGTTTAGTCCCTAATCCCTTATTAGTGCCTAAACTTGCTTAGGGTTGGGTTAATTAGTGGTAATTCTGGTTTATGAAGTTTAATTAAGTTGTATTAGCCCTAAGATAGGTGGTTAGAAAGATAGTTAAGATTAGCTTAATCTTGCTTTATGTGCTTAATTATTACTTAATTGTGTTTTATATGTTAATTAAGCATGTTTAGCTTATGTTTTGTTTAATTTTTGAATTTAATTTATTAATTAATTAATTCTAAAATTACACTGTTCACACGCATTGTTCACATGCATTGTTCATCTGGAAGTGAAAATGTGCATAATTTCATGTGTCTTAATCTTATGAGGTGAATTGTATATGTCATTGCATGGACATCCGCATGAGTCGCGTGGTTTTCACAAAAGAAAGGGGAAAATGATTTATCTGAGGGACATCGAAATTGATCGTTTTTATGAGAAAATGATTTGAGGTTTTATATACAAGCATGTGTGCATTGGCTAATGCTCAAAGATAATAAATGGATTGTGATGGTATGCTTACGTGATCACTAAATTGAACTTGCCGCCCCGGCCATAGTTCGGAGGGTGATAGTTCGATTTATCGGAAATCTAGTAGGGTCCGAAAGTGAAGTCGCGGTAGAAGCCGGGCCCATGCTCCTTCGGGAATGCCGTCTTGGGCAGGGTCCTTTGACGTCACCGTGCCTCACGGGGAGGGCGATGCTTGGCTATGCCATTAGATGCCGGAGGAAGAGCATGGAAAGGCACGGTTGCGTCTCTACGGAGGAAGGGCGCCGTAACGCATCAATTGTAGCCTTGAAGGGCAGTAATAATCGAAACACGTGTGGATGCAAGAGTACATGAGAAACATGGCATCATTGGTTCCGATTATGCATGAGATGATCACATTATTTATGGTACGCATACGTGAATTAATAACGTACAATGTATAGCAATGGTCAGGTGAGATCACTTGTGACACGACTCACATGTGATTGATGAACTGTATCATCTAATGGTCTGTGCATTGCGTGTATTGTGCTGACATATAAAGTGCAAGGTATGGCATATTGGGTAAGGTTGCATGCGAACCAACTATTTTATTATTAGTTGCATTGCTTGTATTGTGTGAGATTTAACATGCAATGTATGTATATCGGGTAAGGTTGCATACGAACTGATTATATGATTGTTGGTTGACCTTGTCTGTTGTTTGGTTGCCAATTGCTGATTGTTTGTTGAGTTGTGTGAAGGGTGGTTCTGGAGAGATACCCCGAATTGAGTTGGTGTACTAATCGAGGCTTAGGGGAAAGAACTCATAGAGATTTTATCTAATTGGTTATTGTATAACCACTTTCAGGTTCTTAGAACGGCGCAGTGAAAAATCTTGCCTCAATTCCTCTAGTGATCGACCCTAACACCTACAATTACGACCTGACGGAGCTTGAGTTTGATGGGTTCAAGTAATGGTGGTGCTGAGCCTAAGAGTTTATTTTGTATGGATGGATTAACCTAGCCTAGTTTCCTTTTGGTCTGGCTTATAGGATGGATCGGCCCCTTTGTTGAGCTTGTAAATTGGAAAACGATCCTCTGTTAGTTAATCCAGTAAAAATGTATATATGAGTAGTTGTTGTTGTTCTTGTTGTTCATCCCTCTATCCCTACTTGATTGTTTGATTGTCTGTCTGGACTGGGGATAGTTCATCTTCCGCTTGCGTAAAATGAAAGATAAAATGAATGGTCGTCGACAAGTCCTAGGACGTCACTTTCAATTGACCATGGTAAGGGGTTGTTGCGTGCTTGAGGTTCGGGGTGTGACAATTAATGACACTAATAATAACCATTCTATTCTCGGGCCCTATTTCTAGCCATAATTTTTTTTTTTTAAATTTCCTATTCCTAGACGAGTTTTTAAGCAAATATACGTATTGGATACCGATACAAAATTTCTCTATCCTGGGTGACCAGTGATGGATGGCGGCTCATGGCAAACGGTAGAGGATGGTAGAGGATGGTAGATGACAAGTGGATAGCGGTAGGAGGCAGCGGTTGGTAGGCGACAGGTGGCGATGAGTGAACAATTGGATAATAGTAAGGGCAAGTAATAGTAAGAGTTTTTATTTCTTTTGTTTTAGAAATAGAAATATAGAAAATTTCTACTTCTTATTTCAAGGCTAAAAATTTGTCCCGAAAATATAAAATTGAAATTGCACTACCAAATAGATTAATATTTCAAACTTATTCCTGAGAAAAAAAAAAAAAGAAAAATAGAGAAATAGAATGATTATCTTTCCTGCCACAATTAAACTTTTCAGTTTAGAAAAATTTCCAGACTTACGAAAAATAAAAGATTCACATAGAAAAAAAACAAATACCAGAGTTTTTTTATAAAAAAAAAAAAAACCTATAGAAACAAGAGAAATCATTGTTGCTCATGATCCCTCTTTCTCGCTTGTAGTTTTGGAAGTGATTATTAGATAAACATATCATCTACAATCAACTGAATTAAAAAGTAGATAAAATATTTAAAAAAATCACAGTTATTGATGTTTCACAGTGAACAAATTTAATGCACATGTGAAAGTGCAATCATCCGAATACAAAAGTTCTTACTCATCGGCGTGTAAGAAATTTTAGACGAAAATACAAGAATTATACAACCTAAGGAGAGTATCTAAAGGGAGCTTATGTCGTGGGCAAGGAGTGTCCGGGAAAATTCGATCTACAAAAAGATCCATAGTTTAATTCCAGGATTTTATGCTCAATTTATAATCCAACATCCAAAACACAAAACTAGTTTAAGATCCTTAAGAATTTTGTTTCAATAAACAACATGACTTGCGTTCCTTAAAGGTAAATTAATCAAACATTCGAAGCTGGTATTTCACTATAATGGCAAAATCAACGTAAATATGAAGAGAGAGCATCCAAGATCTTCGATACTAAAAAAAAGGAGTGATAATCGCTTGTATACGAGTTGGTCCATGCACGGGTGATTGTATTTTCATGTAAAATAAGAAACACTAGTTGAAGAAGAGTAAGATACAAAAAGGAATATTAAACAGAGCGTACCATTTGAGACGCTATGGCGTGCAAACGTTCGTGCTGTGTAGACCGGAAAGAGGTCGCAGAATGGGGTAGTATCCATTGAAATTGTGCATGGAATGGCATCGCAAGCGCACGGTCAATTTCGTCGAAATAAAGGGCAAGCTAAGAAATCTTTCTAAATCTAATTTAAAGATATATAATTTACGATGTGGCTATGATATACTCTGTCTAACAACAATCAAGCGCATGAGGAGGTCTGAAAATCTAGATTAAAAGATCTAGACCCCAATGAGAACAAGCCTCAGTCTTTCTCTCATCAATAAGGGCATAGACGCCGGGTTGGTTCACACAAATCTCAGGGCAACAAGCTAGATTCGAGTCTCCACATTCAACGATATTGTCCAAACTTTTGTCAATCTTCCAAAATTTACCATACATAGATTACAGAAAAGGTATTTACTTACCAATAAGAATAAACTTTGCCGTCAATCTACCATACACATAGTGATAGCTACCCGGAAGATTCACATCCTTTGCACCTGCGGTGCAAGTATTAAGTTTTGGATCAGCACATTCGCCTATATCTGAACAAGATACATTATTACAAAAAGGTATTAACAAGAGTTCGCATCCTCGCAAAAAATAACACATGGATATCTATAAGAGGAGCGAGAAGAAAAACGCTCTCGTGCATGATGATATCATCTATCCAAGTGTGGTTAACCCGCTTCTGAATAAATTTTAACGGTGAATTTGGTTTTATGAATGAAAGTAAATTCAGTGAAATGCTAGATGTACTAAGAATTCTACGAAATTCTTTTACTAAGTCGTGTTAAGTTTAAATGGTATTGAGACAAGTGAGATCCATATAATGAATCGCTGTCATTTTTAAGCATTCGATATGTAATTACTATATCAGTCAAGAAAAAAAGTTTTAGTATGATTTCTCATTGCACGTAGCATTTCCCCTCACTCAGAATACCACTTGATCCAGCATTTAAAAAAAAAAAAACAAAATGGGAAAACTTAGATTATGACATGAGGTTATATTAAAGAAATCTTATTAGCAAAAGCAATGCAATAAAATTTACTAGATGTCGTGTAAACCATCTACTCAAATTGATGACTAATTTTTTATGGTATCGTATTTTAATCCCACCCTTCTATGCTTATCTCACCATCGGTGGCACAAAAAAGTTCATCATATTGATTAACAAAAGTTCTATTTCCAAGGAAAAATAATCATCTTAAGCAAATAACATAGCTTGGCAATTGAATTCGACACTTCAATCAAATCATGACATGTGGAAGTATAGAATAACAATCATGTTAGAACGAAGGGTTAGGCAAAATTCTATCTGTAGCTTTTTTTGAACATGTTTTAGGCTATGCTGTTCTTCTTCTAACAATAATCAAGAGTATGAAGCGGTCTAAAATTCTAGGTTGAAAGATCCACTTACCAATAAGAATAGCTGTCTTTCTACTAGTGACGCAATGATAGCTGCCTCGTTCGTTCACACAATTCCCAGAGCACACATTTGGATCCTCACATTCATCAACATCTGATGATAGATGATAAAATAAACATATTAGTAGCCAAACCCATGTCCTTGAGTAAAATTAGAGAGATTAGTGGGTCACATTTCCTCTTGAATTGTTAACTCCAAAGCTGAAATATTATGCTTGTAAGAACGGACTGTCCCGTTCCCCTTTGTTTCTGGTAAATTATTATCGTTATAATTCATTCAATTTTGTTTGGAAGTGCTGTCACTTTTGTACAATCTTGGGCAGATAAACAAGAAAAAGAAGGCAGATAAGCATGTGTGTAATCACTAAACAGTGCGAGTGAGTTCTTATCAAAGAAAAATCTGGGAATGAACAAGCCACTTCTCTGTATGGTGCCCTTGAATACGGAATGGGATAGCATGAAGTATGTTACCTTGGCATCCTCCAGGAAGATAGGGGTTACCACTATAGCCCCCTCTGCAATAGCACTGTGTAAATTGCTTTTCATACGAGAAGTACGAGTAGTAGAGGTCGTACGTTCTACATCTGAAGGGATCATCATAGTGTGAATCGTAGCCTTGCTGGATAAGCTCAAGTCCGTTGGTGTTGTTTGGAAACGTATCATCCAAACCCAATTCATAAATCTGTATCGTTAGAACTCAAGAGCCATGATCTATCTGCCAGGAAAGCGTGGCTGCATCCCTGAGGTCCACCACCGTCTTCTCTGAAATCCACACTAAAGCCCTGAAGGTTAAAGGGGAGCGTGGTCTGGCAGCATCCGTCCATCCCGGAACATGCATTATATCGGCTAATGTTAGTGTTGGTTCCAGAACAATTCGTCCTGCAACCAACAACAGCTGATCCTATACTTTTCAATGTTGCCAGGGTGTTGCAACCGACTGACGTAATGGACTTCCTTCTAAGTCCACTGGCGCACCAAGTCCTTTGAGACTACAGCTTGCTTGTGAGTATATTGATGGAAGACTGACACTAATCATGCTGTTCGTGTCATTCCAATAATTGGGAAGTGAAATGTCGAGAACTTGCAATCTGGTCTTATTTAGTATTGGAACCGTGGTGTTTTGCTGGCAGACAATCTCATACCAGTCATCCAAGAAGCACCCGGCACCTATTCCGAAGGGGAAGGGAATGGTGACGTTCCCACATGTTTCAGTACAGTTGGGCAATGGAAGTCCAGCTGCAGCTGCTGATGCTTGTACCGTGAAGGAAATCAGAAGCACAAGAATTCGAAACCCCGAGTTCAACATGATGTTCACGTCTCGTGTATGCATGGACCTAAACTTATGGAGAAAGGGGATATGGACTGAGTCGCTTAATATTGATATTTATGTGGAAGGGGGAAGAATTCTGATGCACTCTATGCATAATTTTATTCCGGCTCTGCTACTTATATATCTGACGATGCTTCCTTGAATATAGCAATATCAAAGATTGATAGGTAAAGGACACCAACTGAAGCGGCCAAGTGTGACATTTCCAATTGGTGGGAAGATGATTTTGTCGTCATCTTTCCCATGAGAAAGATACGGAGAGTCATCAAGCTAGAAAAGCTTTCAGAATCCATTGTTTTGGCCACTGTTAGGTTCTTCATAATTGAGATATTTAGTCCTTTCCTTCCTTAAATTGTTTCAAGTACGCGTCAATTCGTTTCAAATTATCCTAGGCCAATAATGTATGATTTTTTCCTCTTCTATGCTAGATTAACATGGTTCCACGTCTTTGCTTATTGTCACAAATTTCATATTTTATTGCCAATAATTTTGTTTAGTATTAAATATCATTGGTCATTTATAGTTCCTAATTAAACATGAATGCGGTCTTTTTGTAAATTCTGTCAAAACTTAAATTTAGAAAAATGAGTCAATGAAAATTATTTTTTTAGTCATCAGAAAAAAAATTTCTGTCAAAACTTAAATTTAGAAAAACAATTTCTCCTTTAAAAGAGCCGGAAAATGTTTTCCAAATATATTGATTAATGAAATGATTGCTATTGTAAATATGTATTTTAAAAATTCAAATTTTTATTTTTATTCAAAACAATTGATTTTGTTTTAATTTTTCTTAAAATTGAATTTATTTTAATTTTTTTTTTTTCATTCTTTTCCTTCCTTTTATTTTTCTTTTTTCTTCTTCTCAGCCCTTCGTGGGCCGCCATCACGGCCAACGAGCTCACAACCTTCGGCAGCAAGCTCGCCGCCTCGAGCGAGCTTGAGCCGGCTAGATCGAGCAAGCTTGTGACCTCCGGCAAGACACCTCCCCAGATCGGGCGAGATCGCGACCTCCGACGGCGAGCCTCGCCAGATCGGGCGAGCTCGCCTCCTCGGTGGCGAGCTGGCGAGGCTCAAGCCATGCCGCCGAGAGGCCACGACCTCAGGCCCGAGGCCGGCAAGCTCACGACCCCTTGCGGTGAGTCTCAAGCCTCACCGGATCGAGCGACAGCCTTCGGCGGCGGGGCTCGAGCTCGCCCCTTGCGAGCTGGCCGAGAGGAACCGGCGGAGGAAGCAGACGGAGATGGCTCGTGAGGCAGCAGAGGAACGGGCAGAGGTAGCAGACCGATATGGGGGAGAAGAAGAAGGTAAAAGAAAAGGAAAAAAACAGAAAAGAAAAAAATATTTAATTTATTATTAAAAATAATAAAAAAATCGAAATAAAAAATAAAATATTAAAAATTCGATTTTTTAAAAAAAAAAAAGCTAAGATAAAGTCATTAGATTGAAATCATTTTCCATTAATATCCAAACAATGAAAAACATTTTCGATCATATAACACCAAATAAAGAAAATCGACTGTTTTTTTTGGAAAATGCTTTTTAGGAATGTATTTTCCTATATCATTAAGTTTTCCATGTAACAAACGCACTTTTAATTTCCGACAATGATAGAATAGAGAATTGATCATTCCATAGCTAGCTATTGCGCTAACGATGACTTTTTTTAGACCACAGGCTTCTTGGTGGTGAGCTTGGTCATTGTTCTCATTTTCGCCCATGTTCCACGAGATCAATGATCTAGCCATTCATAAAAAATCATGAATCTATTCGAGGAATTAGCGCAAGACGGGGTTACTTAAACGCCCTTTTCTTTTGTTACTTGTTGACCCTAGCATATCGGAGGATGCTTCCTAATGCAGAATCGTTAAAGCTTCAGATCCTTCCTGTAGGACAAAATTCTCCACTGAAGTGGTTAGTGGCCCCTATTTTAGCAGCCAAAATGAGAAATTTTGTTTTGATCAGGTTCGCTTTGATGGCAACAGCGAGGGACTCTTTTTCTGTCTCAGTTGAAGATAGGGGAAAGAAATTTAACTAAAAAAGAAAACACAAGATATTAAGATGATGAAAATCGAAGATATTTTCTTTTGTTCACCAATGAAGTTTCTCCTTTCAGAAAGGCCCTTTAGCCATTCTTAGATTGGAGGACTTTGACCGCTTGTTCTTTGTTCTAGTACAATTGCCAGGTGTGGTTTGGCTAGTGATGCTTGTATACTGAAGAAAGGAGTTATAACTTACGACCTATGAGCTCTGTCCCATTTGACCATAAGAAGGGAAGAAAGTTAAGGACACGGGCGTGATTTTCTTCAGTTCTGCTAGAACAATGAAAAATCAAACTTGATAAGTAGAGGCCTCTTTAATTTAAGCAGCCAAGCGCGACCCTAATAATGAGAAAGTCTTCCGTTTTGACTAAAAATAAATTAAGTGCTTGATGGAAATGGGTTGCAACTACACCTCATCTCTCTTCCCATGACCCCTCTCATGGAAACTTTGATCATGCACCTGCCCATTATTTGAAGTGAACGTTTTGTGCGGTTAGAATTGTAACAAGTTTTTTTCTCGTTGGATCCCGCTTTCCTCGAGTGAATTAAAATAATCACAATACGTTTTCTCAATTTCCAGTCCTTTAATTATGTTTCCTTGATTTTGCCCTCTCAAAATCTCCATTTCTTAATGTCTCCAAAACTTGTGACTTGCAACTTCAGCCATATTAATTCTAATGGCATGAACGAAAAGTGAAACTTGAAGAATAGTCGGCATAAAAAGCAATGTCTGCATATAAAAAGACGAGTCATTAGGCACTTGATTGTTCGCTATGTAAATATATTTTGCTTTTGAAAACATTAGGGAGAAGAGCCAGAACATAAGTCGAAATAAGGAAGTCCATCTGAAATAAATGAGCCTCGCTTTTATGAGACACTCCAACTAGCTTCATTGACCAAGGCAAATTTAATATAGGATGGTGACTTAATTATGAAATTTTTCATGCCTCATACTTGGTAATATATGGACGGAATGTGTGTTGCCCAACCCATACATGTAGACGAAAAACCTAGAGAAACTATTGCGTGGATTCCATTTCATAGACCCGATATGCAATCATATCTGTCGATCGAGTGTGAATTGCTGATGGGGCCCCCATGGTTAGCACTATGATGGATCGGGTGCATGTAGACTTGAATCTGAGCAAAAATTCACCCAAAAGCTGTGGAAAGCAGGTTACCTTATCTCCTTAAATGTGGAAACCGATTTGTACATAAACAAACTTGGGAAGACCGGCATGGAGGGAACCAATGGATGACACAATGATATTGGCCCCTGTGGTCTTCAAGACCATTGTTGACAGAGAACTTATGTTAGAACATGCCACAGACTTGGTCTCCATAAGTGATAGAATAGAGACCACCGTTCCTTAGCTATTAATTCTGTTGATGATGACTTTCCTTAGCCCACAAGCTTCTTAGTAGTGGCCCACTGATAAACTTGGCTAGGTCAATGGTCTCATGCTCACCTATCATCCACAAGATCACAAGTTCTTGCTATGTCGTAATTGGAACCTCTGACAAACTTGTCATTATGGGTACTACTACATTATGTGAAGAGAATTATAAATTTTTGACACGTCAGTGTAGCTATGTTGATAAACCCATCTTGAGGATCTCACGTGGTACTGACTAGTTGTAGTTCAAACTAATATTTAATAGTGGATGAATAAACATTAGTCACTTGGCTAATCAATACTCTATGTTCTTATAATCACCATTCCAAACTCCCGAGCTAACACAAATTCTTTCAACACCTAATTAGATATAATTGGTCATTTATAGTCCTTGATTAAATATGAACGCAGACTTCCTATAAATTCTGAATATTAGTCTTAGTTTAGCACTGTTTAGGTCATTTATTAAATTGATGTTTGAGTTTAACCTCATTTAGAGGCCTCAAACTTCATCGTGTTTCACGATGAGTGAATGGTTGCACATTGGGTAAATTACAGGAAACTATTGCTAATCATTCCCATCCATGTTTCTAGAGGAAGTGAAATGTTCAGCAATGTAATCAAATCTCACTTAGTGTTGGGCATTTCCGAATATTTTCAGGATTTTTCAAATAAAAATATCTCAAGAAATTAACATGATGAGATTTGAAGATATTGTATTTTGCTCCCATTAAAGTGTCTACTTCCAGAAAGGCTCCAAGTCATTTCCAGATTGGAGGACTTTGAAGATTCGTTTTTTGTTCTAGACAAGCTCATTAAGACAAGCCTTGAAGGTACTGAGAAATGGGGATTTTCAAAAACTTAGCTTTTGGAGTTAGAAAAATTGGAAAGTTTAAGGCAATTGAACCGAACGGGTGATCTTTAATCGGCACTTGAGGCATTAAGGTCATCGCAGTTATGGGATTAAAGAAAAGCCCAAAGTAAATGGACTTTTTAGAGTCAAATTCTGCACTGAGACAAGCAGAAGAACTCTTGTTTTGACCGCTGAGATTGGACTTCTTTAAAATTCTTCACAGCACATTGGTCAAGAGTGACTATCACGTGGGCCCACATAAGTACCGATTATGATGGGTGAAGTCCATAGAGACTTGTATGCAAGAATTTTGCGAAAAATCAATGGAAAACGGGTTAATTTATTTCCCATCTATATGGAAACCAATTTGGACGTGAACAAACTTGGAAATATTGGCATAGTGCGAACCAATGATGACTTGTAAAATCAATGGTCTTCAACACCTTATCAAATGAGAACTTATATTAGATTCGATCATTGACTTATGACGTATTTGTTTCGCGAAAAATACTTTTTACAAAAGCATTTTTTTCATTTTTCAATGTTTGGCTCACTTAGAAAAATGAGTAAGCAAAAAATGTTCTTCTAATCAACGAAAAAAGTTTCCCTACCAAAACTTAAATTCAAGAAAACGATTGCTCCTTTTAAAGAACTGGAAAATGTTTTCCAAATATATTAGTTCACGAAATGATTGATATTGTAAATATGTATTTTTAAAAATTTTATTTTTATTCAAAAAATGGAATTTTTATTTTTTTCTTAAAATCGAATTTATTTTAATTTTTTTCTTATTCCGTTCTTTTCCTTCCTTTTTATTTCTTTTCTTCTTCTCGGCCCTCGAGCTCGCCCAAGGCCGGCAAGCATCGAGCCTCGCCCAGCCTCCCGATCGTGCAAGATCGCGACCTGCCGCAGCCTGAGCCGCGCCTCGGGCAAGCAAGAGCTTGAGCCTTGCCGCCACAGGCCGCGAACTTGCCCGAGGCCGGCGAGCTCATAGCCCCTCACGGCGATCCTCAAGCCTCACCAAATCGGGTGATGGCCTTTGGCGGTGAGGCTCAAGCTCGCCTCTTGCGAGCTGGCTGAGAGGAACCGGTGGAGGAAGCAAACGGAGATGGTTCGTGAGGCAGCAGAGGAATGGGCAGAGAACCGATATGGGGGAGAAGAAGAAGGTAAAAGATAAAGAAAATAACAGAAAATAAAAAATAATATTCAATTTATAATTAAAATTTCGAAATAAAAAAATAAGTATTAAAAAATTCTATTTTTTTAAGCTAATATAAATTCATTGGACTGAAATCATTTTCCATTGATATCCAAACAATGGAAAACATTTTCAATCATATAACATCAAATAAAGAAAAACTGACTGTTTTTCTAGAAAAACATTTTCCTGTATCATTAAGTTTTTCGTGAAATAAATGCACTCTTAATCTGTCAACAATAAAATAGAGAACTGATCATTCCATAACTAGCTTGAAAGGTATTGAGAAATGGGATATTTTGAAAATTCAGCTTTCTAAGTTAGAAAAGTCGGAAAGTTAAAAGACAACTGACCCGCACAGGAGATCTTTCATCAGCACTGAGGCATTAAGGCCACTGTAGTTGTGGGATTAGTCCAAAGTGAATTACTTTTCGGAGTCCAATTCTTCGGACTGAAGGAGCAGAAGAAGCCTTGTTATGGCTTGCTTCCACGCAGATCTAGACATCAAAAATTTGCAGAGCATTTTATTAGGTTCGATACGTGCACCCGTTCTCACATAATCCAATTTCGGCTTTTTCTGAACTAAGTTCGACCAACACTGGAGACTAATCAGGTTCGGATGGTTTTGGTCATATATAATATGGAAGGGTGTAGTTACTTGATCGTATTACGGCAAACGAAAAGAGCAAAGTTGTGCAAATTATCATCCACATTTAATGGATTTCTGACAATTTGTAAGAATTCAGTATTTTAGTTTGTGAGTTTGGTTTGTTAAGTTCTTTTGAGTTTAAAGCCACACTCAAGTTTTATATTACGATTGAAACCAAATCAACCAAAAAAGACTGAAAGTTTTGGTTCAAACCACATAGTAGCAAACATATGGGGGACATATGGGGACGATTCCACGATCCATTAACATCTTTATGTTGTTACATGACTCAATACAGACATATCGAGTGGGCACACCACACCCGATGGCGATGAGGGAATTCCTTGTCTGGGAGTAGAAAAACAAGCTCCCTTTTATTGAATTCCTAATTGTATTAATAATTTATTTAGGATAGAGGAGTTGGTAATTACTATTGTATCATAATATTGGTAAAATTTTGTCCGTGGTACCACGATGATCAAATTTCTACGGAAGTAGGTAGTTTACTACTCTCTCTTTTTTTTAATATGGACATATTTCTAATAATGCTAATAATTTATTTAAGACACTGGTAAAATTTACAGAGGACTTAATAATTTGCTATTTTATTTGAATGTTCTAAATTTGCTGTTAATGCTGGTAATTTATTACCGATTTACCTGACGAGTACGTTACTGGTCATATTTTTTTAATAATAAGATTGGAAAGTTATCCACAACTATGAAATACAATCAATACGGAACTCTTCCAGATTTTTTCGCCAATTTAACAAAATTTTGCATGTTTATTTGAGAGTGAAAACGCATCACAGCTTTTTTCTACATGAGGCAAAAGGTTGATACAATTAGGACGCTTTCTCCTGAAGGTGCATGCGTCACTCTAGTGTAATCCTCTTAGTAACTGGATTGAAGATGATTTATACACGGATCCTCTAAGTGCAACAAGCCACTTTATACATATTAGCGGGATGATTTTGAAGCTCTCTAATTGGCACATAAACCGCATTGCCGACATTTAGCCAAATAAAATTTGAAAAGAGTACGGTGTCAAAGATGCCCGAACCGACCCAACCAGAATTTTTGGGTCTTCTTCATGGTCGGGTAACAGTCAAACGAAAGAGTGTTTGAACCCAACACCAGCAACATGGAAACAACTAAAACAAACCATCTATGATTGACTAGTCGAAGGGCAAGTTTCCCCTATTTTGGTGCAGCTTACATGTTCGAGCCATTGGCCTCTGCATGTATAGCTAGAAATCGTTGCGGAGATGATGCCAGAAATTGCTGCCTCACCATGATTCACAATGTGCGAATGGCTGCACATCTGAAAATGTAGTTACACCTGTGTCCACGAAAGACTTGCCAGATGCAAAACGATAGTCACGAGATTCGGTGGCCTTGATCTTTTCTTGATTTTGTTGGAAGCTCGAAGAGCTTCGGAGCTTCCTTAATCCCTCCAACTCCATTGCCACTTCTTTCATTGTAGGCCAGTTCCTCCCAATCGAGCTCAAGCACCTTCTTGCGAGGTTGGCAACAGCTACAATCTCTTCTTTCTTGCCTTCCTCCATAATCCGAGCATCAGCAATATCGAACAAACAATTCCGCTCCATTGAAATTACAAAATAGTTCGTAAGGCTCCTTTCTTCTTCTTTCCTAAGCAAAGAAATTGGCATTTGCCTTGTTAACAGTTCAACAAGGACCACTCCAAAGCTGTACACATCGCTTTTGTCTATGAAATGACTTGTTCTGAGGTACTCAGGATCCAAATATCCAAAAGTCCCTCACACCAATGTGGTTACATGAGTTTGGTTGAGGGATATAGACTTGGAAATACCGAAATCTGCGACTTTAGCACGATGTTTCTCATCCAAGAGAATATTGGTGGACTTGATGTTGCGATGATAGATGGGTATAGAAGCTGCCGAATGCAAGTAGAATAAGGCTCCAGCAATTTCGGTTGCAATTCATAAGCGTGTGTCCCATGATGCGAGAAGGTCTTCGTTCGAGTCATACAGATACTTGTAAAGAGTCCCATTTGGTATGAACTCATATACTAAAAGTGGCATATCGGTTTCCACACAGCACCCCATTAGCTTAACCACATTCCTATGATCGATTTGTGAGAGAATGATGACCTCATTGATGAACTCTTCAATGTTTTCCTTGTCAATCAGTTTCGATTTCTTAACCGCAACTATTTTTCCATCAACCAACATTCCCTTGTAAACAACACCTTGTCCACCTCGGCCAAGTATCCTGTTCTTGTTGAAACAGTCAGTGGCCTTCTCCAAATCCTTGAAACTAAATAATTTGCTTCTCGCAACAATGCCTTCAGGTGATGAAGATAGATGTTGTTGCAACAAGATACCCCACTGCGTTTTAAAGTACTTCTCTTTTTGCTTGATTTCTCTTCTTTTCTTGACGACTCTGTATAACCACCGAGAGAGAAGCCACACTTGCACTAATCCTCCAATGCCCGCTCCAAGGCCTGCAGTTCAGAAATTTAGCAGAGCAAAGAGTCATAAGAAGCACGTGCTGTTAAGAATGTATACCGTTGTGCTAAACTATCCATCTAGTATGGAGTTATTTGGAAGCCGGAAAACTATTAATCTCACATTAATTTATGGATATTCTTTCCATTGGCCAAGTATAAATTTCTTCCCATCATAGGAAGCCACCGACTATAAATGGGAAAACTTAGATTATGACATGAGGTTATATTAAAGAAATCTTATTAGCAAAAGCAATGCAATAAAATTTACTAGATGTCGTGCAAACCATCTACTCAAATTGATGACTAATTTTTTATGGTATCGTATTTTAATCCCACCCTTCTATGCTTATCTCACCATCGGTGGCACAAAAAAGTTCATCATATTGATTAACAAAAGTTCTATTTCCAAGGAAAAATAATCATCTTAAGCAAATAACATAGCTTGGCAATTGAATTCGACACTTCAGTCAAATCATGACATGTGGAAGTATAGAACAACAATCATGTTAGAACGAAGGGTTAGGCAAAATTATATCTGTAGCTTTTTTTCAACATGTTTTAGGCTATCCTGGTCTTCTTCTAACAATAATCAAGAGCATGAAGCGGTCTAAAATTCTAGGTTGAAAGATCCACTTACCAATAAGAATAGCTGTCTTTCTACTAGCGACGCAATGATAGCTACCCTGTTCGTTCACACAATTCCCGGAGCACACATTTGGATCCTCACATTCGTCAACATCTGATGACAGATGATAAAATAAACATATTAGCAGCCAAACCCATGTCCTTGAGTAAAATTAGAGAGATTAGTAGGTCACATTTCCTCTTGAATTGTTAACTCCAAAGTAAATGGGCTTTTTAGCTTAACAATTGATAACACTAAGAATAACTTCATAGCCAATAACTAACCAACCGAAGTCCTATAAGTGAAGGAACGAGTTTTCCTCCATTATTTCTTTTCTCTTTCTTTTGGTCTAAAGACCAATTTACATGACAAACAGAGCAATATGACTCATAAAAGTATTGAGGCAAAACAGATCTTCACCACGTCTCACTGGGTAAGAAAGGCTGAACATCTGAAAATGTAATGACATCCATGTCAATGTTTGAATTGTTAGGTGCAAGAGCAGCATCATAAGATGCAATTGCCTCACGGTTCTCTTGATTTTGCAAAATACCCGAAGGATTTTGGAGCTTCCTTATCCGCTCCAACTCCATTGCCACTTCTTTCATTGTAGGTCGGTTCCTCCCGTTCAGGTTTAAGCACCTTTTTGCAAGGTTAGCAACTGATGCAATCTCTTCCTTGTTACCTTCTTTCAAAACTTGAGCATCAACAATGTCAAGCAAGCGATTCTCCTCCATTGAAATTATGAAATAGGTCGCAAGGCTTCTTCCTTCTTGTTCCCTCAATGAAGAAATTGGCTTTTGCCCTGTTAGGAGTTCACCAAGTACCACTCCAAAGCTGTACACATCACTTTTGTCAGTGAATTGACTTGATTGGAAATATTCGGGATCTAGATAGCCAAAAGTACCCTGCACCAATGTGGTTACATGAGTTTGATCAAGGGAAACTGACTTGGAAGTACCGAAATCTGCCACTTTTGCCCGATATTTCTCATCCAAAAGAATATTGGTGGACTTGATGTCTCGATGATAAATGGGAATAGAGGCTGCTGAATGCAAGTAGAATAAGGCTCCTGCGATTTCGGTTGCAATCCGTAGCCGTGTGTCCCAAGATACATGAAACTCTTGATTTGGGTCATGCAAATATTGGTATAGAGTCCCGTTTGGTATGAACTCATATACTAAAAGTGGGACTTCAGTCTCCAAGCAACACCCCCAATAACTTAACCACGTTCCTATGGTTGATTTGTGAGAGAATGAGGACTTCATTTATGAATTGTTCGACTTTTCCCTCATCAATCACTTTTGATTTCTTAATCGCAACAATTTGTCCATTTGTTAACATTCCCTTGTAAACAGTACCTTGTCCACCTTGCCCGACTATCCTATCATCATTGAAATTGTCGGTGGCCTTCTCTAAATCCTTGGAAGTGAACAATTTACTTTTCTCAACGTTGCCTTCTGGTGAAGATAGCTCACTTTTCAACAAAAGGCCACCATTGCGTTTGAAGTACTTCTCTTTGAGCTTGATTTCTTTTCTCTTCTTGATGTATCTGTACAGCCTCCATAAGAAAAGACACAAAACTAGTGGCCCAAGGCCTGCCCCAACCCCTGCATTGCAAAAATTAAGGGGTAAAAAGTGTTAAAAATGTCCCCAGCTTGTTAAGAATCTATAAAGACACTTATCAGCAAGAATTAAAGTGACTCTGATTGAAAGGAGTACATATGGAAGTGATTGACCCGACTCTCCTTTCATATGGATGTGTCTTAACATTCATGAAAATCTAATTTGTCTCCAATAATTTTTCAAACCATTGATGAAAGTGAAAAAATTCCTTTCTAATATCTTCATTTCAAATATGATGAGAATGAGTAAGAATTTTTTGATATCTTTGATAAATAGGAGGTGATGACACAAGAAAAGTTTAATTGTTTTCTTATCTATCAACTATTAGGGCGCAGAGAAAGTTCCTCGATTGTTTTGATAGATACATGTTAGAACAAAAAGGGTTAGGTAAAATGATAAGCAAGAACAAGAAGCGGTCTGAAATTCTCGATTAAAAGATCTACTTACCAATAAAAATAGGTGTCTTTCTACTAGCGGCGCAATGATAGCTGCCCCGTTTGTTCACACAAATCCTCCCGGGGCATGTATTTGGAATCTCACATTCATTAATATCTGATGACAAATGATAAAATAAACATATTAGCAGCCAAACCCATCTCCTTGAGTAAAATCAGAGATTAGTAGGTCGCATTTCCCCTTGAATTGTTCACTCCATAGCTGAAATATTATATTTGTAACGAATGGACTGTCCTGTTCCCCTTTGTTTCCAGTAAATTATTGTAATTATAATTCATTCAATTTTGTTTGAAATTCACTTTGTATAATATTGGGCAGAAAAACGAGAAAAAGAAGGCAGATAAGCATGTTTGTGATCACTAAACAGTTTGAATGCGTGCTCTTTAGAGAAAAATCTAGGAATGACAAACTACTAGCCTGTATAGTGCCCTTAAATACGAAATGGGATAGCATGAAGTATGTTACCTCGGCATCCTTCAGTAAGATAAGGGTTACCACTATACCCCCATATGCAATAGCACTGCATAAATGGCATTTCACTTGGATTTGATTCGAAGTTGTATCTGCTACATCTGAAGGTATCATCATAGGCCGAGCGGTAGCCTTGCCAGATAAGCTCAAGTCCATAGTTAGTCTTGTTTGAAATCCCCCATTCCAACACCACTGGAACCGCATCATTCAAACGCAAATCATATAAACCTGTAGCTTTAGACCTCAAGAACCATGATCTATCAGCCAGGAAAGCGTAGCTGCATCCCTGAGGTCCACCGTCTTCTTTGAAATCCACACCAAAGCCCTGAAGATTAAAGGGGAGCGTGGTCTGGCAGCATTGGTCCCTCCCGACACAAGCACTATACTGGCTAATGTTGGTGTTGGCTCCATCACATTTTGTCTTGCAACCGACAACAGCTGATCCTGTATAATTCACTGTTGCCAGGGTGTTGCAACCGACCGACGTAAAGACGTTCCGTGTCTGGGAGAAGATAAATGGACTTCCTTCTAAGTTCACTGGCGCAACATGTCCGTCCCAACAGCTTGCATTTGAGGATATTAATGGAAGACTGACACTAATCATGCCGTTCATTCTTTCCAAATAATTGGGAAGTGAAATGTTGAGAACTGGCAATCCGGTCTTATTTAGTATTGGAACCGCGGTGTTTTGCGGGCAGACAATCTCATACCAGTCATCCAAGAAGCACCCGGCACCTATACCAAAGGGGAAGGGAATGGCGACGTTCCCACATGTTTCATTACAGCTGGCCTTTGGAAATCCAGGTGCAGCTCCTGATGCTTGTACTTTGAGGGAAACCAGAAGCAAGAGAATTCGAAACACTGATTTCGACATGATTTTTACGTCTCGTGTGTGCATGGACCTAAACATATGGAGGAAGGGGATATGGACTGAGTCCCTTAATATTGATATTTATGTGGAAGAGGGGAAGAATATTGATGCACTCTATGCATAATATTATTCCAGCTCTGCTACTTCCTTATATATCTGACGATGCTTCCTTGAATATAGAAATATCAAAGATTGATAGGTAAAGGACACCAACTGACGCGGCCAAGTGTGACTTTTCCAATTGTTGGGAAGATGATTTTGTCGTCATCTTTCCCATGAGAAAGAGACGGAGAGTCAGCAAGCTAGACAAGGTTTCAGGATCCATTGTTTTGGCCCCTGTTAGGCACTTCATAATTGAGATATTTAGTCCTTTCCTACCTTAAATTGTTTCAAGTACGCGTCAATTCGTTTCAAATTATCCTAGGCCAATAATGTGTGAATTTTTCCTCTTCTATGCTAGATTAACATGGTTCCATGTCTTTTACTTATTGTCACAAATTTCATATTTTATTGCCAATAATTTTGGTTAGTATTAAATATCATTGGTCATTTACAGTTCCTGATTAAACATGAACGCGGTCTTTTTGTAAATTCTGAATATTAGTCTTAGTTTAGCACTGTTTAGGTCATTTATTAAATTGATTTCTGAGTTTAACCTCGTTTAGAGGCCTTGAACTTGACCGTGTTTCACGATGAGTGAATGGCTGCACATTGGGTAAATTACAGGAAATTATTGCTACTCATTCCCATCCATGTTTCTAGAGGAAGTGAAATGTTGAGCAATTGTAATCCAATCTCACTTGGTGTAGGATTCGCGTCTCCATAATTAAGTTAGTCTTTTGGGCATTTCCGAATATTTTAGGGATTTTTCAAATAAAAAAAACTTCGGAAATTAACGTGATGAGATTTCAAGAAATTTTTTTTTGCTCCCATTAAATTGTCTACTTCCAGAAAGGCTCCAAGTCATTTCCAGATTGGAGGACTTTGAAGATTCGTTTTTTGTTCTAGACAAGCACATTAGGACAAGGCTTGAAGGTACTGAGAAATGGGGATTTTCAAAATCTTAGCTTTCGGAGTTAGAAAAATTGGAAAGTTCTAGGCAATTGAACCACACGTGTCGCTTTGCTGGCAGTCGATCCCGTACCACTTATCCATGAAACACCCGGCTCCTACTCCAAAGGGGAAGGGAATGTTGACATTCCCACATTTTTCAGCACACTTGGCATTGCAAGTCGAGTTACAGCTCCTGATGCTCCTACATTGAGGGAAACAAGAAGCAAAACAATTGAAACACCAAGAACGACATAATTTTCACATTTGGTATGTGCATGGACATCAACCAATGGAGAAAGGGACTGTGCGCGAGTCCCTCAATGGTGTTATTGAAGTGGAAGATACTGAACGCATAATTTTATTCCAGCTCTGTTACTTCCTAGTATCTGTGAGGATGCTTCCTCTAGGATAGAAATATATATATCTTTGAAAGGTAGAGAACGCTGATGGCATCTTTTCAATCCAAAAACGTGAAAGCAAGACTCACTTTTATTAAAGTAAAAGTGATTCGTCTTTAATCGGAGTGCAATGTGCGAGAGTCGCAATCTCTTCCATTATTGAAGCATAAGTCATTTTTATCGTTCTCGCGTGTGATATGCATCGTGTAGTCAGTCATTCTTTATAAAAGACGCTTTGGAATCACGTGAATGGCTGCACATCCAAGTCCACATAATAAGACTTGCCAGATCATAGGTCTATCAAAGGCTGAGGATGTCGAGTCCTCGTTGACTTGACTCCTCCAAAGAGCACCACAATACATTCATGATCAGTTTGATTTGGCCATTTTAGAGCCAAGTTACTAGTAAATTTTAGGACTCGGTCATTGTTTAGCATAAAAGAAAATTAAAGACTTGGTTGCTTCTTATTAATGATCTTCATATTGTTATTAGTCTATTACTAGTTTGAATTCTCAAATATTACCACAAAGCAATCGCATATACAAAATAGATGGAGCAATGCTAAGAGAACGTATCGCATGATATAAATGGTTGTATACTCAAGCTCTATTGGCAGAAAATAATTTCTTTTCTCTTCAATATGCTGAGATCAATTTCACCTTGATGATTGAAAAGAAATTATTGATAGGTAACTTTTTCTATTCGCTCCTGACCTCATAATGAGGAATTCTTTAATTAGTGGTAATTAACTATAGCTTAATCATAATTTATGGTAATTATATGATTAATTTGATTTAAATTAATCATTTATATTTAATTATTTCGAAAATAATTAAATATTATTTTATTATTTAGGCAAATACCATCAAAAACCCTACACTATGCCACTTGTGACAATTTTACGCTGAACTTTTTTTGTGCCACTAAAAACCCCATATTATGCCAATTTTACCTTAAACTTTTTTTTGTGCCATCAAAAACCCTAAATTATGCTATTTGTAACAATTTTATCTTGAACTTTTTTTGTGCCATAAAAAACTCCAAATTATGCCACTTAAAACAAATTTACTCCAAATTTTTTTGCTAGAGGGCATTTTCGTCCTTTCCCATTTTCTTTGAAAGGTAGAGAACACCGATGGCATCTTTTCAATCCAAAAACGTGAAAGTAAGACTCACTTTTATTAAAGTAAAAGTGGTTCGTCTTTAATCGGAGTGCAATGTGCGAGAGTCACAATCTCTTCCATTATTGAAGCATAAGTCATTTTTATCAAGATGAGGTGGTTAGTTATGGTTGATTTAAGTAAATGATGATTTATTTTGGTTAATCTTAATTACTAGTAATTAAATATAGCTTAATCATAATTTATGGTAATTATATGATTAATTTGATTTAAATTAATCATTTTATATTTAATTATTTCGAAAATAATTAAATATTATTTTATTATTTAGGCAAATACCATAAAAAAACCCTACACTATGCCACTAGTGACAATTTTACTCTAAAAAAAATTTTGTGCCACTAAAAACCCCAAATTATGCCATTTGTGACAATTTTACCTTAAACTTTTTTTGTGCCATTAAAAACCCAAAATATGCCACTTGTAACAATTTTACTTTAAAATATTTTTTTTTGCCAGAAAAAACCCCAAATTATACCACTTAGAATAAATTTTTTTTTTTAGCTAAAGGCATTTTTGTCCTTTTCCATTTTTTTTTCTTTCTCCTTCCTCCCTCTACCGACCATGGCAGAGGGAAGCCGCCCATGGCAGTCCTCGCTGGCATCAGAGTTGACAAGGGTTGCCATCGCCTGCCCTTGCCTGTATCGAAGTCAGGCAAGGGCAACCCTCACCCGCCCTTGCTGGATCTGGCTTGGGCGACCCTCACTCGACATAGACGAGGGCCGCCCAAGCCTTGCCTAACCCAGGCGAGGGTCACCCTCGCCAGATCTAGTGAGGGCGGCCATCATCGACTTCCCTCTATCAGCCATGGCAGAGGGGAGAAAGAGAAAAAAAAATCGAAAATGGAAAAAGAAGAAAATGCCCTTCAAAAAAAAAAGTTTGGGGTAAATTTGTTCTAAGTGGTATAGTTTAGGGTTTTTTGTGTCACAAAAAAAAGTTCAGGGTAAAATTGTTACAAGTAACATAATTTAGGGTTTTTGGTGACGCAAAAAAAATTTAAGATAAAATTATCACAAGTGGCATAATTTGGGGTTTTTAGTGGCACAAAAAAAAGTTCAGGGTAAAATTGTCACAAGTAGCATAGTTTAGGATTTTTTGTGGTATTTGCCCTTATTATTTTTAATAATAATAAATAATTATTGGTGACAATTAATTAGGATAATTTTTCGTGCGTAAATTAATTGTGGTGAAATTTGATTTACGGGAATTATTAACTATCGGATTATTGCAAAGTGATAATTGATGGATATTATGTGAGACATCGATTGCACTATGTGTGAAATTTTATATATGTTCCATGTGGACCGTGGTACAAGTGCCTTAAGAATTATGAGAATTTATGTGATTGCATGCTCGCATGACCACTTAAGCCTTGAGGCATATGGACGCAAGGTGGAGGGCGTGCCCTGATGCATATGTACGCGGGGAAGAGGTAGAGCCTTGAGACCTTCTTACACAAGGAGGGGAGATTGTGCTCTGATGCGCATTTGCGTTGGGAAAAGGCAGAGTCCTGAGGCATATTTACGTGGGGAGGTTGAGGTAGTTGTGCTCTGATGCATGGCTACGTAGGGAAAAGGGTAGAGCCCTGATGCGTGTCTATGCAAGGAGGTGTATAATTAAGCCTTAAAATGTACGAATGCAAGGTTAAGGGCGTGCCCTGATGTGTATTTACGCAAAAAAGAGGTAAAGCCCTTAGGCGTATTTACGTGGGGAGGGGAGATTGTGCCCTAATGCGCATTTGCACGGGGAAAAGGCAGAACCTTGAGGTGTACTTACGTGGGAAGGTAGAGGTGGATGTGCCATGATATGTGTTTACACGAGGAAAAGGTAGAACCCTTATGCGTGCTTACACAGGGATGTGTATAATTGGAACACGCCTGACTGTTATGTGCAGTGTTCTGATTATGTGATAATTTATATGTATTACATATGGCACGCTTGACTAGTATTGTGCAAGACATGTCCAGCCGCAAGGTAGGATTGTCTATAAATCGCCCATAATATTGATGGCTATAATGATTTTTGCCTGTGAAATTATTTAGCTGCTGGTTGTTGAAGGGTGCCTGTGAATCGATTTAACTGCTACTTGTTATGAGAAATGTGCCTGTTAGGTAGTCCTGAGGCGAATTGGTACCCTAACTGAGGCTTAGCCCTTTAACCTACTGAAATTTTATCTTACTAGTTGTGATTTAACTATTTTCAGGTCCTTAAAGGACATGCCTAGCTATGGACTTTTTGGACTAACAAACCTTATAAGGGATGAAGTAGATCGATCCCTTTGTCCTTATATCTCTTTAATTGGTCATTGAGATAGTACCCACCTATGTCTTTCCAACTATCCCCGTTGTTACTGTTTGACTGGGGTTTAAAATATTATTTCTGCACATGTATAATTGAAAGATAAATTGAATGGTTGGCGACGTGTCTTGAGACGTCGCACTCTTTTGACCGAAAGAGAATAGGGATTGCCGCGTGCTCGAGTGTCGGGGTGTGACAAGATTGACTTGGGTTATTATCAAAATGGATGACCTTTTGGGATTCTTTGTTGTAGATCCCGTTGAATACATTAGAATTGAGCTAGGGAGAAAGATTGTACTCGATAATTTTTAACACATGGAAGGAGAGTTGTCTTCATTTAATAATTATTACTCAGTCAAGATGAACACAAAAATCAAATCATAATATAAAAAAATGAAATAACTTGTTTTTATCTTTTTTTTAAAGAAAGCCATTTTCCACAACATTAATTTCTTCGTGAATGGAAAAATCATCCGACAACTTGTACTACGATAACCAAGATTTTTGTTCTTGACGAATGAAATGGGAATGGCATCTTTTTTCAATCCAAAAATGTGAAAACAAGACTCACTTTTATTAAAGCAAAAGGGGTTTCATTTTAACATCTTCAACCGGAGTGCGATGTGCGAGTGTCGGAATCTCTTCCATTATTGAAGTAGAAATCATTTTATTGTTCTCACGTGTAGTATGCATCATGTAGTCAGTCATTGTTTTGCTTTTCTTGCTGAAGCCATCAATAAAAGGCACTTTGGAATATCCCCCAAGATGTAAGTGAATGGCTGCACATCCAAGTCCACATAATAAGACTTGCCAGATCAAAGCCCGAGGATGTCAAGTCCTCGTTGACTTGACTCCTCCAAAGAGCACCACAATACATTCATGATCGGGAGAATTGCCAAAAAAGTCATAAACCTATTGCAGTTGTGCCAATTCAGTCATAAACTTTTTTTGACCGATTCAGTCCTAAACCTTTTGTGATTGTGCCAGTTGAGTCCATCTGGCCAAATTTGGCCGCCGTAGCCGACATCGATCTTTGGCCGGCGCCGGCGACAATATTTTAATAATTTTTTATTATTTTCCAAATTTTTTATTATTTTTAAATTTTTCTTTTTTTTTTTTTTTTTTTCTCCCCTCCCTCCCCCGTCGGCGGCGGTGGCCAGCCAGCACCGACGAGGCTGCCGGCATCGCACGAGGGTCGCGAAGCCCTCGCCGACAACCTCGCCAACGACCTTACCTAGACTTGGGGGCCACCGGCGAGGGTCGTAGCCCCGGCTTCACCCAAATCTGGGCGAGGTCGACCGCGATGAGGCGGCTTCGCCCGGATCTGGGCAAAGGCGCCTCGCCGCGGCCGGCCTCGCCCGGATCTAGGCGGCGGGCCGCAACCTCGCCGGCGCCCCCTGTGTCTAGGCGAGGTCGCCGGCAAGAGCCGCAGCCCTTGCATAGTGGCCGGCCACTTGCCGCCAGCGGGGGAGGGGAGGGGAGAAAAAACAGAACAGAAAAAAACAGAAAAATTAAAAAAATAATAAAAAATTTGAAAAATAATAAAAAATTTGAAAAATAATAAAAAAATCAAAAAATAAAAAAAAATTATTAAAATATTGTCGCCGACACCGGCCGGTGTCCACGTCATTCCGGACGACCAAATTTGGCTGGATAGACTCAACCGACACAATTGCAAAAAGTTTAGGACTGAATTGGTCAAAAAAAGGTTTATGACTTTTTTTGCAATTCTCCCATTCATGATCAGTTTGATTTGGTCATTTTAGAAGATTTCCACATTACTAGTAAAATTTAGGACACGGTCATTGTTCAGCATAAAAGAAAATTAAAGATTTGGTTGCTTCTTATTAATGATCTTCATATTGTTACTACTCTATTACTAGTTTGAATTCTTTATTATCACCACAAAGCAATCGTATATACAAAATAGATGGAGTAATGCTAAGACCATGTATCGCATGACATGATTGATCGTGTACTCAAGCTCTATTAATGGGAAGTATTTTTTTTCTTTTCAATATGCTGAAATCACTATTACCTTGATGATCGAAAATGAATTTTTTATTGGAACTTTTCTGTTCGTTCCTGACCTCATAACGAGAATGTCTTCCATCGAGACAAGAAGAAATGTAATTGCTTGGACAGTGGGATCTCCTTTGCTTCTGGGATTTTTGCCGATGAGGATGCGATGGAAAGGGTTTGACATAGACTTGGAAATGCTTGATTTCTGAGTTTATCCTCATTTAGAAGTCTCGAACTTGACTGTGCTTCATGATGAGTGAATGGTTGCACATTGGGTAAATTACAAGAAATTATTGCTAATCATTCCCATCCATGTTTCTAGAGGAAGTGAAATGTTGAGCAATTGTAATCCAATCTCACTTAGTGAAGGATTTGCGTCTCCATAATTAAGTTAGTCTTTTGGGCATTTCTGGATATTTTTAGGATTTTTTAAATAAAAAAAACTTAAGAAATTAACATGATGAGATTTAAAGAAATTTTCTTTTGCTCCCGTTAAAGTGTCTACTTCCAGAAAGGCTCCAAGTCATTTCCAGATTGGAGGACTTTGAACATTCATTTTTTGTTCTAGACAAGCACATTAAGACAAGTCTTGAAGGTACCGAGAAATGGGGATTTTAAAAAACTTAGCTTTTGGAGTTAGAAAAATTGGAAAGTTCAAGGCAATTCAACTGCATGGGTGATCTTTAATCGGCACTTGAGGCATTAAGGCCATCGCAGTTGTGGGATTAAAGAAAAGTCCAAAGTAAATGGGCTTTTTAGAGTCAAATTCTGCACTGAGACAAGCAGAAGAACTCTTGTTTTGACGGCATAAGTACAGCGGGAGTCTTGCCACAACTCAGCGCGACGGCTTGACACTTAAGTGCGCCATAACTTACAATGCAGACACTTAAGTCGCCACTTTTCAAAAAATGGATCACTTAAGTGCAAGTGGTCGGAACTCGCGGAAATCCTACGTGGCATTTTTTATTAATTTTCTTGCCTACGTGGCTCGGAAATCTTAAATCGGTGAAAAATCAGCCAAAACGACGTCGTTTTGGCTGACGTGGATTTATAAAAATTTATTAATTAAATAATATTAAATAAAAAAAAAATTATTGTAAAATCGATTTATTTAAAAAAAAAAAAAAAAAAAAAAAAAGGAAGAAGAAGGAGGGGATCGGCGAGGGCTGTGCAGCCCTCGCCGCCGCCGCCAAATCGCCGCCCCACCCTCGCCGGGAAGGGTCGGCGACGGTGGGGAGGGTCGGCCGGGGTCGCCGAGCCCCGGCCAGTGGCCGGCGACCCCGGCCGGCCTGCGGCGAGGGCCCGCAGGCCCTCGCCCAGATCTGGGGCGAGGGTCGCGACCCTCCCCCAGATCCGGCGAGGGTCGCCGGCCCTCGCCCCGCCGGGCCAAGGGCCGCCGGCCGCTCAGACCGCGCCCAGATCCGGCGGTCTGGACGGCCGGCGACCCTTGGCCCGGCGGGGCGAGGGCCGGCGACCCTCGCCGGATCTGGGGGAGGGTCGCGACCCTCGCCCCAGATCTGGGCGAGGGCCTGCGGGCCCTCGCCGCAGGCCGGCCGAGGTCGCCGGCCACTGGCCGGGGCCCGGCGACCCCGGCCGACCCTCCCCACCGTCGCCGGCCCTTCCCGGCGAGGGTGGGGCGGCGACGGCGGCGGCGGCGAGGGCTGCACAGCCCTCGCCGATCCCCTCCTTCTTCTTCTTTTTTTTTTTTTTTTTTAAATAAATCGATTTTAAATTTTTAAAAATCTGACGTGGACAAATTTTTTTATTAAAATTAACACGTGGATTTTTTATTTTGAAAAAAAATCTTTCCGTCACAAATGAAGTCATAGGAAAAAATGGACACGCGCGATTTGGTAGGATTTTTTCGCCGTTCGCACTTAAGCCGATCCATTTTCGCTTCCGATTTTTGACTTAAGTCATGGCATCAAGTTTGTAAGTTATGGCGCTTAAGTGTCATCCGTCCTCCGCGCTGATTATGGCACTCCTGGGGTCCGTGTGTCTGTTTTGACCGCTGAGATTGGACTTCTTCAAAGGCGTATGGTGCCCGTCTCCCATATGATACGCAATCATAGCCATTGGTCAAGAGTGACTATCACG
This sequence comes from Angophora floribunda, assembly GCA_014182895.1. NCBI lineage: Eukaryota > Viridiplantae > Streptophyta > Magnoliopsida > Myrtales > Myrtaceae > Angophora > Angophora floribunda. Next base: position 12,980,654 of record CM024715.1, read on the forward strand.
TGGGCCCCACATAAGTACCGATTATGATGGGTCAAGTCCATAGAGACTTGTATCCAGGCAAGAATTTTGCGCAAAACCAGTGAAAAACGGGTTAATTTATTTCCCATCTGTATGGAAACCAATTTGTACTTGGAAATATCAGGATGGCGCGAACCAATGTTGACTTGTAAAATCAATGGTCTTCAACACCATTATCATATGAGAACTTATATTAGAATTAACAATTAATTTAGAATGAGTTTATTTCGCAAAAAATACTTTTTACAAAGTATTTTTCTCATTTTTCAATGTTTGGCTCATTTAGAAAAATAAGTCAATGAAAAAAGTTTTTTTAGTCAATGGAAAATGGAAAAAAGTTTTTCTATCAAAACTTAAATTTAGAAAAATGATTTCTCTTTTGAAAGAATTGAAAAATGTTTTCCAAATATATTGGTTAACGAAATGATTGCTATTGTAAATATGTATTTTTTAAAAATTCGAATTTTTATTTTTATTCAAAAAAATAGATTTTTTATTTTTTCTTAAAATCGAATTTATTTTAATTTTTTATTTTATGTTCTTTTTCTTCCTTTTTTTTTTTTCTTTTCTTCTTCTTAGCCCTTCACTGGCCTCCACCGGCCGACGAGCTCGCGACCTCCGGCGGTGAGGCTCGAGCTTGCCCGAGGCCTGGTGAGCTAGTGAGGCTCGACCCATGCCACTAGAAGCTACGACCTTGGCCGAGGCCGGCAAGCTCGCAACCCCTCGTGGTGAGCCTCAAGCCTTGCTAGATTGGGCAATGGCCTTTGGCGATGGGGCTTGAGCTCGACCCTCGCAAACCGGCCGACAGGAACCAGCGGAGGAAGTAGACGTAAATGGCTCATGAGGCAGCAGAGGAAGCAGACCAATACAAGGAAGAAGAAGAAGGAGGAGGTAAAAGGAAAAGGAAAATTAATATTTAATTTATTTTTAAAAATAATTAAAAATTCGAAATAAAAAATAAACATTAAAAATTTGATTTTTTTTTTTTTTTATAAAGCTAAGATGAAGTCATTAGGCTGAAATCTTTTTCCATTAATATCCAAACAACGAAAATCATTTTTTATCATAAAACACCAAATAAAGAAGAACTTACTATTTTTTTGAAAAATGCTGTACCGAAAAGCCTTTTCCTATATCATTAAGTTTTCCGTGAAATAAATGCACTTTTAGTCTCCGACGACAACAAAATAGAGAGCTGATCATTCCATAGTTAGCTATTGCGTTGACGATGACAATTTTTTAGACCACAGACTTTTTGGTGGTGGGTAGCCACTGAGCATGTTCATTGGTCTCATTTTCGCCCATTTTCCATGAGATCAATGATCTAGCCATTCATGAGGAATCACGAATCTGTTCAAGGAATTAGCGCAAGAGGGGTTACCTAAACGCCTTTATCTTCTGTTACTTGTTGACCCTAGCATATCGGAGGATGCTTCTCCTTTCAGAAAGGCCCTTTAGCCATACTTAGATTGGAGGACTTTGACCGCTCGTTCTTTGTTCTGGACGGCCACATCAGGACAACTCTTGAAAGGTACAGAGAAATGGGACATTTTGAAAGCTCAGCTTTCCGAGTCAGAAAAGTCGGAAAGTTCAAAGGCAACTGACCCACACAGGAGATCTTTCTCCAGCACTGAGGCATTAAGGCCACTGCAGTTGCGGGATTAGCGAAAAGTCTAAAGTAAATTACTTTTCGGAGTCCAATTCTTCAACTGAAAGAAACAGAAGAAGCCTAATTATGACTTGCTTCCACGTAGATATAGACATCAAAAAATTGCAAAGCCTCTTATTAGGTTCGATACGTGCAGCTGTTCTCACTTAATCCAGTTTAGGCTTTTTCCAAACTAAGTTCAACCTACATTGAAGACTAATCAGGTTCGGATGGTTTTGGTTATATATATTATGGAAGGGAATAATTACTTGATGGTATTACAGCAAACGAAAAGAGCAAAGTTGTGCAAATTATCATGCACGTTTAATGGATTTCTGACGATTTGTAAGAATTCAGTATTTCAGTTTGTGAGTTTTTTTTTTTTTTTTTTTTTGGTCGTAACAGTTTGTGAGTTTGGTTTGTTAAGTTCTCTTGAGTTTACAAGCCACACTCAAGTTTTATATTATGATTGAAACCAAATCAACCAAAAAAGACCAAATGTTCTGATTCAAACCTCATAGTAGCGAACATATGGGGGATATATGGGGACGATTCCACAATCCGTTAACATGTTTGTGTCGTTACGCGACTCAATACAGATATTTTGAGTGGACACACCACACCCAATGGCAACGAGACACCCAATGGCAACGAGGGATTTCCTTATCCTGGAGTAGAAGAATGGGCTCCCTTTTATTGAATTCCTAATTGTATTAATAATTTATTTAGGACAGTAGAGTTGGTAATTACTATTGTCACCGGCTCACCGGCTCACCAAGTCCACTTTGCTGGCAGCTTGCATTTGAGTAAAATACTGGAAGACTGACCTTTATCATGCCATCCCCATCTGAATGATAAGTGGGGAGTGAAATATTGAGAACTCTCAATCCAATCTTATTTAGTATAGGAGCCGTATGGTTTTGCTGGTAGACAATCTCATAGCAGGCGTTCAAGAAACACTCTGTTCCTATCCCGAAGGGGAAGGGAATGGTGACGTCCCCGCATTTTTCAGTATAGTTATGCCTTGCAAGTCTCGGTACGCCTCCCGATTTGATGAGAAAGACCTGGAGCGTTACCAAGATGGAAGATGCTTTAGGATTCTTTGTCGTGGATATCAATCATCAGAATTGAGATATTTATTCCTTTCCTCACCCGGTTAAAGTTCTTCCCCATACACGTCAGGTCTTTTTCAATTTGTCCTTGACCACAATCGTTTGAATCCTTCCACGTGCACATTACATTAAAAAATTGTGCCATGTCTTCGCTTATTGCTACATATATTCACATTTCACTGCCAATCCTTCTGTTTAGTATCAATTAGCTCAGTCACTAGCACATTCTGATTTAACATGAATACAGTCTTTCTTTAAATTATGCAAATTAATCTTACTTTAGTATTGTTTAGGTTTAATTTAGAAATTAACCAAAGTTAAACCTCGTTTAGAGCTAGAGATTAGTTTCTCAGTATTGTGCGTCTATAAGTTGTTAAAAGCTTTCAATTTTGGTCATTAGATATAATCTAGTAGCCTCGACCTTACTTAGATTGTTGGCAGGGGAAGGGAATGGCAATGTTTCCGCAAGATTCAGTACAATTGCCAGGTGTGGTTTGGCTAGTGATGCTTGTATACTGAAGAAAGGAGTTATAACTTACGACCTATGAGCTCTGTCCTATTTGACCATAAGAAGGGAAGAAAGTTAAGGACATGGGCGTGATTTTCTTCAGTCTTGCTAGAACAATGAAAAATCAAACTTGATAAGTAGAGGGCTCTTTAATTTAAGCAGCCAAGCGTGAGCCTAATAAAGAGAAAGTCTTCCGTTTTGACTAAAAACAAACTAAGTGCTTGATGGAAATGGGTTGCAACTACACCTCATCTCTCTTCCCGTGACCCCTCTCATGGAAACAATGATTGATAATTGGTCATTTACAATCCCTAAATAGACATGAACACATTCTTTCTATAAATTCTGAATATTAGTCTTAGTTTAGCACTATTTAGGTCATTTATTAAATTGATTTTTGAGTTTAACCTCGTTTAGAGGCCTCGAACTTCACCGTTTTTCACGATGAGTGAATGGCTAGACATTAAGTAAATTACAGGAAATCATTGCTAATCATTCCCATCCATGTTTATAAAGGAAGTGAAATGTTGAGCAATTGTAATCCAATCTCACTTAGTGTAGGATTCGCGTCTCCATAATTTAGTTACTCTTTTGGAAATTTCCCAATATTTTCAAGATTTTTCAAATAAAAAAAAATAAAGAAATTAACATGATGAGATTTGAAGAAATTTTCTTTTGCTCCCATTAAAGTGTCTACTTCCAGAAAGGCTCCAAGTCATTTTCAGATTGAAGGACTTTGAAGATTTGTTTTTTGTTCTAGACAAGCATATTAGGACAAGGCTTGAAGGTACTGAGAAATGGGGATTTTCGAAAACCTAGCTTTCGGAGTTTGAAAATTTGGAAAGTTCAAGGGAATTGAACCGCCGGGTGATCTTTGACCGGCACTTGAGGCATTAAGGCCATCGCGGTTGCAGGATTAAAGAAAAGTCCAAAGTAAATGGGCTTTTTAGCTTAACAATTGATAACACTAAGAATAACTTCATAGCCAATAACTAACCAACCGAAGTCCTATAAGTGAAGGAACGAGTTTTCCTCCATTATTTCTTTTCTCTTTCTTTTGGTCTAAAGACCAATTTACATGACAAACAAAGCAATATGGCTCATAAAAGTATGAGGCAAAACAAATCTTCACCACGTCTCACTGGGTAAGAAAGGCTGAACATCCGAAAATGTAATGACATCCATGTCAATGTTTGAATTGTTAGGTGCAAGAGCAGCATCATAAGATGCAATTGCCTCACGGTTCTCTTGATTTTGTAGAATACCCGAAGGATTTTGGAGCTTCCTTATCCGCTCCAACTCCATTCCCACTTCTTTCATTGTAGGCCGGTTCCTCCCGTTCAGGTTTAAGCACCTTTTTGCAAGGTTAGCAACTGATGCAATCTCTTCCTTGTTACCTTCTTTCAAAACTTGAGCATCAACAATGTCAAGCAAGCGATTCTCCTCCATTGAAATTATGAAATAGGTCGCAAGGCATCTTCCTTCTTGTTCCCTCAATGAAGAAATTGGCTTTTGCCCTGTTAGGAGTTCAACAAGTACCACTCCGAAGCTGTACACATCACTTTTGTCAGTGAATTGACTTGATTGGAAATATTCGGGATCTAGATAGCCGAAAGTACCCTGCACCAATGTGGTTACATGAGTTTGATCAAGGGAAACTGACTTGGAAGTACCGAAATCTGCCACTTTTGCCCGATATTTCTCATCCAAAAGAATATTGGTGGACTTGATGTCTCGATGATAAATGGGAATAGAGGCTGCTGAATGCAAGTAGAATAAGGCTCCTGCGATTTCGGTTGCAATCCGTAGCCGTGTGTCCCAAGATACATGAAACTCTTGATTTGGGTCATGCAAATATTGGTATAGAGTCCCGTTTGGTATGAACTCATATACTAAAAGTGGGACTTCAGTCTCCAAGCAACACCCCCAATAACTTAACCACGTTCCTATGGTTGATTTGTGAGAGAATGAGGACTTCATTTATGAATTGTTCGACTTTTCCCTCATCAATCACTTTTGATTTCTTAATCGCAACAATTTGTCCATTTGTTAACATTCCCTTGTAAACAGTACCTTGTCCACCTTGCCCGACTATCCTATCATCATTGAAATTGTCGGTGGCCTTCTCTAAATCCTTGGAAGTGAACAATTTACTTTTCTCAACGTTGCCTTCTGGTGAAGATAGCTCACTTTTCAACAAAAGGCCACCATTGCGTTTGAAGTACTTCTCTTTGAGCTTGATTTCTTTTCTCTTCTTGATGTATCTGTACAGCCTCCATAAGAAAAGACACAAAACTAGTGGCCCAAGGCCTGCCCCAACCCCTGCATTGCAAAAATTAAGGGGTAAAAAGTGTTAAAAATGTCCCCAGCTTGTTAAGAATCTATAAAGACACTTATCAACAAGAATTAAAGTGACTATGATTGAAAGGAGTACATATGGAAGTGATTGACCCGACTCTCCTTTCATATGGATGTGTCTTAACATTCATGAAAATCTAATTTGTTTCCAGTAATTTTTCAAACCATTGATGAAAGTGAAAAAATTCCTTTCTAATATCTTCATTTCAAATATGATGAGAATGAGTAAGAATTTTTTGATATCTTTGATAAATAGGAGGTGATGACACAAGAAAAGTTTAATTGTTTTCTTATCTATCAACTATTAGGGCGCAGAGAAAGTTCCTCGATTGTTTTGATAGATACATGTTAGAACAAAAAGGGTTAGGTAAAATGATAAGCAAGAACAAGAAGCGATCTGAAATTCTTGATTAAAAGATCTACTTACCAATAAAAATAGGTGTCTTTCTACTAGCGGCGCAATGATAGCTGCCCCGTTTGTTCACACAAATCCTCCCGGAGCATGTATTTGGAATCTCACATTCATTAATATCTGATGACAGATGATAAAATAAACATATTAGCGGCCAAACCCATCTCCTTGAGTAAAATCAGAGAGATTAGTAGGTCGCATTTCCCCTTGAATTGTTAACTCCAGAGCTGAAATATTATATTTGCAACGAATGGACTATCCCGTTACCCTTTGTTTCCAGTAAATTATTGTAATTATAATTCATTCAATTTTATTTGAAATTCACTTTGTATAATATTGGGCAGTAAAACGAGAAAAAGAAGGCAGATAAGCATGTGTGTGATCATTAAACAGTTTGAATGCGTGCTCCTTAGAGAAAAATCTAGGAATGACAACCTACTAGCCTGTATGGTGCCCTTTAATACGGAATGGGATAGCATGAAGTATGTTACCTTGGCATCCTTCAGTAAGATAAGGGTTACCACTATACCCCCATCTGCAATAGCACTGCATAAATGGCATATCACTTGCATATGATTCGAAGTTGTATCTGCGACATCTGAAGGGATCATCATAGCCTGAGCCGTTGCCTTGCAGGATAAGCTCAAGTCCGTAGTCGGTCCCGTTTGAAATCCCCCATTCCAACACCACTGGAACTGTATCATTCAAACTCAAATCATATAAACCTGTAACGTTAGACCTCAAGAACCATGAACTATCTGCCAGGAAAGCGTGGCTGCATCCCTGAGGTCCACCACCGTCTTCTTTGAAATCCACACTAAAGCCCTGAAGGTTAAAGGGGAGCGTGGTCTGGCAGCATTGGTCCCTCCCGACACAAGCACTAAACCGGCTAGTGTAGGTGTTGGTTCCAGCACATTTTGTCCTGCAACCAACAACAGCTGATTCTGTACTATTCACTATTGCCATGGTGTTGCAACCAACCGACGTAAAGACGTTCCGTGTCTGGGAGAAGATAAATGGACTTCCTTTTAAGTTCACCAGCGCACCAAGTCCGCCCCCACAGCTTGCATTTGAGGATATTAATGGAAGACTGACACTAATCATGCCGTTCATGTTTTTCCAATAATTGGGAAGTGAAATGTTGAGAACTGGCAATCCGGTCTTATTTAGTATTGGAACCGTGGTGTTTTGCAGGCAGACAATCTCATACCAGTCATCCAAGAAGCACCCGGCACCTATACCAAAGGGGAAGGGAATGGTGACGTTCCCACATGTTTCATTACAGCTGGCCTTTGGAAATCCAGGTGCAGCTCCTGATGCTTGTACCGTGAGGGAAATCAGAAGCACAAGAATTCGAAACCCCGAGTTTGGCATGATGTTCACGTCTCGTGTATGCATGGACCTAAACTTATGGAGAAAGGGGATATGGACTGAGTCGCTTAATAATGATATTTATGTGGAAGAGGGGAAGAATTCTGATGCACTCTATGCATAATTTTATTACGGCTCTGCTACTTCCTTATATATCTGACGATGCTTCCTTGAATATAGAAATATCAGAGATTGATAGGTAAAGGACACCAATTGAAGCGGCCAAGTGTGACTTTTCCAATTGTTGGGAAGATGATTTTGTCGTCATCTTTCCCATGAGAAACAGACGGAGAGTCAGCAAGCTAGACAAGGTTTCAGGATCCTTTGTTTTGGCCCCGGTTAAGCACTTTATAATCGAGATATTTAGTACTTTCCTTTATTATCTAAATTGTTTCAAGTACTTGTCAATTCGTTTTAATTTATCCTATGCCAATAATGTTTGAATTCTTCTTCCATGCTAGAGTAAACATGGTTCCACGTCTTTGCTTATTGTCACAAAATTTTACATTTCATTACCAATCTTTTTGTTTAGTATTAAATATTATTGGTCATTTACAGCTCCTGATTAAACATGAACGAGATTTTTCCGTAGAGTCTGAATATAAGTCTTAGTTTAGCACTGTTTAGGCTATTTATTAAATCCATTTCTAAGTTTATCCTCATTTGGAGGCCTCAAACTCCGCCGTGTTTCATGATGAGTGAATGGCTGCACATTGGGTAAATTACAATAAATTATTGCTAATCATTCCCATCCCTATTTCCAGGGGAAGTGAAATGTTGAGCAACTGTAATCCAATCTCACTTACTGTAGGATTCGCGTCTCCATAATTTAGTCAATCTTTTGGGAATTACCGGATATTTTCAGGATTTTTCAAATAAAAAAAATTCAAGAAATTAATATGATGAGATTTGAAGAAATTTTCTTTTGTTCCCATTAAAGTGTCTACTTCCATAAAGGCTCCAAGTCATTTTCAGACTGGAGGACTTTGAAAATTCGTTTTTTGTTCTAGACAAGCACATTAGTACAAGGCTTGAAGGTACTGAGAAATGCAGATTTTCGAAAACTTAGCTTTCGGGGTAAGAAAAATTGGAAAGTTCAAGGCAATTGAACCGCACAGGTAATCTTTGACCGGCACTTGAGGTATTAAGGCCATCGCAGTTGTGGAATTAAACAAAAGTCCAAAGTAAATGGCTTTTCAGAGTCAAATTCTGCACTGAGACAAGCTGAACAAATCTTGTTTTGACCGCTGAGATTGGACTTCTTCAAAGGCGTATGGTGCCCGTCTCCCATATAATACGCAATCACAGCCATTGATCAAATGTGACTCTCCCGTGGGGCCCAAATAATTAGCAATTAAGATGGATCAAGTCCATAGAGACTTGGATCCAGGCAAGAATTTTGTGAAAAACCAATGGAAACCAATTTGTAAGTAAGCAAACTTGGAAATATCAGCATGGTGTGAATCAATGATGACTTGTAAAATCCAGAGTCTTCAACCCCATTATCAAATGAGAACTTATATTAAAACTAACCATTGACTTAAAACGTGTTTATTCTCTAAAAATACTTTTCAGAAAAATGTTTTTTCTCATTTTTCAGTGTTTATCTTGTCTAGGAAAATAAATCAATGAAAAATATTTTCTTAATCAATGGAAAAAGGTTCTCTACCAAAACTTAAATTTAGGAAAACGATTTTCCCTTTGAAAGGGCCGGAAAAATTTTTCCGAATATATTAGTTAACGAAATGATTGCTATTGTAAATATGTATTTTTAAAAATTCGAATTTTTATTTTTATTCAAAAAAATCGATTTTTTATTTTTTTCTTAAAATCGAATTTTTTTTTTTTCGTTCTTTTCCTTCCTTTTTATGTCTTTTCTTCTTCTCAACCCTTCACCAACTGCCCGTGTAGCCAACGAGCTCACGACCTTGGCAGCAAGGCTCAAGATCATCCGAGGCTGACGAGCATCAAGCCTCGCCAAATCGAGCGAGCTCACAACCTTTGGCGACAAGCCACCCTAGATTGGGTGAGATTGCAACCTCCAAGGACGAGCCTCACTAGATCGGGCGAGCTTCGAGCCTCTAGCAATGGGCTAGCGAGGCTCGAGCCTTGCCGCTAGAGACCACAACCTCGCAGCCCCTTGCAAAGCAAGCCTCAAGCCTCGCCAGATTGAGCGACGGCCTTTGGCGGCGGGGCTTGAGCTCACCCCTTGCAAGCCATCTGAGAGGAATCGGCGGAGGAAGCAAATGGAGATGGCTCGTGAGGCAGCAGAGGAACGGGCAGAGGAAGCAGACCGACATGGTGGAGAAGAAGAAGGTTAAAGGAAAAAAAAATATTTAATTTATAATTAAAAATTAGAAATAAATAATAAATACTAAAAAAATTCGATCATTTTTTTAAAGCTAAGATAAAGTCATTAGATTAATATCATTTTCCATTAATATCCAAACAACTAAAAACATATTCGATCATATAACATCAAATAAAGAAAAACTAACTGTTTTTTTTTTCGAAAAATGCTTTATTGGGAAACACTTTCCTATATTATTGAGTTTTCTGTGAAACAAACGCACTCTTAGTTTTCGACAACAACAGGATAGAAAATTGATCATTCCATAGCTAGCTATTGCGTTGACGATGACTTTTTTTTAACCACAAGCTTCTTGGTGGTCGCCAGCCATTGAGCTTGGCCAAGTCATTGGTCTTATTTTCACCCATTTTCCACGAGATCAATGATCTAGCCCTTCATGAGGAATCATGAACCTGTTCAAGGAATTAGCGCGAGACGGAGTTACCTAAATGCCTTTTTCTTCTGCTACTTGTTGACCCTAGCATATCGGAGGATGCTTCCTAATGCAGAATTGTCAAAGCTTCAGATCCTTCCTGTAGTAGAAAATTCTCCACTGAAGTGGTCATGGTCCCTATTTTAGCAGCCAAAATGAGAAAATTGGTTTTGATCAGGTTCGCTTTGATGGCAACAGCGACGGTCTATTTTCGGTCTCAGTTGAAGATAAGGGAAAGAGATTTAACTGAAAAAGAAAACACAAGATATTAATATGATGAAAATCGAAGACATTTTCTTTTGTTCACCATTGAAGTTTCTCCTTTCAGAAAGGCTCTTAAGCCATTTTCAGATTGGAGGGCTTTGACCGCTCGTTCTTTGTTCTGGACAGCCACATCAGGACAACGCTTGAAAGGTACCGAGAAATGGGATATTTTGAAAACTCAGCTTTCTAAGTTAGAAAAATCGGAAAGTTAAAAGACAACTGACCTGCACAGGAGATCTTTCACCGGCACAGGCGCATTAAGGCCACTGTAGTTGTAGGATTAGCGAAAAGTCCAAAGTAAATTACTTTTCGGAGTCCAATTCTTCGACTGAAGGAGCAGAAGAAGCCTCGTTATGACTTGCTTCCACGCAGATTTAGACATCAAAAAATTGCAAAGCCTCTTATTAGGTTCGATACGTACACCCATTCTCACATAATCCAGTTTAGGCTTTTTCCGAACCAAGTTCGACCAATACTGGAGACTCATTGGGTTCGGATGGTTTTGGTCATATATAAGATGGAAGGGTAGTTATTTGATGGTATTGCAGCAAACGAAAAGAACAAATTTATACATATTATCATGCATGTTTAATGGATTTCTGACGATTTGTAAGAATTTAGTTTTTCTGTTTGTGAGTTTGGTCTGTTGAGTTCTTTTGAGTTTACAAACCATACTCAAGTTTTATATTATGATTGAAACCGAATCAACCAGAAAGGATCGATTGTTCCGTTAGCATGCCTGCATCGTTACGCCACTCGATATAAATATATTGAGAGGTTGTGGAGCTTCCTCGTCATCAAAATAAATAAGCACGCTGACCTTGTAGACGGCCCATTTTCTGTAGAAATACCCAATCGAAATTAAACTATCTCGGGGCCTGAACTTCTTAGACGGATCAGCTCACATAAAACTTTCGTCGGTGGAATTGCCACCAATCGGACCGGATTGGCACAGCGCGAATACTGCCTTCTCTGCCCCTTTGCTGCATATGCAATGCAAATGGGGATAAAGCCTTTCATTCCACATAATTAATTCACTTTGAATAAGCAATACGCACTGCTAATTTCATTAATCGCTTCTCAACAGACTGTTTAGTGTTGGGGCAGCCCATCAAGTGCGACCTAGACAATCAAAGAAGTTTCTTTTTATCAAAGATATGACTATAAAAAAAATAAGATCTACGCTAAGAGCACAATTAACATTAATGAGGTTGCTAATGCTCTCAAGAAGAAGACCTTTTAACCGTAACATTTAATTGTGGGGGCATGCCTGTCAATTACATTCCAAAAAATTGCAAGTTTTTTGGAGCCGTGACAAACTTTTGTAGTAAGAATATGTGTGTTTTGCTGCAAGAATAATGGTGATTTTTTTTACGTGTAATTGTCAAGGATAACTACTATGGGAGTTACTCAATGTAATTGCGAGCTGGGAAATATTGAGATTGTTTGAATGATTAAAGTGTAGTTGTAATTTTTGTTGCATCTCTATTATTCATAATGTAATTACATATTGCTCTCCCCATGGAGTCAGACACCATTTAAACCATGTAAAATCTTGTATCCAATTTATTTCCTTGTTCAATTTGTTCTTATGTTTGATCTTCCTCTTTTATTTTCTTTTTTGTAACAATTGATATTGAGGTTAGGTTAGGCTGAGTTGAAATAGATCGATGGCAACAAAAGAAGAAAATGTGAAAATCGACAATTTTGATGAGAAGGATTTTGGATACTGAAAAATACAAATTGAGGATTATCTATACCAAAGGAGTTTGCACTTTCCCTTGTTTGTAGAGATGGCACGATTAATGAAGCAAGTTGATTGAGATCTCTTGGATAGATAGACGATTAGGTGTTATTTGACTAGCATTGTCTTGTAATATCATATTTAACATTACAAACAAAAGACCATTACAAGATTGATGAATGCCCTATCAAATAAGCATGAAAAGCCTTCTATGATCAACAGAGCATACTTGATGCAACATTAGCTTCATTTAAAGATGGCAGAAGGTGCACCAATTGTCAAGCATATTAATGAATTTGAGTAGGTGAAGATAGAGAAATAACTATTACTCATGTTAGTAGCAGTCATACAAACCTCAACAAATATAATCAATTTAGAACTAGTGGTGTCGTCTATTGTAATTATGTTTAAATGGAGCATCTCAAGCAATTGCCTAACTTGAATAACATGAAGGTTAAGAAAATCAGACTTGAATCTATTGCTGATATAGCTACAATAATTGATAGTAACTCGTTTGACGGTTGGGCTATGGATTCAAATTGTTCCTTTCACGTTACACGAAATAAGAGCTAGTTTACTACTTGTGAATGTATATGAGTGCTCTAACCCAAGCAAATAGTGGAAAGTGCAATACAATCCAATATGACTATTAGAGAAATCAGAGAGTTGGCATAGTAGATTTACTTGGATGTTTGTAGGATATCTTGCTTTCCTTCGGTGAAGAGTGTCGAATTATGCTAATAATTATGGACAACTACTTGAAGAGCACTTAGGTGTTTGTGTTAAGGCACAAGGTTGATGTTCTTTTCAACATTAGACAGTTGAGAGCTATAATTGAAAGAGATAATGGTAAGATGATCAATAATGTCCAGACTAACGGTACTATGGAGTTTTGATGGAAATTAATACATAATTCTGCATGGTAAAGGAAATAGTGAGACACTACACTAATGTCAATGAAACACAAGAAGTTATAGAATTTGATGAGCAAGGTGTTATGAGAGACTATGTACAAAATGCTCTCTAATGTTGATATAGCTAGGAAATTCTGGTAGATGCGTGTAGTATGGCAAGCTACTTAGTGATTACATTCCGATCGACTTCAACTCCTAAGGAGTATGAGGTTACGTTGCTTACTGTTCTATTCTTCAAATGTACGGTTCATCATGTCAAATTTGAGTGAGTGATAGCAAACTCGATGGGATTGCGAAAAGGTGCATAATCCTAGGCTACTCATAAAGTGAGTGGGGCAATCATTGTGGTGCTCATAACTAAATTCACATGTTGTTTGCAGAAAAGTAACGTTTGATAATTTTTAGAGGAATGATTGTTGCGGTGTTTATGTGAATCTTGATAGCGTTAGGCTCATAGTGGAGTTGCCACAAAAACTTTTGAGGTAGTGAGTTCTAGCGTTGTAATCACACGGATGATACATGTAGTGAAATGAAACCTCTAGAGCCAATAATAGTTGTACCTACTAATTTTGTCAAGGTGCATCTTTGATCCTCTAATGGATTTCAATGTAGTGGTTTTGTTTTATATGCGTTAGTGGAGTTTGTGTTTGAAAATCCATGTGCAGTATCTAAAAGCAAAGGTGAAGTTGGCATTCTAATGAGGTCCATGGTAATATCAAAGTTCAGAAGCAACTTAAATTTGAAAGATGCAAGTGGCAATTGAGAAGCTCATGAGAGACTATTGGAGATTAGCAGCAAAATTTAGATTCCAATAAATTGATTGTGATTTGGCTCAAACTTGTGTCCATGTAGAGATTTGTTGAGATTATGTCTCAGATTTAAGTCTCGAAGGAAATCTGATCAAAGTAGAAATTCTAAATCCAAATAAGACTCGTGGTTAGGTGTCGAAGAAATCATTAAAATACTTTCCTTATTGGAGTTGGATTCTTAATTTAAGCCAGTTAAAAGGTGGATTTTGCTGGTTTTTGTTGTTATTGAGTAGAGGAGGTTGGGAACAGTCTTTAGCATAATAATTAATTGTGCGGTGAGCTTATGAATTACATCTTAGGTGGCATCTGTGGGTTTTTGCTATTATTGAGTATAGGAGCAGCTTTTGGCGTAATAATTAACCGTGCAGTTTGCTTGTGAATTACATCCTAAAAGATTGTGAGTATTTTGGAGCCGTGACGAAATCTCGTGGTAAGAAAACGTCTGTTTCTCTGCAAGATGGATAGAGATTGTTTCTCGAGGTATTCGGAGGGCTAAACATTGACCAAGTCATTAGGTGTTATTGGGGTTGTGAAACACTGAGTCATTAGAGAGTCAAGTATAATTGTAATCTCTAGTGCTTCATCTTGATTTATAGTAGAATCCTATATTGATCTCCTCATGAAGTAGTTCACTTTAAATGAATCACATAATTTTGGTATCCAATTTATGTCTTTGTTCTTCTGTTTATTATTGTGTTCAAGCACTTCTTTTCCCAAAAAATTCTCTGATCATTTCTTTCAACACATAAAGTAGAATCGAGAATCCATCATGGGTAATGAGCTAAGATACACTGCATGGCAGAAACTTCAAATGTGCTGGCCGACCAAGATCGCCTTAACTGATGCAGCAGCATTCCTTCTCTAATGCCATGCCAAACAGAGCACGCAGCCAAATACAATAACTGGCACAAGTCGGGTCGTAGCCTATGCAAAGATGCATTTAGCCTTGGTTGTTTGCAATGTCCAATGGAACCCAAATTCGGAAGATACAAACAACTCCCTTTGCAGCCACATTAAAGGACTAACAATGCCTCATTCGAGGAGTACTAGATAACCGAAAATGGGTCAGGCCCACAAGCACCACAATTTACCCCTGCATCCGTTCGAGCAACTTTCTCTCTACTTTTTTATGGTAATATAAACAAAATTCGATTTGGAAACGAACTTGTTTCTCTCTTTTTCAAATCCTTTAACCATACAGACCGCATTTGAAAATTTAATCCGTTACTTTACCACAACAGCAAAATCTGTGGATCGAAGTTCATGAAAACTCAAAGCATGATGCGTATCACTGTCTTAAAACGCTATTTCGGATCAAAACGTACCAGATTCTTGTATGCGGAAAGAGGGTCTGCAATATCCATGTTCTGCTGACTCGCTCCCATCCCATCCATGTCATAGTTCAGAGTTCAAGCATTTCTTCCCAGCTTCTCACCTATAAAACAATTTAGATCTGCATTAAAAAAAAAAAATCAGTGTGAAACAGCTTTTCCCAAGTATTGCTTCAAGCAAAATTTCTTTAGACATCCACCTAGTTGTGCTCCCACCTCTGCCATTCTTCATAGGTAAAAGGTTTTAGGGAAAAGAACTCGTCTATGCAATGTTGGTCTCTCAACTTTCAAACGCAGAAGGAAATTTAATCTTTTAAATGAGCCTTTGGAATGAAAATGAGGTAACTGTCCTTTGCTTAGTTTGCTAGCGTTACTTGCAAGATGTCATACGTAAATATTATTCACTTTTAATATCCTCAATAAAAGGTTACTACATCTATTTTTAGCAGAATTCTATTCTTCCATGCAAAGAAATACAGATTTTTTTCCATACAGGTAAATTTCAATAAGAGTTGGTAAATATCAAAAGACAGTACCCACCTATAGGGTTGTACATATAACTGTTCCTTAGGGTTAATCTAGATGATGTTGCTTTTAAAATGTTTGTCTTTCCAATTATCCCAGTTGTTATTGTTTGACCAGGGTTAAAATATTTGTTTCTACATGTGCATAATTGAAAGATAAATTGAATAGTTGGCAACGTGTCATGAGACATCGCACTCTTTTGATCAAAAGAGAATAGGGGTTGTCGTGTGCTCAAGTGTCGGGGCGTGACAAGATTGACTTGGGTTATTATCAAAATGGATGACCTTTTGGGATTCTTTGTTGTAGATCCCGTTGAATACATTAGAATTGAGCTAGGGAGAAAGATTGCACTCGATAATTTTTAACACATGGAGGAGAGTTGTGTTCATTTAATAATTATTATTCGGTCAAGACAAACACAAAAATCAAATCATAATATAAAAAAATGAAATAACTTGTTTTTGTCTTCTTCTTTTTAAAGAAAGCCATTTTCCACAACATTAAGCTCTTTGTGAATGGAAAAATCATCCGACAAGTTGTACTATGATAACCAAGATTTTTGTTCTTGACGAATGAAATGGGAATGGCATCTTTTTTCAATCCAAAAACATGAAAACAAGACTCACTTTTAGTAAAGCAAAAGGGGTTTCATTTTAACATCTTTAATCGAAGTGCGATGTGCAAGTGTCACAATCTCTTCCATTATTGAAGTAGAAGTCATTTTTATTGTTCTCACGTGTGGTATGCATCGTGTAGTCAGTCATTATTTTACTTTTCTTGCTGAAGCCATCAATAAAAGGCACTTTGGAATATCCCCTGAGATGTAAGTGAATGGCTGCACATCCAAGTCCACATAATAAGACTTGTCAGATCATAGGATATCAAAGCCCAAGGATGTCAAGTCCCCGTTGACTTGACTCCTCCAAAGAGCACCACAATACATTCATGATCAGTTTGATTTGGTCATTTTAGAAGATTTCCACATTACTAGTAAATTTTAGGATTCGGTCATTAATGACACTAATAATAACCATTCTATTCTCGGGCCCTATTTCTAGCGAGAAATTTTAAAAAAAAATTCCTATTCCCTAGATGAGTTTTTAAGGAAAAATACGTATTTGATACCGATACAAAATTTCTTTATCCCGGGTGGCCAGTGGTGGATGGTGGCTGATGGCAAATGGTAGAGGATGGCAAATGACAAGTGGACACCAATAGGAGGTGTCGGTTGGTAGGCAACGAACGGCGATGAGTGAACGGTTGGATAATAGTGAGGGCAAGCAACAAGAAGAGTTTTTATTTCTCATTTTTGTTTCAAAAATAGAAATATAGAAAATTTCTACTTCTTATTTCAAGGATAAAAATTTGTCCCGAAAATAGAAAAATGAAATAGCGCTACCAACTAGATTAATGTTTCAAACCTATTCCTGAGAAAAAAATAGAAAAATAGAGAAATAGAATGATTATCTTTCCTGCCGTAATTAAACTTTTCAGTTTAGAAAATTTTCTAGACTTACGAAATATAAAATATTCACATAGAAAAAAAAAACAAACACCAGAGTTTTAAAAAAAAAAAACCTATAGAAACAAGAGAAATCATTGTTGCTCATGATCCCTCTTTCTCGCTTGTAGTTTTGGAAGTGATTATTAGATAAACATATCATCTATAATCAACCGAATTGAAAAGTAGATAAAATATTTAAAAAAATCACAATTATTGATGTTTCACAGTGACCAGATATAATGCACATGTGAAAGTGCAATCATCTGAATACAAAAAGTTCTTACTCATCGGCGTGTAAGAAATTTTAGACGAAAATACAAGAATTATACAACCTAAGGAGAGTATCTAAAGGGAGCTTATGTCGTGGGCAAGGAGTGTCCAGGAAAATTCGATCTACAAAAAGATCCATAGTTTGATTCCACGATTTTATGATCAATTTATAATCCAACATCCAAAACACAAAACTAGTTTAAGATCCTTAAGAATTTTGTTTCAATAAACAACATGACTTGCGTTCCTTAAAGGTAAATTAATCAAACGTTCGAAGCTGGTATTTCACTATAATGGCAAAATCAACGTAGATATGAAGAGAGAGCATCCAAGATCTTCGATACTAAAAAAAAGGAGTGATAATCGCTTGTATACGAGTTGGTCCATGCACGGGTGATTGTATTTTCATGTAAAATAAGAAACACTAGTTGAAGAAGAATAAGATAGAAAAAGGAATATTAAACAGAGTGTACCATTTGAGACGTTATGGCGTACAAACGTTCGTGCTGTGTAGACCAGAAAGAGGTCGCAGAATGGGGTAGTATCCATTGAAATTGTGCATGGAATAGCATCGCAAGCGCACGGTCAATTACATCGAAATAAAGGGCAAGCTAAGAAATCTTTCTAAATCTAATTTAAAGATATATAATTTACGATGTGACTATGATATACTCTGTCTAACAACAATCAAGCGCATGAGGAGGTCTGAAAATCTAGATTAAAAGATCTAGACCCCAATGAGAACAAGCCTCAGTCTTTCTCTCATCAATAAGGGCATAGACGCCGGGTTGGTTCACACAAATCTCAGGGCAACATGCTAGATTCGAGTCTCCACATTCAACGATATTGTCCAAACTTTGGTCAATCTTCCAAATTACGAGCTAAATTTACCATAAATAGATTACAGAAAAGGTATTTACTTACCAATAAGAATAAACTTTGTCGTCAATCTACCATATACATAGTGATAGCTACCCGGAAGATTCACATCCTTTGCACGTGCGGTGCAAGTATTAAGTTTCGGATCAGCACATTCGCCTATATCTGAACAAGATACATTATACAAAAAGGTATTAACAAGAGTTCACATCCTCGCAAAAAATAACACATGGATATCTATAAGAGGAGCTAGAAGAAAAACGCTCTCGTGCATGATGATATCATCTATCCAAGTGTGGTTAACCCGCTTCTGGTTAAATTTTAACGGTGAATTTGGTTTTATGAATGAAAGTAAATTCAGAGAAATGCTAGATGTACTAAGAATTCTATGAAATTCTTTTACTAAGTCATGTGTTAAGTTTAAATGGTATTGAGACAAGCGAGATCCATATTATGAATCGCTGTCATTTTTAAGCATTCAATATGTAATTGCTATATCAGTCAAGAAAAAAAGTTTTAGCATGATTTCTCATTGCATGTAGCATTTCTCCTCACTCAGAATACCACTTGATCCAGCATTAAAAAGAACAAAAAACAAAAACAAAAGAAACAAAACAGAGAGAGAGGACTTCTAGATATACTTAATTCTTGTTTGCTTACTTGATTTAGTAAGTGATACGACACTCGTGGTTATTTAAATTAGCATGCCCCTTAAAGAACTCAACATTTATCAGCGTCATCATTTGTGAGCAAAGTTAGTAGATAAGTCTTGGTATATTTTTAACAATAGTTAATAATAAGAACGAATTACAATTTCATCACAGTTTGGATTTATTTTTCTTATTTTCCGGAATAAACTAGGGATTCGGTTAGCTGGCTTTTAGTTCATTTTAAAACGTTTACATAATTGACATGGTATATTTTCACCGGATGCCCAACGCCGGCCTCTCCGTTAGTTATGTAGTATTATCTTAGCACACAAACTTTGTAATTCTACTGTCTCGTGAAATATGAGGAACCAAAGAGAAACCTTTTATACTCACATCCTGGATCATCATATGGGGGTTACTAGCATTGACATATTTGCAGGAACAAGCCCCCATGCTTGGACATCAGGCAAGCTCTTCCCCAAGTGTTATTCCGGTGTATAGTGCCCCAGGGACATGACTTAATGATCCCTCTCGACTCTTTACCCACCTTCAGTTCGGTACCCACCCATTAGAAACTTGCAGTTCCTGAAGGTTTGAGGGGATCGCCGACTCCTGGCAACGCCGGTTGCTGCCGAAACATTTCTGGTATGTAATACCAGCTTCGGGTCAGTCAAAGTTGGATTTTGACTCGCAGCCTACCATGTTTAATTCCGATTCCCTGCTGCTCATTAGAGTGAGCACACCCCACCCCACTGCAACGAAGGAATTCCTTATCCAGGAGAAATAGAATGGGCTCCCTTTTAATAAATTTACTACGTCGATGATTTACTTACAACAAAGGAGTTTGTAATTTACTACTGTATTAGAATGCTGGTAAAATTTGGATAGCGGTTATTTTTCTAGCTTTTTCACCGATGGAATAGAACTTTGCATGTTTATCAGAAAGTGAAATTGGATCACAGCTTTTTTCAACACTGCTCAAAAGGTCGATAATAATTTGGACGCTCGTTCCCAAGGATGCATGTGCAACTCTAATGTAAATTTCACAGTGACTGAAACAAAGACCACTAGTCATGGATCCTCAAGATGCAATAAGCCACTTCATAAATGTTAGCGGGATGATTTTCGAAGCTCTTGCTGATTGGCATATAAACAGCATTATGAAACTTGAGTCATACGTCGACACTGAGCAAGAGAAAATTTGAAAAAGGTACTGTATAAACTCTTTTGATCCCAACACCAGCAACAAGGAAACAACTTATAGCAAACCGTCTATTTCGCGGGGCAAGTTCCCCTATTCGTTAAGGCTAAAGAGGAATGGGCAAAAATCAATTTTGGTGCAGCTTATATATTCGTGTCATTGGCCTCTGAATGTATAGCTAGAAATTGTTGCGGAGATGATGCCAGAAATTGCTGCCTTCACCGGGATGCACAATGTGCAAGCGGCCGCACATCTGAAGATGTAGTTACACTTACATTCATGAAAGACTTGCCGGACGTGAAACTAGAGTCACGAGATTCAGCGGCCTCGATATTTTCTTTATTTTGCTGGAAACTCAAAGACCTTCGGAGCTTCCATGTGCCCTCCAACTCCATTGCTACTTCTTTCATTGTTGGCCAGTTCTTCCCAATCGAGCTCAAGCACCTTCTCGTGAGGTTAGCAACTGTAGCAATCTCTTCTTTCTTGTCTTGGTCCATAACTCGAGCATCAACAATATCAGACAAACAATTCTGCTCCATAGAAATAATAAAATAATCCACGAGGCCTCTTTCTTCTTCCCCAAGCCTAAAGATTGGCTTTTTCCCCATTAGGAGTTCAACAAGGACAACTCCAAAGCTATACACATCGCTTTTGTTGGTGAAATGACTTGTTCTGAAGTACTCTAGATTGAAGTATCCAAAAGTCCCCCACACCAATGTGGTTGTGTGAGTTTCATCAAGCGACAAAGACTTCGAAATGCCGAAATCTGCAATTTTGGCATAATATTGCTCGTCCACGAGGATATTATTGGACTTGATGTCTCGATGATAGATGGGTATAGAAGCTGCTGAATGCAAGTAGAGTAATGCTCCTGCAATTTCAGTTGCAATTCATAGGTGTGTGTCGCATGATATGAGATGGTCTTCATTATACCCCTCAAGAGTCTCATTCGGTATGATCTCATATACTAAAAGCAGGAAATCCGTTTCTAAGCAGCACCCCATTACCTTGATCACATTCTTGTGATTGATTTGTGAGAGAATGATAACCTCATTGATGAACTCTTCAGCCTTTTTCTTGTCCACTAGGGTCGATTTCTTAACTACAACTAGTGTTCCATTAGCCAGCATCCCCTTGTAAACAACACCTTGTCCACCTTGGCTGAGGATCCCATCCTCGTTGAAGCGGTCGGTGGCCTTCTCTAAGTCCTTGAAACGGAATAATTTGCTTTTCACAACATTGCGTTCAGGTGATGAAAGTAGATGTTGTTGCAGCAAGATACCTCACTGCGTTTTAAAGTACTTCTCTTTTTGCTTCTTTTCTCTTATTTTATTGATGTCTTTGTATACCGAGCGAAACATAAGCAACGCTAGCACTAGTCCTCCGAGGCCCGCTCTGAGGGCTGCAGTCCGGAAATTTAGCAGAGGACAGAGTCATAAAAAGCTCCTGCTGTTTATATTGTTGTGCTAAACTATCCAACTAGGAATAGAGTAATTTGGAAGCTAAAAGAGAGGAGAGAAGAGAGAGGAGAAGGGAGGAAAAGTCAAAAGAAAAAGAAGGAAGAAAAGAAAAGGGAAGAGAGAGAAGAGAAAGAAAAGAGAAGACAAAGAGAAGAGAAAGAAAAGACAAAGGACACCCACGAAAAGGGAGTAGGCGGGCGCTGCAGGGGGAAAATGTACGGAAAAGAAAGGAGAGAAAGAAGAGAAAGAAAAGGGGAGAGAGAGAAGGGAGGGGATACACGTGAGGAAGGAGGGAGAGAAGGAGAGGACGTGCGGCAATCGAAAATGGGGAGAAAGGGACGCACGTGAGAAAAAGGAGAGGAAATAAGAGCGGCAAAGTTTCGGATTTAAATTTTCAATCCGTGGATTATTTTTTTTGACTTTCTTAAGCAAGTCAAAAATTTAGAAATTAATGAAACAAAAATTCAATAATTTCATCTTGATGTCTGGAAAAGCTTAGTAATCGAGTTTTGATTATATTCACATATAATTCAAAAGAGATGAAAAATTTAAGACGTCATAGAAAGATTAAATATCTTAAAGAAGATACATATGCATTAATAGCATAAATTGCAACAGATGATGTGATATTTCATTTTGGAACTTATCGAGCTTATACTTGTATTTACATATTAAGAAGTGGATTTCGTTGGTTTTTGCTCATTAGGGAGCAGACAACTTTTAGTCATAACAATTAATTGTATAGCATCTTTATGAATTACATCTTAAAAAAGAAAAATCATAACAAAGGACTAGTACGTTTAATGAAAATTAGGAATTGAGCACCGTGTCATTTGGGCCCTAGTAAAACGTGTAATGTTTGGGCATTTTATAGGGTAAAAAAATCCTTTCATAATTCATGAAATTCGGATCCACGATTTGTATTTCAATTTTAGATTTCGATTAAGGAAGACTGACATTAATCGTCCCATTTCACGAATCCACAATAATGGGGGAGTGAAATGTTGAGAACTCCTAATCCTATCTTATTTAGTTTTGGCCGCTGGGGGAGCTGAGGGGCGAAACGGCTGCACCAATTGGCCAGTAGGAGCCGCTTCTTGAGTTCACGAGCTTGGCCACTAGACTGCTTGCACATCTTTGAGCTCGCATCCATGGCCGCTCGAGTTTCGTCCATCTCGGCCATGGTCACCACGTCTTCTTCTGAATGTGAGGCCGGAGACGAGGTGAGCTCGATCAACTTAAACAATAAAGGAAGATGGACAATCTTTCTGCACGGGACTCATCGGAAGCTCGAGCAGCCCTATTTCTTTTATCTCTTCTTCTTCAACCTCCGAACATACACAACCCCTTCAATCATCACAAGATCTACTCACAGTGGCTTCGTCCATCAAAAAAGAATAGCCAAATAACATTCCGATTCTCATGACAAACGATTTCATCTCTATCAACCACCAACTTATCAATAATGTGATCCCACATTTTTAGGGATATAGTTTTTGAGATAAAAACTTATCCGTTGGCTTTGACCCGCGTTTTCTCTTTTGAATACAATTTTCCACGTTTCTTACCCATTCATTGACAACCGCCATTTTGGTAACCATAAAGACAAACGTTCATTTACATCAGGGCACGACAAGGTTTAAGGCAAACCATTTCATTCAAAAATACACTATTTGTACATGAGGGGATTTGGTTACTAAAGTGCACCCATAATCACTATCGAATTACCGTCAAACTTCCTTGGATTTTCAACGAACACTAACCCAAACAATGGCTGGAGATCAAATTTATTTTTGATCCTGTTTTTCGCATATGATTTTAATTTATGCTTGAATTTTTTCTTCGATGCATGATTAGAATCGATCATTTTTGTCTAACATCATCACCATTAGACATCATTAGCCTCTGTTTCAACGCGAATAAGCCCTAGCATTGCCGTGGCCGTTATCAAATGAGTTCCAGTTTAAGCACCACATGAAACAGAGCAAGGGCGCCCATCCCTATTCTTGGTTCCCCTGTTTCTTTTTTTCTTTTTATTATATTTTTTGTCCTCCTTTTCTATATTTCTATTGGCCGAACGTGGCTTTGTTCACTGGGGAGTGGATTTTGTTGTTTGAGCACTCCCCATGGAATCGATGACTCATGACTCCTTGCTCTTCTCTTCTCTGTTTCCGTTTGATTGCTCCATTTTCTAGCGAGTTGCATGAGAGTTTTTATTTTTACTTTAATGCGGCTCCGAATTGTGTTGCAAGACTTCTGCAAATCCCAAACCTGTGATTCTATATTTCTCTCTCTTTCTCTCTCTCTCTTTCTTTTTTCCGTTTTTATGGCCTCTTTATCATTTTATAAAAATGTATTGGCCTATTTTCGGACGTGGCACCCTTAAATTACATGAAAAAGATCAGACATCGCTTTTTGAATTGTGCTGAAGTTACTTTAACCATGATGAATAAATGAAACATGTAACTCACTCAAGCCCATGATACATCTCATGAAATTCTGCATGTGACAAGCTAATTGAATGGTGAAGGCAGGTTCGGCAAAGATGCATGCCCACACGATTACTGATGTGATTGATGTAATTTCTGCAATAATCATTTTGACAGCAGATACTTCATGGATCTCACGATGAAGTAGAATCGGTGCATCATGCTCGAGCAAGATGAATGCAAATTGCAAAGCAATTCCAAATCAGCACATCCATTGAATGATTATGCCTAGCTAATTACAAAGGCCTATGTACATCTGGGAGAGTATAGCTTAACAATTGATAACAAGAAGAATAACTTCATAGCCAATAACTAACCAACTGAAGTGCTATAAGTGAAGGAATGAGTTTTCCTCCATTATTTCTTCTCTTTCTTTTGGTCTAAAGACTGATTTACATGACAAACAGAGCAATATGACTCATAAAAGTATGAGGCAAAACAGATCTTCACCACGTCTCACTAGGTAAGAAAGGTTGAACATCCGAAAATGTAATGACATCCATGTCAATGTTTGAATTGTTAGGTGCAAGAGTAGCATCATAAGATGCAGTTGCCTCACAGTTCTCTTGATTTTGCAGAATACTTGAAGGATTTTGGAGCTTCTTTATCCGCTCCAACTCCATTGCCACTTCTTTCATTGTAGGTCGGTTCCTCCCATTCAGGTTTAAGCACCTTTTTGCAAGGTTAGCAACTGATGCAATCTCTTCCTTGTTACCTTCTTTCAAAACTTGAGCATCAACAATGTCAAGCAAGCAATTCTCCTCCATTGAAATTATGAAATAGGTCGCAAGACTTCTTCCTTCTTGGTCCCTTAGTGAAGAAATTGGCTTTTGCCTTGTTAAGAGTTCAACAAGTACTACTCCAAAGCTGTACACATCACTTTTGTCAGTAAATTGACTTGATTGGAAATATTCAGGATCTAGATAGCCGAAAGTACCCTGCACTAATGTGGTTACATGAGTTTGATCAAGGGAAACTGACTTAGAAGTACCGAAATCCGCCACTTTTGCCCGATATTTCTCATCCAAAAGAATGTTGGTGGACTTGATGTCTCGATGATAAATGGGAATAGAGGCTGCTGAATGCAAGTAGAATAAAGCTCCTGCAATTTCAGTTGCGATCCGTAGTCGTGTGTCCCAGGATACATGAAACTCTTGATTTGAGTCATGCAAATAATGGTATAAAGTCCCATTTGATATGAACTCATATACTAAAAGCGGGACTTTAGTTTCCAAGCAACACCCCCAATAACTTAACCACATTCCTATGGTTGATTTGTGAGAGAATGAGGACTTCATTTATGAATTGTTCGACTTTTCCCTCGTCAATCACTTTTGATTTCTTAATCGCAACAATTTGTCCATTTGTTAACATTCCCTTGTAAACAGTACCTTGTCCACCTTGCCCGAGTATCCTATCATCATTGAAATTGTCGGTGGCCTTCTCTAAATCCTTGGAAGTGAACAATTTACTTTTCTCGACATTGCCTTCTGGCGAAGATAGTTCACTTTTCAACAAAAGGCCACCATTGCGTTTGAAGTACTTATCTTTGAGCTTGATTTCTTTTCTCTTCTTGATGTATTTATACAACCTCCATAAGAAAAGACACAAAACTAGTGCCCCAAGGCCTGCCCCAACCCCTGCATTGCAAAAATTAAGGAGCAAAAAGTGTTAAAAATGTCCCCAACTTGTTAAGAATCTATAAAGACACTTATCATCAAGAATTAAAGTGACTCTGATTGAAAGGAGTACGTATGGAAGTGATTGACCCGAGTCTCCTTTCATATGGTTGGGTCTTAACAACCATGAAAAGCTAATTTGTCTCCAGTAATTTTTCAAACCATTGATGAAAGTGAAAAAATTCCTTTCTAATAACTTCACTTCAAATATGATGAGAATGAGTAGGAATTTTTTGATACCTTTGATAAATAGGAGGCGATGACACAATAAAAGTTCAAGTGTTTTCTTATCTACCAACTATTAGGGCCCAGAGAAAGTTTCTCGGTTGTTTTGATAGATATTTTCAATTAAAACTGACGTAAAATCATCAATAAGCTAATGGCCAATCATGTTATAACAAAAAGAGTTAGGTAAAACGATATGCAAGAACAAGAAGCAGTCTAAAATTCTCGATTAAAAGATCTACTTACCAATAAAAATAGGTGTCTTTCTACTAGCGACGCAATCATAGCTGCCCCGTTTGTTCACACAATTCTTCCCGGAGCATGTATTTGGAATCTCACATTCATTAATATCTGATGACAGATGATAAAATAAACATATTAGCGGCCAAACCCATCTCCTTGAGTAAAATCAGAGAGATCAGTAGGTCGCATTTCTACTTGAATTGTTCACTCTATAGCTGAAATATTATATTTGTAACGGACGAACTGTCCTGTTCCCCTTTGTTTCTAGTAAATTATTGTAATTATAACTCATTCAATCTTGTTTGAAATTCACTTTGTATAATATTGGGCAGTAAAACGAGAAAGAGAAGGCAGATAAGCATGTGTGTGATCATTAAACAGTTTGAATGCGTGCTCTTTAGAGAAAAATCTAGGAATGACAACCTACTAGCCTGTATGGTGCCCTTAAATATGGAATGGTATGGCTTGAAGTATATTACCTTGGCATCCTTCGGTAAGATAAGGGTTACCACTATACCCCCATCTGCAATAGCACTGCATAAATGGCATTTCACTTGCATATGATTCCAAGTTGTATCTGCGACATCTGAAGGGATCATAATCACCTGAGCCGTTGCCTTGCCGGATAAGCTCAAGTCCGTAGGCGGTCTTGTTTGAAATCCCCCATTCCAACACCACTGGAACCGTATCATCCAAACTCAAATCATATAAACCCGTAACGTCAGACCTCAAGAACCATGATCTATCAGCCAGGAAAGCGTGCTTGCATCCCTGAGGTCCACCTTCTTCGTTGAAATCCACACTAAAGCTTTGAAGGTCAAAGGGGAGCGTGGTCTGGCAGCATCGGTCCATCCCGGAACAAGCACTATACCGGTCAATGTTGGTGTTGGCTCCAGAACAATTCGACCTGCAACCGACAACAGCTGATCCTATACTTTTCAATGTTGCTAGGGTGTTGCAACCGACCGAAGTAAAGACGTTCCTTGTCTGGGAGAAGACAAATGGACTTCCTTCTAATTTCACTGGGGCACCGAGTCCTTCTCCCCCGCAACTTGCATTTGAGTATATTAATGGAAGACTGACACTAATCATGCCGTTCGTGTTATTCCAATAATTGGGAAGCGAAATGTTGAGAACTCGCAATTCAGTCTTATTTAGTATTGGAACCGTGGCGTTTTGCGGGCAGACAATCTCATACCAGTCATCCAAGAAGCAGCCGTCACCTATTCCGAAGGGGAAGCGAATGGTGACGTTCCCACATGTTTCAGTACAGTTGGGCAATGGAAGTCCAGCTGCAGCTCCTAATGCTTGTACCGTGAGGGAAATCAGAAGCACAAGAATTCGAAACCCGGAGTTCGACATGATGTTCACGTCTCGTGTATGCATGGACCTAAACTTATGGAGAAAGGGGATATGGACTGAGTCGCTTAATATTGATATTTATGTGGAAGAGGGGAAGAATTCTGATGCACTCTATGCATAATTTTATTCCGGCTCTGCTTCTTCCTTATATATCTGACGATGCTTCCTTGAATATAGAAATATCAAAGATTGATAGGTAAAGGACACCAACTGAAGCAGCCAAGTGTGACTTTTCCAATTGTTGGGAAGATGATTTTGTCGTCATCTTTCCCATGAGAAAGATACGGAGAGTCATCAAGCTAGAAAAGGTTTCAGAATCCATTGTTTTGGCCCCTGTTAGGTACTTCCTAATTGAGATATTTAGTCCTTTCCTTCCTTAAATCGTTTCAAGTACGCGTCAATTCGTTTCAAATTATCCTAGGCCAATAATGTATGAATTTTTCCTCTTCTATGCTAGATTAACATGGTTCCACGTCTTTGCTTATTGTCACAAATTTCATATTTTATTGCCAATAATTTTGTTTAGTATTAAATATCATTGGTCATTTACAGTTCCTAATTAAACATGAACGTGGTCTTTTTGTAAATTTTGAATATTAGTCTTAGTTTAGCACTGTTTAGTCATTTATTAAATTGATTTCTTAGTTTAATCTCGTTTAGAGGTCTCGAACTTGACTGTGTTTCACGATGAGTGAATGTCTGCACATTGGGTAAATTACAAGAAATTATTGCTAATCATTCCCATCCATGTTTCCAGAGGAAGTGAAATGTTGAGCAATTGCAATCCAATCTCACTTAGTCTAGGATCCGCGTCTCCATAATTAAGTTAGTCTTTTGGGCATTTCCAGATATTTTCAAGATTTTTCAAATAAATAAAAGAACTGAAGAAATTAACATGATGAGATTTGAAGAAATTTTCTTTTGCTCCCATTAAAGTGTCTACTTCCATAAAGGCTCCTAGTCATTTCCAGACTGGAGGACTTTGAAGATTCGTTTTTTGTTCTAGACAAGCACATTATGACAAGGCTTGAAGGTACTGAGAAATGGGGATTTTCAAAAACTCAGCTTTTGGAGTTAGAAAAATTGGAAAGTTCAAGGCAATTCAACCGCATGGGTGATCTTTAATTGGCACTTGAGGCATTAAGGCCATCGCAGTTGTGGGATTAAAGAAAAGTCCAAAGTAAATGGACTTTTTAGAGTCAAATTCTGCACTGAGACAAGCAAGCAGATGAACTCTTGTTTTGACCGCTGAGATTGGACTTCTTCAAAGGCGTATGGTGCCCGTCTCCCATATAATACGCAATCATAGCCGTTGGTCAATGTGACTATCACGTGGGGCCCACATAATTGCTGATTATGATGGATCAAGTCCATAGAGACTTGTATCCAGGCAAGAATTTTGCGCAAAACCAATGGAAAACGGGTTAAATTATTTCCTATCTATATGGAAACCAATTTGTACTTGAAAATATAAGGATGGTGTGAACTAATGATGACTTATAAAATCAATGGTCTTCAACACCGTTATCAAATGAGAACTTATATTAGAACTGACCATTGATTTAGAATGTGTTTATTTCGTAAAAAATACATTTTACAAAAACATTTTTCTCATTTTTCAATGTTTGGTTCATTTAGAAAAATAAGTCAATGAAAAAAAAAAATTTAGTCAATGAAAAATGGAAAAAGTTTTTTTTGTCAAAACTTAAATTTAAAAAAACAATTTCTCCTTTGAAATAATTGGAAAATGTTTTCCAAATATATTGGTTAACAAAATGATTGCTATTGTAAATATGTATTTTTTAAAAATTCGAATTTTTATTTTTATTCAAAAAAATTAATTTTTTTAAATTTTTCTTAAAATCTTAATTTTTTTTTTTTTTTTCATTTCCTTTCTTTTTTTTTTTCCTTTTCTTCTTCTCAGCCCTTCGCCGGCCGCCACCGCGGCCGACGAGGTCGCGACCTCCGGCGGTGAGGCTCGAGCTTGCCCAAAGCCGGCAAGCTCGCGGCCTCGGTAGCGAGGCTCGAGCTCGCCCGAGGCAGGCAAGCATCGAGCCTCGCCAGATCGGGCAAGCTTGCAACCTCCGGCAGCAAGCCTCCCCAGATCGGGCGAGATCGCAACCTCCGGCGAAGAGCCTCGCTAGATCGGGCGAGCTCACGGCCTCTGGCGGCGAGCTGGCGAGGCTCGAGCCTTGCCGCCAGAGGCCACGACCTCGGCCGAGGCCGTCGAGCTCGCAGCCCCTCGCGGTGAGCCTCAAGCCTCACCAGATCAGGCGACGGCCTTCGGCGGCGGGGCTCGAGCTCGACCCTTGCGAACCGGTCGAGAGAAACCGGCGGAGGAAGCAGACGGAGATGGCCCGTGAGGCAGCAGAGGAACGGGCAGAGGAAGCAGACCGATACGGGGAAGAAGAAGAAGGTAAAAGGAAAAGGAAAATAAAGAAAAGAAAAAATAATATTTAATTTATTTTTAAAAATAATTAAAAATTCTAAATTAAAAAATAAAATTAAAAATTCGATTTTTTTTTTTTTTTTATAAAGCTAAGATGAAGTCATTAGGCTGAAATCATTTTCCATTAATATCCAAACAACGGAAAGTATTTTCGATCATATAATACCAAATAAAGAAAAACTGACTATTTTTCTGAAAAATGCTTTACCGAAAAGCATTTTCCTATATCATTAAGTTTTCCGTGAAACAAATGCACTTTTAATCTCCAACGACGACAGAATAGAAAACCGATCATTTCATAGTTAGCTATTGCATTGACGATGACAATTTTTTGGACCACAGGCTTTTTGGTGGTGGGTAGCCATTGAGCATGGTCATTGGTCTCATTTTCGCCCATTTTCCACGAGATCAATGATCTAGCCATTCATGAGGAATCACGAATCTGTTCAAGGAATTAGCGCAAGAGGGGGTTACTTGAACGCCTTTTTCTTCTGTTACTTGTTGACCCTAGCACATCGGAGGATGCTTCTCCTTTCAGAAAGGCCCTTTAACCATTCTTAGATTGGAGGACTTTGACCGCTCGTTCTTTGTTCTGGACAGCCACATCAGGACAACGCTTGAAAGGTATAGAGAAATGGGACATTTTGAAAGCTCAGCTTTCCGAGTTAGAAAAGTCGGAAAGTTAAAAGACAACTGACCCACATAGGAGATCTTTCCCCAGCACTGAGGCATTAAGGCCATTGCAATTGCGGGATTAGTGAAAAGTCCAAAGTAAATTACTTTTCGGAGTCCAATTCTTCGACTGAAAGAAACAGAAGAAGCCTCATTATGACTTGCTTCCACGTAGATCTAGACATCAAAAAATTGCAAAGCCTCTTATTAGGTTCGATACGTCCAGCTGTTCTCACATAATCCAGTTTAGGCTTTTTCCGAACCAAGTTCAACCTACACTGAAGACTAATCAGGTTCGGATGGTTTTGGTCATATATATTATGGAAGGGTATAGTTACTTGATGGTATTACAGCAAACGAAAAGAGCAAAGTTGTGCAAATTATCATGCACGTTTAATGCGGGGACGTCACCATTTGTAGGAATTCAGTATTTCAGTTTGTGAGTTTGGTTTGTTAAGTTCTCTTGAGTTTACAAGCCACACCCAAGTTTTATATTATGATTGAAACCGAATGAACTAGAAAAGACCAAATGTTCTGGTTCAAACCTCATAGTAGCGAACATATGGGGATATATGAGGACGATTCCACTATCCGTTAACATGTTTGAGTCGTTACGCAACTCAATACAGATATTTTGAGTGGGCACACCACACACCCAATGGCGACAAGGGAATTCCTTGTCCCGGAGTAGAAGAACGGGCTCCCTTTCATTGAATTCCTAATTGTATTAACAATTTATTTAGGACAGGAGTTGGTAATTACTATTGTCACCGGCTCACCGGCTCACCAAGTCCACTGTGTTGGCAGCTTGCATTTGAGTAAAATACTGGAAGACTGACCTTTATCATGCCATCCCCATCTGAATGATAAGTGGGGAGTGAAATATTGAGAACTCTCAATCCAATCTTATTTAGTATAGGAACCGTATGGTTTTGCTGGCAGACGATCTCGTACGAAGCATCCAAGAAACACTATGTTCCTATTCCGAAGGGGAAGGGAATGGTGACGTCCCCGCATTTTTCAGTACAGTTATGCCTTGCAAGTCTCGGTACGCCTCCCGATTTGAGCAGCCAAATGCGACTTTTCTCATTGTTGGGGAGATAATTTTGTCAATCATCGTTTTAATGAGAAAGACCTGGAGCGTTACCAAGATGGAAGATGCTTTAGGATTCTTTGTCGTGGATCTCAATCATCAGAATTGAGATATTTATTCCTTTCCTCACCCGGTTAAAGTTCTTCCTCATACACGTCGGGTCTTTTTCAATTTGTCCTTGACCACAATCGTTTGAATCCTTCCACGTCCACATTACATTAAAAAACTGTGCCATGTCTTTGCTTATTGCTGCATATATTCACATTTCACTGCCAATCCTTCTGTTTAGTATCAATTAGCTCAGTCACTAGCACATTATGATTTAACATGAATACGGTCTTTCTTTAAATTATGCAAATTAATCTTACTTTAGTATTGTTTAGGTTTAATTTAGAAATTATCAAAGTTAAACCTTGTTTAGAGCTAGAGATTAGTTTCTCATTATTGTGCGTCTATAAGTTGTTAAAAGCTTTCAACTTTGTTAGTTAGATATAATCTAGTAGCCTCGACCTTACTTAGATTGTTGGCAGGAGAAGCGAATGGCAATGTTTCCGCAAGATTCAATACAATTGCCAGTTGTGGTTTGGCTAGTGATGCTTGTATACTGAAGAAAGGAGTTATAACTTACGACCTATCAGCTCTGTCCTATTTGACCATAAGAAGGGAAGAAAGTTAAGGACACAGGCGTGATTTTCTTCAGTCCTGCTAGGACAATGAAAAATCAAACTTGATAAGTAGAGGCCTCTTTAATTTAAGCAGCCAAGCGCGAGCCTAATAATGAGAAAGTCTTCCGTTTTGACTAAAAACAAACTAAGTGCTTGATGGAAATGGGTTGCAGCCACACCTCATCTCTCTTCCTGTGACCCCTCTCATGGAAACTTTGATCATGCACCTGCCCATTATTTGAAGTGAACATTTTGTGCGATTAGAATTGTAACAAGTTTTTCTGTTGTTGGATGCCACTTTCCTCGAGTGAATTAAGATAATCACAATACATTTTCTCAATTTCTAGTCCTTTAATTATGTTTCCTTGATTTCGCCCTCTCAAAATCTCCATTTCTAAGTGTCTACAAAACTTGTGACTTGCAACTTCAGCCATATTAATTCTAATGGCATGAATGAAAAGTGAAACTTGAAGAACAATCGGCATAAAAAGCAATGTTCGCATATAAAAAGACGAGTCATTAGGCACTTGACTATTAACCATGTAAATATATTTTGCTTTTGAAAACATTAGGGAGAAGAGCCATAACATAAGTTGCAAATAAGGAAGTCCATCCGAAATAAATGACCAAGGCAAATTTAATGTAGGATGGTGACTTATTTATGAAATTGATCATGCCTCGTACTTGGTAATATATGCACGGAATGTGCATTGCCCAACCCATACACGTAGACCAAAAACCTAGAGAAACTATTGCATGGATTCCATTTCATAGACCCGATATGCAATCATAACTATCGATCGAGTGTGACTCGCTGATGGGGCCCCCATGGTTAGCACTATGATGGATCGGGTCCATGTAGACCCGAATCTGGGCAAAAATTCGCGCAAAACCTATAAGAAGCAGATTAGCTTATCTCCTTAAATGTGGAAACCGATTTGTACATAAACAAACTTGGGAAGACCGGCATGGAGGGAACCAATGGATGACATATTGATAATGGCCCCTCTGGTCTTCAAGACCATTGTTGACAGAGAACTTATGTTAGAACAGGCCATAGACTTGGTCTCCATAAGTGATAGAATAGAGACCACCGTTACTTAGCTATTAATTCCGTTGAAGATGACTTTTCTTAGCCCACGAGCTTCTTAGTAGTGGCTCATTAGTAAACTTGGCTAGGTTGATGGTCTCATGCTCACCTATCATCCACAAGATCACAAGTTCTTGCTATGTCTTAATCGGAACCTTTGACAAACTTGTCATTATGAGTACTACTACATT
Organism: Angophora floribunda; assembly: GCA_014182895.1. Taxonomy (NCBI): domain Eukaryota; kingdom Viridiplantae; phylum Streptophyta; class Magnoliopsida; order Myrtales; family Myrtaceae; genus Angophora; species Angophora floribunda. Next base: position 13,014,573 of record CM024715.1, read on the forward strand.
ATGTGAAGAGAATTATAAACTGTTGACACGTTAGTGGAATTATGTTGATAAACCCATCTTGAGGATCTCAAGCGGTACTAAGTAGTCGTGGTTCAAACCTAATATTTAATAGTGGATGAATAAACATTAGTCGCTTGGCTAATCAATACTCTATGTTCTTATAACCACCATTCCGAACTCCCGAGCTAACACAAATTCTTTCAACACCTAATTAGATAATTGGTCATTTATAGTCCCTGAATAGACATGAACACATTCTTTCTATAAATTCTGAATATTGGTCTTAGTTTAGCACTATTTAGGTCATTTATTAAATTGATTTATAGTTTAACCTCGTTTAGAAGCCTCGAACTTCACCGTGTTTCACGATGAGTGAATGGCTGCACATTAGGTAAATTATAGGAAATTATTGCTAATCATTCCCATCCATGTTTTCAGAGGAAGTGAAATGTTGAGCAATTGTAATCCAATCTCACTTAGTGTAGGATTCGCGTCTGCATAATTTAGTTAGTCTTTTGGAAATTTCCAGATATTTTCAAGATTTTTCAAATAAATAAAAAAACTCAAATAATTAACATGATGAGATTTGAAGAAATTTTCTTTTGCTCCCATTAAAGTATCTACTTCTAGAAAGGCTCCAAGTCATTTTCAGATTGAAGGACTTTGAAGATTCGTTTTTTGTTCTAGACAAGCACATTAGGACAAGGCTTGAAGGTACTGAGAAATGGGGATTTTCGAAAACCTAGCTTCCGGAGTTAGAAAAATTGCAAAGTTCAAGGCAATTGAACCGCACGGGTGATCTTTGACCGGCACTTGAGGCATTAAGGCCATCGCGGTTGTGGGATTAAAGAAAAGTCCAAAGTAAATGGGCTTTTTTAAGTCAAATTCTGCACTGAGACAAGCAGAAGAACTGCTGAGATTGGACTCCTTCAAAGGCGTATGGTGCCCGTCTCCCACATAATACGCGATCACAGCCATTGGTCAAGAGTGACTATCACGTGGGGCCCACATAATTACCGATTATCACGGGTCAAGTCTACAGAGACTTGTATCCAGGCAAGAATTTTGCGAAAAACAAATGGAAAACGGCATCTATATGGAAACCAATTTGAACGTGAACAAACTTGGAAATATCAGGATGGTGCGAACCAATGATGACTTGTAAAATCAATGGTCTTCAACACCATTATCAAATGCGAACTTATATTAAAACTAACCATTCACTTATGATGTGTTTGTTTCGCGAAAAATATTTTTTATCAAATCGTTTTTCTCATTTTCTAATGTTTAGCTTACTTAGAAAAATAAGTCAACGGAAAAAGTTTTTGTGCCAGAACTTAAATTTAGGAAAACTATTTATGCTTTCAAAGAACCGGAAAATGTTTTCCAAATATATTGATTAATGAAATGATTGCTATTGTAAATGTGTATTTTTAAAAAATTCGAATTTTTATTTTTATTCAAAAAAATCAGTTGTTTGTTTTTTCTTAAAATTATTTTAATTTTTTCTTTTTTCATTCTTTTCCTTCCTTTTTTTTTTCTTTCTTCTTCTCCGCCCTTCGCCGATCACCACTGTGGCCAACAAGCTCGTGACCTCCAGTGGTGAGGCTCGAGCTTACCCGAGCTCAAACTTGGGTCAATGTAGAGATTTGTTGAGATTATGTCTCATATTTAAGTCTTGAAGGAAACCCGATCAAAGTAGAAATTCTAAATCCGAAAAAAAGTTAATGGTTAGGTGTCTAAGAAATTATTAGAATACTTTCCTCATTGGAGTTGGATTCTTAATTTAAGCCAGGTAAAAGGTGGATTTTGCTGGTTTTTGCTGTTATTTAGTGGAGGAGGTTGGGAACAGTTTTTGGCATAATAATTAATTGTCCGGTGTGCTTATGAATTACATCCTAGGCGGCATTTGTTGGTTTTTGCTATTATTGAGTATAGGAGCAGCTTTTGGCGTAATAATTAACTGTGCAATGTGCTTATGAATTACATCCTAAAAGATTGTGAGTATTTTGGAGCCATGACGAAATCTCGTGGTAAGAAAACGTCTATTTCTCTGCAAGATGGATAGAGATTGTTTTTCGAGGAATTCAGAGGACTAAACATTGACCAAGTCATTAGGTGTTATTGGGGTTGCGAAACACTAAGTCATTAAAGAGTCAAGTATAATTGTAATCTCTATTGCTTCGTCTTGATTTATAGTAGAATCCTATATTGATCTCCTCATAAAGTAGTTCACTTTAAATGAATCACGTAATTTTGGTATCTAATTTATGTCTTTGTTCTTTTGTTTATTATTGTGTTCAACCACTTCTTTTCGCAACAAATTCTCTGATCATTTCTTTCAACACATAAAGTAGAATCGAGGATCCATCATGGGTAATGAGCTAAGATACACTGCATGGCAGAAACTTCAAATGTGCTGGCCGACCAAGATCGCCTTAACTGATGTGGCAGCATTCCTTCTCCAATGCCATGCCAAACGGAGCACGCAGCCAAATACAATAACTGGTACAAGTCGGGTCGTAGCCTATGCAAAGATGCATTTAGCCTTGGTTGTTTGCAATGCCCAATGAAGCCCAAATTCGGAAATACAAACAACTCCCTTTGCAGCCACATCAAAGGACTAACAATGCCTCATTCGAGGAATACTAGATAACCGAAAATGGGTCAGGCCCACAAGCACCAAAATTTACCCCTGCATCCGTTCGAGCAACTTACTCCCTACTTTTTGATGGTAATATAAACAAAATTCGATTTGGAAACGAACTTGTTTCTCTTTCTCTTTTTCAAATCCTTTAACCAAACAGACCGCATTTGAAAATTTAATCCGTTACTTTACCACAACAGCAAAATCTGTGGATCGAAGTTTATGAAAACTCAAAGCATGATGCGTATCACTGTCTTAAAACACTATTTCGGATCAAAACGTACCAGATTCTTGTATGCGGAAAGAGGTTGCAACATCCATGTTCTGCTGACTCGCTCCCATCCCATGCATGTCATAGGTCAGAGTTCAAGCATTTCTTCCCAGTTACTCACCTATAAAACAATTTACATCTGCATTTAAAAAAAAAATTCAGTGTGAAACAGCTTTTCCCAAGTATTGCTTCAAGCAAAATTTCTTTAGCCATCCACCTAGTTGTGCTCCCACCTCTGCCATTCTTCATAGGTAAAAGGTTTTAGGGAAAAGAACTCGTCTATGCAATGTTGGTCTCTCAACTTTCAAACGCAGAAGGAAATTTAATCTTTTAAATGAGCCTTTGGAATGAAAATGAGGTAACTGTCCTGTGCTTAGTTTGCTAGCGTTTGCAAGATGTCATATGTAAATATTATTCACTTTTAATATCCTCAATAAAAGGTTACTACATCTGTTTTTAGCAGAATTCTATTCTTCCATGCAAAGAAATACAGATTTTTTTCCATACAGGTAAATTTCAATAAGAGTTGGTAAACATCAAAAGAACTATTGGCAAGATAATGACTAGTGACTTTTTTTTTTTCCTGGGTAACTTGTTAGTAATTTACTAACACTTTTTTATGAAACTATTCACTTTTTTTTGTTAATCTTCAACAAAAAAATCAACTAAATACGAACTTACCAACTTTGTTTGTGAATTTACTAACTCTATGAATATTGTCAACCTAAATTAGCATGACTCATCCACCCTCGGCAGCCACTTGTGAGCCACCGGCAAAAAGAGAAGGTAAAGAAATGGGAAAGGAAAAAGTTCAATAAATTCAAAAATATTATTAAAATATTATTACATATGTATGCATTAGCGTCAGTTGTGTCATGTAAGATGGCCAATATCCATGTCAACAATTTTTGGCCTAACATGGCCAAATGGCCTAAATTGGTATCAATGTGAAAAAAAAAAAATATATGATTAAATTGGTTCAATTGATAGGTTTAAGACCACATTGGTACAAATATAATAAATTCAATACATTTTTGGTACTTTTCTCTCTAGAATACAAGTGAAGGAGGAAAATAGAGCTCATACTCCATGGATTGGTTTTGTAGTTTATTTTTTTTTGGTGGGGAATGGCGATCTTCATTACTAACCCAATGAAAGATTACTGAAAGTACTAAAATCAAGACATAAAATTATCTCAAGGGAATTAAAGGGATTTGTAATCCAGTTCTTAGAGAGAAACCACCTCGGCAAGCCTTGGCAACCCAATTGCAGCCTTGTTTGCTTCTGTCATAATATGCCGTAGGTGAATTCCACCTAACTAGGCCAGAAGGTTGCAGCAATCCTGTATAACCATTCGAACAGCCCATGGGATGTCCGCTCGGCCCAGGATGCCATTTACTGCAGATAAGTTGTCCGAAGATAAATTGATTGACAAATCAGTTAATGGCAGATCAGTTGAAAACAGGGCAGTTCGTGTGTTTACTTGCGGGCGACACTAGACACTAGATGATGTAAAGGTTTTTTTTTCATGGAAAGTAACTTCATAATTTTTCAGGAAACTAAGTCCAAGTTTAGAGACAAAGCATCAGAACATAATATGGTCCACAGGGCCGCAAGTGGAGAAAAAACCCAATTAGGAGAAAGGCCGAAGCAACACTGAGCCCGATGATGCAAAGTTTATTGTCTGAAATCCACGACATGTCAAGTGTAACTAAGAAAAATTGAACATGGATTTGGGTAATTTGTTGTCCCTATAAAATATGAATCCCACAACTCTCTTCAGGCTAAAACGTGAACAATTTGACGACCCCCCCAAAATTGCATCAAGTTAGGCTCAGAACCATTATGCAACGAATCATGTCTGACAAGTGAAAAATTCAAATTCGAGCCGGATATACTAATGATACCTCAGCCTTTTTTTAATTTTTATGACATAGAAAACAAATCTTCTCTGATGATCGCAAATCCTAAGTAGAACGGTTTTCTGGGTGCATCCATCTTTGACCAAGTATAATTAACAGGTAAGCATTTGACGCTCTAGTTTCGAATTGCTATCCTTGATTCCGGCATTCAAACTATAGTAAAATAATGAGGAGGTCTAACATGATATATCCTATTTTAGGCTGCTCATTTCGTCATTGGATATGTCTAAATTTGTTTAATATGTTGTATAATGTATATCTGTGAGAAAATTGGACGAATGACTGATTCCATCAATTCCAATTCGGTTGGGTCCATGCATTCTCTTACGTATTAAATTAATTTCGAGAATGCGCTCTGTTGCGGTCAAAATGCCAACAAGCATGGGCACAAAGATTGATTGCTCAGGAGTGGTACTAAATGTGAGACGATTTGACTCATTATTCCGTTTTAATTATAGCTTCGCAAAAAGAAAATCTTAACAAATGCTATTGAGGTTTTACGCCTGAGGAAACGTGAGATTTATATACAATTTCTGCCCGGTGTCATTTTTCAAGTCTAGAGAATGGAAAAGTAATTTTGCATAACAAAATGAGTTAATAACGTCAAAAATCTCAAGATTTGTACCTTATGTGACATCTACTCCAAATTAATTTTCATCTAACTAAAAATTCCAATAAGGTATCCGAGCACATTTACCCCCTAATAGATTTTTGTATTACGAAATATGCTAAATTGATTTTTATGACCCAAATCCATCCCCCACATCATATTTCAAGCCACCAATGGTGGGTAGATTTGGGGTAAATGTGTTATGATACCAGTTCGAGATTTTTTGTAAGACAAAAACTAATTTGGATAATCGTGTCATGGGTATCGGTTTGGAATTTTTGTGAAAGGAAAATTAGTTTAGGAAAAATATTTACCAATTTGGGATTTTTTTTTTTGGTTGGAACCAATTTGGGATTTTTAATGGTACTAACCATAACAAAATCCTATTTTTGACATGATAATCAAATTTTGTTGGATTAGAAATTTGCACTAATGAAATGAAGCAATGTTTGGTAAGCTCAAATGAAAATTATGCGGGCGTTAAATGGAAAGGCCATTTGCTTTTGTTTCACCATTATAAGATTCAAGAATATGAACTTCTTCTTGTTCTCATTTCAACTTAGTTATCCATGATGAATTTTGTATCTACGGCTTAGACTTTCAAGGGAATTTCTAGTAATGAATGGACATGATTCTCTTTCATTAATCACTGTCGGCCACCATTTTTACATGTAAAATAATTCACATCGTACATGGGGTTCGAAATCTCAAAAGGGTCATGTCCGAATCCCCTAATTCAAGTAAATCTTATAAAATAAACCTTTTAATGATCGAATTTCCAGCATTTTAACGATTGACCATTACCTTGAATAGACAATTTTGTCATGTCTTCGAAATCTTTTGGGCATGATTCTCTTAACCAATCGTTATCAGCCCACCTTTAAATTACATACAAAATAAATCCCCGTCAATGCACATAAGTTTGAAAATTTCAAAAGGGTCACACCGAAATCCCTAAACACCAGTAAATCTTATAAAATAAACTTTTGATGATCCAATTTCCGGCGACATAACCATTGACCATTGCACTAAATAGACAATTTCGTCGTGTATATAATTTTTATATAAGTACAAATTTATTTGGTGAAGCTATTTTTGTTTCTTTTTGCAATTTTCCCCGTTCTTGCGTGGCCGAGAAGGTGCACCGGAAAGACCAACAAGCGATGAGGACTTTGTCTCTTGGAACGTAGATAATTAAATAAATAAAATCCTTCCAATGGTTTATCGACCCTTTTCCTTTAATATTTGGTGCACGTGATTAAATTGAAGATATGGATGGAGAAGCAGCGTCAACCTCGTAGGAGTGGAAATCTTTAGTAAGATTCAATATCTGCTTGCATCACGGACAACGTATGCCCGTTCGTTGCATGCCATAGAGTTAAAGATAATTTCGAAAGAAAATCTTAGGACGGATAATCACCGGGGCCCTAAAGAAATGTTCGGATCATCATCATCTCTATAAATATAATATATGCACTCACTCCCATCACAAGTTCCTCAATTAACTATGTCCAAGTGCTTTCATTATATACAATAAGTTTTCGATGCAATTCCTAATCTTTTTCTATGAAATACTACCGAGTTCTAGACCTTTTATTTGATGCAATCAAGTCAAACCATTTTCTAGAAATGAAAGCAAGTCACTAATGTGTTTAACCTCAAAAGTTACTTCAACGAGCAATCAAAGACGTCAATATCATAAGATTTTGTGGAATCACTACCAACTGCTCTATTTGTGAAATCACTGGCAACTATTCTAAAAGCTTAAGTTGTTAAATGAAAACGTGATTTAATATTTAATTATTGAAATACTCCCCCTCACGCTTAGTTTGATCTTTTTTGCCTAGTAATAAGTGTGGAAATTTAATTGATAAGGTAAATAGAGCTTAGAAAAATTTGAACTCAAGATCTTCTGCTTTAGTACCATATGAGATTCTATAAGCCTACTCCACCAATTGTTTTAAAAGCATAAGCTGTCAGAAGTAAGCATGATTTAATATTTAATTACTCTAATAGATGTGACGGCCTTAGATTATTGCATTTTTCATTTAATGTCTAGGATTTGATTGAACTTTTCAATGAAGATTTGGAACTTTATTTTACCAATTTGACTTGATAGAAAATTGCATAAGTAAGATTTGGCATTTCTAAAATATTTCTTGTTATGACGATAGACCTGAAGGCTACGATATAAGTAGACCATGACACAAAATTTAGGACATGAAACCTATAAATTACCAACGGTGTTATCAATGCATCTATGTGATAAATGGACACAAAATAAATAAATAAACAAATTGATATTGCCCAAAATTTGGTGAATATGCGATTCATTATGATCTTTTTTCCGTTAACCTAAAGTCTCGCACTTAGGCAAGTCTTGATACGACCAACAAAAGACTTTACCACTTAGAGTTAGTTGACGACATCTTTCTTAACTTAAAGTCCAAAGTGAGCAACTTATGGATTCCCACTTGACATCACAACCAAAGCTTTGCACGATTGTGCTTTAGTTAATTACTTTATTGGGATTAAGGACAAATTAGATTAGGTAGACACACTCTGAGTTAAAAGATAGGCGGCTTGAGCTAATCCGATGATTATCTAAATCTTGAAGAGGATGTAGAGATTTTGGTCTCTCTTGCCACGATTTGTTGTCTTAAGACAAGGAATTTCTCGGCCACCGCCATCGTACCTTCTTTATCCATCCCTCGTGGAAAGCAGGAACGAGAACTCTCATTGCATTATCTACTTGGATTCTCTTTTTTAGTATCTATGGACACCCCAACACAAAGTATCATATCATTTAATGTGCTAAAAAATTATATCATTAGGGTCTGAAGCCGATTTAGATGTGAGATGATTCTTGGAGAAATGGACAGGTAGTTCGAATGCATTTACAAATAACCGTGTGATTGAAAGGATTTAGATCCTCAAGCCAAGGCAAAGTTACCCCAATAGATTAAAACATGCTGTGCTTTAAAGAACAAGAAGAACCCTAAATACATCTCTCTCTCTCCTGATGTCGTCATTCCTCTAGTGATGAATTACTTCGATGTTGAGAGAGAGAGGGAGAGGAAGAGGGAGAGGCGATGCAAGAAAATAAAAACAAAGTCTTGAGAGTGAGTGAGAGTAGAATTGCACTCGACTCTCCCTCGAAGAGGGTCCAAGAAAATACTCCTTTCATTATATTTCATAAATATCTCTATTAATTGAAGATGTTTTCATGAACTTATAAATATTAAATAGATAATTAGCAATTTATGCCGTCACATAGTGTAAATAACAAGTCATCAAACAATTTAATGAAGTTAAAAATAAAATTTCAATGCTAATAATTTGTAAGCATCGAATTTTCTCGCCACCTCATTAGTTTTATTGCTAATAAACATACAAATATTGTAGTAGGTGTTTTGGATAATATATTTTAATTTTCTCTCCGCCTCATTAGTTTTATTGCTCATAAACATACAAATATTGTAGTAGGTGTTTTGGATAATATATTTTAATTTTTGAAAAAAGCAAAACAAAAAGAAGATTCAGAAGGTTTAAAAAAAAAAAACTTATTTGGAAAAAACAATGGTTATGCGAAATATATACATTTGTGGCATGGATGAATAGGACTTCAACAGGGTGTGGAGCAATGAGGACTTGGTGAAGAGGAGCACGTGTCTAGAGATCATGTGACGACGATGTAGTGGAATGACATGGGGATTAGCCTCATTCGTCCGCTATTCAGCCGCCATGTCTTTTCCTTGACTGATTCCACTGGGGATCGTGGGAATCTGAAACGAGTCGCCCACATGCTAAAAGGAGTTCTTTTAGTATTCAATGTTATTTATGTAAATTATCTATAGAAGTGATAAGTTTCATAATAGATAAGTTTTAAGTGTGGAACTTAAAACTTAGCATGTTATAACTGGTTCTTTGAAATTTGGAATCTATCATGTTTACTTTGAAAGCAATCATGGAATCTACCTTATTTTTTCAATCCATTTAAAGATCTCCTCGAGAACCTGTTTTTCTTTTGTTCCTTTTTTTTGTTTCATTTTTTTATAGAAAAATAATTTCAATAACAAAATAGTTCAAAGTAAAAGATGAACAATAAAAACTCTTATTTACCAAAAACAATGATCAATAAGATGAATATGTAGTTGCATGCAATTATAAACAATAGATAAAAAGAAAATGATGGAGAATTTGATAATAAAAAAAAAAAAAAATACTTTTCAAGAGCAAAAAACTATGGTTTTAAGGCTTATTAAAATTAATTCCAAAACTAGTAAAAAAAAATTTTCGATTTACGATTGCCCAAACCTATTTCTGAATAGAAATTTGTTTAAATAAAAGAAATGAAATTTTTACCAAACGGATTTATATTCCATTAGTTTGGTTTCCAAGTGGTTCTTGCCAAGAGAAAAACTATGGTTTTCTTATTAAAAAACCAAAAGAACCATTGGATTTGAGATTCCATCGGATTTGAGAACTGAACCTTTTCTAATTGGAACTTGGAATCTTATTGGTTTTTCAAGACAGTCTAGTCTAGTTCTATGGTAGAATCAATCCGGTTGCACAACCTTAATTATCAAGTATCCTTGGACATCTGTTTTTCAATACTTATCACTGACCCTTTAGCATTTATTAACATGACTCTTCTCACTTGAAGATCTTCTTAATCGAAATATGTATGAAAATTAAGAGCAACAACTAATTTGATTCATGCATCATCTTTGTCTTGTGTTGTATCATTATAATAAATATTCATTTACAACTCATGATTAAAATTTCATTATTATCTTTGGATTATTTCATTCTTAATAATTAGTTTAAAAGGAAGCTAGTTATGATGGATGGATCTCATCAAAAGAAGAATAATACAATGATCAACATGGCCTTGGGCCCGTTCACATTGGTGGAGCACTCCCCAGAATACCGAAGACACTAGATTGATGCTGAGTAGTGCTCCTTTGATACCAATCACGGAGATCAACCAGTCGAGATGCACAAATGCTGATTGAGACATCACATGATTGCTAAACCAGAAAAAAGAGAAAGATATGATGTGTAGTTTAGTATTGACCATCCAACTTGAAAAGTTTTCAAGACTTGGTTCGTTTCAACTTATGTAAAGCAAAAGGTAGTCTATTGCTTTTCCGTCAAAGTTTAAATATTATTCAAATTGTAAGAAAACGTGAAAAATCATACATAAATCTACATAGCAACATGTACATTTTTACGGAGTCAAAGTGTCTTAACCGGAAAATTTTGATTAAGCAAAAATTTAAAAGGTAAAAGTAGGTATTGGCAGGGGTATGAAAAATCCACTCCCTCTGGTGCCTTCCCTGAATGAAGTGAAAATTGCCCATTGGGGCACAAGGCGAGGCCATTAGCAGGGCAACGAGGGATAGTACTAGCCCCATCTTTCACGTTAATCCAAGCAATATGTCAATACGATAGAGTAGTTTGCCACATCATCAACCATGTCAGCATCCGCATCAGCGCCGCATTAGTTCCACGAGGGGTGGCAAGAGAAAGCTCCGTCTCACCAGTCCGGACATGTCCATCCTAGATAGAAGTCAATCCCATTGTATAAATCTTTGCTCAACCATGATGATTATATAAATAAATAACTCTTTAGTTTAAAATAAGAGTTAGATTGAGGCGATAGAGATGAAGTCTACATAGCAATAAAATTAAAGTTTTTTCAGTTGATTTCTTCTCATCTTTGTATCGTCTTTCCATATAAGAACAAGCTCCCACATCTATAAAAAGGGGCTTCCCACCTTCCCCCTGTCCCTATAGAAAAATCAAACTTGTCTTTCTCCTGAGTTGGAGGATTACAGCTTAACTTGTCCTGATCATTGACAAGTTTGACATCTTGCAATTTAGTTCTTGAGCTCTCCCGAGGAAAAAAGGCCAAGATTTTGAAAATTTTGCTTCATCAAGAATGAAGAATTGCCTCCAACCAAATCTCCCACCAGGTTTCAGGTTTCATCCAACGGATGAAGAGCTCATCCTCCATTACCTCAGAAAGAAGATGACCTCCTCTCCTCTTCCCGTCTCCATCATTGCTGAAGTTGATCTCTACAAGTTTGATCCATGGGAATTACCAGGTAGCTTTTTTCTTCCAACAATAACAACTTCGATGTTTCTTTTATCGGGTAATTCTTCATGTATATACACAATAACATGACTTTGAGTGGTGATGGTAAACACTTGTGAATGTTATTAGGCAAGGCAACGTTTGGGGAGACGGAATGGTACTTCTTCAGTCCCAGGGACCGGAAGTACCCGAATGGCGCGAGGCCGAACAGGGCGGCAGCATCAGGGTACTGGAAGGCGACCGGGACAGACAAGATCATTATGGACTCATCCACCGGGGAGAATCTCGGCGTGAAGAAGGCGCTCGTGTTCTACGAGGGGAAACCTCCCAGAGGAATCAAGAGCCAGTGGATCATGCACGAGTATCGCCTGGCGAATCCTCCCGTTCCCATCTACACCAACAAAGCCGTCAAGCTTAAAGAGCTGTCCATGCGAGTATGTACATCGATCCCTTATGTTGACATATACCTCATGCATGCTTAAGATCGATTCGTAATCTTTCAAGTCGCGAGACTATTTTAATGGGGGTATTGACCTAGGTGTGATACTACAAAAGATTAGGTGATTTCGAGATCATATCTAAGCATATAGAATGAATCTGCTCCATTATGATATGCAATAAATTAAATAACTCTATGCCAAGCCCCGTTAGTTTATTGGTCTCTACATGCATTATTGGAACAAAACCACCTCGGAACTAGACACGATAGTTTTGTCTTTAAAGAAAAGAATTGCTTTCATAGGAAACAAAGACATGTCCCTGTTGTGGAAGCATTACGTCTGATCCCTTCCACACGGAAAATGTACAAAAAAGATAATCATCAAACCAGTAAGATAACAATATTCTGAATTATTAGCTTACCCTTACTTATGCGGGCAAGAAGACAATTAACATTTAGCGAATGGACCACATCTTTTTCTATTTCTAGAGACTTGCTTTCATCACCAGCACCTTCTGGGGACCATAGAGTTTAGTGCTAATCTCACTGCCTGGAGCTGACATGAGCCCACATCCTTATCCTAAATTTTTCTTTGGGGAAATTATTGAAGTGATGATTGCTATAATAAATTACATGCGAACGCGCTTTCATGATTGGGGGTTTTTCTAATGTATGAGGATCGGAATCTCTCTGGCCACGTGACTTTGATTCTTGAATTAATTAGACAATACACACTAATCTTCGTCTCAGTTGGACGAGTGGGTTCTCTGTCGCATCTACAAAAGATCAGGCGCAGCATATTCCATGACCCCGATGGCGACGGCGAGCGATGATGTAGAGGAAGAACAGCGCTCAAGTGGAGAAAACATAGTTAACAACCACAGCAACGTTGATGCAATCGAGCCCAGGATGATGATGAACGGCTCTTCTTCCTTCTCCAACTTGTTTGATGCCGTGGACCTCTCCATGCTGAGGAACATCCTGTCGGACGATTACAATGGCCAGTGCAGTAGTGCTAATGATGTTGGCGAGGTATTGGTCTCGACTCAGGGCGTGAATCAAGTGAGTTGGGATCAGAAGATGTTTCAGAGTCTTCCTCAGTTGACAAGCTACTCGGTGGCTTCGCAGAATCCGCTCAAGCGCAAGTACTCGTGGAACACGGATTCAGAAGCGGCGAATTCGGCGAAGAAAATTTGATGAGCCAGACATTCTCGGATCAGCATGTGCTCTTGAGCCCGCATCTTCATCATCAGTTTCAAGGGTTTTGAATTGGAAGATCTCTAGAAAATTGAAGGGAGGAAAAGAAAAGAAAAGTTGTTGTGAGGAGATTCATGGGAATGTTATTTATTTAGCATATTGTTAAAGTCCACCATTAGTGAAATATATGTGTGCGTGATATATGTGAGATTTAATGATTATGAGGTTTCATCACCCGGCTTGGAAAATAACAAGAGAAACTGAAGAACGAGATATGCATATAAAGGAAATGACGGCATGGTTGTGCTTTGATCATCACTTGCGTTGTTGTGATCAAGCGATGGCCCCAGTGGTATCTCAATCATAAACCTGTTGAAATAGGTTATAAACTCATTTCTTAACCCATATTTGATATTAAAAAAAAACCTATATTTGATGTGCTAAGTTGTCATACAAATTAGTAATATTCAATAAGTCATAAATGGGTATAAATGGGCCATAAATGAGACCAAATAGATTAACTTAAACTATACCTTTATGAATCTCTTTCTCTCTAACTTTATGGGCCATAAATGAGTTTAATATGGGTGTCAAATAGATTCACAACTTACTTAAACCCAACCTACCTTTATGAATCTCTCTCTCTCTCTCTCTCTCTCTCTCTCTCTCTCTCTCTCTCTCTCTCTCTCTCTCTCTCTGTGTGTTTGTATACTAAATTTAGTTAAATATATAAGTATTTTAACATTATGGATCATTAGATTTGGATCATTAGATTTATATTGCGTGAAAATTAGTTACAACGGGTTAAATAAATCTATTTGGATCAAACAATTTTCAACTCTACCCACCCATTTAACAGGTCTACTAAATTATAGTCTTGTCACGGCCAAGTGATGGCCTAGTCATGCATCAATCGTGGCCAAGTGCATTGGATTGTGGCTCAGGCATGGCCTAGCCTGGACCGAGCATGAGGGGGGATTGTGGTCGAGTGATCATCACGAAAGGTCGTCGTTGATTCCCCCATGAGTAGAAGATGCACAAGACACATCTCTTCTTATTATAAAATATCATACAGGTTACTTCAGATGGGCCTAAGAAGCTAAATGAAAGCAATGGACCTCACATGAATGACCCAGATGGCAAGAATTCCGGCCCCCGTCTCATTCGTTTGTCTCGGGGATCCACCAAGGGACAACATCAAAATCTGTCTCCCATAAATCGATAAATCCAAAAAGAAGAAAGATCACTCCGGACAAGCTCAGAATCAGTCGAAAGAAATCATCTTCGCATCGCATAATGTCGACAACACAGCAGTCAATCATCGTGCCAAGTCGATTTCGTACATGATAAACCTCTTTCTCGTCACGTAACCTTATGGTAAACAAATAATTGAACGTGGTGGTGTGGTCCTTAGAATGGCCATAGCTCGTTTTGACCTCCCTTGGGCACAACGGATGTCCATCGGTTCGTTGCATTCGAATGCAAGTTTCGTGCATCGAAGGTGGATACATCGATACTCTTCCCAGATCGTAAGCAATGCCCCCTTGCCGTGGCTCTTTGGAGCTTATTTTACGTAAGGGCCGAGAGGATGCCGATGTGTTCGAAGCCGAAGGATTCACGGGATTTTATCGTCGACTCGAGAAGAACGCGAGTTATATTCGCAAAAAGCACAAGAACGAGCTCCGTAACTTAACCATGATCGAATGTTATGGCCGTGTCGAGAATTCCTGCTTTGAGCCTCCTATGAGAGTTGTGTGTGTTTCCAAAAGCTTCAATTTGAATGATAATCGACGGAGGATAAATTCGACAAAATCAGAAATTCCCACACGAATGAATTCGCATGGTCCAGCCGTCTGAAACGACATGAACGGTGAACGAGCAGTAGAAAATACACTTATAAATAACATTAAACTGTATAAATATGTGTGCACATGATTTCGAAGAGTGAGAAAGTCCACTTAAATTGACTCTAGTTTTATTTTTTTTATTTTTTTTAGTTCACAATTTTGCAACTCTCATAATTTAACTTTTATTTCACGTGAAAGACTTTAAATAATTCAACAATCACGAGTATTGACATCCAAGATTGTGTAACGTTTTCTTTATGTTTCAAAATCAAACTATTTTTCCAATGAAAAGTCATAGGTAGAATTCAATCCATGTTAAAAAACATCGACGGAACTCGACACGTGAAACGAAAAAGTAAATGGGAGCTACAACAAATCTAGACATGAATTGGTAAATGCCATGCAACAATCCTAACACGCTTATGCTCCTAGTCTATGCTAGCCCAAGATTTTCTTGAAGCTAATCGATCGGGAAAACGTCCTCTTGTTCCATCAGTGGTTAACCTTTAAGCTTGAAAACATGGAGCTAAACACAGACGTGAGACGGTGCGCAAAATCTCTTGTCCTTGTCTTTCCCCTTTTTTCTCCTAGAACGAAAACAACCTCAGCTATCAGGAAGATGCCACATAAGTTTAGCCCCCCACCTCCTCGTTGCTTTCTCCTTTTGTCGGCCACTGTTAGTTGATGTCTGGTTAGGGCAGTTAGGTGTGGAATAAGAGAGAGAGAGTAGAGAGAGAGATAGTCTACCAACTGGAAAAGGAAAAGTCTTGAATAATGACTTCCTGATGAATTTTTTTTTTTCCTCAAAGTAATTGATCAAGAAAGAGATAAGATGGAAAAGGGGTATTTAAAAAAAATTATCTTTTTATTCAAAGGGCGACATGTGACCAGCGAGGGAAGGCGATTTTTTCAATTATACAAGGCATTAAACAAGTGGTTTTCCTAGTCAATAATCCTATCTGTCCCCATTGCGGCCAACTGTCTCGGTTCTTGAAACAGTGGCGGGGGTGGGGGTAGTATTATCAATTGGACTGTTCGGCAAGGTCTTTAAGAATATGTCAATCCCTTAATTAATCACCATCCGGTCCACTTGGTTGAAGATATTCTGAGGTCAGTATCTCATCATTAACAGCTCAAATACAGGCAGATGCTGCGCATACGATTTGTTAAGATGATGGGATTCTCCTTCCACCTTGCAAGTTGCCCTAGTTTATTCAATTGGGCCACGTGTCGCAAGTTGAGCGGTTGTGATTAGGGAAATCATCTGTTTGACAAAACCCTTTTTTAATGTTAGGAACGAGGGCAAGGGAAGTAGAGATTATCGGGTTCATGTATGAACGGGCTTTACAAGTGAGATACGAGATTTAGACGTCGTCACGTCATATACGCAGTCAAAGACAACCCGAAAAAGAAAATACGTGCGCAATGACATTAACAAGTGGATAAATGCAAGAAGGGGTGTGGATATCTTAACTCGTGAGGCAATCGTTATTATTTTAAAAAGTTTTAAGCTGCATTTGGCTTATTTTTTATTAGTAGTTTCCATTAAAAACCAAACCCAAGTGAAGTAAGACACATATGTGTTAAGAACATATAAGCGATGAAATATCTTAACACCTCTCACACAAGAAATAAAATTGCACCCCCTGTATTTTAACATAATTAGGGTGGAACCCAACTCCAATACTGTTTGAGGAAATCTGATTCAAAAAATTAAACTTACAAGTAAAAGAAGGTCAAATTTTAAAAGATTCGATAGAAAAAGAGAACAAACTTCCAAGCTATTAGGAAATCAACAAGCGAATCTTTTTCTAACAATGATTACGTAATTAGATTTCCGTAGACATGTTACACACTTTCCCGATTTGGTCCCAACCAATTAAATGGGTTTGAATCACTTAAAACACGGCTCGAACTTGTGAATTACTAATTACCAACCATTCATATGCCGAAATTGATTTCTCAAAAAAATACACAATTCTCAATTAGAGGATGATTGAACGTGTTATCTCTGATGTTTGATTTCCCTGCCAACGTCGAAGAAGATGACGATGTGTAAATTCAAAGTAAACCAATCGAATAAATATTAAAAAAATAAAGTCGTCATCAACTCGTCACCACCGTGGGCCAAACTCCTAGTCCTTGTTGTCTCTTTCGTTTGCAGAGCTTTCGTTGTGGCAAAAGTCGTCATGAGTGACGGTGATGATTAAAGCATTATTTTGTTCTTTTTTCCCTCTTCCAATCCCTGCCATGTCATGTTGCGGGTCCACGTGATCTTGTGAATTTCGGAATTGAATAACACATCATATCCACAGAAGTTTGGAAGGTCTAAAACTCTTTATTATATATTCAACATTTAAAAATTATACTCCACGAATGTAATTCAAAGACATCGATCAGTTTGATTATGCGCCATTAAAACTTGTAATTTCTTTGTAGTAAAATTCTTAATGCTAGGCAAAAGGAAATGGAGGGAAGCATTCCGAGATCTTAAACTTTTTTTTCGCTTTTTTCTTTATCTCACGGAAAGTGTAAAAAATTTCAAGAAATTACACTCAAGCTTTCTTAGCATAAGCAATGAGGAAACAAGTTCACCACGTGTGCCTACTATATCTTCACACCCTTTCTTGTAGGAAAGCTGAGAATCACACGGGAAACATTGGAGGGCGACATATATAACCAAATCAAACGTGACCAACCAAATAGAAAAAAACTTGCAAAATGACAAAAAGTAGGTAGATAACAATTTGGGTCAATCAAAACTCCGATACCATCTTTCTCCTTTTTCTTTTTTTTTTTGGGTGAAATCTTAACTTGCGAGGAAATCGGGCTAATCCTATTAATAGGCATCCGCGGTGCATTTGTTAGATATATTAAACATGGAGTAACTCACTCTTTAAACTACTGATTACGCATAACTCGAACCGTTCGGTACATTAAAACCTGTAAAAGAATTTTTAAAATAACTACTCAATAAGTACAGCCGGGACATTCGATATCGTGAATCGCATATTAAAAATAAAATAAGGAGGTAATTAGGTGGTGGGAACTCGAGACGTGAGCTCTAACCCTCTCCTCGGGAATTACAGAAAAGCATATTCCTCCTTGGGAAGAGGGAGGACGAGGGTCGAGACAAGAAACAATGTCCTCCTCGAAGACTTTCGTTCTTTTGTCTCTCTCTTTCTATCTATCTATCTATCTATCTATCTCTCTCTATCTCGAGTATGATTACAACACGTGTGATTGATTTGCATGGGCCCCCACATGATTATTATTATTATTATGTTTAAATTTCGAGATTAGCTTCTTACATGATTAGCCATCGGATGGGGCGGGACTAAGCGGGACTTTAATCGAGGCGGATTAGTATAATTTTTTGATTTGTTAAAAAGGATGGTTGGTGGGGTTTGCGGAATTCAAAGCCGATTAAAATAATAAATTAAATGAAAGAAAAGGGCAAAAAAGAGGGGAATAGCTGGCGTTGGAACCGCATTTGACGGCGCCGGAATGTTTACTTTTCGAGATTATGTCACACCCCGCGTATGTCATGGCTGCTGGGGGCGGCTCGCGGCTCCGACGCCGGCTGCGGCTGCGGCTCGAGCCGAGCCGGGCGGCCCCGGCCGTGTTCTTTTGAGCCGTGGGAGCCGGTGGAGTTGCGCGTTCCTAACCGGCTGCACTTCAATCAAATCTGCAGTCCCACCACCCAATTTTGATCTCGATCGCGGAACGAAAATGACAAATTTTATTTATTTATTTTTGTAGTTCGGCGATTGAATACGGAACTTAGCGGCTCTGACTACGGAAATCCTCGTAAATCATACGGTAGCCTTTTTGTAGGACCGTAGATTAGGACGTTGAAAATACTGCGTCGGCGTGACAAGTGGACAACCACGAGAGGATCCCGAGTCAATTGAAACACCCTGAGTTAGATAGATCGTGTTCGATGTCTCGGCATGCCTGGGTACACATCACAGTGGCTCGACAAGAGGGGAGAGTAAGATTCGTCTCCTGTTAGCCCGAACATATATGATATCAAGTTATCCACACGTGTGTATGACGCCTATGACGCATCAAAGATTCACTATTCTCAAAGTGTTTTCCTTCTTCTTCTCGAATCTAAGAGTGGCATGCCATCATATCGTTGTCACCACCTTCCATTGTCAATCACCTTCACCAACCCTCTCGAGGGGAGAATTGAGGATTTGTATTTAAATCTCATGAAGTGTTGTTTTTTTTAATAAATTCAAAATATGTGCAAGCGAAAATAAGTTATGTTTTCCCTCATTCCTAATCAACTAAACTTTTGTCCAACCTACCTTTTGATTGGTGAATTAGAAATAAGGGTGAATATAATTTCATCATAGAACTTGGAATTGAAGAACCAAATTAGCAAGAACATGTCCGATTCTAAATCCCAATACATGTAGGATAGGTTCCAGGTTCAAAAAATTTAAAAATATGTTTCAACAGTTAAATTCTAAGTGTAGTAAATGGAACTTAGAACTTGAAATAAGTTTTTTGTGTTTTTCTTGGTTTTTATCTTTATGCAATCCTATAATATTCGGTAGCTTCCAATGTTAAGTGTATAATTTGGAATTGCTAATCTAAGATTTCATTTTATAATTAAAACTTTTATTTTATTTACGTTTAAAATTTTTGTATGTCTAAATATAAATTGTGGTCAGTAAATTGTAACAACAAGTAGTAGTCATTAAATATGATGATTAGCTAAAATCATACAATTAATTATATATGTGGAATCTAGGTAAATCTTGAAACTTAAGTAGAGTAGGTTCCAGATTTCAAGGTATGTATGATAGGTTCCAAATTTGAAAAAATGAGAAATATGAAACATATATAAAATATAGACCCGTTCACCCCTAATTACAAACATGTACATCACCCATATGAAAATTTCACTAAAAATAAATGTGCATGGCATGCAAACTCTTTGGCCTTTGGCTTACCGGCAAAAATATTGAAAAGAAAAAAACCAAATTGCTTGTTTTGAACAACGAGTAGTCCATCCAGAATTCATCATTATGCAAGATTACCATGTCGAGGCACTTCCATAGTTCGAATGGGTCCGATCCCGAGTTCAAAGTATTCGAAATCCCGTCTCCCGTCCAAAGTACCGTCGAAGGTCACGTCGGCCAGCCACCTATACGTGGAGTCTTAATGGACATACATCAGCACGGCGGTCTTGTCGAGTTAAAATGTCGAAATTCTCCATGTTGCCAAAACCTGTTTCGGCGGTCATTTCTGCACGTTATATTTGACCGGTGCTCATCGATAAGTCATAACTACAGCCGGCACAAACCATTCTTTTCTAGTCTCTCTTTGAGTTTCATTGCATGTACGTGGCCGACCCATAAGTTAGGCCAACCAGAAAAGATAGCTAGTAAAGTCAGCATCCAATATTCAAATTATTAGAAAAAGCGCAGCATGGTCAAACCAAATTAAAAGAAACCCCGTGAACCGCACCGCCGAATTTTCTTTTCTTTTCTCTTCTTTTTTTTTCTTTGGGCGGGCTGCATTGATACGCAGTCAAAATGGAGTTGTTATTCGAAAATATTATTAGAGCACAAAAGGGAAATAACAATTGTCGATTTTTTTAAAATTTTCTTTCATGGGTTTTACTTTTGACTCGATTTCTTATCTTAAAGTGTTTGGTGAGTTGATGTTCTGGGGAGTCGGTGGAGGGGTTGGCCTCCTGTGTACGTGTACAGAATATGGAAGTGGAGATAAGCTTTTTTAAGGAAGAGAAGAAACGATCGATCTCGTCTCTTGTCGAAAAAGTGGAAATTCCTAGGTATTCACTTTTGGTCGGTCCACCAGAAAAAAAGAAGAAAGAAGAAGGTTTTGCCGATGTATATGGCCGCATGGATGGTGAGTTTCACACGGCGGTTGTAATTTCTACGCTCGTGATAACCTAGGCAGACGAATGGATCCATCTGGTTGAAATATCACCGCGCTCATTAACTATCTTCCGCAGAAATTGTGGCATCACTGACAAATATGGGTGAGCAACAGAGCCGATTCAGTCAGGAACTGGACCAAGCCCCATCTTATTGACTAGTTCCAAGCTGGCCCTACAGGGGAACAGTAGATTCATGGGTAAAAAGTTTGAGAAACTAGACTTGACCGATTCGGTTCCCAATTTTATAACGCGAATAGTGTGTCTATTGGAGCACTAGCCTATCGATTTTGAACCGGTTTTTAGTTCATGAGTATTGAAATCAGGAATTTAATTATATACTGAAACTATTATGCCATAGATTGTGCGCATAGTCTATTTTACTATAATAACAGCAATATTACTTAAAGTCAAGTTGGGTTCATAGGATTTTCTTTTTATAACTTACTCGCTCAGAAATCAGTTACCCCTATTAGGGGTGAGCATGGTCTAAATCAAGCCGGTCCAATATCTAATATGGGATTAATTCACACAGTGTTGGTCCCTAATTTTTGGGACTAAGGATTAACCCTATTGAGTCTAGAATCGAGAATTGGATCCAGTTTAGTTCTAAGGTCAACCCAAGACCAACTGATTACTATTTTAAAATTATGTATCAATCAATAATGTGACATTGAGCAACCAAACCATTAACATCAATACATCTCAAACATAAATAAAAGATAAAGTAATAACAGAAATTTACACTTGTTAAAAACAACAAACCATAAAAAGAATACACGAGACGAGAGAATAGAGGTGAGTGACAAGGCCAACGAGGAAGTGAAGGGAGGCAAACAGTGAGCGAGGCGAGTGAGGCCAAGGCAAGGGAAAAGTTTTATTTTTTTTATTTTTTTGAGTTAGGGCTGAGTTTTTTTTCTATTTTATAATTTACACAATAAACTAAACTGCAAAGAGAATAGAGGAGGATGCATTATAATTTGTATTGAACAAAAGCATATAATATATAATCTGTTAGATATATTAAACTCTTATCACTGATGACTAATCCACACAATTAAGAGTTCAGGGATCTCGGGATCAAGAACCAACCCAATCTCCCTATGAATTAGATCAAGATCGGTCAAGTTGGGCCAATCCATTGATCCAGGGTTGACTTGAAACGATGTTCGCTCCTACCTTCTACTGCTAATCAACATAATAATTAGCTCAAACTAAGGACCTGACACTTGACGCAGTAATGAAAAATTCTGACATCTACTATCTCTTCTGTGCATCAAGAAATTCTTTAAGAAATTGTCACGGGCAGGTTTTACTTCCTTTCGCGGACTCGTCCATGCAAAAGCTAAGCTATCTTTGGTTAATCTTATGATACAAGTGAAGTAAATGAAGTTGCAAAAGAAAGAGGCCGCTAGATTCGGACAGGTGTCACCCCGTTGTCCGAATCAGTGGCCGGCACGGGACCAAGTGTCCTCGGCCCTGCCAAACCCGCGGTTTTGCCGTTTTGCGATATGCACGTGTTCCATCTCAGCTCCTTCACGTGCACGACAGACAAGTTATCCACATTCCCTTCAGCATAACGTGACAATAATTGGCGCACTTAGCTTTTGATCCAAATTGCTTTACAGCCACTTGAACCCAGAAAATTAGGCTGCATCCCACATAATTTCTCCAACGCTGAATTTTATGTGACGTATGCTCGATAAAGCATATGTTTAGAAAGATTGAATCGGTCAATTCTCTTAAGAAAAGCTCCAAAACTTGAACCAAATCGAATAGATAAGATAAAAAAAAAAAAATCTTTTTGAGTTGGATTTGCTCTTTCAATTAAAATGAACCCAGATCAGGCTGCATCCCACATAATTTCTCCAACATTGAATTTGATGTGACGTATGCTCGATAAAGCATATGTTTAGAAAGATTGAATCGGTCAATTCTCTTAAGAAAAGCTCCAAAACTTGAATCAAATTGAATCGATAGGAACAAAAAATTCAAATATTTTTGAGTTAGATTTCCTCTTTCAATTAAAATGAAGCAAAATGGAATAAAGCGAGGCCGACCAACACTTGTAGCTGCGCCGTAGCCACTAGCGAAAAGAAAAGAAAAGAAAAAGAAAGACAAAAGAGAAAGGAAAAAAGAAAAAGTATTCAAGAAAAAACTTTAAAATTTTCCAAAAATTATTCACGTCAATATCGACCGTGCCACGTGAGTTGGTTGATATTTACACTAATGATTTCCAACTAAAATTGACTACATAGACTAAATTAAATGTTTATGATCATATTGGCCAAATTAAAAAAATTAATGACTGAATTGACATAAATATAATATAATTTAGAATTTTTTGGTAATTTTTCTCTTATATTACCTAAGGGGGAAAAATCGTCCATATCAAAACCTAAATCGAACCGACTGGAATAAAAATTTCAGGTCTCTTGTTACAAATAAAACGAAGCAAAATGGAATAAAGCGAGGTTGACCATCGCTTGTGGCTGGTGGCAAGCAACCAGCCACTAGCAGAAACAATAGGCAAAGAAAAAGAAATACAAAAAAGAAAGGAAGAAAGGAAAAGTATTTAAAAAAACATAATTTTTTTTCAAAAATTATACATACCAACACTAACCATGCCACGTATTAATAATTTCCAATCAAAATTGACAAAATAAATTATATTGATAAATCGTCCAAATGTTTCGGACTAAATTAGTTAAATTGAAAAAAATTAAAATTAAAATAATACAAATATAATAAAACTTAGAACTTTCTTAGTAATTTCCCCCTCGTGTTACCTACAGGGAAAAACCGTCCGTACCAAAACTTAAACCAAATCGACACGACTCTATTGGAACACAAATTTCGTGTCTTTTCAAATCGGGTTTTCAACAGCAATCAATATGAAGTGAAAAAAGGGATATAAACCGCAGGCATATTCGGCATCCCGAGTCCGGTTTCCACACACCAAACATGAATTCGTATATGCACACATCACGTTGCGGTCGAAATGCGTTCGTATTCTTAACTACACACGTTACGCTCGGTCCACATGGAACAACAACTAAATAAAACCTTCTTTCTCCCCAGATAACCCTGTCCCTCCAAACACACATTAAACTACGATTCTCCCCCTTTTCAGACAATCATCGCCCCTCGCGGCGGCGGCGGCGCCCCCTTCCGAGCCGAGCCGAGCCGAGCCTACCGAGCGCTGACCCTCGACGCGTTTTCCCTCGGGTTTGAACAGAGACCCGGTCGGAATTTCACTGCGCCTAGGGGAACGTGCGGTGGGAATGAATTATCTCGCCGGGTTAAATTAAAATATTTTTGTCGCCGGTGATTGGCTAGCGGTGCGTGGCCGGAGAAGGAAAAAAAAAAAAAAAGATTTCGATTCTGCTTATTCCTGGGTAAGTAAAATGCAGAGGTGGAATTTCTCCTGTTATGTTCATCTGTACTTTGCAGAGTGGTTATAAAAATACTGTACGAAGTAATTGGCTAGCGATGCGTGGCTAAAAAAGGGGAAAAAAAGAAAGGGAAATTGGAAATTGTTGTCGTCTAATAATTAAATTCAATCTAGACAAAAAAAAGGGGGAGGGGGCTGGCTTCGATGTCAAAAGGAGTGAAAAAGGGGTGGGTCCATTCCGCGAAGGAACCTTTGCTTTCTTTGAACCATTTTTTTTTGTGCCAAAAAGTTCATTTTGGTACTCAGCTTTCGGACCATTAGAGATAGACATAGACAAGAAAGCCACGAGAGAGATCGAACTATTCAATGCCTTTTTATCCCGTAATCAATGCGAAGGTAGAATCCGATCGTGTTATCCTGCTGGTCTTATTATTGATTGAATGCATGATCGGCTCGTTTCAAGGGTTTTATTTTGTTTATACCGACACGGGATTGGTTCGGTCGATGGAACGATTGCGTATCAGGAGATTAGATGGCGATTAGTGGAATAAATGAATTAGAAAATTTTTTCCGGAGAAAAAGAAAAGAAAAGAGAAGAAAAATGGGGAAAATGCGTAGTCTTCTTGAAAGAGATGCCTTGCAGGCCACGGATCTTCAAGAAGCCGCTCCTCCGCCCTATTTATGGACCTCCCCTCCCTCCTTTCACATTTTCTTAACTTCGTCTCCTTCAATTTCTCTCTCTCTCTCTCTCTCTCTCTCTCTCTCTCTCTCCACGCAATCTTCTTCTCCACAGTACTCACTTTAATCTTGAACTTTCCTGTATTGGGTTCTCTCTCTTTCTCTGGTGTTGCAAAAACCCTTCGAGAGTTCGCGAGGTTCAGCTTCCATGGAAGACGACATCGTCGACCTGCCTCCCGGCTTCAGGTTCCACCCGACGGACGAGGAGATCATCACTCACTACCTCACCAAGAAAGTCCTCAGCCCGAATTTCACCGCCTGCGCCATTGGAGAGGCTGATCTCAACAAGTGCGAACCCTGGGATTTGCCTAGTGAGTCCTCACCACCACCTCCCAATCTCTCTTTCCTTTCTTTCCGAATGCGTGCTTCCGGGTTTTTCCTTACCTGCCCCGGTTTCGAATTCGCGTTCCTTTGCAGAGAAAGCGCACATGGGGGAGAAGGAGCGGTACTTCTTCAACCAGAAGGACCGGAAGTACCCGACGGGGATGAGGACGAACCGGGCGACGGAGTCCGGCTACTGGAAGGCCACCGGCAAGGACAAGGAGATCTTCCGTGGGAAGAACAACCTGGTCGGCATGAAGAAGACGCTCGTCTTCTACAAGGGGAGGGCTCCTAAGGGAGAGAAGACCAACTGGGTCATGCACGAGTACCGCCTCGAGGGCAAATTCTCCTACTACAATCTCCCCAGGGTCTCGAAGGTGCTTTCGCGTTCTTTATCGACGACTCGTCATCTCTTTCGATCGATCTCGCCCCCTTTTTCGCCCTTTTTCGATTCCTTCGAACCTTTTTTTTATGTTATCAGATGCTTTCGGGGAATGATAGTTTTATGTGAAAAGGCAAAGAAATACATTTAGGATTGGTTGTCATGGCTTTTACTCAACCCAAGAGCTTTTGAAATGAACCATTGTGCTTGTTGCATCTGGTGTTTCTATCTTCGGTGCAAAGTGCTGATTTTGATTCAAGCCCAGGACAAAAAAATCTGAACTTTGTGACATGTTCGTCCCGCAGGATGAGTGGGTGGTGTCGAGGATTTTCCACAAGAGCACCGGGATCAAGAAGATCGAGACCGGACTGATTTCGGGCCAGTTTCCGATTGATGCTTCCGGCGATGACGAGCTGCTGAACCCTTCTCCTTCGCTTCCTCCTCTCATGGATGACTCTTATTTCTCGAGGCCGAGCTCTAGCTTCGCGAACAGCGAGACTGAATTCCCAGGCATGACTAACGCATCTGCTCCGAGATCAGCCGAGGGAAATTACGCGGACGAAATGAATCGGTTCAACAGGTTCAACCCGAGCAACGCCTTCTACCAACCGGACCCGAGTAGCTCGGTGTTCAGCTCAATGTTCTCCGGGCAAGTGCCGATCCCCATGCCGTCGTTTCATGGCTCAATGAACCCGGACTACATCTACGGACTCGGCTACGGAGACAGCAACAACACTCAGGCGATCATCCGGGGGATGGCGGCAAGCCAGCACGAGACGCCGGGCCTGGAGAAGATTCTGATCAAGGGCGAGCAGTTCGCGACGTCAAACAACAAGTCCATGGTCAGCCTCTCGCAGGACACCGGACTGAGCACCGACGTGAACGCCGAGATATCCTCCTCTGCCGTCTCGAAGCAAGAGGCCGGGAACTTCGCCGACTACCTGGAGTACTCATGGGAATAGCACGTGGTCCCCCAGCTGGTTTCCGGTCGCCGCCCCCGTATACATACGATTCAATTTCATATATAGATCCAGCAGTCTTCTTTCGTTTCGTAGGAATCCTAGTTAGGCCATGCGTTGATTGGCTTTGTAGCTGGTGTTGTACAGATTGATGATGGATTTCTGGACATTCTTCAGATTCTCTTCCTCACTGACAGATAGATTGCAAAACGAACAAACGCAAAAGAAACATACTGTTCTCATCTTCAAAATCGTTTTTTTTTCTTCTTCTTTTTACAGCTAATTAGCAGATGCGGGTGTGTACAGAATCTTCTTGCATCGATCATTAATCGCTACTAATTCAACGTCGGATTACCATCGAATCAAGACCCGGTACGAAATTAAATTAGTGATGTGCGCACTGCAATCATCGGCAGACCTAATATGAGATATAATGATACCACAAGTCATCAAGACCACGAGTGATTCCCTGATCTTGTGCCGTATTAGATGCCACCTCTCATGATTATTATTATTATTATGCGAATTGGGAATAATCAAAGAATGAATCCTGAGTCTTCGTCTTATTATTTTCTCGAATTATAAGTAGCTAGCTGGACATAGGAGGTCAGATACGTCGCGCGTCGCAGAATTTGTTTCTTTTGATCGACGCCGAGGACTTCGACACCTGTAAAATTTAGCGTCTTTTCCGAACCCAGATCTCGAGCGAGGCGAGATCTCGGCGTACCCAATACGCGATTCGGTCTAATTTTCGGTTTCGAACGTTCTTCTTAACCTTTTTTCGTGTTGCTTTTTCTCTTCCTTTTCTTCTTCTTTTCTGTGGGTTATAAATGCAGTCAGTGTAGGTCCAATTACATTGCGTAAGATGATGCAAGACACATCAGTGAGATGAACAATTTCTTCTCGATTGGGGTTGATTTCCATGAGAGAAATTAAGCAAATTCTTCGGACCACGCAAGGCGAAGAAGCAACCGAAACGGCATATTCCTCATCATCCTCCTTGCTTATCTCGAGTGCCAAGAGACCCAGATTTGCTGCATGAAATTGTGGGGAGCTAAGGCAACTCTCGCAAGCCACCCCCACGTACTAATTACGTACGAGCTTGCCGCATCGGGTATACGCCTTCGATAAGCAAAAGCAAAATTTCCTTGCCCTGTGATGGTGAAAGATTGGCACACGCACATCATGAAATCATGTTCATGGGATGGTTATTCTTTCAATTCTCTAGTTTAATCTGATCTTTGAGTTACATCCCTTAACATTTCACAGGATGCCATCGCGTGAAAAAATGGAGAGATGGGAAAATGATCGAATGTTACGGGACAGGGTATGCTAGGATGCAGATCTTATCGCGAATTGTAAAGTGTTGGAAATTTCCAATAAAAAAACTTGAGTTTACCAGTGGAGAGAAACGGTATAAATATAGAAAGCATATAGATCCCGAAGACAAGTTATGTAAGATATATTAACACCCCTTTTTGTTTGCAAGTTAGATTAAGAACGACGTGTGGAATTTGACAAACGAAGGAGGATATTTGTACAAAATAAACTTAGGCACAATCTGGCTTCAATACCATATTAGAATATTTAATTCAAAAGCTTAAGCCACACTAGATATTTTAATAAGAAGTCTCAATTGGCGATTGACAGCAAGCGATGCCAAGCAACGATACTGTGATTAATCAATATGGAATGCGAATGTATCGATAAATTAATGCAAATTGCAAATACTGAGGGAATACATATGCACTAACAAAAATCATTTGTCATTTACAGCTTACATCATCCTTATGTCATCTCTTTCTCTTGTCGTTACCTTGCCTTGACACCTTCACCAACATTAAAGAAGATCATATATTATTTGGAGAAATCCTAGATATGGTGGATCCTCGAGCATTTAAAATACAAGACCCGTTCGCCGATGATTTCTCAATCTCCCCAAAGGAGATGGAGAGGGACAATAGAGAGAACCGGGTCTCATGGATTATTTATTTATTTATTCCCTGATTAGGTTTGGAATTGGTTAGTTTTGCATTATAACCTTGGATCAATGTTGAATTATGTTGACGAGGGAGTAATTTCTTTATGATTAAGGACCTCAATCGTGAGAATTAAGATCTCCTTAACTTAGAGTTAAGTCAAGGGTATCAAGAGTTTTTTTTTTTTTTACTAACATTTATTTATAAATCTAGTGAACTCATAGGCATGCTCAAAATTGCATGCAGGACACTTCTGAGTGAGCTCAAACGAGGCTATTTCATGATAATGTCTAGCCTAACCTGATGGAGTCTAACCAGACTCGAAGGTTCTTTTTACATATGCCTACATTGATAAACAAATTAGACTTGATTTAAGGACCTTGCCCTACCTTGGGTCTACCCAATGAGAACATCTAGTCAAGACACGCGTTTAGGCTCGAATTTTTCCATAATAGTTCTTGGTCATGAATACGAGCATATCATCATTCATAGGATGTTTGACGAACAATTTATAGTTGCAACACTTTCGCGACAATATTTCTGTTTGGTATAATTTCGTATGAATTACAAAGGTGCTGCCAAATCTTTGCAATATGTATGTTCGTTAATATAGTATATTTTAAAGCCACACCCATATTAAAACTAGACGAGATAGTTTGAAAAAAAATTATCGTGACATATGGGTACCGGGAGGAACTTGTCAAACACCTTAGAAAGCCGTCATGTATATGAATCATACAATTACACGCAACATTTATTGCCATAACTAAACTTATACCAAATAGATCGGCAACATTGAAATAAGTTTGAAAAAAAATTATCGTGACCTATAGTACACGGGAGGAACCTGTCAAACACCTTAAAAAGCCGCATGTACATGAATCATACAATTACAAGTGACATTTATTGCCATAACTAAACTTATACCAAATAGATCGACAACATTGAAATAAGCTAATGAATTATAAAGATAGGCAATTGACGATCTTCCCATTTGATATTACCAAAGGAGAGATGCTTCGATGAGTGTGGCATACGATTCTCGAGTGTCACCTCAACCTATATATGTTCTTTTCACATGGAGGCGGAGGTGATCCCAAAAACTTTCGCATCCCTTTTCTTTCAAATCAACATCACTTTTCCAATTCGAACTGTGTGTTATTCTCTAGGTGGTCGATCGCATTCGCCCCATTCAATTGGTCCAAAAGGGACATACAAAGTTCCAAAAGGACGTCCTTCACCCTAAAAAAAAATATATTATATATATTATTGCATTATTAAGCATGGAGATATGGTTAACCTAATTAGGAGTTTGATGAGCTTTGAATTATTCGATATTTATTAGTGCGCAATTATTGGCAATACGTGTAATCTCTCTAGAGATCAAGATATTAATGCTCAAAGATGCACATCACTAAGATAGTGAATTAGATTCGAAATTGCAACAAGATCAGCCATATGCTTCCAATTTCGATCTTCATATTAACCCTCCGATGTTCATGTTGTTATACACGGATATGATAAATGAAATAATATAGTTATAATATCTGTATAGCATAAACGGAATGAAGGTGTTGAGTGGTCCTCACACGTGCTCACGTGCTTGTATGCATGAAAATTAATTCGTTTCAAATAATTGTTGCTTATACCGTCTGAAATGATCAGTCGACTAAAAAATTTTCCTTATTTGACCGCAATTTATATCTAAACATTTTCGTAAAGCAATAAAAATATTTTTCATCATTTCATTTTCATAAACAATACAAGTGAACATTTTTAGAAAATAATTTTGCAAATCATTTATTCTCCGTACCACAGACACTTTTTTTAATGTCAAACTTAGATCCCTTGATCTTGCAAAATGGTTCACGGCTCACCAAATGAGCGCAAAAGTTGCAAAAACGAGTAAACAAATGAAGTAGAATAAGAGGGACATTCAAGGGCTGGTCCGCGACTTTTCCTGCCGAATGAGAAACTTCCTTGAAATTTCCCGGAAACAGATAGAAAATGTTCTGTCTGAAAAAGCCCTCCGACTATAGTATTAATTTTTTCGTTAAGGATCGAATTCGGGGACGGTCTTTTGTGAAGACCCTTTCATACACGTACAAGGAGAAAACCATGAAGACGAAATTGGGTCGTAACCAAAAATTTTCTGTTCGGTTCGGATTGAGGTAAACTTGACGGGAGACGTCATTTTCGAAACAATCGAATCTGTGAGGAAGATGGATAATTTGAAAGAGGTAATATCGATTTAAAAAGGAAAAAAAGAAGAAGAAAAAGAAATTTGAAAGAGAGGTCTTGGAATTATCCTAAGAACTCAGCGTGTCCTAAAATAGTGGTTTTTAAATATGGTAGATCACCTGTTTAAGAAAGGGAATAGACACTAAAAAAGACGTGTGGGGCTTTATGCTAGGAAAAGGAAAAAGAAAAGAAAAGAAGTAAGAATAAGAGGAAAGACGTGTGGGGCTCAGACAAGATCATTAGCCCGCGTAAGGACGCATCACATTTTTCCTCACTGCTTGGACAAAAATAAAAACAAAAACAAAAAATAATATTAAACGATTTGTTGATTACCATATAAAAATTCCACGTCCCGTCACGAAATTTTAAATTAATATGTCTATGCCACGTTTACTCCTAACCGATTTTCATGTCACACGAATTTCCCAAACCCGGTACACGTGTGCCACATTTGCCCCACATTTTTTCTTAAGATTTTGGTAGATATGTTGTTGGTATATTAATTTAGGATTTTTTTTTTTCGTGACACAAAAATTAGATTAGGATAAATATGAAGAGGGTGTGCTAGTTTGGGATCTTTTGTGATGCAAAATCCAATTCGAGGTAAATTTGGCACGGGTTTATCGATTTGGGATTTTTCGTGACACGAAACTCAATTTGTAGTGATATTTATCAAGCAAATCGATTTGAATAGGTTAAAGAAAACTCTCCTTTACTATCAACAAAACCAGATAAACAAAGCTCTTCTATACAAAATACTAGAGGCACATATCAGCAAATAAATTAAGAACATCATTCTTGGCAATACGTATAAATTTGACAAAAGATCCATTGATAAATCTTATACAAAATGCAAGTTTTGTTCAATCTATGGAAAAAGATGATGTAGGGAGCTTTAATTGAAAATCAAATTGTTTAGATTCGAGAAAAGTGTGCCTCCGCACAAATCCAAGCCAAAAGGTGTGTGTTGATTTCCACAATCACAATGGCCACTTTATGGTGTACTGGTTTGAGATCTTTTGCAATGCATAAATCAATTTGAAGGTAAATGCAGTACTCAATTAGGGGGTGTGTTTTGTTTGAGTGGAAGGATTTCTCGCAAATCAATTTTTTGGGCTTTCACAAGTATCGTTTACTGAAAATGATCAAGCGACGAAAAAACAATTTACGGTAAAAGAAAATGCGCAAATTTAAAGTTAGGAAAAAAAAAACGAATTTCCTAACCTGAAAGGGAGAAAACATTTTTCTGAAAAAAATTTTCTTTATAATGAATTTGTTTTTATCGAAACAAACACGCCCTTAAATGAGGACGAGTTTAAAATATATTTTTTATAGGTAAGTCGACAAGGAAAATGAAAACGTCGCCACCACTCGTGTGGGCTGAAGCCGCAAGCCACAAGGCTGGGAGAGCTGTGCGGTTGGGCCATCGCTTTTCAAGAAGAAAGGGATTGATGGGCTAATTGGCAAATTTCTTAGTGGGGACCTCCACCTTCAAGCCTATCCATTGAACACTTGTCCTTCTCCCTCTAATTTAGCCCAAAAAAAACAAAAAACCTTTCATTCATTTAATTTTCTTATTATTTTTTAAAATTAGAAAAAAAAAATTTATGATAAATTTTCGTTTTGGTGGCCCCTGAGAAATGGACAGATCTTTTATCCAGATGCCCCAATAATGATAATAATTTATGATGCATCACCTCGTGGACCCCCTTCCCCAACAGATTGATTCCTAAAACTTTTGCTAACAGTTGCTGCTGCAGTTGGGAACATTAGCAAGCATGACGGGGACACTTCGTCCCCTTCCAACTATATATGTCTTCCGTTTATATAAGGCAAAACCGAAAAAGGGCCGAACCCCGCCACCCCCCCAAGTGGCGGGCCAGGATAGGGCGGGGCGACGCGCTTGCGTGCCGAGTTCAAACCCGTGTTCGAGGATCCTGACTGCAATGGTGGGTTCCCCACCCCCACACTATCGCAAGGGTCGTTACCAATTGCCTGCTGCACTTTACAATTCAAGCTGGTGAAACACTGAGATGAGCAAAACACCGAGAGGAATCTGGCCTTCCATTTTCCGGCCACGATACCTGATGATCTTCCATTGCCGTGTCCAGGCTTTTGAATGGATACCTGATGATCTTCCATTGCTGTGTCCAGGGTCTTTCTGGAGAGATTCAACGGTGCTCTAGCGAAGCTAAGAGATGAAGATGAGATGCTCAGCATCTCGAAGGAGACGACTATCTCATCTCGGTTCTCATTTCAATCAACATATAATTGGAGTCCCATTTGGGAGTGTCCTATCCCGAGATTCAGACCATTTCTTTGACATACTGAATTAGAAATAGCTTGAATGGTCTGCCATTTCCAATTAAACTTCACATTCAGTTTGTTCTCTAGCAGTATATAGCTTTCTCCAGATCAATTGCCTACTACATCTTTATGATTCATCTGAATGCGAAAGTCTGAATGCGAAAGTCCAAAGTCATACTTTTAACCAAAAGCTCCAAAACTAATTCTCTCATAAAATCAGGAAAATTCATAAGTCAATGACCAGAAGTCAATAGATGATTAAACTCCATTCAAAGATCTGCACATACATCTCCTTCATGCAGTTCCTATCTGGCCGAGAGAAAGCAAGGAAAATCATCTCAAGAGATCCGAACCGCAAAAGAAAATCTACCAGAAATAAGTGATGTGCAGTTAGGAACATTAGTAGCATGATGGGGACATTTCATTCTCTGGGGACATTTCATTCTCTTCCAACTATAATTGTCTTCCATTTACATAAGGAAACCAAAAAGACAAACCTGGTGGGGCAGGACGATGTGCTGCTCTGCACTTGTGTGCCGAGTTTGAACCCGTCATTGAGGATCCCAACTGCAGTGGTGGGTCCCTGCCGCTGCACCATCAGAAGGGTCATTACCCGGCATAACTAAGGACGGCATGGATTTTTGGAAAAAAATACCATCTCATTCAGTCAAAAGATGATAAATAAAAAGTCCCTCGACTTTTCTTTTTTTTCCCCTTGTACGGAAAGTTTTTGTAACTATTTGCCAACATAGAACCAAGTTCTGATCTAGTTCCTTGTAAGCATCGTCCATTGCCTGCTATACTTACATTTGCGCTGGTACATACACCAGCAAAGGGTAACTTATGAGCAAAGAAGAACAGAACACTGAGATGAATCCAGCCTCCCATTTTCTGGCCTCAATGCCTGATGATCTTTGATTACCATGTCAAGGCTTTTTCTGGAGGATTCAATGGTGCTTCAGCGAGGCTAAGAGATGAAGATGAGATGCTTAGTGCCTCAAAGGAGACCAGTATCGCATCTCAGTTCTTCTTATTTCCCTTGATGCAATCGACATAAATACTCAGAGTTGCATTAGGGAGTGTCTATCCTGAGACTTGGATCATTTCTTCAACGTACTGAATTAGAAATAGCTTGATTGGCCTTATTTTGTTGCTTAACAAATGCTCTGAAGTACTCAGTTTACAAAATCAATTATATTTGCCTGCCATTTTCCATGAAACTTCACATTCAGTTTGCTCTCTAGCAGTATACAGCTCTCTCCATTTATCATTTTTAGATCAAGTACCTATGTGAAAGTCCAAAGTCATAATTTTAACCAAAAGCTCCATAACTATTTTTCATATAGAATCATTAAAATTCAAAAGTCAATGACCAGAAGTCAATAAATGATTAATTCCATTCAAATCATCTGACTAAATTAATGGGTCATTAGGGAGTGTATCCTGGGACTCGGATCATTTCTTCAACGTACTGAATTAGAAATAGCTTGATTGGCCTTATTTTGTTGCTTAACAAATGCTCTGAAGTACTCATTTACAAAATCAATTATATTTGCCTGCCATTTTCCATGAAACTTCACATTCAGTTTGCTCTCTAGCAGTATACAGCTCTCTCCATATATCATTTTTAGATCAAGTACCTACTATATCTTTATGATTCATCTGAATGTGAAAGGCCAAAGTCATAATTTTAACCAAAAGCTCCATAACTACTTTTCATATAGAATCATGAAAATTCAAAAGTCAATGACCAGAAGTCAATAAATGATTAATTCCATTCAAATCATCTGACTAAATTAATGGGTCCATAATGTCGGCAATTGGACTAAAAATGTACATACATCTCCTTTGTGCAGTTCCTATCTGGCTGAGAGAAAGCAACAATAATCCTCTCAAGAGATCTGAACCGCAAAAGAAATTGTACCAGAAATAGGTGATGCGAGCCTTGACTTGTTTAAGGCGCTCATTCGTCATTACTAGATGTGCTTAATGCCAAATTCCTAAAGCAACAGCAATGCTAAAGAGCAACAGAAGAGCAACATTTCCTCCAGGAAGAATCTCCAGCCTGAAAAATGCAAACCTTGTTTTCAGATATAATTTGTCCATCTATAAATGGTGAACAATAGCATGATGACACGTATGGTGATGAGTATAGAGGCACATGCTTTTGTCAAAAGCATTCTGCATACTTCTCTGAGAATGTTCATGCATGTTACTCTATAGTTTTCCGCTATACCACATAAACCATTGGCTTTAAAGCAAGTTCAACAAAGAAGAACCAAACCATATCAATAATCATATACCTTCACCACCCATGAACTCGCTTGGAAAGGATGAAGCAGCTGACATGTAATCTGTATATGAGTAAATTACTATACAAGGAAAACATATCGAGAATCATATTCTTTAAATACAGAATATGAGTAGAATCTTCCTGTTGCCTCATGATGCATATGCAGAGAGATAAGAGCGATTATGACTTGATCAGGAGCTCATTAAAGAGTTCTTCTTGTGCTTTAATCAGAAATACACGAAAGTTTCATCTCTGCAACTTTGCAGCTCTCACTGATGTCTATCTCATTTGATTTGAAAAAACTGAAAGTATAACCAGATGAATCAATCGGTCCAGCAATCTCCAAGCAACATATAGAACTAGCGATTTATTGATCTCTATTTGCCATCCGCTAAAGAGCCCGCTGATAAGACTCTTGGCTAACTTTGTGCACTGCCATTTTCGAACATCCTTGATGTTTAGCTCAAACCAAATATATACATCTAATTATCCATCATATTTGTAGCTTTTCCAAAGGATGAGATCAGTGACATTGGCAACTACACAAAACAAAGCTCGCAATGTGGAAAGTGAATGTGCTGGGTGAATAAATGTTCCTATTGAACCTGTTTTGGACCTAAAGATAATAATTGCATCTGTGTTAACCATTAAATATAGATGAAAGTAAAACTAGCTTGAGATTTGGGGCTGTACCTGAGCTTCTCCCTGGATTGCTGAATGTATGCCATCAATGGGGGAAGGATGCCAAATATGAAACAGTTAGCATATACCCCAGCAAAATCAACTGCTCTAGAAAAAGTTGAGCGAAAGAAGGACGCTAGAAGAACCGAAGCACCAAGTACCACTGGCATTACAAGAACTTCAATGGAATCAAATGCTCTTATGCTCAATGTCACATAATTTTCTGGAGCTGATGAATGTTGTAATGCACTAAATGAGATGATTCCAGGATGACCAACATAATCCAACCTCGAATAACCTAGAGAACCAACTCTACCAGCTCCATTTCCATCACAGATCATCGGAGTAGGACTCAAATTTTTCCCTCCATTGTTCTTCTGGAATACCAAGTCTAGGGTATCAACAAGCTGTTTTGGGAAACTTACAGCATAGCCTATCAAGCTAGTAGCAAGAGCAGAAAAGGCAAAACCTTGAACCGCTGCCAGAGCAGAGGACTTCACAGAGAGCAAAAGGGATATGGGATCTCCAGGTGAAGCACCAGGATTAGTCTCAGAAAGCCCCAGAACAATCAAATTCCACGATAAAACCATAATCAATGGAATGAACCCACCAATTAGAATAGCTTTCCTAGCATCATGCACTGAATTTCCGGCAATCTTGCAAATGAAAGGGGTGATCACATGGAACCCCAGCGTCAGTACTGTGACTGGTATGGCCGGCAAAATTGATGATATGCTCCAAGAGGCATGAGAAAAGGAAGCAACCACATTACTCCTAGCCACAGACAAACCAATCCCCACTAGTGCACTTATAGATATGAGCATAACAAAGCACAAGAGCCTATTCGCAGCATCAATTGCATAAAAGGGGAAGAACCCAATGACGACCCCAACAACCAGAGGGAACAACCCAAAAGCCAATGCAACATCCATCCATGGGAACCACTGAGAGACAATGGAACCAATCCCAGAAACACATGCCACCAACAGAGAAAAGCTCAGGGAAGCATACACAATGGCCACAAGAGCCCCAAAGCCGCTCCCCAAGGCCTTAGTAGCGAGGCCAGTGAAGCTCACCTCCCCAACCCCATCTTCTTCCATGGCTGCAAAAGTGAGCTCTGCAACAAGTACTATGGAGGACATAACATAAACCCATGCTAAGAGAATGGCAATGGTTGAAGGAAATGGACCTGATTTGATGGTGAGGGCAGGAAGGCCCAGCATTCCTGGTCCCACTGCCGTGCCTATGATCAAGCTGACAGCTCCCCAAAAGCTCTTCTTCTGGGTCTGTTCTTGACAACCTGAAGGTTGTGAAAGATGCAGAGACTCGCTAGGGTCTGCGCAGTTTGGGACTGAAGTAAGTTTCTGTGTTTTTGAGGTCAAGATTGGGTTTTTGGTCAATGATGGAGTGGGATTGTGACGTGGGGTTTTGCCGGGGATGAAGAGAATGGGGAGATGAGTGGTGGTAGTGCGAAGGTAATTGATGTTGTGTCTGGGGAGGTTGAATCTTGATGCTGTCAGTGAGTTTGTGAGTCTGAATGAGAGGGAGGGAGGCATTTTCTGAAATGAAGAACTCGGGTGTTTGTCTTTCGCGAGGTTTCTGTTTAATTAAGGTTCCCTTCTCGCAGAGGAGAATCAGTTGGCTAGATTATGCCCGAGATTCTAAAGAAGCATGGATCTTTCTTTGGTCAGGAAAGACAAGAACAGAAAATGACATCCACCGGCAAGATTCTGAAGAATGAGGCTAAATGTTAAAAATGGGCTAGGGTCACCGGTGGTTAAAAGTTCTGGATTTTGTATAGGTTTGAGATATATTGAGGAAAAGGGAATCTTATATGTACAAAAATTCCTCAAATCACAACCGTAGATCTCATTTCAACTTGACATTCAAAATTCTATCTCTCCATGTGCCAACTATTTGCATTAATTATAAAAACTTCCAAAATATTACCCATTTCCCATGTTACCCATCATTAGGAATATTCTAGAATACAGAAGAAACACTAGGACTTTAAAGCTTGCCTGGTCTCTTTGAATGATCTTCACTTCATTGTATAGAAAACCCATGGACCATGACATTCCCCCCCATCTAGCAATGCCCTTGTCGCATCTTTGGCATGGAAGGCATCAATTTGCTTCTTGAACTACCAAAGAATTTTTGCGAGTTCTTAACTTGCTTTATTCTCTAGTAAATCCCTCCATCGAATCAAATACTCTTGCTTCAACAAGCAATATCGTTTTCATATGACTCAATCCACCATGATGAAATCAACATCTTGATCTTACAAGACTTTCGCCCCAAGAGGTGCCCATTGCAATTCTCCTCAATCGGGATTCTCCTCATCTACATGAAATGGCTTAAGCATTCTTATATAGTATGAAACACCAACCATACATTTGACTTTGGTGAGAGCTCCAGCTTATATGCTACCTTCCTGACTCGCTGCAACACTCAAAATGGACCTTCATAGTGATAGATCAACCACTTGTGCACGTCTCAATATCAAAGAACCAACTTTAGCTTGACCAATAGTAGCTCCCTAACTTGTATTCCACGTGTCGTCGCTTCTCGTCAGCCCATTTCGTCATATGCTTCGTGGCCTTGTGCAGATAAGTCCACAATAAATCCCTTTATTTGTGCCACTTCTTAGTGAACTTGTAAGTTGATGGGCTACTCCTTCAAGAGCCCATCACAACCATACTCTAAGTGAGTGTTTGTCGCCCCATTGAGATCTCAAAAAAACTTTAGTTTGTAGACTCACTACATTGTAAGTTATAGGATATCTGGGCTATTGATCAGCTTTGCCCAATCCTTTTGCATTGTGCTCACATAATATCTCGAGTACAACTCTAAGAGAACATTCATCCTCTCCGTTTGACCATCGGTTTGGGGACAAAATCATGGAAAGTTGACATTCATCTATAATGGCTTAAAGAGATCGATAAAGAGTCTCCCAATGAAATGAGGATTGCGATCGCTCAATCATCTATAATAAGCTCCAATACTTGACAGTGTGCTTTAGAAATAGCAAAACTGCCTACTTAACTAGGCATTCCTTTATACTTGGCACGAACATTGCATGTTGAAATAGTTTGTTATTATAGAAGATAATCTCTTGGATAAGAGAGGATGTGACTCTTGGTGAAGAGAAGATGTGATTCTTGATGAAAAAAGACATGATTATTGATTATGAAAAAATGTGACTCTTGATTCTAAAAAAATGTTATCGATAGTTATAAATGGAAGTTATTCTTAATACGAAAAATGGTAACGATTGGAGATAAGGTACTTGGCAAAAGAATAACTCAAGTGCCAAAATTTGACAAGGGAATACTTAAAGTGCCAAAAGTTATGAAAAGTACACTTAAGTGTAATTTTTTTTTAAATTGGATCTCTTTAGTACCAACTCTAACGAAGGTTACATGAAATCCTATATGTCAATTTTTAAATAATTTTCTTGCCTACATGGCTTGTTGGAGATCCACCTCAACTTACCCTTCACCCAAAATGACACCATTTCCATTAAATTACCAAAGTAAAAGTTCTAAATAAGCTAAAATGGCATCATCTCCCCAATTGCTCCAAACCTAAAAACATCTCCCCAATTTGCCCAAAACTAAAAGCTTAAATCGGCCAAAATCCCTATTGAAGCATCCGAACCCTTCAATTTGCCCCAAATTCTTGAAACAACCGAACTCTAGTCCCGAACCCTAATTTTGATTTGCCCCAAATTCCATCGCTAAATATAGAGAGCAGGACTTTCAACAACGGCTTGAATTCCCCTCATTGAAGCAAAGGAGAAGGCAAGCACGAGCATTTCTATTATTGTGGATTACCGAGTTCAAGAATAACATCATAGACTCGAATGAATCTAGGAAGAAGATTTTATAGATGTGCCAGATATAAAGAATGGTCAAAGTGCAAATAGGTTGATACAAAGTTTTCTCATCGAGTAACAGAGGTGATATTGGACCTACCTAATGGGCAACATCAACCTCCATCTATGTTCGTGGACGACTTGGATGACGTTGACTCAAAGCAAGCTGAAGCGTCTTCAACTAATTATTTGAAGAATGAAGTCTCAAAGTAAGCTGAAGCATCTTCAGCTAACCATTTGAAGAATGAAGTTTCAAAGATGAAAATTGAACGGAAGTGTTATCAAGTGTTTATTGTGATGTTGTTTTATTGTCTAGCCTATTTAATGATAAAATGTAAAGCACTTAAGAAATTATGAACAGAAGCTCGTTGCTTTTTCTTTCTTTATAATTAATTGAGGTCATAGGACTCTATCCATTTATTCATTCAACCCAACTCTGAATTCATTTCATTTTTTTTCTCACTAAAAATTCAAACAAGGTTTTGAACTGATCCAGTAAGAATGAAATACTTTTAGAATTCTCTATTGATACGACATGCTGTTTTTTCCAGTCATTCCTTTCAGGATCAGTCGTGGTCTTACAAACTCTACCGAAGGTATGAACGAATCCGTTACTTCATAGAAATGTGTAAAAGATGCTAACCGCCCTTAAAAGCCGAGTACTCTACCGTTGAGTTAGCAACCCAAAAAAAATTAGGATATGTAGATATAATCGGAATCAAATAAATAAATTCAATTGCATGACGCAATCAAAACAGCGAACTAGCAATAAAATTCTAATTGATTCTGAAATTATCAATCTAAAAAATAAAAATAAACAGATCCAATAAGAATAATAAAATTTTCAGATAAAAAAAAGGCAATTTGGATAGACTGCCTCTTCTCGCTTATGTTATCCATTTTTTTTTTAACCAAAAAAGACTTCTTGTTTGTATCACAAACAATCGAATGAACCCATATATAGATAGATATTTTTTGTTGAATGAAGTAAAGTAAAAAAAACGAAATCTAAGAAAGAAAAATATAAGGAAGATAAATAGATCCATTTCTACACGATGGAAGAAAAAATTTCTTCAACTACCACAATTAAAAATGGGCAAAAGTATAACCCAAGTGCCAAAACTTGGCACAAGGGGATATTTAAGTGTCAAAAATTATAAAATGTACATTTAAGTGCCACTTTTTTAAAAATTGAATCACTTAAGTGCCAACTCTGGTGAAGGCTGTCAGAAATTCGACGTGACTTATTTTAATAATATAAATTACTTATGTGGCTCGCTAGAAGATAAGTAAAAAAAACTTAGCCAAAACAACATCGTTTTTGTGCTGACGTGGTATTTTAAAAATGTGTTATTTAAATAATATTAGATAACTTAAAAAATTTATTAATTAAAAAAAATGGGGGAGAGAGAGGGGAAGAGGAGGGTTTGGGTGCCGCCGCCCCACCATCACCGGGAAGGGCTAGCAATGGTGGGGTGAGGGTCGGCTAGGGTTGCCGGGCCATGGCCAGTGAATGTCAACCTGGCAAGGGTCGCCGGATCTGAAGGAGGGTCGCAAACCTCGCCCTAGATTTGGGCGGAGGCCTGCAAGCCCTCACCGCAGGTCGGTCGAGGTTGTCGGTCACTGGCCAGGGCCTAGCAACCCTGGCTAACCCTCGCCCCACCGTCGCTAACCCTTCACGGTGATGGTGGGGTGGCAATAGACAAGTGCAATTGTACACGAAAGTCCCCTCACTCTAATATACTTTATTAAAGAAAAAGGGAAGAACACATGTTATTTAGTTTAGTCGAAAGACTAACAAGATATCCCCATGATAGTCACTTCGATTATAAAATTTCATT
The DNA here is from genome assembly GCA_014182895.1 of Angophora floribunda. Lineage (NCBI taxonomy): Eukaryota > Viridiplantae > Streptophyta > Magnoliopsida > Myrtales > Myrtaceae > Angophora > Angophora floribunda. Next base: position 13,056,539 of record CM024715.1, read on the forward strand.
TAAAATATTAACCAATAAACAGAGGTCTCATGACAAGCACAACTCCCCATGACAGTCATTTCAACACTTCAATTAAAAAATGATTATAAGTCCCTACAACAACCACTCTGAGCCCCCCAAAATCACACATTATAGTAGTATACCAACTCTATTTTTTTCCTTGGTTGAGTCGTAAATTGTCTATCCGAACCCTTCAATTGCTCTTGCACCATAATGTACCGCCATAATTTTTCTCTAGGCGAGCCTTAAATTGCCAATATGAACCCTTTAATTGTCTTAACACGACATTTGAGCCATAAATTGCACATCACGGTACCATCCGAGCCTACATTTCCTAGTGAAGCCCCAAATTTCCAATTAGAGCCCTAATAGACGAGTCTAGCCTTAATTTCACACCATAGGGGGAGAAGAGGACAAACCTCGGTGAGCGATGACGACGAGCAATGAAGTACCCTCTATGAGTGTAAACAGTGACGAAAACATGATTGAGCATGAGAGACGACCAACTGAGAGATATGCTCGATGTCTTTAGGCAAACTTAGTTAAATAATGTCATTTAGCTTAGCCAAGCTGCGAATCCACATATATATTTTTAAGTCCATGTAAAAAATTGTCACCTAATCCATGTGTTTTTTTTTAAATAATTGCAACATTAATAAAGTATGTTGTCGGAAAATGCCACATATGCATTTGGCTGGATTTTCTCGCCGTTAGCATTTAACTAATCTTTTTTGCTCTAATTTTGACACTTAAGTGTACTTTTTGTAACTTTTGACACTTAAGTGTCCCCCGTACTAAGTTTTGACACTCCAAGTATCCCACGTATCTAAGGTACCTATTCCTAAGAGATGTATCAATTGGTTATATGTGAATAGAGACTAATTCACATATCATTTATAATAATCACAATTGTTCGAAAATACTACTTCTTAAGAATTCTTCTTTTTCTTTTTATATATGTAACCTTAACACATTCTAGGAGATATGCCAAGAGAAAATTGAATAATTACTGAACTCGTTTCTCTGTACCTTTGGTGTATATCCTAGAGGCATGTTTGTTCTAAACCGAGCAACAACAATAATGGAAGCAAATAATACCTTAGGAGCAGTGATCATTATCACACATCAAAACATTGAGGATCTACTACTACTTCTCTATTTTCCTCAGCAATCAAATTTCCCCAACAATGTTGTATACTTGGAGAATTGATCCACTATGATCATGAGAGTTTGATACCCTTCGGACTTAGACAAGTTCATGATGAAGTCCCTTAATACACTCTCCCATGGATGCTTTAGGATAAGAAGTGGCTTAAGAAGCCTTGTTGGTAATTATTGCTCCCATTTGTCTTGTTGGCACATAAGACACATCCTCAAATAAGCTTGAAGCGCAACTGTTGCAAAAAATATCGATCTTCCATAAGTGCCATGTGTGGTGAATCTCTGGATAACTTGCCCACTTGGAACCGTGGTCTCCATGTAGTACTTCTTCCGTAGCTTCCCATAGAGGAACATATACAATCATCACCCATTGATGTAAAGTAAGTCACCCTCACACTTTTGGAGTCTTACCCATTTGTGCATTCTCAAGATACGCCTTGGCAGTTGGATTGGGTTGCAAGCACTCCTTGATTTGTGTGGTCCATAGGCACTCGACTTGATTGATGGTCACTAATTCATTCTTTCCACTAAATGCATTGGCCATTGAATTGACCTTCCCAAGCTTATATTCTAGCATATAGTCAAATTCAACAAGTAAATCTTGCCAACAAGCTTCCTTCAAACTTAGCTTTTTCCATGTTTGTAAATACCTCATAGCCACATTATCCGTTGGCATGACAAACCACAATCCCAATAGGTAATGTCCCCATATACGAAGGCGGTGCACTACTACCATCGTTTCTTTCTTTTGGGTCATGTAATGTCGTTCGATCTCGTTCAACTTCCTTGATTTGAACATCACTAGAGTTTCCTCTTGTAATAAAACACTACCAATCATATAGTCTAAGACATCAATTCCTACAACATCTAGTCTCAAGTAATTGAGCAACACGAGCATTAGCTCATCCATCATAGCCTGTTTTGGCCGATAGAATGCCTTTTGGCATCAACCAGTCCACTCTCATGACTTCCCCTTTTTTAGTATATTTGTGAGTGGCGCAGTGATGCTCGAGTAGTTTTGGATGAACCGTCGACAATAGTTGGTGATGCCAAGGAACGAGCATGGCTTTGTCACTTTAGTTAGTGGCTCGATAATTTCATTGCCACATGAGACTCATACGATTCAATTGGATTGATGGAATTAAATGGGCTCACCTCAATCACAATGCACATGGAAAATCTCTTCTATTTTTTTTTTCTCCTGTTTCTTTTTTTTCTTCCCTCATGTTCTATTCAACGAGGTGGCAAATGGAACTGCCTTCACGAGTTTATCCGTTTAGAGTATCCAAATCCAAGGGCTTCCCCTTTCATCGTCCTGTCCCAAACAAACGCCGCATGATCGTCCCTCTGCTCACGTGCACCCGCCACCGGCCCACGTAAAAGTCATATCGAATCGACACTTTAACGGGGCCTTGTCGTGTAGTGAAAATCTCAACGTCTCTCCCCGCCGATCACCGCCGTCGGATTCACGTCCTATTAACTGCCAACTGCTAATCCAACGGTCACTATTCTATCCATCGTAAGCTGAAAAGCAAAACTCTCTCCCTCTCTTTCTGAATACAGGAAAATTGTTTTCAACGGGACCCTTTGCCTTGTTGAACGAGCAAAAGCGTTCAATCCAGCTCCTTTTCGTTCGCAGTTCGATCGACAGGCCGAAGGAAGATCTGGGTTTGTTTCCTTTTCTTCGTGTTGTGAGGAAATGGTAGAGCTCATGAGCAGATCGGGCCTGTTCTCCTCGCGTCACCATCGGGCCGCCGGCGAATGCTGCGTCTCCATGTTCCCCAGAAGTTTCAAGGCCGGCAGATTCGCGGGGTTTCAGCTCAAGCTCCGTCCCGTTGCGATTTCGAAGTCCCTGGGGCTGAGATCTACCGTCTCCAGGTCGAGGAGCGGTGTTTTCGGTGACGGAGTCGTGCGCAAGCAACCTGAACGCGTGCCAAAGAGAAGGGTATCGCGAAATTACTCCTCGAATGTGCAGGTTTGGCTTTTTCCCCCTCCTCGCGATTCATCTGTTACTTGGGTATTGTTCAGATTGTTCTGTACATTCGGGTGCTTTTTTTGAGAAGTTTTTGTGCGTTGTCGCCATTTATTTTGTATCTGTCCAATCTATGGTGGTATTTCTTTCTGTTTTCCTTAAAGAAGGGTGGTCTACAAACGTAGATTCGTGCTGGCTGTCGAATATAATCCATTCGTTTGATTGCTCGCTTACAGTTTGGGACGTTACTTTGTAAATCTAAGCATATTGGTTAATTGTAAATTTTCAGCACTTTCTTCTCACCAATCATTGCGAAGAAAGTGTAGATATTTGAAACAATTGGGTTACTCTTGCAATATGAAATGGCACAGGGTAATTTAGGAATAGGGAAGGCTCAGAAATGGTGGGAGAAGGGGCTTCAACCGAACATGGAGAGGTCAATGGTGTGCAAGACCTTGTGGAGAGTCTGTTGAGCGCTGGAGATAAGCTAGTGGTTGTCGATTTCTTCTCCCTGGGCTGCGGCGGATGCAGGGCCCTGCATCCAAAGATATGCCAATTGGCAGAGACTAACCCGGATGTGCTGTTCCTTCAGGTGAACTACGAGGAGCACATGTCCATGTGTTATAGCCTCAATGTTCATGTCCTCCCATTTTTCCGATTATATAGAGGTGCTCATGGCCGGCTCTGCAGCTTCAGCTGCACTAATACCACGGTTAGTTTCTTGGGATCTCTCCTATATCTGCATCTGCCGATGGTCCAGTGGTTGGTGCTTTTCTTTGATAGTGGTCTGACTGATACGGTTTTGACATTTCTTGTTACTTCAGTCTTCACCAATGTGCTGAGTTATACATGTGGTTTTATGGGTTTATAAAGTTCGAATTACTGCGAGGCTGTATGTGCAAATCTTACAGACTGAAGGAAGACCTTGTGTCATAGCCCTTAGACTATCCACATCAGGCATGGCTAGTGATGCTGAATTATGTTGTTATCAAGTATCATTGTCTATGCTCAGTTTTAGGAGTATAGAGTAGGTTTCACGGAAATTTTTGGAAAATGTTTTCTTTTTTGAGTTGTCAATTTTTGAAAGAGACACTCGTCCTTTCTTTGTCCCCCAACATCATCTTAGATTGGAAGTTACCAATATTGTGCTTCATGGAATTTCTTTTTTATCTCAAGGTTGTCAGAAAATTATGTGAAATAGATATTATTGTTCTCTGGAAACTGCTCTTCATTTTCTTAGCCATAGGTGCTCGTAAAGAAGACCCATAACATTAATTAGCCTTTCTTTTCTAGCCAAAATATTAATTAGCTTACTCTTAGATCATCTTTCTGGCCAATAAATCCTGAGAATTCTGGCTACCATGTCATTTTCATTGACTGTTGGATAATCATATGCTATGCATACTATTTTGTTGTCCTGTCAAGTTTATTGCTGATGTAAAAAATGCTTGTGTTGGTATTTCGCAGATAAAGAAATTCAAAGATGCATTGGCCAAGCACACCCCAGACCGCTGTAGCCTCGGCCCAACAAAAGGTCTGGAAGAGAAAGAGCTCCTGGCGCTCACAGCCAACAAAGACTTATCCTTCAACTACACGCCAAAGCCAGTTCCTGTCACAGAGCAGGAAGAAGCAGTGGCTGAACCTGTGGTATCTCCCACCCATCCGGACCTTCCTCTCCCTGTTTCACTTCCCCTTCCCTCATCAACCTCTTCGGACCAAAAACCTCTGGCTAATACAGCAAGATGAGGTTGGCAACTATAGTATTTGGCCTTCATCTCTCCTCTTCTTCTTGTACAGGCATTTTTCTGTTTTTCTGGGCTTGTTCTCTCTTTACAATGCTTACAAAGCAAGAAACTGGTGAAGATAATAGATAGGACTTAGATATACGTGTATAGCCAGTGATTCACAAGCTGTGGATTTATGTTTTTTTGGATCCAAGCTTGCTGGTCTCTCTAGTCGCCATCTCTATATCTGGTTTACTTGTAAGTTTTACTGGGTACGCCTTATATACTGCTTTTGGGCAACCCTCTCAACAATTAAGAGATCCATTCAAAGAACACGGGGACTAGTTGAAGTAATGAAAAATCATTTCACCTTTTTAGTTGGAACTTTAGGTGGTTCTCGAAAAAAGATAGCGAAAAAAATTATCCCTAGAGTCGAGACTAAGAGGAATGTATAAACCAATGCTTCCATAAATTCGATCGTGCTTTACAATTATAGCTTCCATACCTGTCCTACTAGAATGCCTGTTAGTATTTGTGAGTTGCTTGTTCCCTTTTATGCTAGGGGAAGAAGCTGCTGTAATGAGAAGATCTTATTATTTCATATTCTAATGTAAAGTGCCTTGTCTATTCGTCCGGTGGCCGGAATGGCCGTGGTGTGCATTGCGACTTGCGATATGTTGCTGCTTGTTTGTTTCAGGAAGAATCCACCGTTTTCCGTTTGATGCATCCATAAACAATCATACCACAGAGACATTGTCAGGGTTGTGCGTACATGGACTGTGCTCGGTCAGGGGTTGGGAGGTTTACGTCAGATGTAATAACAAACCCAAGCAGTCAAAACATCGACCATTTTAGTTCTGAAGTGCTTAATATTGCAACGAGGAAAGCAAGTTCAGGGGACTTTTGAATGAGAAAACTAGAACGATATAATAACCGCAATTACTCAATAAAGGAGCAGATTCTTCTTTTCTATCCTTATAATTCTCTCTGAGATCGCGCAAGTGGTGGTGCTCATAGATAGGCAGGTTGAAAGAAATAAGGAACAAATTTGTTTTATAGAACTCCGTATAAAACCATTAAAGGCCCTCACCTAAAGTTTTGACTTTTGGTAATACAGCCTCAAAGGTCCTTGATGCAAAGTTTGAATTTTACAAATGCTCAAAGCTCAATGCAACTTGGTACCGGCTTAGGCTTTTTCCAAAATGTTGATTCATGAGTTTCATGAATTCTTGTTTGTTTTTTATTTTAATCTTGCCCTTACTAATATTTTCGTAATCTTGTTTTACTCTTGTCGCCACTTTGGACACTAGTCCTCGTCTCTCTCAGCTAGCGACTATCGTTGCTCCACGTCTAGCCCGGTGGCCACTCGTCAACGCTCGTCGGGGTGGCACGGGCGTGCTGATTATCAATGTTGACCTCTGGTCTTTAGATCTAGCTCGCTGAGGTTGTGCGATCCTCACCAAGGATTGTCCAAGTGTCGTTGAGGGATGGTCCTTACTTCCGATCCAAATCTAGCTCGCCTAAGGTCATGCAACACATCAATGTCACCTCGCCTAGGGCCGTGCAAACCCAGTGGCCTACCGCTTGGGGTGACATGACCTTGGCAGCCAATCACATGAGCTTTCCTCTGTTGTCTGAACTCATCCATGCTCTCTCTCTAATTGCTTTACAATTGTCAACCAAAAAAAAAAAAACTGATAGAATTTTACAATTGTTTACTAAATAATTTACTTTTCATAAAAACCCTTTGGATAAATGCAAACTCTTGCGGCAAGAAGTGAACCAAACGCAACCGACTTTCATCAAGCTTAACACCTGTCAAGCATTTTTGGATTCCTTTGTCGTCGAGAAGTTGCAGTAGCTAGAGAGGTTCATCGAACCCTACTCAGAATAAAAGCTAAGTGCAAAATCAATCATTAAAAGCTGATTTACAAGAAGTGATCGTGGGGATGCTTTTGCTGTTTTACTGTTCTAACAATCACATCATGGTTTCGTTCGATGGAAGGTACTGAGCACTTATGTTTGAAACTAAAACTCGAGTCATTTCAGAATTACCCTCAAAGGTAAGCGATCTTAATTAAATTACTGCCTGTCTAGTCGGGTAAACATACACTTCACCGATTGTTGCTGCTTGTTAAAGTACTGCTTGCCAAACATCTACTGCACAGCCCTAGATTAGCCCGAATATACAACCAAACAAGTTACACAATCTATAATCTAAAAAGGTAACTAAAGAATGCCAAAAGGGGTGCAAAGACAATTTATAAAACTCGTTTAGTAAAATCAAGCACTGATTCAGTAAAAAAAAAGTTATGTGATAAACTATGTCTTTGTAACATCATTTGTAGACCGAGCTTTGTTTTTGGCTCTAACAAGCAAATACATTAAAATTCAATAGCCATTTTAGAAGCATAGACAATGATCCCATTCAGTCGATGTACATTGCTAGCATCAGGAAATGGAGTAATTGAGAATCTGGAGTACCTAGCCGAGCCACCAAACAACGTAGCTAAAGTGGTGATAAATCCCATCAGGCAGGAAACAAATTTCCATTGGGTCCACATATGCAGGTAAAGAAAGGATTAGAGCAAGCATTCGAGTCACAGTTTTCCTATCCTTCTATCTCTGTAGTTCCTCTTGGACGGTGATTCACTTAATTAGCTGTATACATAATATACAGTGATATTGGAGGAAATTGATACGAAAACAACCAATGACAATCTATATGCAGTGGATGTTGCTTTCTCTCTCGCTGTAGTTCCTAGTTTGACAAAAATATATGGTGAATCACTCACATATATCATCTATCATTGCAGGGAGCACTCTCTACAAGGAAAGGAAAATAGTGACTTGAAAGGCACGGAAAAGAATGGTGACAATCAAGAGTGAATATCGCACATCCACCAAGTGCCTTCTGGATGGTGATTCACTTAATTAGCTCTTTATATAATATTTAGTGATATAGGAGGAAATTGATACGAAAACAACTAATGACAATCTATATGCAATGGATATTGCTTTCTCTCTCGCTGTATTTCCTAGTTTCTCAAAAATACATGGTGAGTCACCCACATATATCATCGCTCTATACAAGGAAAGGAAAAGGAGTGACATGAAAGGCATGGAATGTAATGGTGACAATCAAGAGTGAACATCTCACATCCACCATTTACCATGGATTGCCTTCTCTCCAAACTCATTGTCTAGAGAGCAAGACCAATATACAAAGCAAAAGATGCAAGAGTTGGATTTGCTTAAGGCTATACACTAAGCATGATGACATTTATATTACAAGACAAAGCGGTTTTATTGGTGGGAACTACCAATCCTGTTAAATAGATCTTGATTATTGTGTTATTCTGAGTCAAATCGATCGGCATTTATATCCTACTGATCATCAATGAAAGCCAACTGTAAAAAAAGATGATTGTTACTAGTAGAATAAGACATGGACAATCTGCAATGTTGGCCTATCAAAATTAATCAGAAAATTGCCAAAAAGATTAGGCAAACAAGAAAGGTTGTACAGATAGCATGTATAGTATGCAATGGCAAATGTTTTTTCCCTTTACTAATCCTCCTTCTCAAGACTAACTTTCAGATATATCTATATCGGAAATCGATGTGAGTAGACTGCACTAGTATGCATTATCGGATCAACCTTCACCTTCTCTAAATCGTGCTGTTGTATTTTTTTAACAAAGAACGCTAGGAATGTACAATTGCACTACTTACAAATTGGCATAACAAGTCGACAACGCAAGAAAAAGAACAACTTTTTGGATTGGAAATCTCGAAAAGTTTTATCTTTTCAAGCGATGTATCCGTTGCATAAGATTCTCCTTGCGAGCTTTAAATGAATATCGAATGTCTGAGCATGAGACAACGTACCAAATGACGAATCAAGAGTCTCGGCGAAGAACCAGCTGCAGATCATGACCGTGAGTAATCAATAATGATCACCAAGAGCCAGACATGAGGCTCAATAAAGAAGCATGTAGCCAAGAACAACTTGCCGATCGATCTTCGAGGTATGTTTGAATGACTTGTCTGGAATCAGCTCGAAATCAGATCGAAAGACGCTTTTCCAGAAAGACGGAAATGTATTTCGGCAAGTCATCCTTGGCTGCATCATTCTCTCCGAGCCAACATGCGAGGTCCTTGATGAGGAGATGATGGGATGCGAAAACTCGGGTCCCCGAAGAGCCAAAGCATCTCTCTTCGTCCTTGCCTCTCTCTATTATCCAGAAGTGTGAGCACATATTGAGAGAGAGAGAGAGAGAGAGAGAGAGAGAGGGCATGAGTCCAGAAAAGGCCTTCAAGGTTTGAAAGAGGCTGCTCCAAATATTTATAAATAAAACAAAGTTGACACCTGTATTTTTGAGCAACCTATTTTTCTCAAAAATAAAAGTGATGCTTCTATTCGAGAAATCAATAGATGCATGCTCTCTAATTCAAAAAAACTCATTTAAACGATGGGGTATCAATACTAATGTCCACATCAAAAAAGCTGGTCGATCGTGATTGGTGTGGTGGCCTTTTCATCACACAGTGGGATCTTTTGCCTTTTTTTGCACTGTTTTTAAGGGAGGTGATGAGGACCCCCTCTCTTTGTATGCATCTTATGATATGGCCCTAAAAATGGATAAGGGTTGGCTGTGTCATTCTTTCTCATTCTTCAAGATAATGGTGAGAAATACAGTGAAATATGTACAGATGAATGGTTGGATTGAATGGGTTTAACCTCTCCTTTTACTGCTCTCTCTCCCATGGAGAAAGCTATAGAAGGGCAATATTAGCCCTTATACATGGAGTGCTCATCTTCAATCGGTTCAGGACATGCAATGGGAGGACAAAGGAGAATCAAGTAAAATGCCGTGAGAGTTTTTTTTTTTCCTTATAATTGAAAAACGAACATTATTGGATATTATATTATGCCGTCAATTTGATTGATCGGTTATATCACGCTAACTGTATAATCGATACCTCATATATTCTTCTTGATTGAAAGTAAGAGTCAAGATCCATTGTGGTTGTTAGGTAAAAGTCAAGATCTATTGTTAGGTAGAATCGGTGGTGTGGGTCAATGAAATATCGCAAAAATCTCCGTCCAACCAACTGCATCAGACACCCAGAAACCTCAACTTAATAGAATGGGAACTTCTATATATAGGTGTGGCCTAACGATGACTCACTTTTCAATGGTTTATCTCGTTGCAGATGCTGAGTAAAGAACAATATTTCCCTGTGATGGCGCCTAGGGTTTCATCAACCATGCACGTCTCTTTGAGAGAGAGAGAGAGAGAGAGAGAGAGAGAGAGAGAGGTGACCCATACTTCCATGGCCAGTGAATCCCTGCGAGGAGATTAAATCTTGGGAAGTGAAGGGGACTCGTGGATCAAGGGCTCTGCTGGGCACTCGAAACGAAATGCAGCCCGGATTCCTCCGTTTTGTTCTGTCCTTGGTTTGCAGAACTGTCTGCCATCTTAAGATCTTCCCTCGTATCACATGGAGCGATCCATGTGATTGAAAAGGGTCAATTACTCATTAATGGTGGCACCGTTCCTTCTCTCAGCCCAGATCATCGATCGAGTGTTAAAATCATCTGAGTTTCACGTTGTAAGAAGAGAGAGACTTCCCATTCGATTGTTAATTGATTAAGTTACTTTACAATCTCCTATTCTCACATGGATGGATTGTCTTTGATCAGACTTAGGTGGTGGATTTAACCCAATAAGCGAAATACCTCGTTTAACCGTTACATTAAAAGGAAAACGGGGGATTACAGCTCCTCGTAATATTTCTTCAATGGACATCGATATACAAGAAAAGGAGAGACGAAGTTGACATCTATAATGATAAAGTTTCCTCTATATTTCTTCCATCTATTTTCCAATTACTAGACGAATTAAACAATCCATTGTTATTTTAATTGTTGAAATTATAGAAAAAGGAGCGACTAAATTGCAATCACAAGACTTGTTAAGAAGCTCCTCTATTAAGCCACCAAACAAAAATGTGTTGCATTTTTCAATGCACCGACTTTCCCGTGATACACGTTGAATATTATAAATTCTTTTAACCTAACCCGAGATTATAAACATAATAATCGGCTGGTGAGTTGCCGGGCATCCGCCCGTGTGCTCGATCACGTGGATGTCATTCCCAGTGCATGCATCGAAACCCAAGCTTAACTTGCACAGAATTTAGAAACCGTTCTTCCTAACAATCATATGGAGAATATGACTATAATTTGCTAAGCCTGAGAAAACATGATGCTTCTTGAAAATTGTTCTGCCTGCTCTCTTGTTCCCTCGGCACAACATAAGCTATCGAAATCGAAACTTGCACATGATAATTATACGTCAAAAATGGTTTTTAAAATACATTGCACAGTAACATCAGAAGGGCCAAAAACTTAACTGGTTTTCTTTTCTCCTCTTCCCGAGAGATGAATGAGAAACTGTAGCATAAGCTAGTTCAGTATCACATCACAGACTGTACTCTCAACCTGTCATTTGTTAGTCACACATCCAGGAACCCAGCATAGAAGAGTCATTCGGTACAGAGACAGATCACTTCACAGAAAAGCACGGACCGACTCATTCGATGATGAAATGCTTGTGGTCCTCTTGAATTCTGGACGTGCTATTCTAGTTACCCAAGTCGTACTTCTGTCCTTGGCATCACAAACTGATTTAAAGCGCTAGCCCACATATTTACTTTGCAAGCTTCAGTTCACTGGAACTCATAGGTGGAAAAACTGTGACCCGATCTTCCTCCATTTGTAGCCTTAAGCTCGAGCTTCTGAAATGGACTGTGATTGAGACAAGGGCACAGGTTCATATTTACCCAAAATATGAAGAAGTACATGAAAGCAATAGGATTCTGATAATAAATAATTACATAATCAACACAACGGAATTCTCCCATATATTTTGCCTTTCAAATTTCGGTGACCGTGGCATGAGAATAACAATTTCAGTACTTAGAAGGCCAAAGCAAGACACAGGAGAGGATCAATGCGTCACTTTTTAGGGTTACCTGCTTTTAGGATCATAATAGAACCCACTGATGGATCCATCACTGCATGAGAAGCAAACGTAGTAAAAGCCAGCAATAGTCAATCCACAGTCCTCTCCAACATTCACAAAGTACTGCTCTTTCCATCTCTGGCCAACACACGAACAAGAAAATGATAAATTGCATCAAAGAAGATTAAAACCTCCACAATTGATTATCACTAATGTAGCTTTAAACCTGTTACCATAAATATGTACTGGTAACTGCTCAGGTCCAAATTTTTCCCACCATCAGCTTCCACTCGGCTCTGGAAAAAACATGGCCGTAAAAAAATTATATGTGAAAAGACTAATGTCAGTTAGACAAAGAGCGATGGTTGATTTATCCATTTGAAGTAATCTAAGCAACTTGTGGATGTGTATTAGACATGTATGCACATATATTAATGTACAGGAACATAACACATCACATATGTCATGAATACTTATAGCTTCTGCTTTGAATGAAGATAACACATCACATATCTATGTTGTGTGATTATATGTATGTTTGCACATGTTTCTGAAGTCAGACTACTCACCAGAAGGGACGAGAAAGATGGGAACTTGGTCCAGTGCCTTATATCATCCTCTGGCCTAATAAATATTTCCAATAATTAGACAATCTTCTATAAGGGATCCCATTCCTAACATTGAAAAGTTAGGCAGAGCTTTCTCCTCCCATTTCCAAACGTTTGTGGAAGCATTTTTAAGAATAATTAGAGGTTTGAACTTGAGTAAAGCAAGAGAAAAAATGAACATACGATGCTTCCCACTTGCCAGTGAAGAATGTGTAGTTCTTGCCATCAACGATCTCTCCTTCCCAGAAGGTCACTACCTGATAGAATTGGTGAATCATAAATTGGAGCCATGTCGATGAAAGAGCACAAAAACTTAACCCATTAGCACCCTATTTTGAGAGGCAAAAAGACTAGGGGTGATCAATTCCAAGGTGGGTAGGTTCCGAAGCTGAAATCTGGAACCTACCCATTCCAAAACCTACCTTATTATAACCAGTTCACAGTTTTTGGACCCTAAAACCTACCCCGTTTGCCTGGAACCGGTTCTGAGTTCCCAGCTTTTGGACCCTGGAACCTACCCCATTTGCCTAAAACTGGTTCTCAAACCTACCCTGTTTTTCCGGTCTGGTTCCAGGTCTACCCGAGGCATTGTTTTATTTTTTGTCCCCTTTTTGGTTCATTTTCTACAGCATAATCATATGAGGCTGTGAGTAATGAAACGATTCAAAGTAAAAAAAGAACAACATAAATCCTAATTTGACAAAAACAACAATCCATAAGATGAATACGTAGTCATGTACAATTATAAACAATAAAAAGTTCAAACACGTGACATAAAATATAAATTATAAAACTCCATTCTTCATTCATCCATAAAAATTTAGGGGAAGAGGAAAGACTAGTGAGGAGTTCCGAGGAAAGACAAAGAACAAAGGAGTGCTAATGTTAGAATTTAAAGGAAAAAGAAATTAGAGTTTTGGCTTTTTAGCTTATAAAACCGATTCCAAGACCAGTCTTAAAACAGGGTGATCCGGTCCAATTCCCAGGTGGATATTCATTTGAAACCTGTTCCCAGATGAGTTACAATCCAAAAATTTGGAACCTGTTCCTAGACCAGTTCTAACAGAACCAGTTTCCAAACCTGTTTCGGTCCAGTCCGATTCCTGGGTAGAATCGGTTTGATTGTACACCCCTAAAAAAGGCACATATCTGTTGGAATTTCCATGATCTTGGTCAGTAACTATGAAGTAATTTCTACCAATGGCTAAAATTCTGGTAAAAGATCATCAAGATTAAACAAAATTAAGAATTCCAATCCCCCACCTTACAAAGCAGTTGTTTCCACCAGACAGCAGAACATTGAACACTGATAGAGCACAGAGTTACCATACAATCTAAATTGGTTGGGTGGAAAATCCCTCTTACCGGTGTGTCTGCCATTGGAACGTTCAGGGCTTCCATGGTACCACAGAGATAACCATGATCAAGGTCACATCCTTGAATACAGACATTAACTCTCCAAGCTTCATCTTTCTCGTTCTGCAGACTAGAGACGTTCTGAGTGCCAGAGAAGGTCTGAGTAATTAATGAAGGAGAAACAATCAGAACATAACCTCCAAATAGACATAGATTGTGCATTTGAAGTCCCATCATCAATAGTTTAGAGAAATCATTAAGAAATAAGTACCTATGGACTTTTCATCTCTAGAGCTAAAATGAGAAAAGGTAGAGGCCTCATGCAAATGCACAAGCATACCTCCAAATAAAAGTTCATCACATGCAAATGTCTTTAATTTAAGCGATATCATGCATGGCCCCCTATATTCCTTTTACTTAAGAGGGGCAACGGCATAAAAAGTCAAGAGATCAGCATGCTAAGTCAAGCATATAATTGGATCCTTAAATAGGTAAATTTGAGGCTTTCATGCTTTTCCTGAATGTACTTTTACAAAGATAAACAGACATGATTATCCCTTCAATATTGCTGCAGAACCTAGCCACCAAGCAGAAAAATCCATATCTATCCATTATTGGGAAAGTCCCCAAAGAGTATGTCGTAGTCTTGTCAAAATGAATATAAAAGAGCAAAAACTATAAAATAGTCTAGTTTGCGTGCAATGTCTGGCTCTAGGTTCTATGTTCATACTTAGCATTTATTCCGTGAACAAACAAGCAAGAACGTGGAGAAGCAAGAGGACATAAACGGTCATAGCTACTGTCAGAATGCAGCCTGCCACAATTCAAGACATTATTGGAGCAAATCCTCTTCTTCTTCTTTTTCTTTGACAGATTAAAGAGCTTGTGTAAGCAGTCATTAAATTAAAATATTTCTGTCAAATTTACAGCTACAGCATTCATTTGATCAAGAATGAAGATTCACCTGTCCAACAGTTAAAAGTGAACAAGCTTGGGGTAATGTATTTCCAGAATTTGCACCTTCAAAGTCAAGCAATCTCATGTCAGTACCTCAAAGAGTTCAATTACATTCAAAGCCAAATATAAGAAGGTGATAATGTGGTCAGCAACAACAAGTACCAAGGGTGTGTTTATCTCGCTGAAAAGTGTATAATAAAGGAAAATATTTTCCATGAAAATCATATTCAAGGAAAATATTTTCCATTTCATTTGTTTGGTGGTATGCTGAAAAGCAAGTAAAACTCTATTTTACAATAGAAGATGAAGTTACTAAACGTTTGTGATAAGAGACTCGTTATATTTAGAAAATGATTTTCCCTATCAAATATCAGGAATTGTTCCTATTTTCAGATGTGGGTGTTCTCTTTGATTGTAAATGTTTTTCTGTTGACCAACCATGTTCAACCAACCATACACGTAAAAGTCCAGAAAACTAATTCACCAACAGCTATTTAAGTAAAACAAACAAGCCTTAAGTCCAACTCACATATATACATATAACTACACCTCTAAAGGCTGATATTAATTATTAAAGAAGCAACTTGCCTACAAAGAGATCTAAATTCCATATTTTAGCATTGAAAGAGCCACAATCCAAGCAATGCCCCACAATTCAAGTGATGCCACTTGAGCTAGGAGCCAGTCAGTCCATGAAAGGGAAAAGAAACAATCAAAAAACATTTGTGTGCATATTGCTCATAGAATTAGGTTTGTCCATCAGTCAGCTGCAGAGGCAAGTAAACCATCAATTCAGCAGAAAAAAAAACTAAGATTGATCTGTCCATGCACTTATAGACTTAGCCTTCTTTAGTTCAATAGATGGGCAACAAGCAAGTACAAGTAATTCCTAGGCATATTCAAAGGTTGCCCAGCAGCTTAACTTCATTGAGTTTCAAATGGAAGAGGGGCAAATAAGGTACAATGCAGAGGAAACGAAACATGGATTCTTCTGATGAGATGGTTGTGTATCATTTCATTAGTAAACTTCCCATGTTTCAAAATACCAGATGCTAGCTGTGACCTCAGTCAGTGCCAATTGATCCTCCAACAGTCTCTGAGCCTCAGATAGTCACTGATCAGTCTTCATCTAGGCCATTCAATCTAAGGACATGATCGGTACCAGGTGACTGTTAATTAATATTGGACCCGTGCCTATCAATCTCAGTAGCTTCATTCCTAGGTCACTTATGTCAAGGGTTAGCACAGGTTGATCCCCCCTAACAGTCAATTGGTCCATGGTTGTTGTCTATTAACCCAGCTGGCACTAATCCATATTGAGCATTCATGGTGGTCTAAAGTACAAGATCAATTCAATTCAATTGGATACACTTTAACAGAGACTAGGAGCCATACAAAGGACTTCCAAAGCCATTTTGAACTCTTTCGCCATGACTTCAGCATTATATAATTGTCGCAGCATCAATTCAACCTGCCATCAATGATATTATTGTGGCGACCATTGAGGAAAGGAATTCCAATCGTGGTCGTGTTCAACAAAGTAGGTCGAGTCGAAGGCTCAAATTTTCATGTTTTACCCAAAAAAAGAAGAAGAAGGGGTCCAATATAAAATAAATTATCTTTATTATGATCACAGCTATGAATGAAGAGTACGTTAAGATTCGTAGCTAACATTAGTTTCGTGCAGATTGATCCCCTAACCGACAGCGAGGCATTGCAACACAAAACCTCCACAAAGAACCAGCAACCGGAAGCGAAATAGCAAACGCCCTCCAACAAATTCAACACCTTTGCCAAACCAACCGCAACTTCAATACGTATTGATCCAACAGAGCACAACCCCCGAACCCTCACCGTGCGCATACACGATTCCAACGCAAAGACCGACTCAACTACACCGGATCGAAAGCAGACACTAGAGATTTACCCGACACTTGAGAAGGCGCTGAGCTCTCCACAACCCGCACCGGCATTTTTCTCCAACTCCCTTCCAAAAAGCAGGCGAATCCACGATCAAGACGAAAATGGGTATGCGTAGATTTCGCTTCCGAAGCTTTCTCTGCAAAATGGGACGCAAGAATTTCCGTGGGTAGAGTCGTCCGATGATTTTGAGGCCACTCCGAGGTCCAACTGGTTTCTTCCCGGGGTTCATCGCTGTTCATCCATTTGGGCTTTCGAAATGCGCTCTGCCTGCAATCAAATCGCACCACAAGCCCACAAAGATGATGAACTATTTTTTAATTTTTCGTCTTTTTCTTTTTTTATATTTATGGGTTTTGCTAGGATGATTTTCCTTTTTCTTTTTATTCTTTTCGGATCAAATTTATAAGAGGATCTCCATCGCATAGAGTTGGCAATACCATAGCTTTTGCCCCCCTATCTTTTTCCTCATTACACATTCGAGTTGCAACGACATTCCTACATTCATATAAACACATTCCATTTCTAATGCATTTATTCTGCACATAGAAAAAGGAGGATTCTTTCTTTAAAAAAACCTTCGAATTTCGTCCACGAATCACTTTGCACCGTCTACTTTTGAAGCCGCCATTTTGTGTCTCCAAGTTTTGTTATTGAATTAAGGCACGAATCTGATTTCAGGCAATTGGGAATCCGAAACTCAAATTCACGATCTTGGTTTGGGCTAGAGAAAGTGTCTAGATAAAGGTGTGCCGACTCTTGAGAATAAGATGGAAAATGCTTCAGAACACGCTTCAAATATGAAATCGATGCGCTAGGAACTTAAAGTGTTGCGAAATGTAAATGCGAACCGAAATCAAGAGTATAGAATTTAAAAGACTCGAAATTAAAGTGTGAGAAACGCAAATTGCAAGCCATTAGACTTCACTGGAGTTAAGAGTGCGTTTGCTTTGCAGAAAAAAAATGATTTGAAAAATATTTTCTTAAAAATCACAATTTGTATCGTTTATAAAAATGAATGAATGAAAAATATTCTTATCATTTACGAAAATGTTCATACAAATCATCTCAAAGTGATATAAATAAATCCTTCTAAGAAAAATATTTTTCAAATGATTCAGTTTTTTCAAAAATTGGACCTAAAGGCATTTATTGGAAAGGGAGAAGTGTTTTGAGATGCTCATATGAGAACACCATGCGAGGCACGAGACTAGCATTTTATAAACAACATTGCAAGAAGAAAAGCTTGAGCGAAACCTAGGACTAAAACCTACACATATATGGAAAAATTAAGGGTGTAAATGATAATCATTATGTTTCAAAAATCAATTTCCAACTAAAAATAGATGTTTTTTTATTTTTGTTCACTGGACGAGTTTCTGAACAAAAATACATATTTGATAATGACACAAAATTTTTGTTCTTGGAATAAAAATTTATTTGATAATGACATAAAATTTCTCTTTCCTGAACGGCCGACAAGAGGTGGGTAGATGGGTGACTAGTAATGAGAACAAGCGATAAGAAAAAAAATTTATTTCTCATTTTTATTCCAAAAATAGAAAAATAGAATATTTTTACTTTTCATTTCTGTTCCAAATTTATTTCTAAACTAAAAAATTGTTTTAGAAATAGAAAAGCTAAATTGCATTACCAAACGAATTTATATTATAAACCTATTCCCCATAACAAAAGAAAAAAGAGAAAAAAGAGAGAAAGGGAATTGTTATCACGTGCGTCCTTAAGTGACACAAATGCCAATGGAAATTTGGCAAAGTCCTTGCATAGGTTGAGCATGTTTTTAATCTTTGCTCCCTATATTTATACTCTACTTTAACAGCTCTTCAAACTAATTTCACCAACTCCTACGCATCTCAATTCAATTGTTATCTTGATATGTTCAAGATCATATTTTCTTTTGCACCATGACAATCTCACTCGAATCACGGAGACCTACATATATTAGTACAGTGTACTGGTATTACCTCGTTTCCTATATTGGTTTATTTTCTTCATTTCTTGTCTAGCAAAATGAAAGGTATACTAATTTGGGATTGATTCTTAATAGACATATTATATGAATGCCAATTCAATTTTAAAATTTTCAAGTCTAATAATGTAGTCCTATACTTCTGCGTGAAATTCCAATATGACCCTTTTAATTAATTGCCCCCAATTTGACTAACCAAATGCAATTTTAGGCAGCATTTTTCGTGCAATGGTTTCAGACATTGGTAAAATTAGAAAGTTTAAACTAAATAGACATCTATACAATATGATTAAGATTTAATTTGTAATGTTCTCCTTCACATCCCCAAATAGTTAAACAAATTTGCGTCAAATTATGCACATCCCCAAAAAGTCGCTATGTTTAGAACGCCAAACAAATCGAGAATTTTTTCACGGTAGGAATCGAGATTTAGTAGGTCGATTTTCTCACCCTCTTCCTCAGTCAAGTTTCGTTGTCGGTCGAGGATCCTGCTAAGTCAAGTTTTCGACAGCTAAGCGTATGTCCCATGCAATTTTCGATGACACCTTATTTGGTTATGGATGGTGATTTTGGCCCTTTATAATTTCAAGGGAAAATCCTACAGAAAATTCTAGACTTTTTCCCACGAAACACCAATAACCCTAATTTTGTTGGTTTCTAATACAGTCTTAAGATGCCAATAAACTAAAGGATTAATAACATGAAAAACTTCAAATTGATACATCTGTGATAAATTTATTTTTCGTAAGTTTACATTAAATTTTGCCGTCAAATTATCGAATTAGATAATATGTGACAATTAAAAGGTATACTAATTTGGTGTTTTATCCTTTGTTTACCACAAATATGCCAATTTGTAATTTTTTGTGATATTAAACAAATTTAACGAAAACTGACATAAGAAAAATTTGTTACAAATATACCAATTTGAAGTTTTTGGTGATCAAAAAATTAATTTGGGATTTTCTGTATTACTAGCCCTAAACTAAAATACTCATAACAAGTTTTATGGTCTGATAAGACAAATTGTTCAAGGACTTGATTCCAAAGAAATGCGCAAGTTCACCGAACAAAATAAAAAGAACTTTCACCTTTCATTGTGCAAGAGTCGGTGCAACTACCGATCATTGCAAGAGATAAAAGGGAGGGGAAAGAAGAAAAGAGAAAAGAAGGATAAAACGAAATGGGACCACAACCTAGTATCTAGACAACTTGGCAAGTGAGCAATACGATAAAGAAACGAAGAAAGAAAGAGAAAATCTAAAGGAATGGTGGGGGAATATATGCACAAAGTGGACATCTTGACTTGTGACAAACTGTACAGAAAAAGGGGTTGTGCTGGAATCGAACTAGCCATTTGTCTCCAGTACTTATCAAGGAGCCATTTTTAGGGGAATTTCAAAAGGAGGGATTGAAGATATAAAAAGGGACGGTGATTGGTGGGTAATCATGAAGATGAGGGACTTTGAGTTCTCTAGGCACAAAGGGGACAACAGGGACTACACGAAGCACCAGAACACAAACACTAAATGGTAATGGGCATCCCGAGAACAAATCTTGCTTATAATATTGAGAGATCTTATGCAATTTGACACGGATTAAGTTGATAGTTCTTTATATCTTTCTTCTGTGGTTGAACCACACCCAGTTGGAAAAGTGCAGCAGATTTTGTTGAAGATGCTCTTTTTTTCTCACATAAAAAGGAACCCCCAAACTTGAAGGAATAAGGATTTGTGCACTGGCATAAAAAAGAGGAAAGAGGGAATAAGAAGCCTGTGCAGGCAGGGTGAATGACCATTTTGTAAATTTGTGAGACCACTTTATGCTGTTAAGCCTGTTAGACAAGTGTGCGATTTGACATGTGAATGTTCCAACATACCCCCTCATGAACAGGTTGTGGCTTGGCCTTAAGCTAAAGCATGAATTAAAAGAGTGACGGGCGATGTGAAAATTGCAACACCTTCTCCTCGGATATCACGTGAAACTTGAGATTTATATGGTCAACCGTTTCCTAAAAAACTTGAAACTCTTAGAGTGCAACATTGAATAGACTTTTTTTTTTTTTTTGTCGGTCATATTCTATTTCTACTATAACTTTTATTCTTAGATTTTTGTCCTACCTCCTCAGAGTGTAGGAATTATAGTTGAAACTAAATCGTCCCCATCCCAACCCCCTTGAGAAGATAGAGATTCAAACCCCCACTTCCTCTTTTCCATATGAAAATGGTGGTCACTAAGGCAAATCCTAGCAATTACATTGAACGGACCTTATATCTCGGAAAAAGTATAAGAAAAGCTTTAAATCTATCGTAACGGTGTCAATTTAGTATTAAACCGTTTAATTGTGATAGTTTAATCATAAATCTTTTGACTTAATGTCAATTTAGTCATTTCTATTAATTTTGGTCGAATAATTGACATGGATTGTGGCCCGACTGATGTGGCACTACTGACATTGACGGGAATAATTTTTAATGATATTTAATTTTTTTGATTTTTTTCCTTTCTTCTTTCTTTTGTCAATTTTACTAACCACAGGCGATAATGAGAAAAGCTAGCCTCGCTTAGGCAAGGGTTGTTGTTGCCTGCAATAGGCAAGGCTCATCGATGAAGGTCAACCTCGCCAAATTTGGCTTGGGTGAGGCCAAGCCCTAGCAAGGTCACCTTGGCCTAAGGAAGGGCCAACCTCACTAGACCTGGGTGATAGCTCCTCTCATTAGATCTGGCGACACCAGCCCTCGTTACTAGGTATGATGAGGGGGGGATCACCCGACCGAGCCTTGCCTATGGCAAGCAACAGTAGCCCTCGCCCAAGTGAGGGCATTGCTTGTGGCTAGTGGCTAGTGGCTAGCAAAAGGAAAAAGATAATAAAAAATAGGAAAATATTTAAATGTTATTAAAAATTACCCACGTTAATGCCAATGGTACCATGTAGGCCTATTATTGTCTATGTAAGCAATATCCAGCCAAATTTAATTGGAATAGCTGAATTGGCATTAGGTCACAAAATTTTAGACTAGATTGATACAATTAAAAGGTTTAAGACTAATTTGGCACAAAGGTAATAGATTTAGGACTTTCGTGACACTCTTTCCTCTATATCTCAATGCTCTGCCTCATGCAATGGTAATCTAATGATGAAGGATCTAAGTAGGCAAACTCAATTCGAGTGGATGAAAGAAGTGTGAAAGCCCATCTCTCATAATGATAAGAAAATCCATAAATGGGTAAAAGGAGAGTATGGGGAATCAACTTAAGACCTTGTCTTTAATGTGCATAATTATTTACTCCAAAATTCAATTTATTAAATCAAACCATTGAGGCTTATCTCAGTGATCACCCTTCTCACATAAAAAGGAAGAGGTGGAGGTTAGGTGGGAATAATTTAGCTTTAAGTATGGATATTGAGTCCCATGTCCTGCAAAGAGACAAGGCAAAGTTTGAAAGTTAGAATAGGACTGATAAAAAAAATCATGGCGTGGAATTATTCCATATCTCCGTACGGAAACTTCAAGGTGTTAAGTGCACTTGTTACGTGTGAATACAAAGAAGAATCTCACATCAAGTGGTTCAAGTTAAAAAGAATCAACTTACCTATCTAGTTGACTCGTAATTCAATAGCTTAAGTTTTTTGCCAAATTAATTTCAACTATATATGGTGGGAGCTCAAGCTTTGGCCTCACTTTTAATGATGGTATCGGACTTTTGCAGCTCTTCCTTGTTACAAGGCTATCGTCGATATAGTTGTGTATTGTTCACGTGCAAATTTTGTTACAAATTCATGTAAAATATCGACATCTTTAATTGCCAACTTGTTTACTAGTTTTAATTTTTTTGGATTGGACTTCTTGATGATAAAGAAATCGTTTTCCCCAAAAGTTTAAGTTATAAGGAAATATGTATGTGTAACATATAAGTTAATATTCCTGAATCCAATATAATAGTTAGTCAAAGATGAACGGTGGAAATAGCAACAGAGAGTCCAACTGATTTATTATGTAAATCGGTCCTTCCATGCAATATACGATGTGGGCATGATCACTTTAAGTTCAAACTGGAGACAATCAGAATATAGGGACAAGAGGCGGGAGAAAGACAAGAGAGGGTGTCAAACTTCATAGTCTTGATATGTACTCTAATGTCACGTTAGATATATTATTTTTTGAAGAAGTTAAATTGTTAGGAAACGGGCAACAATATGTTGACAATTTGTCAATTGCCAAAGTTGCATGGTTTAATGAAAAGATACTCTTAAGATTAATCTACTGGGAAACCGAGCATATTTATTGCAGCACTTCAAAGTTGTGGTTCTGGAAAACATCCCCAAGTTTCTCCGCCATTTCTTCAATTAATTCAATTGCTTTAATCTTACGCTTTTCACATGCAAATGAAAGAATATATTGCCTTAATAATGGCCCAAAGAGGCTTAAGCTTTTTTCCTAAGTATTATTAGGAAATAATTATTTTCAAATTCTAAAATTTGTCCTGCCCATAACAAGCTTTCATCTTTCCTGTGTCAATGGCATCATGCTGATCTCTGGCAAACGTCTCAATAAGTTGGGAGAGAAAAAGACTGCTACTTCAACCACTTGAAGCTTACAGTTCAGTTCACATACATATATTCTTTTGTCCTGGCAATGATGTTTTCTGTTCTCTCTCTCTCTCTCTCCCTTTCTTTTTTGAGCATTGCTCTCTATCTATCTTTCCTTTTCCGAACAAAAGTTAATATGTTTCAAAGAATTTTCCTTTTCGTAATGCTTGACTTTGTCTTCACCCACAAGGGATCAAAACGACTTAAAGATAATACACATTGGGGGAATATCGGTGGGGCGATTTAGAATACATGGCTCTTCAGATGCATGAAGTTATAGCAGATTGCAAGCCTTTGGGCACCATTATGCGTGACTATGTCTGCATAATATGCTTTTATTCACTTAACACACTTGACATGCTTGAGTTGAGAATAATATCTGAATAGTACACTAAGGACAGTGCATTAACGAGTATCGGTTCAATATCTTAACTTCGGCGCGCTATGATAAAACGAGGTGCTTATGAGGACATGATTCTGATCACAGGTTAATGAAAGGCGCCCCAATTAAATTTGCTAAAAGGGATAAAGTTGGGGAAGAGAACCCATTTTATGTGGCTTTGGGTAGAGAGGAATAATCCAATTCTTGACTTGAGAATAAGACGTTGCTTTAAAGGTTTTGAGTTAAGATTCTCATATTCCATTCCACTGGAATTGGAATCTGCCAACTTTTTTCTTTCCTCTCTCTTCCTCATAACCTTTTTCCCTCCTCCACAAGGAATATCATTCCGTGGTCATTTCTCACTTGCCATTTGAGCCAAAGCAAATCCTCTGTGGTCAGAAATTTGTAACCAATCAGAGTTTCACAAGTTTTCTATCCTTGTGATGGACTAGTCGTATGATGATTCTCATTTACTTTTATATTGCTTCTCTTTTCAGGGCTTGGTCTCACCCCAAAAGTGGCATTACATGTTAATGTATAAGCCCACAAAGGAGACGTAACCGTAAGTACAAAGCAGGAACATTTAAGTCCACGTTCTGTCTAGAAAGTGTGGGAATAACATCAATGGGATGTGGAATAGAAACAACAGTTAGTTACTGGTAGTTAGAGGTTGGCGTTCCTCTGTTTCGGGCAATGTAATGTGAAGTTTAAGTACTCTAGATATGCCGTTTTGGTCTTCAAGTGTGCAGAGACATGAAGTGAAAGCCACAGTATCCAGATGGTGCTGTTCATGATTTGAGATGATGGTGATTTGATCGAACCAATCATTGAACATTGCACTAGGGATTAGAACCGTTATGCCAATTGATGAGAATTCATCAAAGTTACATCTGCTTCTGCTTTTTCTAAAAGGTGCAACCTGTTGCATTTATCAACATTTAACATTTGGTGACAGTTAGTTGTTTATCATCCTTACAAATTTATAGAAACAAGAGTTCCATTGTGTAATTCTGGTGCATGCCTGAATATGAGGCTCAGCTTTAACCAGAAGGAGCATGAAGAAATGAGCTTGCTATAACTTCGTGGCCATCTTGTCACAACTTAGAGTTTGTTGGAAAAAGTGGTTGTTTGATGGTATCAAATTTAGGTTACGCTTTTGGTTTCGGCATTGCCTTGTCTGTTTAATGCTTCTTACATTTCATTATTGGCTCCTGCTCTCCAGTGTCCTTTCTATCTGGTCAATTTTACGCACCATAATCACACATGAAGTCCGGTGTACACATGGAAAAGTCTTATGGCTCGGTATGCATGGAGCATGTTTTTTTAGTTGTTTGACTTTTACGGGACAAACAATTGCCTTCCAGATTAGGTAAGACACATCAATTTGTACAATCTCATTCATTTAGTGTTCTGTTGCATGATTAAGCATTCTTCTCTCTTTCTTGGGTGTATTGGGGCCGTCTCCCAGTCAATATTTTTTTGTAGAACTTACACTTGAGAAGAAGGCAAGCAGTTTTTAGTCTCTCAAAAAATCTTACGTGTGTCATTCACGTACTCTTTCACTATACATGATAAAAGCGCAAAAACATTTGGCAAATTCAATGCAAAATAAATTTTGTTGCAGGAAGAGTTGATAAAAAGATGAAACTGAGTTTGTAGAGCGGCTGCAATTTCATGCTGCGATTGTCAGTGTACCAGAACGCGCTTTGTACAACTTATTCCTATCCACATGCCTGACAACTATTCAGGAATTCTACCTTTAGAAGAGAGAGCTTTTAGCAAAAGCCTGTCACTTCAGGGGATTCTCCCTATCTGCATAAATATCTTTGCAATATCAGAATTGGACGGTTTTCCAAGAAGAGGCCTTTCGGACATAACGGGGACGATATTGTTCCAGCGATGCGATTGTAAATACTGATTTGTTTTGTCTATTGTCGAGCAATGTTCCACTCTGCAAGTTTGCAGGTGTCCTTTAATGGATTGTAGTTTTTCCTCGACGAATGCTCCAACTAGATATCATCTAAAAATCCACCGATTATTCAATTTGAGGAAGTATCAGATGCTTTTAAATAGTGCAAATTTGACTGTTCGACAATGGAGCACTGCACAGAACAACATTTCTCACCGGAGACCTTAGATACGTAATTTCTAGAATTTAAGCAGATTATCCATGTCTTTCCATACTTTTTTATATGCACAGGCAATGCACAAGGTTTTATGAATGACTTTATACTCGGTGGCAATGAGCACCCCCGCTTTGCGATACAAGTCCATGTGAAACAGCATATAAACATCAACAAAAGGGAAGACAGTAAGTAAAAAGTGTAGAGATTCACGCAATACGAGAGAATCCGAAAAGCCAAGGGGCAGGAGTCAAGGGCAAGGCCATGGGTACTCTTCCACGCCAGAGATTGTCCTGTCTTTCATCAACTGCAAGTATGGAAGCAAGTACAATTCCTCTTTCCCCGCGTCCCCAATGGGTCCCAGGATTTTAGGATTCTCCAATTCGCCGATGCGGGGCCGGCTATTTTATGCCAATTGAAGTATGAGAAAGATTTTGGACCAGCTTCATTCTAATATTATGCGCTGTGCGGGCTGAATAAGTACCAAACTTCTGAAGAAGACAAAGTGGGAATGTATTCCTTATTCCATGCCTTGCTTCCAACACTCCAAGGAAGAGCATCTCATCACCGAATTTTTTAATCTCCAATTTATGTAATGTACCCATTTCCAATGCCCCAGTCAACAGAATCTTGAAACATTCTGCAAATACAGCCAATAAAATCATTTTCTTAGGGTCTCAATTAGAATGAAGAAACCAAAACAAAAATCCCATCACGATCAGATTTAACTTATTTACTCGCGACCGCGTAACCTCAACAAGAGGATAAAAATGTTTGCGAGTTCTTCAGAATCTTCCCTAAAGGTGAGAAGGCGAAACAAGGTCTTTGGAGCTTTCAAGGCACACAGAGGTAGTGGATTCCCCTAATCCAAGTCAGAAATTCCCCTATAAAAATCCGAGAATCAGGTTCCTGCCTTTGCCTGGCGGAGAAATATGAATTGTCTAGGGAAAAGAAAAATATATTAGACAGAGGGATCAATTCCGGTGCTCGTTGCGGGGCTAGGGGCTACGGAAAAGGTGTATTGAAGAGGAATTCAAACTGGTGGGCACTGTCTGAGAATGGAAACTAAAGAAGGGCGTGTAGGGCCCCGCGCTTAACAAAGTCGGAAGGACAATATCTCTTTTGATGTCGCTATGAATATTGGATTGGGTCCAGCCCTCCCCGTGGCTCTGTCGAAGATTCTGTCCTAACGCCCCTTTATAAAGCTCCTTCCCTGCCGAAACCTTTTCATTGAGCAAGATCAGAAGGCCAAGGATCAACAGTAAAGGCGTGAGAAATGTTAGGAAGTTGCGTCTGAATTTACAACAATTCAGGACGGGACATCGCGTGGCATAGAAGATAGAATAAGTGAGTTTGGTTTGGAGCATATACATATTGGATCACGAGAAAAGTGAAGCGCAATTCAGGTAAATCCTAGAGTTCATTTTTAATCGGGCAATTTCGTTGCCAGAGCTCGTGCATCGAGTTTGACATGAGCCAGAGTCATTTTACTACAGAAAAGAAAACATGTACCATCACAACCAGCATCTGGGAAAGAACATCAACCCTTCTTCAAGGATGTCGATCCCTTCAGATAGGCATATGTTTCTACAAGGCGGTAATGGTCCTGGAGACTCGGGACTTGTCCTGTCAACTGATGCGAAGCCTAGACTAAAATGGACACCCGATCTTCATGAGAGATTTGTAGACGCAGTCAACCAGCTTGGCGGAGCAGATAGTGAGTAAAGAGACCTTATGATGCCGAGTTCATTCTGAAATTTACGCGACAGAAAATGTTGTGAACTTCTGCTGATGCAAGTATTATCCTTTCATATTGCAGAGGCCACTCCCAAAACAGTCATGAAGCTTATGGGAATTCCAGGCCTCACCCTGTACCACTTGAAGAGTCATCTTCAGGTAAATTGTTCATCTTCGCTGAGCATTCATTTTAGTGCCTTCAGTGATTGCCTTCCATTTCCTACTCCTTGGTTAAGCCGTTTCAAACTAATGGCATATTACTTTATAGCTTGTAACATCATGGACAAGTCACTCTTCTTATTGTCGAAATCTATATATTTTCCAAGATTGTTGAGAATGAGAAAGTTGGGATATGCAGAAAAATTTCAAGTTCTTATATGTTCTGCAAATAATTCTAAGGTCAAGCGCCTAACTTATAGCATGATGTTTCCAAACAGGACATGACCTTTTGCTTCTTGATCTTTCGTATGTTATAACTTCGTATAGTAACCTCATCTCTTTTCCGGTGTAGAAATACAGGCTCAGTAAGAATCTGCATGGACAAGCAAACAGCGGAAACAACAAAATCGGTATGTGGAGATTATTCTATTCTCTGCAGATTCTTTACATGACAAGAAACCTGGAGATTTGTGGTGGATTCTCATAGAGAAAATCTAACTAGAACAAATCGCCTGGCACAGGTACTGTCGCTGTTGGAGGAGACAGAGTACCCGAGACAAACGGATCTCATGTCCACAACTTAAACATCGTACCGCAAACAAACAAGTAAGAACACAAACATTCTCCAAGTGGCAATGATTTTCATAGACAACTTGGAGCTGGCGCCCCTATCTACTTATGCTAGACATCTTTCCTGAGTAAACCTTTTCCGACACAGAAACTTGCATTTCAGTGAGGCGCTCCAGATGCAGATTGAAGTGCAGAGGAGACTCCATGAACAGCTGGAGGTAAAGAATATTTCAAGCTTGTCTTTTACTTATCATTCATTATGAGCATTAGTAGCAATCCGTAAATCGAAGAGATGAAGAAAGTTTGAACCACAAAGATAAAAATGATCATGCTGGTGTACTATTGCCATGAGAAGCAGAAACAGTAGAATCTAGAAAGAGCCAAAAACCCAAAAATGGTTAATAGAGTGCAGATCTGGATTGATATGTGAAGATGTAACCAATTAACATGGATAGACCAACTTGTGGTGTAACTTATTATCAAAGGTCAGAC
Organism: Angophora floribunda; assembly: GCA_014182895.1. Lineage (NCBI taxonomy): Eukaryota > Viridiplantae > Streptophyta > Magnoliopsida > Myrtales > Myrtaceae > Angophora > Angophora floribunda. The sequence continues at coordinate 13,085,315 of CM024715.1, forward strand.
AGTCCGATCACTTCTATCAAGATAAAAGGACGGCCGCTTCTGTTTCCATCTAAATTCAGACTTCCTCGCTACTCTTCGCATTTATATGTCATTATTAGGATAAAGTTCACGATCTCCCTTCTCTGTATGTCATTTTACTGCCTGAATTAGTAGAAAAACGCCCTCAGAAACCTGTCCAAACTCCCTCAGGTACAGAGACACTTGCAGCTCCGGATAGAGGCTCAGGGAAAGTATCTCCAGTCTGTGCTCGAGAAAGCTCAAGAGACTCTGGGCAGACAAAACTTGGGCTCAGCGAGCCTGGAAGCCGCTAAGCTTCAGCTCTCCGAGCTGGTCTCCAAAGTATCTACGCAAAGCCTGAACACCGCATTCCCGGATTTAAAGGAACTTCAGGGCTTATGTGCACAACAAATGCAGGCGAACCCACCTACCGATTGTTCTGTCGACAGCTGCCTAACCTCCTGCGAAGGATCACACAAGGACCAAGAGATTCACAATAACAGCATTGGGCTAAGACCTTATAGCGGTGGTAGCATGCTCTTGGACCCAAAAGGAATCACAGACGAGCCCAGAACAGAGAAAATCGAATTCAGGTGGGGTGGGGATGTGAAAGAAGACAGGATGTTTCTTTCGTATGGAGCGAAGGAAATGGAGAGGAGATCTTTTGGCGGAGGACTAGGACAAGGCCACTTGTCCATGAGCATAGGCCTTGAAGGAGGATTAGGCTGTTCTGAGGTGAAAAACAAAGCCAAAGAAGTCGGAGGTGGCGTGGATTTCCTTGAAAGACTACACTCCAGAGCAGATTCAGTGAAGCTGGGTAGCGATCAGAGATCCTGTGCTAACCAAATGCATTACTTCGAGGCAAAACTTGACCTCAATGCCCATGAAGAAAACGACGTCGCCTCAAGCTGCAAGTTCGATTTGAACGGATTCAGCTGGAGCTTAGAAGGGTCTAGTCCAAGCTAAACGTGATCAATTCAACAGACAAACGCTTCCCAAGCTCACCTTCACCTGCATCGAAGGATCGGTAGAGGGGAAGATGGCCAGCCACTGGCCGATGAGTCAGGAAATAATTTGCATCACCCAAATGTGTACACTATTTATAAGTAGATAAGCAATGGGTTCTTCTAAAGCATGCAAAACTATATTGTTGTAGGTAATCTTTCAAGAATGCCAAGTTATATAATTGGAGCACAATTCATGCTTGATTAATCTGAACAGAAATGGTTTATGCATCCTCAACCGCTGACCTGTAGATCACAAGTGTTTAGTCTCATCAGATAAGGAAAAGGAAAGGGGCAACAACCCCTTTCTCAAATTTTAAGATACTTAGTAGCAGACAACGTATACAAAATGCTCATTCCATTTTGTAAAAGCTCAGCAACATGGGATATCTCATTCCCAAGATCAGTCAAGGTTAGATTACTCTGTTCTAAGCTATTTGAAGACCTTTCGTTCTGATACGTGCGCAGTAATCACCACTGAGAAAATGTTTACTTCAAGAACTGAATTTCAGATCTAGAAGTTCATCTCTAGCTTTAGAAACTATTCATCAATCAATGGATATGGCGATTAGCTTGATCATCAGTTGGAGAGCTCTTCTTCACAGTTCACGGCTAGTGAACTATACAGGATGTATCCGACACCTTCGGTGGTAGTTTATCAGGGTTCTCACATGATTATTTGCATCGTTATTTTCGCAGATAGAGCGAGGACATGTAGATCGAGAGACAATAGTTTCCTTCTCTCCCGGGTACCAGAATTAGGCTTTGCCGGGGTAGCATGTTGAATTTTCTGCTTCTCCTTCTTCACCTGTTCATGCTCATTCAGATAGAAGCCTTAAGATATACTGAACTCTCGTAGTGGCTGGAAGCGAAGAATAATTGCAATGACTATTTTCGTGGATTTCAAGGTGATTTTCTTATTCAAGCATAATACTACGAAAAACTTCAAATTGATATACTTGTGATAAATTTATCCCCACACTAATTTTTTAATCATCAAAAACCCCAAATTGGTACATTTGTAACAAATTTACTTTCCATTAGTTTCCACTAAATTAGATTAGTGCCACAAAAAATCACAAATTAGTACACCTGTAACAAACAAAGGTAAAACCCAAACCTATACACCCATCAATTATCATGGGTCATCCAACTTAGCAATTTAACAGTAAAATGTAATGGGAACTGACGGAGGATAAATTTGTTTCAAGTTTGTTAAGAAATTAATTTGAGGTAAATTTGCCTCAACTATATCAATTTTAAAATTTTTTGTAGTATTAACCCTTGATTATATAGTTAAATATTCTCAGTTATTTCTCTTTTGTTTAGCAAAAAATGAATTATTTAAAAACATTTTGACATGAATTATTATCAATAATGAAAATATTTTCCATTGACTAATTATTTTAAGAGATACAATTTAATCATTTTTAGGAAAATATTTTCTAGTTTCGCAAAAAATGATGATTTGGAAAGTATTTTCCTAAAAATGATTGCATAAATCACTTATAAAAATGAATAAATGAAAATAATTTATATCATCTACATAAATATTTAGACATAAATAGTTGTCGGTGATGAAAATATTTTTTATTAACCAATTATTTCAAGCAATACAAATAAGCATTTTTTAGGAAAATATTTTTCAAATCATTCATTTTACATGGAACAAATGAATGCTGAGCATTATTTCCAAAATCATGAAGGCTAATGTCTCATTATGGTAATATTTAGACTCATTTTGTTTCGCAAAAAATTAATGATTTGAAAAAATATATTTTTAAATAATCACTTATGTCCCTTCAAAAATGAATAAACGAAAAATATTTTCGTTGTTTATGAAAATGTTCAGGCATAAATTGTTATCGATAATAAAAATATTTATCATTTGATTAACGATTTCAAATGGTATAGGCAATCATTCTTAGGACAAAAGTTAACTATAGTCCCTCCTCCTTTAACACCATGTGCACGCATTTTATGCCCCCTTGAACAAGTTAACTGTAATCCAAAAATTGATCAATTGTATCACTCAAAATTATTAGAAAATAAACAAATAATTTTATTATAAATAATAGTTTATGTCTAAATATTTTCGTAAACAATAATAAAAATTTCATTCATTCGTTTTTTTAGTAATATAAACAATCATTTTTATGAAAATATTATCCAAATTATTCATTTATCACAAAACAAACGGAGCCTAAGAATGAATTCTTTTAAACAATCATTCGTTTTTTAAGTAATATAAACAATCATTTTTTTAGTAATATAACAAATATAATATTTCTCTTTTCCGTGGAAATATACAGTGCAAATCCTAAAACTTTCATTTCATATATTTAAATTCTAAAACTTGTCAACTTTGTGCACTCAAATTCTCCCATTATCTTCATGAATGGAAAACACCCCAAGGCATTTTCTTTTATTGCTTTTTAAATCTTATGTAGCCGTTAATGCTATGAGGGTTTACCCCCAACACAAAAACAAAGTCGTTGCTTTGCCGCCACACCAATATTTAGAAAAAATTAAAAGTTGAAAAATAGTTTCTTAAAACTTAAACAAGGTTGAAATTTAATATGAAATAATATTATTCTAAAAATAAAAAAAGGAAGGTTGAAAATAAAAATAATGATCATAGGGATTCTGGCCCTACCGAACCACTTGCCAGCTTGGTGGTGGCACTAATGTCACCGCCATCGAGCAAGGGTAGGGCTGCCCTCGCCACCATTAGAAAGCATGAGGCCCTCCTCTGAGCTAGTAAGGGCCTTGCCTTGGTCAGTGGTTGGGGCGCGACTCTCGTTATGGCCCGGATGAAGGACGGGCAACCGGCATCACCTCCTACCATCCTACCACGATTCTTTTTTTATTTTGATTTTTGCCTTCTTTTTTTATTTTTTTAATTATTTCAGCTTTTCTTTAAAAAATTCTAATGTGATGTTTAAATCATGTGGTTTTAAGTTAAATCATTGAAAAATGAGTAAAAAAAGCCAAGTGCAATTGTAAGATATAAAAAAGCCGCATGACCCACGTGACGTTTTTTGTCCACTCAAAATTTGACGAAATTAATGAAAGGACCCAACCACATGAAGTTAACAAATTTAAATGATTTGAATGTTGGACATGCAAATTTTAAAATAAAAGCGCACGAAATTGACAAGTTTTAAAATTGGCGATGAAATTTTTCCCTCTTCCTTAGCAAGAGTACTGGAATCGAGCTTCAGCTTCGCAAGCGAAAGACCAATTATCAGAAAATAGTTTGTTCAATAAGAATGAAAAATATAAACCCTAAAAATTCAATTTCTCAATTTCAAACGATGACGATGTTTCAAGGCTGAAATGGAATTAATTTTTCCTTTTGGCATTTGTCAAACATTGAATGTAGAATCGATTGGCGATTTTGGTAATATAGTTCCTAACATCCCAAATTACATTCCATATCTTTTGTGTTCTAGAAATTATTAACTAGACCTTTTCTTATTTTAAGACATTACCTAATGTTATATTGAACTACCTTATATTACAAACCAAAATAGCTAATGTTACCAAAACTGCTTCAATCATAATCCATGTCGAATACTTTAATTTTCAACATGTAATTAAGTTACCTAAGAAGACCTAATTGCATCGAATAAGCAGATAGCAATATGTTCTTGAAATGATCATAGGCTTAAGAATTCAATTCAATTTGTCACGTGATAAATAAAAATTATTAATTTTTTTTCTCTATTTTGATTTCAATGAATAAAAAGATCCTCTCACACACCTAGGTAATGTCGGTGTCAAAAACATATATCCATTCCAACTAGATTTCAAACAGTAAATACCGATATTAAGAGCCCATTCGGATCGCCTCTTTAAAACACACACAAAAAAAAGCTACTTATTGACATTATACCGAACATCCCAAAACAAACATATATATATAAAAGCTTTGAAGAATTAGGAAATTATGGTATAATTTTTATAAAAAGAAAAAGCTCGAGGCGATTTATACTTGAAAAGAAGGATAAAAAGAAGAAGAAGAAGAAGTCATTAATGCCGTACGCGGAAATAAAAATTTGAAAATTTTTGAAATCGCTCCGTAAAATAACAAAAAAGCCCTTTTTTTGGGGGGCCTCGGGCGACCTGTTATGGGAAAACAGATGCAATACCTCAACATTTCGACTGGAGATATTTCTCTTCTCCCTTTTCGCTGCGTCTCGCCTGGCCAAAGCCGAAAAAGCGAAATCCCGAGGGGGCCCATCTTCCCCCTCCACGTCTCGCCTGGCCAAAGCCGAAAGAGCGAAATCCCGAGGGGGCCCATCTTCCCCCTCCACGTGGGTTCAACGCCATGCAGCGGGCCCCGCAGCGACGTCGTCCCGCGCCACCTTCTCGCTCGCTTCCCGAAGCGAACGACAAAATCCTCCACCCTCTCTCTCTCTCTCTCTCATTTGGTGGCGTTACGAGCGTTCGAGCGAAACACGAACACTCCCCCGAAGCACTCGCCTCCCCCTCCTCACTTCAAAAATTCCCCAACTCTTTCTCTCTCTCTGTCGCTCTCCGTCGCCGTCGCCGGACGATACCGCCGCGCCTGCTGCGGTGGCCGGAATTCGCAATGGGAGCCAGCCGGAAGCTTCAGGCGGAGATCGACCGCGTGCTCAAGAAGGTCCAGGAAGGCGTCGAGGTCTTCGACGGCATATGGAACAAGGTGAGAGCGCGCGCGCAAACGATCGCTCCTCCCTCCCTCTCTCCCTCGCCCGCTCTCTCCGGAATTCCCCTACGCCTTTCGGTTCTTTTCCTCCTCTCGCGATCGGAACATGCGCTCGTTCGGCTGATCGTTGCGTTGAAATTTTTTTTTTCTTTTTTCGTTCGTCTTCCTCGTCTGCCTTGGGCTGCAGGTTTACGACGCGGACAATATGAACCAGAAGGAGAAGCTGGAGGCGGAGCTGAAGAAGGAGATTAAGAAGTTGCAGAGGTACCGCGACCAGATTAAGACGTGGACGCAGTCGAGTGAGATCAAGGATAAGAAGGTCTGTCTCTCTCCCTTCTCGTACTCTTGAGCTCGCGTTCGTCCTCGATCATCGTCGTTTTTTATGTTATCAGTGATCATCCTGCGACCATTTCTGTTTCGATCGTGACATTATCATCAACCCCGTTTAGTTTGTCTTTGGCTGCCGGTTGTTGTAACAGTGTGCATGCAGAGTGGCTGTGTCGTGCGTCCAGAACAGTCACCCTCGCGTTTGGAGTTTTCATGCTGGCTAATTTTTTTAGCCTATGATTGTTCGTGGTGTAATTCTTTTTTCGCACGTTTGATAACACTTTGATTTCATGAGTTGTAGATGGTCCAGAGACTTTCGTCAGCATGACTCTGTACTCTGTTTGATTTAGTGTCGCGATCTTTTTGAATGGGGTTATGCATTTGATCCCCAGGAATGGCTTTGCATATTGATGTATGATATATGACATCTGCTATCCTGGAAATCAAATTTTATATTAATTTGTCCTCCTAGATTCAGATGGATGTGAATTGAGGTGGCATGTGATGATCTTAGGGCAGAGCAGCCATGGCGAATGTTAACGTGGAATCGTATTTTAGTTGAAGCTACTTGAAGTTCGGTTGGGGTAAATATATTGCTTCTGTAGTAAGGTTGGCAACTAGTAGTCTTTGGTAGATGTGTATGAAGCATAGTGTGGGCCATATGTCCATAAGAGCATCTACAATGGTTATTGACCTGACTTTTTTGTCATTCTGTGGCCAGTGGGTTACCCATTCCACAAAGTTCGTAAGTTTTCTGTAGGCAGCTTCCGTTTTCGAAGTTTAACGTTCTTTCTGAGTAACCGTTTTGTGTGTGTTAGTTTTGGCATTTCCCATGTCACGGGAAAAGGATTGGTAGTTTGATAGCTCTTTTGTTTTACAAGTTTTGGTAGTTCTCAAAATAGTCTAAGTTCAATCAAATTCTGTAGTAATTCAGCATTTAATGTAGATAACAGGAAGCATTGCTGACTTCGTTGTAAAATAAACTTCTCGGCTATGGTAATAAGATCATGCTGGAGATTTATCAGCTACTTCTTCCTTCCAAGACTTCATTGTGAAATCTTCATTCAGTGATATTGACGCCATTTTTTTGCATCTCTCTCTCTCTCTCTCTCTCTCTCTCTCTCTCTCTCACATGCATGCATGTCGGGTCACACTTTTGCTCTCGGCCATCAAAGATCTGCTGTTCTATTGAAAATTGCATTTTTATAGCTGCCTGCAAAAAATGAATTTTCCATTGTTCGTTACATATATCAGAAATGGTCTTTATATGGCATTGGCCAAGCATCTATTACTCAACCCAGATTGTAGGATAACATTGAGTGATAGCTTAATTTCCAATTCCTAATATCTGCGTTTCTTACTGAATTTAACTAATATCCACTTCATCAGATTTCAACAAGGCACAAATTAATTCGAAGTACAATTCTGGTTCCTTGCTCTTACAAGGGGTATTTGATAAATGTTACAAAGAATCTTTTCTGTCATGTCAGAGGTCCGACTAGAAGTAATCTTAAATTATCGAAGTATCTCTCATCGATAAGATGAGACTTCCCCACAATGTATCGGGCTATCGAAATATCTCACATCACTTGCATTTGAGGTTTAAAATGGCCTTGTGTACATGTAGTACCCTTCCACCTAATAGTTTAAGCTTTTGGGCTTGAATGTACTAACATTGGACTCAGGTCAAGTTTCAATTTCTCTTGATTTTCTTTGAATTGCCAAGAAAATGATTGGAAATGTCATCAGCTTCTAGGGATGGTAGGAGCTCCAGTTGCTCCAACCACTCCACTGGACTAGGAGAATCCCACTTCATTTGTTGCATGTAGATCCTTGTTGATTTTGTCCACCATTCTCCAACTCTATTCTTGTCAGACAATGTCATTCTGGTTTGCACATGAGGAGGGGAGTTAAAGTACCCCACATTGCTAGCATATTGGATTCGCATATGTGTGGTATTTCTTCACTAAATAACTTAAGTTTTCATGATATACTATGATAAGTTAATTAGAGTATTGTTAGATTCCATGCCAAATAAAAGTTGCTACAACTTCTATTATGACTGGACTTAAGGTTTGTAAATGCAAGCAACTAAATTTGCTTTTCATGAGGAATTGCGAGTAGTGGAGAGCATGATTTAGAGTTTTGTCTAGAGGGAGAAACTAGGAGCTAAGATGTCATTTTTCTGAGCTGTGCATGATAAGCCAGAGTAAGGTTGTGTTTTAGTCATTAGTGTTTAGTTGCTTCCATTTTCCCTAAGATTTAAGTAAGCAATGAGTATGGATTGCACAATATCATTAACTATGGCATCCTCTGCTAATTAATTTTATCAACTAGGTAAATATTTCTTTAGCATTCTTTTTGCTTCAACTTTTCTAGATAAAGTAGATATAGAGTTGGAGGTGTTTTACCAGGGCACAAGGAGCATTGATTTTGTTTATTGACATGCTTATTGAGTAGACTAAGAGAATTAAATTGCAGTGGTTTTTGAAGAAGCATTTATGTAAGATATTCATAGGTTTATGTTTCATGATTAGTAACTCATATAGGATGGCGTATTTGTTGGTTGAAGACTGGAAATTGGCTGGACAGTGGAGAGCACGCATCACTGATTACTACAGACAACATTAACTAAACATTTATTCCTCCTTGATTTTCTTGTAAATGTTTTCAGTTTTCACATAGGTTGTGAAGCCAAAAATACACTGAGTACTGGTACTTGCCTTTAAATTTCCGTTCTGCACCTTAGCACTTACATAGTATGACGCCAGTAATTTTAATAATGTCCAATCATTTTATCAAGTTCTTCTTTTAAAAAAATCTCTCCCACAAAGCAAAAGAAGAATTTTAGCGTAATTGTCATTTTATTTGGTAGTTTGTTTATAATAAGGAGGAAATATAGTCACGACAATGCAAATGAATTACGCCCTTTAAGCTTCTTAGAAGAGTTAGAAGATAATAGTGGAAAACCTGGAAAATTTCCTGCTTCAATTAGCCCATTTTGGCGCAAAGATGTCTGCAAGTCCAATTGAAAGATCAAAATGATTTAATTCCATAACAATGATAATCCTGATATTTGTATAAATGAAATTAGTGCTTCATTAATACAAGGTTCCTTGCTTTATAAATAATCGGATATAGCATTAGTTCTACAATGGGTGTGCTAAATCAAGTGATGCCATAGTAAATGAAATGATAAATATGATGCTTTTGCAGTTTCTTTTCTTTAAGACAGTCTACAATGCCTATATTTCTGAGTGCATGTATTGGTGCTGTGCTTTGAAGTTGATGATGTTCGTTACAAAAGTAAAAGTCTATCACTATTGTACTCTGTATTGTCCATCATGCTGCATTACCATTCCTTTTGTCTGCTGAGTGTATGTATCATCTACAGTATTCCTCTTTCTTTGCATGTTGGTCTTTTCGTTGTAACATTGGTACTTTTAGCCAAAGTCATTTATTAAGTTAGTTGACTATAACAAACTTTCTTTTGTTGATCTAGGTCAGTGCCTCTTATGAGCAGTCTCTGGTGGATGCCCGAAAACTCATCGAGCGGGAAATGGAGAGATTTAAGATCTGCGAGAAGGAAACAAAGACAAAAGCATTCTCTAAAGAAGGCCTTGGTCAACAACCTAGAACTGTAAGAATTGCAGACTTGCATTGCCCTTTTGCATGGCGTTTAAAAGAACCTGTCCTCTCCTGGTGGGGCATAAGGTTACTTTGGCTATATATACAAAATTTTAAATATACTCTTCTTAATCCTAGTAGATAAGCTTCATGACTTATTTCTGGGCATTTGTTTTCTGTTTTTAGCTAATGTTCGAAATATTAATGCACCTTTTGTCTACTTGATGTAATCTCTTTCTGAAAAGAAAAGAACTCGAGATATCTTAGAGGCATTGGCTGTTTTAAGTTTTGATGAATGTCCGTTATTACCACAATTTTTACTATATGAAAAAATTAATTCAGGTTGAAAAGGAGTCACTAGTAATACAGGGAACTCGCTGTTGAACTAAATTTGAAGAAACTCCTTAGTGTATTCTATTATCCTCTCTTTGAATTCTCTCCTGAAATTGCTCTACTCAGTGTTTGTTTCTTTATTATTTTTTATAATACTTCATGGCAGTTCCCCTTTTGGTTGCTATAAAGATAAGGATGCTTGAAGGACATGTTTGATGTTCAAGTCTATTATGCTTTGTTTGTGGAACATGGAGGGTAGGAAAGAGGGGGGGGGGGGGGAGGAGAATTCAAAATCTTCCTCAGTTTCTCCTCATAGAAATCTTAAGATTTTCCCATTTTCTACACCCACTGCCCATTTTTCTGCCCCTCCTCTTCTTCCAAACGAAGCATTGATTTTACTTTTCTTGGCCTGCCCATAATTCCATTTGAACGAGAACGGACATTTAGTTACTTAATTCAGCCCCAGTAATATTAGTGTGTTTGCTTGCCTTTCATCTTCTCACAATAGGATCCAAAGGAGAAAGCTAAGTCAGAGACAAGGGATTGGATAAACAATGTGGTAAGGCATTAATCTTTGGTTTCTTTATTTTTCCATTATGCTTCAACACCTGAAAAAAATGATTCATGTGAAAATGCTACTTGCCTCTTAGATCTATATGCAGTACTCTCGTAAAGAACTTTTAACTCTCTCCTTGGACAGGTTGGCGAGTTGGAAACCCAGATTGATATTTTCGAAGCCGAGATTGAGGGGCTTTTTGTGAAGAAAGGAAAGACAAGGCCTCCTAGACTGGTAAGAACAAAAAGGGAAAGTCCAGTATTTTGTTAGTCATTTAGCTGAGTGTCAATTCACTTGGTTAATATTGCTCTTTTACAGACACATTTAGAGACATCCATCGCTCGCCATAAGGCTCATATTATGAAGTTGGAATTGATTTTGAGGCTGCTGGATAATGATGAATTGATTCCTGAGCAAGTTAATGATATCAAAGACTTTTTGGACGACTATGTGGAACGAAATCAGGTTAATTTTCAGTTTCTTCTGCTGTTCATATTTGCATGGACTTGGCTGCTAACATGACAGCATTGATCCTAAAGCATTACAAATATGAGATGCTGCAGTACCACCATGTAACATTGGACATGCTAATAAAAACATTTTGCTGCCCTGTTCTTTCACTTCATTTTCTTTTAAAGAAGAATATTGCATGAACTGGAGATAGGATTGTTAGTGTACACAAAGGCAAACTATGCTTAAACACAGTCATGCTGTTGCATTTTTAAAAGAATGCAGGTAATGCTTGCAGACTTTATTAGCTTATGCATGGTTCCATTGAATAGTACTCAGATAGTTCGCAACTCATTTCATTAGACTGAATTGGGGATGTTATGATGTTTTGGCAAGGTCATTTGGAGAAGCAATAATTTTTCAATTAAGTAAATTTTACAGATGCAGTATTTATCTATGATTTTCTTTAAACAACAATACCTTTTGAATTTGTATTGAACCAAAGAAATTTTTTTGCACTGTTCCATATTCTTAAGAAGACACCATTTTCCTCAGTTGATGCATCTATTTGTAATGGACTAGCATCTCCTAGAATACTTGATCTTTTTCTTTGGTGCCCTTATTGGTTACAATTGTTAATATTACAGAAATTTTCAGTCTGTGGGCAAAAGTTGTATTTATATGTCACTTTTGTATAACAAGTGCTGTGAAACCCAGTTAATGGGACAATCGTTGATAAATTAAGTAGCCCTGGGGCAGCAACTGTTACAAGATATGCAGTGCTTGCATTATATACTGAACTGTTTATGCACGGTCCAATCCAATTGCACTTCTGTCTGATTTGTGGCTGCCAACTCATGTCATATAGCAAAGTAAATATTTTTAAAATAGTAGTTGGGAAAGCATATGAATGAAGTAGCAATTTATGTTTCCTACTTGGATGCACTACAGTACCTACCTGGCCATTTTTTTTCTTGATAAAGATTTATGCTTTGCTAATATAACAATCTAGTTTGGAGACATTAGAGCCTAGTCATTTTCTAAATAAGACAATTGCAGATAGCACTGACTACTTTATCTGATACGGTAATTTTAGTCCATGTTTAAGGTGTTCTGCAGGTTTCTAATATAAGTCGGACAAATAAGTCCTTGCTTTAAGTTGATAAATATTCATTTTGTTGTTCACACTGGACAACTATCTCTGCAGGATGACTTTGATGAATTTGGTGATGTAGATGAGTTTTACAACTCATTACCATTGGATAAGGTGGAAGCTCTTGAAGAGCTGGTTATCCTTGGTCCTCCTGGTCTCTTGAAGGTGTAGTAGCCATGCTATTAATATTTTTCAAGCTTCAGGATGATTTTTTTTTTCTTTTTCTGTTTTGAGGTGCTGCACTATGAATAATGCAGGCAGCCATTGATGCAAAAGGGTTAAATCCATTTCCTTTTCTTTGCTCATAACATGGTGTATCTGGATAGGTCTTCATGTTTGTCAAGTGTTGTTATTTCTTTAGAAAATGGCAGACATTTCCATTTCTTTGCTCCAGGATATGAGATACTCTAATACCTTGAAAATATGTGACTGAAGACAATCTATTGTTTGACAGGGGACACCACTTCCGAGCTTGAAGAGTTCTCCAATGACAGAAGCATCTCACCCGGTGGTAAATCTTTATTATTCTATTTTCAACTTGATGACAGGAATGTAGATTATATGATAAGGCCATGAACATGCTGCTGAAGTTTTGCTTCTTTCCAAAAAATATCTGTGCTTCTCCTTTATTTAAATGTTGCCCGCTGATTATTTCTTCTTCAGGCTACTACTACAACTGCTAATCAAGAAGAAGGTTCCTTGGTCCAAGAGAAAGTTGAAGACACAAGCTCTAAAAATGTCAATTCAGATATTACTGCAGGAATTCAGCCAACCAAAACTAGTACCATAACTTATGCCATTTCAACACCTATGGGGATTCACGCTGATTCTGTTTCAACAAATATTCTTTCTCATAGCACATCTGGTGTATCAACTGCTTCAACAGTTTGTGGTGTCCCGGAAAATGAAGGTTCCGCCAATTCATTGGCCTTAAATTTTTCTACTTCAGGCAAGGAGGAAGAAAACGTGAACTTCCCGGGTCATCAACCGTCTCCCTCTCTTAATGAGGCTGGGATTTTGAGTGGAATGGCTGGGGGTGCTCTATCCAGTCAATTGTCATCTAGTATAACTTCAGCCGACATGCTTTCTAGTAGTGGAACCAATATTTTGGCAACTTCTACTTCAGACATAGCAAAGAGGAATAATTTAGAAGCTGAGGAAAGACTTGGAAATAGTGGAACAATGCAGTCTCTAGTGTCCCCATTGGACAATAGAATCTTCTTACCTCAGGGGCTGAAGGCTAATGAAGTAACTGGATTTGTTGATTCTGGTAGCGGTGCTGAGGGTTCATCTAAGGCTGGCAGGATTTTTTCACCTCCTGTAATTACTGGCATGGAGTGGATGCCTGGATTTTCTTTTAACCAGAATCAATCGGTATGCTATTGTGTACCTTTTTCAATGCTTGATTGGGTGTTATATAACTTTTGAATTCTTAATTGTGCTTTGCCAACTCATGTTCCAAATATGCAACCGTAAAGTTTCTCCAATTTGATTGTACAGCAGAAATGTATCACGTGCATGCCAGCCCATTTTTTTTTCAGTTTATTATCAACTGAATCCTTAGGTTCATATCATTTTGCATGTGTGTGGAAGACTTTGTTCTGTGGTTGTGCAAGAATTTAAAACTTAACTTTTGATGTCTGATCATCTGTCTGTCTCACATAGTGTAGATATCTGTATAGCCACTTTTGAGTACAGGGCTATTGGCTTGTATTTGATCTTTGTTTGAGAGTAATTGAAGATACTATCTTGGACTCAGCTTTCGTTTATCTCTTGCTGTCTTTATCTACCACATTTGAAGCATATTTACACCCGTTGTATGTTTGTAATGTTGGTAGTTTAGGTTCAGAATTTGTCCCTCTTTCTTTTCTTGAAGGTGGTGAAATATATGTATCTTACGACATCCACTTCACCATAGTATAGTAATTACTTATCCTCAGAATAAATAATTCAAAATCATCAGCAGTGGTAACCAGAGACACTCTTGGAGAACTTTTTCGCAAACAAAGGCATCCCTTGAGGTTGCTTTTCTTGTGGCGAAGATTGCTTGAGACAATATGGGGGGTTATCAGCCATAAATGATTTGAGAAGGGTTGTATGGTAGTCAAAAGAACTATAGTCAGCACGATTCATGGAACTTGTTACTCTATTGTCCATTGACCAGAGTCAGGAAAGTGGACCGGTTATGGCTTATTCTCTCCATGCAGAACTTTGGCATGCAAAAGTCTTCCCAGAAGTTAAAGAAAAATGGAAAGAAATTTTTTCTGTAATCCTCTCTCTACTTTTTTCTATAAGGAGAGCATGATGGCAGAGGTTTTAGCAGGAAAGAGACATAATTAGAGAAAGATGGTTAGGCAGCCCTTATTGGGTTGGTGACTGAGCATTTCGTATATAGACAGGCTACCACTGTGAGGGCTGGCATTTCCTTGATGCTTGTTTAATATAAATTCTCACAGAGCTTGCTGTTCTACATTCTACCAGGGGCAGACTCGCGGGAGAACTGAAATAGCCCCTGATCAAAGGGAGAAATTTTTACAGCGTTTCCAACAAATGCAGCAACAAGGTCACAGCATCTTTTTGGGCATGCCTCCCTTGGTTGGAGGAAATCAGAAGCAGTTTTCTGCACAACAGCAAGGCCAATCATTGCAGCGGGTTCTTCCTTCTTGATTAATTTTGTCTGCTCTTTTTTTCATACGTTAATGATCTCTGTATAGATTACACCTATCAGATACTGTTCCCTCAATAGTGAGTATATTAGGACACGATCTTCAGTTATCTCTGGAAATAAGTTGTTCTATGATAGATTTGAATCTCTCTCTGGTACTCGGTGGACACAACCACTGTGTGCATTTGACAGTAATTTATGTTGGATAATTTTGTGTATTTTCAACCATACTGATTAAAATAATCAACCCACATGAATAACCACAGGTATTGCCTTTTGATTGCTGAAAATACACTGGGATCAAGTGTTCACATGCCATGTGGGCATATTGAGCATAAGAATAAACTTCACATTATGTACTAGGGCTGAAACAGTTATACTTCAACCTGTCATTTCATGCTACTGTGCTGTATGAATGAGGTTGCCATACGTTTCTTGAATGTTTGTTGTCTATCAAATCAAGACCACCTATAACATGGGGGAAAACCCTCCCTTTAGAAAAGAGAGGTTTCCAACCTTCTTCCTATTTCCCAAAACACCCTTGTCTCTGGTTAAATCTTATGGGTTATTTGAACTTTGCTAAAGCAACCGACACACAATGGCACTCTTATGTGTATTACAACTTTCCCACACTTAGATCGCTTTGAGGTGATATTTATCACCTGCTGAAGTCATTTTATCAGATACCTCGTTATTAGTCATGAGTAACATTGTCTTGTCAATTTTTGTACTATCTATTAAGCCAGCACTTGAATTTAGTATCAGCCCCCAATAAGTCCATCTTATACTTGCCATCTATTCCACTTTATTAATGCCTATCAAGGATACAATTGTATATTCTATCCCTGACTTGAAGTAGGATCAGTGTATTCACAGTGTTTACTTAACAGTTTGCAAGCATTTCAAATGCTCTAATTTTGTGTTTGTTGAAGTATGATCCCACATCAATTGACAACGGGTTTTAAATGCTCTTTATATCCATGTGGTCTCCTTCCACCTATTAGCTTAAGCTTTTGAATTGGACTTTCTAACATGGTATCAAAGCCAGGTTATCCTTTACACGAAGGTGCGTGGTAAAAATTCCACGCAAATGTGTGTAATCAAAATTTCATGTGCAATTCATAATCCAACTTGCATGTGAGAGGGTTGTTAAAGTATTGTCCCACACCAATTGACAATAGGTCTTAAATGCTCTTTATATTTATGTGGTCTCCTTCCACCTATTAGCTTAAGCTTTTGGGTTGGACTTTCTAAAGGTGTTGTACTGTTTAGTAATTGTCCCATACAAGTAGCATGTCTTTTTTTTTGGTCATTTTAGGCTTTGTTCTGAAGCTCAATTACTTTTTCTATATCCTTTCTACAAAACTGTGCAGTTCAATTCTCAAAGCTCACCCATCTCTCCTCAAGTCAGTATAGGGCTTGGATTACAAATGCCAGGTCTTAACACTGTATCTGGCTTGGCTCTGCCACAACAACTGGGTTCCATCCATCAACGGTTCAGTCAGCAATCTTTTGCACTTTCAGGTCCAAGAGATTCCGGTATGTAGCTGTTATTTGCAACAATATAGATTACTATTTTATATTAGAGGTTCTGAATCATTGGAGACAGGTAATGGCTCCAATTTCTGGAATTTGATCTTTTGTCTTTTCGGGCTTTAGCTCTGGGAGGAAGGGCCTGCTTTGTAGTCATTGGGTCATGAACATTCATAGTTGCTATCTGTATACTGTTGCTGGTCTGCATGTTTGTGCATGCAGGCATGGAGCTTTATTATTCAATTTAGAAACTCAATTTGAATATTCCTAAATGGTTAGGACTGCATGCAGGCAGCCTGACACAATCTTGAATACTTCTTCCATGAAATGATGTAATGAGAAAAATTAACAGTATGGAATGGACTGTCGTTTTGTTATCCATACTTATATAATAATATTGTTAGTCATACAAGTGTTCGATTCATTGCCCATTTCTTTAGATTATTTTCTTTTTCCCCATAACTGGACTTATTAAATGAAGTCTTGTCACTTCAATTGCGAATCCCGCAAAGCTATCAACGGATATTCCTATTGTTTGATCAAATGTGAAGCTAGTATGCTGACTGTTTAATGCATAATGAGCATACTTGACAAATTAACTTCATGTAATATTTTTGCCTCAAGGAGTTTAAGATTCCCGAGTTACTTTTTTCTGATCCAAATGCTGATAATATGCCTGGCATCTTATATCAAACTCACAATTTTGGTACATCCTTTTTAAAAGGTAATTTACCTCTTAAAACCCATTGATAGTCAAATGGTAAACCCATATCTGTACTACAGCTTTAAACTATTGCTACATTATATGTTCTATTTTTTCATCAGATAATCATTTGTGCATACAAAGACCTTCCTACTCTTCTTCAAAGAGCAATTCTTAATCTACATCTATTAAATACTCCAACCATCCACTGTTTTTTGTAATTTTGTGTCTTTGAGGGATTCATGTTTTCAGCCTTTTTTTCTGTTTGTTTGTGTGGAGAGCCTTGTGCAGCGGGACTCCCTTTTCTACTTTTTAATGATGAATTTCCAAACTTTCAAACATAAATGAGTTTCTAAAATCATGTTTTCTCAACATTTTTTTTCTTTGTTTGGCAACGAAAGTGAAATGTTTGTATTTGACCTTTTTATTTCCTCATGTTGATGAAAAACCTCAGGTAACATTGGTTGTGAGGCCACTTTATTTACTTTTTCAGCCTTGTTTTGCTAGAATGCTTCAGCAAGGTCAAACTCCAATTGGAGTTGTTTAAGATCAGTTGTCATTGTGGTTTACTTTCAATATATTTTCGTCCGCTTGTATTGCAAACCAGAGTTATTTGATACCAGGCATGCATCATGCAGAAGTTGGCAATGGGAAAATTCTGGAGCAGCTGGGGGAGCAGAATCTACCTGATTATTCAGGTGCTGATTCTGCTGTTAGGTCTGGAGTGGACAAGAATACAATGAATGAGGATGATCTGATATTCCCACAAGCATCAGATGTAAGTTATACATTTCAACATTGATGAAGCAGCATTACTTTTCAATCTTCTGTCTGTTTTTCCCAGAAATAGAATTCCCTTTTGTGTATTTCTTTTAAGATCAGTAAAGTCGTGTGAAGTTTTGGTGTTGACTATCGAGAGCATAATACTTCTCATCTGAAGTCATACACAATCTAATTGGAGCCATGTGGTTAAGCATCGTGCTAAGTGATTTATCCAAGTGTCTGGCTTTCTTATTTCATCATACTGGGCCACTGATTTGGCCTCTGGTTTATCGATACAACAAAGTCATGTTGTCTGGCAGATTATCTAATGGCCTCCAATGTATGGCTTTTCTCATGGTGGCTTGCGTCCCCGTTTTTCTTGTTTATCTTCCCAATGCCCCTGTGGATTGCTTGTGCTGTATCAAGCTATTGCATCACTGTTGAGGTTTAAATGCTTCTAGCTTCACAAGTCTTAAAAAAGGAGAACGGTTTTTCTTTCAAAGAACTTGTTTCGGTGGACCTTAAGCAACTGTAGTTTAGTTTTGACAATGCGATAGTTCAAAAGATACTACTGTGAATCGCTTGTTCATAATATTCTTGTGCCATGGACCCTTGGAGGTTTCAATTTTGGTATTTGGGCTGCAAGAGGTGAACTTGCTAACATCAATGGTGCATTGCCTTATAATGTATTCTGTTTTTGGGATGATGCAGGACGATATATGCTTAAATGCTAGGAACCTTATCACAAAAGTTGGAATTTATTTGGCATTAATTATTTAGCCGTAGATGGATCATATCCAATCATACATATAACTGGCGTAATATGGGTAATAGAATCAATACTTAGGACCTTAGATTCATAGGATACAGGAATTATATCCGAGAATTCTGTTCTTCTCTTAATGGCATCTAATCTTTTGGTTTTGTTGGCTATTCACTTTATTTAGTTGCTACTGAAGTCAGAATCCTGATCAAGTTGACCATGGTTGAACTTGTCTGCTCCCTGATATGACATGAACGTATGATTTTAAACTGAATGATTAGTGAAATAACCTGGTAAGTTAGGTGGGGACTCCGGTCGGTCGGTTTAAGTGCAGACTTGTGACACGGCATTGGGTGGGCAGGGGTTCATGATAAGTGGACATGAACTTTAACCAAGCAAACATTAGTTAGCCAACCATGAATTCCTGAACTGTAGAGGGAACCATCTGAGGGGGTAATGTTAATTCTTTCTGAGGAGAATTCTTACCTGGCTGCTGCTCGCCTCTCGGTACCATATCAGCTGGTTTCATATGTAAAGAGTCTAATGGATTGGATTGTTAACTGTGGTAAGATTGATCTGATGCTGTGCATCTTGTGATCTAGTTCTCTTGATTAAGCGTTTCTGATGTTTCTTGATCTTCATACATGTGCTAATTCCTGGTTTATATTTTGAATGCTTCAACAATATCACCTAAACACAACTGCACCAACATCCATGTGCATCTAATGTATATGCATACGTGCTCATGTAAGTTTTGGTGCTAAACATGGCATGAACATAGGTTCTTGTGTCTGTTTGATGCCACAGGCTGGATTAGTGGGCTCTTTTGCAGAGCCTGCTCAGGTTCCTAGAGATACCAACCTATCCCCTGGGCAACCTTATTGGCCCACTCAACCTTCTCGAAACCTTGGGTTAATTGGGCGAAGGAGTATCTCTGACCTGGGTGCTGTTGGTGATAATTTTTTTCAAGTTTTGGTCGTAAAGGCCATCATGATCAGACATACAATCAGGCGATGCTTGAGGCTGCATTTCATAACCTTCCTCAACCAAAGGACTCAGACAGGGCAAGGAGTTATATACCTGTGTTATACAGTTTTATGTTACGTTGTGTTTATAAAACTTACAGTAATTCTAGTATATGCTCATAAAATGATCCGTATGTTTGTCTACTACAGAGGCTTCCTGTTGACACGCCTCCTAGCTTTCCTCAAGTACAAGCGCCCATTGTGAAGACAAAAGCTTTTTGGGAACAATTAGGCAGGGAACCTTGTTCTGTGGATACCCTTTTCTTTGCATTTTACTATCAACAGGTATCTCCTTATATAGATGATATATTTTTTGACGCCTTACATGTGCACACCCTAGAACGGGTGCTTTCTTGAGTCTTCCCCTTCCATAAGGTATTTCTCTGATTCACTCAATCGTAACTTGCTGGAATGGTGTTCTGCAGAATACTTTTCAACAATCTATGGCTGCAAAGGAGTTGAAGAAGCAATCTTGGAGATATCACAAGAAACACAACACATGGTTTCAGCGGCATGAGGAGCCAACAGTAGCAACAGCTCAATATGAACAGGGGAGTTACATATATTTTGACTTTCATGCTTCAGAAGACAACACACAGCCTGGATGGTAAGTTTGATTGACTTGCAAGTCACACACCTGCTCTATCTGGTAACATTTACTCGGTAAATAACATGCATATCATCAGGACCATAGAAAACTGTTGTATCAGCCATTCATCTTTGGAATGTTATAAGAGGATGTTGATTAAAGGGGTTCTGACCCCAAGGGTTTGCTCAAGTGGTAAACATGTCCGTTTTCCTCGCTCATGGATTTAGTTTAAATCCCCATGCTTGCACATCTTCTTGAGGCCACACCCAGGAGATCGGACCTTTGTGTCTCCAGTAATTAGGCAGTATGTATGGGAGGGGAGAATGTCACACCTGATGGAGATTACTCAGGTGCTTAAAGAACCCTGGACACCCATTGATATTGACAAGAAGGAAAAGATTATAGAGGTCCCATGCAATGTGCAGATAGTTATGGCCTTATCGAATGTAAATTTCGACCCAAATATTTTGTGTCAGTGAGAATTTTGTAGAACTATTTCTGTGAGAGCAATGTGATTAAAGATAGACATATACTATTCACATGCTATAGATGAATCAGATATCCTCTTGGTTTGCCTATGTCATAGTCCACCTGGCTTTAATATTATAAGCAAATAGATTCCCATTGCTCACACTTGTATAGTAATTAGAGTTTGATTGAAGTTCTTGACTCCTGAAAGTCTCTCTTTTATTATACCACGTCTCCTTTTTGCATTTGCCTCCACATGCTTTTGGGATGAAGTCTGTGAGAAACATGCTGAAATAAAATCTTTACGTCTTCCTATTTGTCAGAAATTTTGTTTTAATTTCGATATTTTATACCCTTAGGGAGTGCGTGCATGCCTGTGTTATGCAAGGCATGTGCCTGAACATACTCGGCTGGTCAGTCTGCCTGAGCCTCGCATTTTCAGTGCATGTTTGTGCAACTGTTTTCTACAAGTCTCAATGAAGATGTTATGTTGATTTCCAAGCCATAAATAGTTTGGAAAAATGCAAGATGGAACTTCTACTGACTGTTTGCATGCCTTCATCAATTTGATTTCCAGGTGCCAAAGGATCAAGAAGGACTTCACATTTGACTACCGTTACCTTGAAGACGACCTAGTATTATAGGTGACCAGTGGTTATCAACCCTGACTTCATTGTTCGTGTCATACTAATTTTACTGGTAATTTTCAATAGCCCTTCTGTTTTTGTTAATTTACAGACTGTCGTTCTTTTTACATTTTTAAGCTCCACTCTATGACATTTGCTTTCCCTGCGCTTGCTTACACAACCTTTGGCTTTGCCAGTGCAGATAGTCAGAAACATACCGTGTCCTCATGTGCATTACAATCCAGTTGCAGGTTTACTGCTACATTGAGATTCTTAGCTTTCTCCTCTTTCCTTGGACCATTTGAGTTTCTCCGGATGCCAAAATGTCATCCTTTTTCACAGCAACTATTATCCTCATCTCAGGACCGTTCTGTAAATTTGATCTCCGTGTCCTTATGCACTTATATGACAAATAGTTCTATCAGTTACCCTCACTTTAAACTTTCTCTGGACAGCTTGAATTGGAGGGAGAAACTTTTCTGGGTTTTTTTTTTACTTGAATCCTCCATCATTCACATATTTACCTGTAGCCTGTGATAATGATTTCTTAAAGAACATTTACCGAAATCTTGTTTCTCATATGTATCGAAATTAGGTTGGCTTGGTCGCTAAATGCGCCAAGATACACCTTCTGATCCAAAGGACTAGATAAACAGCCTCGGTATGTTTGACTTACATCCTGAGAAAAACGTCACTTGCCAAGCCTGCCGTCTCTAATTTGGTGGTAATATGACAGAAGTAACTACCAAATTAGAGTGGATCGAGGCTGCTAAAATTTGCTCGGGGTAACTGTTGGTGTTCAGTTATTCACCGTGTGCCGTTTTGTAATTTGAAGCTGGCATTTATGTTGCCAACATTATTCTTGTGGAAATTCCGGGAAGTAGGAAACACACAAGGTCTGCGTGCTTTCTTCCTGCAGATGCATAAAACTAAAACATGGTCAGTCAACAAAGTCTTGGATCAATGATAAAGTGGGCAGCTTTTCACGCGCAATTTTTGACCGGCAATTTGTTTTGTCCATCACATGATATGATATTAAAGTTACCAACATGTCAGTTTTATTAATTAGGTAGTCAGTGGAGTGATCCAAGACTTTGTTTTTGAGCTAAAGATCTCAAAATTCGATGTTTATCCTTGGTCTTAAAAACTTTAATATTCTAGAAAGGAAAAGTTTGGGCTTAGGTGTATCACCGGTCTTGGACATATTGTTGGTCTTAGGCATCCTTGCTTTGTGTCTGGTGGGTTGCGGTGATGCACTCATCCAATGGACTATTGCTGCTTTGTCGGTATCTTCACATTCCACTAATGAGTGAGAAAGGTCCCAACCTCGTCTAAGTCCTTTCATATACACGATAAAAAAAAAACTCTCAACGAAATTTGAAAGGACTTTTCAATAAAAAAAATTATACGAAATTGCCATCTCTTATTTAATAAGTTTAATATACCAGTAATCAACTCTATTAATGTTGAAAAATTGAAAAAAGCCAAATAAACATCGTTAAGCGACAAAAATTACAATATACAGTTGCGTAACAAATGAGTCATTCTAACGCATTAGTAACTTTAATCAATTGGGTTCTACTAGCTTTAATGATTCTCTCAAAACAATATTAATCACGTAGATTCTACCATAACTCACACAAAACAATTAAGTCTGTGTTTTCATTCTATGTGAGTTACATTTCACTTCCCATGAAATTATCATTATGTCTATTTTCTAAAAATCATAACTTAAAGGATTCAATTCAAGAGTTGGAATCATTTATTTATCAAGTAAAGACAGGCATTTATTAATTCAAGATAAATTTCATAAAAATCACAGCATCTGGTGTAGTGAAATCAAAAATTTAGAGTCGATAAACTTTAAATTCCGACATGAAATTTCTATGCTTATAGGATATTTGCACCAAGAGCAGCAGGGCATCATCACATCTCGCGCCCCTCTCTGTACGAAGAAGCCCGGCCACAACGGCTCTGTCGGTCGCCCCGGCCCCGGCCCCCGCCGACGCCGACCACCCACCTAAAAAGTTGATACAGTTGGATTCTGCAGGCATCAATGTCGTCCAATTACGCAATCTAAGACTCCTTGTAAACAGTGAATCAGAGAGAGAGAGAGAGACTTGGCAAAGCTTGAATTCATGCAACGTGTGACTTCACCAGAGGGAGATGGAGAGAGAGAGAGAGTCCACTATCCCTCAAAAGCTCCGCCTCTCACTCTCTCTCTCTGACTATCTGACAACTCAGTTCGCATTTTTTTCTGATTTTCACACTATCCGAAGCAGAAAGGCTGGCAAATATCACAGACATTGACAGAAAAGTTCGAAAAGGATGGGTGGTGGGACAAAGCCCCCCCTCTTTCTCTTCCTCCTACGTGTCCCTAAAAATATATATATATTGAAAGTTATAAATTTTATCCATAAAACCTAATTTAATTATAATATTTTCGAATGGCATAATTAAACATTAAAAAGATGTAATCAAATTCTAAAATTTTTAAATAGTCAAATCAAGTTCTTCATTTAATAATAATATTTAAGCATTACAATTTCTAAAAAAATTTAGAATTATATTACATTTTCATGATAAGCATTACAATTTCTAATACTTTTATTTCAGAAAAAAAGGAAAACTTTATAAGTCGTCAAAAAGATGAAGAAGGAAGCCATAACTCTTTGTGGAGTTCCAACTCCAAAACAAATCAATTTATGATATTATTCAATATCAAAATAATCCATCGATTTCATCTATTTCATTTCAATAAAATTTACTTTTTACCGCACTCAGATGCCGAGACCCGTCGCTTGATCACAGTCCGAGACTCGCATTTCCATTTTGTCGGACTGTGAAGCAATCTCGATGCATTTTTAAATCGTTCTGAAGCCAAATCGCCTTGACGTGCGTTGATTATCATTGAAAAGAGAGCGGAGGATGGCGCATTTCATGAGACTCTTTTTCTTACATCTGTACTGCAAAATAAACATTAGATTATGTTGTCCCCGGGCGTGATTTTCCATGAAAGCCCCCCCTCGTTCCAACGGGGGATCAAGAGCGATGTCCGTCCCATCGTGCTTTTTTCTTTTTCCTAAAAGGACAGAGAATTTCTTCCCGCCTTCCAGCCCACTTTTTGCAAGGTCAGAGTTTTGTTCTCGAGAGCAGGAATCGATGACGTCCATTTTATAGCCGTTGCGCTGCGGCGGGCTCCATTCCCATTTTTTCAGGCCCGAGCAGGCACGCATGACAACGACACCTCCCCACTGATTATGGGGACCGAAAGGACAGATGATGATCTCAGTTGCCTGAAACTATTCGTCCTTGTCACTCTGTTTTCTTTCGCCCTCTTTCTCAGCCCCTGAATTAATTTTTTTGATCCGAGTAAATCTTTAGATTATTTCCTCTTAATTTTGAAATGTAAAATTTAGGATATTTTTGACTTAAAATGAAAGAAAAATATTTTCTTATCAATAAAAAGCATGAGACATGTAATTATCAACACATTAAAATAATAAATATGGCATGAATTATCACAAACAGGTCCTCGTAGGTAATATAGGGCAATGAAGTGGCATTTAATTGCTATTCACTGTGTGCTCATGACCCTCTAGTAAGTCCTGAGTTGAAAGATTGTCCTTACCACTCTATTTGCTTTTGTGCTCTCTCTTCCATTCCAATGTCATGACCTTTATTCCTTCGTTGTTTTTTCTTGAATTGATACTATAAAAAAAAACCTTAAATCAATATATATATGGTAAATTTAAGAAAAATATACATGATAAATTTAAAAAAACCAATAAATTTACGATTTAAAGTTTAATTTTCTAAAAGGTTTTTCGTCTTTAAATTTATCATCAAATGAAATTTAATGGAAAACAAATTTGTAGCAAATATATCAATTTGAAATTTTTATTAATAAAAAAAATAATTTGAGATAAATTTATTATCAATATATCGATTTAATTTTTCATGATATTAATCTTGAATTGTGAGTAAATCCTAAAGTTACTCGGCTATTCTCTTTATAAACTTGATCCAGGCTGGTAAGAAATAAAACTCTCTATATGTCCGATTTGCTGACTAATCTATTCATGGATTTTTGCTAATGAGCGATTCATTTCCTTCTTTGGCTCCTCTCAGAAAACTTCCCCCTGCCGGAGCTCGACGCGGTTTGGGTTCCATGCGCGTGCTCTGCTTTCCCTTCTCTGTGTTTTTCCCTTTCTTGTCCACTTTCGTCGCGGGAGGAGCGTCCCCTGTTCTTCATCTTATAGCTTCTTCCTCGTCTTCTCGCATTCGCTGCTTCTTCATCTTCTAGTTCCCTCCCTTCCTCCTTCTCTCTCTCTCTCTCTCTCTCTCTCTCTCTCTGTTTTTACTTCTGGTTGGGTGCGTCGAATCTTCTCGCAGTTATTTCGTTCTCCCATTTTGTTCAGTTGCTTCGCCGGCTCAACCATAACGCTTTTGCTCTTTCATTCAATACCTTCGTCACTGCTCTCTCTCTCTCTCTCTCTCTCTCTCTCCATATATATATAACAACCTCAATTCCAGAAACCTGCGGATTTACAAACTACGGATACAGTTCACCGTTTTACGCAAGCCCCACGTTCCTCTGTTTTTCCTTCTTCCGTTCTTTTTCTACATTGGGTTTCTCCGAAAACACTTGTTCATCATCACCTTCTCATTCTTCCTTTCGGTCATTTACCGGTGATTCTTCCTCCTCCTTTTTTTACACAAAGATTCGCAACCCATTTTCGTCTGTTTCTGTTACATATTCCTGTGGCGACTTTTTTAGCGTCGGATCTTTCTCTCGCGTTCCTCCACGATCTCACTTTACGTGCGTGCGAGCCGCGCACTTTTCGCCTATATTCCAAAACCCACCTCGCGGAAAGCCGTTTTTTTCTCTCCCATTTCCCTTTCTAAAGTGAACCTGCTAATAAGGAGGAGCGAACCTGTTATTTTTCGCCTTTTCCGTTCCCTCCCCTCTTTTTCTGAACAAAATCCCTGCATTTTCCCGGGGAAATTTAAGGCGGGGAAGATGGAAAAAATCGATCTTTTCAAGTGGGTCTTGTGCGGTAGTATCGTTCTGTTTGGGTTCGGTTGTGGTCGTGTCGATGGGCTCGGCGTGAATTGGGGGACATTGGCGACCCACAAATTGCCTCCCAAGACGGTGGTGCAGATGTTGAAGGACAATGGGATTCAAAAGGTGAAGCTTTTCGACGCGGATCGTTCCACAATGAGCGCCCTCGCGGGGAGCGGGATCGAGGTCATGGTCGCCATCCCCAACGATCAGCTTGCTGTCATGAACAGCTATGATCGAGCCCAAGAGTGGGTGAAGAAAAATGTCACCGCCTATAACTTCACTGGAGGAGTTAATGTCAAGTGAGTCTCTCTTGGGCCCTTGCGATAATTGAGTTGGAATTTGCTGGTCTGAATCAATGATCTGGTTAATGTTAAGTGTAAATGTGATTGATATTCACGCGGTAGTTGCTCGTTTTAGCTTTCTTTATATATGTCGGCATGGTAGTTTATGAAACATAAATTGTGGGAATATTTTAACCATACCCGGAGAAACTTGTGATCTTGTTGCTTGAAGCGAGGTATGTGCATAGGCATTGTTCGTCCATTTTGTCCTGTGTCGGAATTTTTATACCGCTGTTCGGTTCCAAGTTGCGAAAGCGACATAAAGTATGGCATCGTTCGCTTCTTTTTGCATTTTCTTTAAGGCGGTGTGCTTTCTATCTGTTGCTGAAGATTTTTCTATCAAGGTGGACTGGAGATTGTAATCTTTCTGAAGTCATGGTGAGTGACGGGCACCGTGTCAATTGGAAGTAGTCTGATTTTGTAACCAAGGTTGTTTTGTGCGGTCACAGTACCTTCAGTTAATATGCATCCCTGTTCATATGCAACATGTTATATAAAAAAGTAACGAAGCTTTCTGCATTCTTCTAAGGAACCGACGGAATGGCTTCCAATGTTAATTCTCTTAACTCTTGTGCTCTGCATCTGTCTTTTGATGTTGTGCATATAGATACACCAGGCAGGAAGTGCGTTGGTTCGATTAGTTTCAAGTGGTAATTTAGTTGAAGAAATGTGATTTTTTTTTCCTATTGCGATTATTGAGACTGCTCGGGAGTCTAACGGCATTTGTCTTGCCCCCGAATTAATAGCAGTACTTTTCATGATATCTAATTTGCAGAGTGAGAAGACTAAAATGACAAAGTGATCTGCATTTCATGTACCGATTTGTTTGCTATTCTTGTTGGTTAGGTCCTGACATATTTTCTGGTTTGTTCAGATATGTTGCTGTTGGAAATGAGCCTTTCCTCAAATCCTACAATGGCTCATTTTTGAATGTCACCTTTCCGGCCCTTCAGAACATTCAAAAAGCCCTCAATGAAGCTGGGCTGGGAGACACTGTGAAGGCGACGGTTCCTCTAAATGCTGATGTATACAGCTCACCAGAAAACAACCCAGTTCCATCCGCCGGAACGTTCCGAAGTGACATAAGTGATGTCATGACCCAAATGGTGAAGTTCATGGTCGAGAACAACGCGCCCTTCACTGTGAACATTTACCCATTTCTGAGTCTTTACGGCAATGATGACTTCCCATTCAATTATGCTTTCTTTGACGGTGCAACTCCCATTGTCGACAAGGGGATTCAGTACACCAATGTCTTTGATGCCAACTTCGACACTTTGGTGTCAGCTCTTAAAGCGGTTGGATACGGCAACATGACCATCTTGATAGGGGAGGTGGGTTGGCCCACAGAAGGTGACATAAATGCAAACAACGGTAATGCATACAGGTTTTATAACGGGCTCTTATCAAAACTTGCAGCGAATACGGGGACTCCACTTCGGCCAGGTTATATAGAAGTTTATATGTTTGGTCTTCTTGATGAGGACGCCAAGAGTGTTGCACCAGGCAATTTTGAGCGGCACTGGGGGCTCTTCAGATATGATGGACAGCCTAAATTTCCTATTGATCTCACTGGTCGGGGTCAAAATAAGTTGCTAATTCCTGCTCAGAACGTGGAATATCAGTCTCAGAAGTGGTGTTCATTTAATCCAGGCGCCAAGGACTTGAGCAAACTAGCAGATAATATAAACTACGCTTGCACGTATGCAGACTGCACAACTCTCGGATATGGGTCCTCCTGCAACAGTTTGGATGCCAACGGGAATGCTTCGTATGCATTCAATGCATATTTCCAGGCCCAGAATCAGGATCCTGATAGCTGTAATTTCCAAGGTTTGGCCCTGGTTACCACCAAAAATATTTCACAAGGGAGCTGCAATTTCACAATTCAGATAGTTTCATCCTCCGCTTCAGTATTGTCCCCACTGATTGCGTTGGCAGCAATTTCGATGGCTTATACCTTTTTGTTACTGTAGTTTTGAATGTAGATATCGGTACGATGATTTATTTTTCAAATTCTTTTAAGCCGTCTCTTGTATCTTCATGTGATTAATTTGTAGTGTGGAATTACAATGTTAACAGATTCATATTCCTTCTATTTCTTATGGTCAATGGTTTGCATTCCGGCCCCAATGAAACTGCCTGTGCAAGAAAATTTATTTTAATGGCCATTCGTGCTCGATATTGGAGTTTCATATCTGAGTGCATGAAATCATGATGTAAGAGTTACAATGAAAGGCGGCGTACTTTGAACGGCTAATCCTCGGTTTGACTTAGAAAAATATTTTTCCGAAACAGAGCGGAATCTTCTTTCTGTGGCAGTGGAGATGAGAAGGTGCTTTTGAAATCAGGAGAGCTTCTCTCTTCTGTGCCGAAGCAAGCTGATGCTGAACAGGATCTGATATACGGAACTGCAATATGCATCTGACTCGTACATGAAGTTAGGATGAAACTGCTGGAATTGATAGGACATTAAGGTGAATGCTTGCTTGCACATATGCGAGAGCATTTGCCTTATTAACTAACCCTGCGGCCCAGCCGCTCATGCGGTCCTCCCTAGTCCTAGTGCATTTCTCAGCTCAATCCGATTATATTAGATTCAGTCCAACAGTGTACTCGACACGGAGATGGATATGACGAGGTGCAATCTGAAGCTGAATGTTTCGCTGTAGGAGTTCGGCATTATGGAAAATCTGACTGCTTCTACTTATCCCAAAGGACATTGGAGACGCATTGTTCTGTCGCATTCTCAGGCGAAATGCCACTATTTCTCAGGCTTTGCAATTTCATCCCTAAAATTAGGATGTCCTTTCGTTTCTTTCCTAAGTTTGATGTTCTTTGACAAGAACACATGCTAACATGCAGCTCAAAAGTCGAGTGCCAAATTTTGTAAGTGCCAAGAGTGTCAAAATTTGGCATAAATGGACACTTAAGTGTTAAAATCGGAGAAGAATTTTTTTTTTTAATTGTCAACTATTAGAATTTCAGGCCAAATTGTTGAATTAGCATTTTCCAACTATTTTTTAATGATGTGGCAATTATTTAAAAAATAATATCCACTTGGGTAACGCAAAGAACATTGCTCCATCTACACGAATAGGGCAAATGCTAAACAATGTCGTTTTGATTCATGCTTTTCTATCTCATGGTCGCCATTGTCGCTCATCATTCACTCATAGTCACTTGTCTATCACTGTCATTACACAGCGTCATTGCTGAGGTCCAGGTGCACCTGGTGTACACACCAGCACCTTGGTGATGGCTGGTGGTGGCTGGTGGTCTTGATGGCCGATTCGTGATGGCTGGTGATAGCTAGATTTAGGATTTTTAATTTGGAAGACCATGTTGTTTTATTGTTGAGTAGATATTTTGGCAAGCCATATAAGCCACTTATATTATTAAAATAAAGCCATATTGAATTTCTCACTACTCTCCTGCGAGTTGGCATTTAAATATTCCAATTTTTTTTTTTTTAGAAAAGTGACACTTAAAGTATATATTTTAAAGTTTTGATACTTTGAGATATTTTTATACTCAAAAGTCACTAAAAAGAACTCTGCCCTAGACTTCTGTCGTGCTGTAACTGCCAAGAGCCTATAGAGCCTGGCATGCTGCTAGTTACAAAGGGTCAACCTTAGAAACTCTGGTGTTCCATCATTAAAGAAAGTATAAATTCCGATTTACTCTTCTTTTTCAAGCCAATCTAGGGAGCTTCATACAGAGGGTCATGAAATTCTCCGTGGCCTCCGAGAAACCTAGTGTGTATGCATTAATCTCTGATTGAATACGCTTGAAATAGAACATTATTATGCTGTGATTTACATGAACAAGTTCCCCCAGCCGCAACAATAAGACAGAAGCAATGACAGCACCGAATAATTCTCAAAAGGAACATTGACTTATAGTGCAATGATGGGTAGGCCTCCATCACCAGGCTCAGAACTTGGCAGTTTTCTTCTTCCTGGTGCTGAAAAGCATACAACTGAGTGCCAAAGACTCTGGAAAAAGAACATAAACTTCCGAAGATTACTCAATTTTTCATATTGTACAGTAAACAATCATATTTGCGGTGTTCTTGCAAAAGCAGAGGAGTCGGAAAGGCCATAAATACATTGCAGATATGGAGTATCATGGATCACGGCAAAGAGAACTCTATTCCATCAACATATCTACCTGGTACAAATACAAGGAACATCAATGTACAAATGCCATCATATATAGAATCATGGCTATGATGACCGCTTTGCTAGATATTGAAGCCACTCTTCAGGCGTTTCCTTCCTCATTTTCAGCATCTTTATTGTGGCACCTGTCAGGGGTATGGCTAGTATATCATAGTCTTTTGGAGCCTGCAACACAAGTTACATCATTTTTGAGTTATTAGGACAAAATCATGAGCAGCCCATTCAATCGAGACTCCAAAAAGTTGTTCAGAACAAAAATTAAGCAAAATTAAAATGTCAAGTTTCAACAAAGCAGCAAGCTTCTTCTACAAATGGACTTGTGACGACAATGGAAACGATCAATGAAATGAAACCAGCTCAATAAAGTTTGTACAATTAGCTTTCTCAAGTTAACCAGCAAGGTCATGGAGAGTGAGTTCACACAGCTCAGTCAAAAGACCAAGTTTAAACATCAGAAATCCATTTTATACAAGGTGCATAAGCTTCTTCTGCAAATGGACTTGTGATGACAAAAGAAACCAATCAGCAGCTTGATAAAGTTTGTACGATTAGCTTTTTCAAGTTAACCAGCAAGGACATGGAGAGTGAGTTTCACACAGCTTGGTCAAAAGACGAGTTTTGAACATCAGGACTCCATTTTATACAAGGTGCATATCACTCATTCCAGGTAAAGTCATAGTTTCATAGCCAAAAAGGACCCTTCTACGAATTTTGGACTAGTTCAGGCATGGTAAAATTTGGAGAATTTTTGTTCTCTATGCTCCACCAGCATCTCTATAACTGGAAGAATTAACATCTTACAGGGGTAATGGTCTTAGCTATAAACCTTGGGGACATTAATCAGTTTCATTTTGGCTTCCTCCAATGTTTTCTGACCTTTCCTTGAGTTGCATCTGGCGCAAGCCGTGACCTGTCAAAAAAATCAAGCACATCAATAAAGATTCCTTGGTTACTCTAAAATAGAAATTTGTGCATTTGATGCTTCACATATTACTCAGTTTCAAACAGAATGTTAATGATTTTCTTTATAGCATCAAGATGAAATCATTTTATGCAATCACATGTACAATGTGGTATATTATCTGACACTTACAGTACCTACATTATTAGTCTCTTGCTGATGCTTTCAGAAAACCATTTCCTGAGGCATTGTCTTCTCATTTGTGTGTTTAATTTGTCATCGAAATCAAGGCAATGCATGTATGTAGAGACATGATGAACAAGATCCAGGCCATAAAATTCCCAGTCATAAGAACACTCTAAAACAAATGGTCAAATCAAAAATAAAACTATGGCACAATTAGACTTCCCAATAATCAGTTATACCAAAGCACATCAATTTACCAAATTTTCCCACTTCCATTCTCCACCTCGTGCAATTGGAAGAACATGATCAATTGTCAAATTCTCACTTGATGAACAATACCTGCAGAATGACAAAGCATCATGTCAACATGCAGAAACTTCAAATGGGAGAAGTTTAGAGTCCCTGCTGGGATAATCTTTTTCTCTTCAGTGCTAAAGAACATGGAGTCGTATCTGGCCGACATGATTTTGTTTGATGCCTCTAGAGGAAGAGAAAAGTTACAAGAAAAAGATTGCAGGTAATTGCCATGCTAAATCAACTAGAATCCACCCAAAGAAACAGCATATTACTTATAGTTTGCAAAGTTCGAGAATCCAGCCTCAAAAAGAATGATTAAATGGTGGAGGAGAAAGACATAAAAGAAAACAGATCATGCTTTAAGATTTTGAAAGAGAACATTTACAATGACTTTATTTTGGCCACGTTTATACATGACCTGAGTCCAAATCCATTAAGCTTTTATTTGCCCTCTCCTCTGGTAACAATAGTTTTACTATTCTAATACAAGGATTGTAGTTTTCATCCCCTCTCATTTCAGCAATAGCACAATAGTACAAAGTTGGAGCAGAGAAATGACTCCAAAAGGCAGATTATGCATCCATTTCCACTAACAGTTGTAGTAATTGCAGCCTTTCGTCCCAGATGCAGATTATCACCTGTTGAAAAATCTCCTATAATCTCTCCCTATAATCTCTCCCTAATTATTTGGGATATTATGTGATATTATGTGATTTGATTCTGATATTATTTGATTTGATTTTTGATTTTGTTAGCTGTAAATTAGCTACCGATAGAGATTAGGGTCTGTTTAGGATTTGGGTCCTCTATTCCTGTATATATACAGCTTGTAATCACTCAATGGATAATAAGAAAATACGTATTCTACTCTACATGGTATCAGAGCCTGGTTTTCTAAAATTCCTGCCTCTGTTTCTTTTCCACTACTGCTGCCTCATTGCAGCCTTTTGAAGCCTTATCGCTGCTATTCAGCCTTATTGCTGGTTTCAATTGTGTGATAACGACCCTTATTACTTGATCCCTTCTTAGTCTCCCACTATAATCTGTCCTTTCAAGTTGCTGGAACGGAAGATTCAGGGAAGGCTAGCTCCAACCAAACTAGGTCCTCTCTTCAGGACCAATCCAACTCATTGATTGGAGATTTTCCCAACATGAAGGAGTACCGACTGAATGGAAAAAATTATCTCCAGTGGGCACAGATTGTGAGGACGTTTCTTAAAGGAAAAGGGAAGATCAGTCATTTAGAAGGCACCGGTCCAGCACAAGGTGATCCCAGGTTTCAGGCATGGGACGAAGAAGATTCCTCAATTATGTCATGGTTGTGGAGTTCAATGCAACCTGAAATCAGCAAAAACTACATATTTCTCCCTACTGCCAAGGACATATGGGAGGCTGTTCGCCAGTCTTATTCAAAAGTTCAAGATGCTGCAGTAATATATGAACTCAAGACTAAGGCTTCAACAACAAAACAAGGTAATCGTTCTGTTACAGAATACTACAATCTCATGAGGGGTCTCTGGCTTGAAATAGATCACAACCTGAATATACAGATGAGGTGTTCTGAAGATACTATTACTCTTCGAAACCATATGGAGAGAGATAGGATTTTTGAGTTTTGGCAGGTCTGAATGCAAACTTTGATCAGATTCGAGTTCAGATTCTCGGAAAGAAGCGGCTGCCATCCTTGAATGAAGTCTTTTCTACTGTAAGAGGAGAAGAAAGTCGACGGACTGTAATGCTTGAAGACCAACTTACCGAAGGATCCGCCATGAAAGCAATTCAGGAGGAAACAAATTCCAATAAAAACAGAAGATCAGATCTGATTAAGACAACAGACAATGATGGTTTACGGTGTAGTTTCTACAAGAAACCACGCCATACAAGAGAAAATTGCTTCAAGCTTCATGGAAGAACACAAGTGCTCAGCAGAGTTAAAAGACAGCCACAAGCGCACATGACTAGTGAAGCTGCCCCTATGGACCAATACAAACGTGTCAGTGAGGAGATATTTAACAAAGAAGAAGTTGGTAAAATTAAGGCTCTTCTCGACTCCCCATCTAAGTCTTCTGATAAGTGTTCATTAGTCCAATCAGGTGCGTGTCTAATTTCCGAAAACTCAACAGCTTCTCAGTACCCTGATTCATGGATTCTTGATTCAGGAGCAACCAACCATATGACACATGATCCCACTAAATTCGAAACTTATAAACCATCACCGGGAAATAGGAGTATTACCATAGCAGATGGATCTCCTGTTATTGTAGCTGGCCAAGGAACCATAGCTCTAAATTCCTCACTTAAACTCGATAATGTCCTTCATGTTCCTAAGCTATCCACCAATCTCCTTTCCATTCATAAACTTACCAAAAATCTGAATTGTAAGGTACTTTTCTCTATTGACCATTGTATTTTGCAGGACCTGAAAACGGGAGGACGATTGGATTTGCTAAGGAACGGAATGGGCTCTACTACCTTGAGGATTCAGGCAAAACTAGTTGGTCTCTTGTGGGTTACAATACCTCTTACAACTCTTGTAATCCTATCCACTCATCTCAAATTTGGCTTTACCATTTCCGGTTAGGACATCCACCATTTAGTCTTCTTAGGACTATGTTTCCTTCCATTTTTAAAGATGTTGCTGTTGAAGATCTTCATTGTGAAGTTTGTGAACTTGCAAAACATCATCGTGTTTCATTTCCTTTGAATAATAATGCTAGAGCTTCAACACCATTCTCTCTTATCCATACGATGTGTGGGGTCCATCTAGAATTGCTAATTTTACGGGAGCCAGATGGTTTGTCTCTTTTATTGATGATTGTACTCGCACTACATGGCTATATCTTATGAAAGACAAATCTAATGTTCAATCTATCTTTCAAAACTTTCATACAATGATAGTCAATCAATTTGGAGTGTCAATCAAGAGACTTAGGTCAGATAATGGGAAAGAATATTTCAATCGGTATCTTGATCATTTTTTCCAAACTAAAGGTATTATTCATGAGTCTTCCTGTGTTGACACACCACAACAAAATGGAGTAGCCGAAAGGAAAAATAGGCATCTCCTAAATGTTACTCGGGCTCTCCTCTTTCAAATGTCTGTCCCAAAGCATTTTGGGGAGAAGCTGTTTTGACTTCAGCCTATCTTATTAATTGGGTTCCTTCCAAAACCTTAGGAAATAAAAGTCCCTTGCAGCTCCTATCTACCTTTTATCCTGATGTTTCCCATAAATATCACATTTCCCCTCGGGTTTTTGGCTGTGTTGCATTTGTGCATATTCATAATCACAACCGAAATAAACTCGACCCTCGTGCTCTAAAGTGTGTTTTTATTGGGTACTCTAATACTCAAAAAGGTTATAAATGCTATGACCCTTTGACATGTCGAGTTTTTATCTCTATGGATGTCACTTTTAATGAAAACCAGTCATTTTTTCCTTCCCATCACTATCTTCCTAATGAAGATAGTGGGTCTAATGACAATAGTGGATTTGGACCACTACCTCTATTATCTAGTGCATCACCCAATCCTACTTCATCTAATTCAACTTCGTCTCCTTCCCCATCTCTATCTAGTCCTAGCCCTCTTAATCCACCTAAGTCCCCCGTCAAGTCCTTTGCCTAACTCATCATCATCTTCATCTAGTCCTCCTAAGAATGAACCAACTAAATTGCAAGTTTACTCAAGAAGGACGAAGCTCAATCCGGAACTGGATCAAGTCCCATCATCCGAACCGTTGACAGGTAATGAAATCACTCACCCTTCTTCCAATGAATTTGAGTCAAGTGATTTAGATTTACCTATTGCCTTGAGAAAAGCTACTAGGAAGTGTACCCAACACCCTATCTCCCAATTTGTGTCATACCATAGACTATCCACTCAACACAAAGCCTTCATTACTGCTCTTGATTCAATTACTATTCCTAACTCGGTACATGAAGCTTTTGAGGATAGGAATTGGATACAAGCTATGATGGAGGAAATGAACGCATTGAAGAAGAATGATACATGGGAAGTTGTGACTTTGCCCAAAGGCAAGCAACCGGTTGGATGTAAATGGGTTTATACCCTTAAGTACAAAGCTGATGGGACCTTGGAGAGGTATAAAGCAAGGCTGGTCGCAAAGGGGTACACCCAAACCTATGGGGTGGATTATCAAGAGACCTTTGCACCAGTAGCAAAGATGAACACGGTACGGGTGCTACTTTCTCTTGCGGCTAATTTTGATTGGTCTTTGCAGCAATTTGACGTGAAGAACGCGTTTTTACATGGAGATTTGGAGGAGGAAGTCTTTATGGAGCCTCCACCAGGTTTTGACAAGGACTTTAGAAACAATCAGGTGTGTCGGCTTAAAAAGGCTCTATATGGTCTCAAACAGTCCCCAAGAGCTTGGTTTGGAAGGTTCACGAAGGCGATGCTCGACATGGGTTACAAGCAAAGTAGAGGGGATCACACCCTATTCATCAAACATTCAAATGAAGGTATGGTCACAGCTCTACTTGTATATGTAGATGATATAATTGTGACTGGCAATGATGAAGCTGAACAAAGATCCCTTAAGAGCAGTCTTGCTCAACAATTCGAGATCAAAGACCTTGGAAAGTTGAGATACTTCCTTGGAATCGAGGTGGCCTACTCTAAGAAAGGTATCTTTATATCTCAAAGGAAGTATGTACTTGATCTTCTTAAGGAAACAGGATGTCTCAATAGCAAGGCGGTGAACACTCCTATTGATGCAAACCATAAAATGGATGGACAGGGAGAGAGTGGCATAGTTGATAAAGGGAGATATCAAAGGTTAGTAGGAAGGCTCATTTATGTCTCATACTAGGCCGGACATAGCCTATGTTGTGGGAGTTGTAAGTCGGTTTATGCATGATCCTAAAGAAGAACACATGCAAGCTGTCTACCGGATTCTTCACTACCTCAAAGCTACTCCGGAAAAGGTATTTTGTTTAAAAAGGGTGACAAACTTAAACTTGAAGCCTATACGATGCAGATTATTTGGGTCACCAATAGATAGAAGGTCTACATCTGGCTATTGCACTTTTTGGGGGAAATCTTGTCACCCGGAGGAGTTAAAAACAAAATGTGGTTGCTAAATCTAGTGCTGAAGCTGAATTCAGGGCAATGGCAAATGGGATATGTGAACTTTTGTGGCTCAGGATTGTCATTGAAGACCTCAAAGTGGAACACGAAGAAACTATGAGACTCTATTGTGATAATAAATCAGCAATCAACATTGCTCACAATCCGGTTCAGCATGATCGAACCAAGCATATTGAGGTAGACAGGCATTTTATAAAGGAGAAGCTTGAATCCGGTTTGATCAGTACTCCCTACACTCCTAGCAAAGATCAACTAGCAGATGTATTAACCAAAGGCCTACCAATGTCGAGATTTCAGGAGATTATCAGCAAGTTGGGCATGGAAGATATTCACTCACCAACTTGAGGGGGAGTGTTGAAAAATCTCCTATAATCTCTCCCTATAATCTCTCTCTAATTATTTGGGATATTATGTGATATTATGTGATTTGATTCTGATATTATTTGATTTGATTTTTGATTTTGTTAGCTGTAAATTAGCTACCGATAGAGATTAGGGTCTGTTTAGGATTTGGGTCCTCTATTCCTGTATATATACAGCTTGTAATCACTCAATGGATAATAAGAAAATACGTATTCTACTCTACATCACCAACCAAAACTAGACAATGAGTAGCAGCACCTGTCCTAATCTTCTACCAACTACCACCAATTAAAATATGAAGCAAAACAAATGCATTGAAAAGGAAATACTTACTGGCAACTATAACTGTCTCGATAGAATATGTTTTTACGGTTAAGAATAGTTCTGATTCTTCTCCTCTTGATAACTTGCAGTAGATGAGGAACCTGAAGCAGAATGGATACAGTATTTAAGCAAATAAGAGAATAAAGTAGGAGATTAGATCAATGCTTAAAGTAGAAATGAAAGGAATTGCCTGCCAGAAGTAAAACCAGACAAAGTGGAAAATACAGAAGGAAGCCCAAAAGAGCTCCTCAAGTTCATACCCTTAAAACAGCAGGTATGTAGAATGAACCGCTTGGAGAGTTTACAGTCTGATCATAATACTCAAGCACATCAGCCTGGAATGAAGGGCCCAGCAGTCAACTTCTAAAAGCTAAATCCTTGAATGTCAGCTAGTATAATGTAGCTATGAAGAATGCAAGATCAATAAGCAGGCATTCGTTGAGACAGATAAAAAAAAAAATTAGATGACAGACTGGAAGTCCATTAAATGCCAACCACTGCACTTACGATGCTTCCTAAAACATGATAACCAGTCATTTGAGCAAAATACTGAAGGAATTCTTCTTCAATTGACTCTAAAATATTGATAAGTTCCTTCATAATTAACTTTGAACAATAAAGCAATTATTGTTATTAAAAATGACCTTCTAGCATATCATGTAAGCTTAGCAAGACACGAATTAATTTCTGTCTGCTCTTAAAAATAACAAGGGTCTGACCTTCTCCATGAATTCCAAGCAAATAGCACGTCTCCAGCTGACAACGTCAACAGGCCTGGAGCAGTGTAAAAGCAGTTAGAACTACCCTTTTTCATGGATAAGAGGCAATTCGGTGCCTATCCTCCTCACAGAAAGCACAGCCACAGTATCATAACACATAAGGAAGGAAGAACTTATCAACAACTTATGCACATAAGCAACCTCACACCAACTATCTACTACCCAGTAATGGCAGGATGACTCAGAATACTTTCATCTCCATCGCAACAAACTGAAGAAACTTTTAATCTTCTTCCACAATCGATGCACTCTGGGAGTGAAACACTCGCCAATAATTACACGGGAGAATATAATGTTTTGGTTCTTACTCCTATCTTTACACTCTGGAGACTTCCTCAATTCTACCAAACAGGTATGACAAACAAGCGATGGCGGACATACCAAGCGAGCTGAACGATCCATTATCAAGCAAGTTATAAGCTCCCCATGAACAGTGGAAATCACCCAGAGGAGCTTCCAATGTGATAATCAACTAGTCGACCTATCCCAACGTAGTTACATCGAACTGACAAGACAATGCTCATTCAAAGCTGTGATTTTGCAGAGGTTCAAAAACATGAGAAACCCAAACCTCGTGGAATTTAGACGACACAAGCAACCGAAAATCGAAGGAATCAACGAGGGACCTGTAAGCGATGTCCAAGACGAGGCCTCGGAAACACGCCAGGTCGTCGGTCTCGGCGTCGCTGTCGTAATCGTAGTCGTCGAACCTGTCGGCCCCGACGACGCTCGAGAGCACGAACTCCGCTCCGAGACGCCGAGACGCGCCGGCAGCGGAGCGCGAGCTGAGTCTTGCGGAAGGCGACCGGAGGAACCCGAGGCCGCGCCTCCAGAGCCGGGCCGGCGAGCGGTTGTTGCAGAAAAACAAATCTTTGGGCTCCAACGCGGCGGCGGAGGAGGAGGGCACTCCTTCGCCGTTGAAGAGGAGGAGCTTCACCCGTCCTTGAGCCGCGAATTGAGCCATTGCCAAGCCGAATAAACTCTTCCTCCCGCCGACCTCCAAGCTCCTTAGAGAGAGAAAGCGACGGAGGTCTTCGTCCTCGACGACGCCATGACCGTGTCTGCATCACCATATCTGCATCATCCTCCGCTTTAGCTTTCTTCAGGCGGTGTGACTTGAGCTGAAATGCAGAATTTTGCTCATCTTCAAGCCCAAACGAATCGAGCCCACTATCGGCCCAAGGAAAGTGTCATCGTCTTCCAAACCCTGTCGTCGTCGTCGTCTTCAGGTAATTATCGCATGGCAGCTGAATCGCGCGGCCGCGATTGCTGGGTTCGTGCTTCAAAGGAAGAGTTTTTTTGGCGGTGCAGCAAAGCGAATTCTACGTTCTGGTCGGCGGGAAGGAGCTGCTTTCCTGTTCTGCCCGCAAGGTTTGTTGCTGGGAATTAGTTTTCGTTTGAAGATGCTAACGTGTTTGTTTATCCACATGCATTAAAATGATGTCTTGTTGTACTTTTTGTGTTGTCTGTGATTTGTGAAAGTGTTGGTTTATCGGACTGACGCTGAGTAGAGTCGCTTTGCGAGTTGGATCTCGTGAGCTGATTTCAACATTGGGGGAGTTCTTGATGTTGGTGTTATTAAGCGAGGATCATATATGTCATTTGGCGATGGGATGATCAAAGCGAATCAGATAATGGCTGAACTAATTCGTAACTTTATCCCGGTTGGGAAACGGCAGCCCCCATCCGAGTGAACTCTACACTGAATAAACTGGATTTTGAAATCTAGGAGGCAAGTTTGAAGAGGATATCTATCGGTAGGAAATCAAAACACAGTTTGACGGAAGCTCACAAACAAAAATGTGCCAGCTCCAGTCACCTGTCCGCAAAACTGGTTGCCTTTGACATCATGTGTTCGTAGGTGCAGCTGAGGAAATGCAAAAAGCATAAAATCTTTGTTGGAGTTCTGTGAAGGGAAGTTGAATAAGTGCCTCTTGCTTTATATGGAAGTCTTTTAAAAACTGATAAAGAAAAATAACTAGAGGATTTCCTCTTAGAAATCTCAAATGAAAACATTCTCAAACCAAATTCAGACAGGAAGTGATTGTAACCGAAGCAACAATTGATAGGGTGATTCCTTACCTGTCTGATAGAAGAAAAAGCGATCACTAAAAGGATCTTCCGGTGCATGTCTAAGAAAAATCTGCCCTGCTTCTATCATGCTTGCTTCTCCACAATCCACCTGGGAAATCAACTGAACTGGGAACACTTGTGCAATGAAAGAAATTTTAACGAGCCAACATGCACATAAATTTCAGTATGCACAACCCATCGGTATTTTTGAATCAGAAATGCACTTTATGCGGAACTAAGATACCGTACAATAATTGCACTTGCGAACCCCAGCAAACTAATTTTTACTTTCAGCTTTAATGGGGACCGTACTCCTTTTCAACTAGTTATCTATTCCCTCAATTGGAACTTTAAGCATTGTTGAAAGAAGTAATGGGGAAACATGTCCTTCTATGTGCATTTAACGGCTTGTTCCTAGAATAGTCTAATAAGTAAAAGATATAAGCTTTTTTTTTTACACAAAATACATATTAGTACTGTGGGAAGCCACAGAAAGTGTATGTGCAATTAGAAGCTCTGGCGCAAAACAGGAACATTCAAATGTATTTGCACTAAGAATCAAGAGAGAGCAAACATACAAGAGAATTACCTGTTGAGGTGAGTAATAGTGAACTGTCATCAACTGTTTTATTTAAAAATAGACAGATCTGGCAGTCGCCTTGTTCAACAGAAAACTAAGCCTTGAATGGACAAAATTAAAAATCTTATGAAGCCCCAATTTCCCTTCTCTCATTGGAAAAATCTTAACCTGATTTGGACAAATGCAGCTGCCGCTACTGTTGTAGCCCTCAATATCTGCCGTCGCAGGCTGCATCTCTCTGTCTCTCTGTTCTCTCTCTCTCTCTCTCACATCTCCATCTTTGGTCTCATACTACCTCTGTCACAAACTCCCAACTGTTGCTGGATGGTCAAGCTCCTTATCACGACATAGCTTGATGCTGCTCGAGTTTCATCCAGTCTCCCTCACTGAGCTGTATCTCATTGATAGCAGTGAACTCAGTGGCTTTCACCCACTTGATGGCCTTGAAGGCATCGAGCTCCATGCTGTCAAGGGAGCTTGACGGAGCTTCTTGCCATCACAATCACAAGAACAAGAGATTTCCTCAGATATGTGATATGTGCCATTGGCATTATGCAGATTAGCTAATCCTTGTAATTCGTGCTCTTTCAGGTAATTTGCGATAAACAAATCGAGATCTTCAAAAAGAAAAATGTTGGCTCTTGACACCTCAAAGAAACTATCCTTCAGTAAGCTCATTGCCAATGGAGATTTGGTGATTGTGTATGAGAGACACGATACGATGAAGGCCATTAACATGTGCGAGGGGTCAGTTTTCCAGAACCATTTTGGCATGTTCAAACATTCCAATTGGATAGGGTTACCCTTTGGGTCCAAGATGTATAGCAACAAGAGCGGATGTGTGCACTTGCTGGCTCCTTCTCCAGAGTTGTGGACTATGGTATTAAGCCACAGGACTAAATACTTTACATCGCAGACATAAGCTTCGTGATCATGTACTTGAAAATAGTTCCTGGTTGTCTGGTTCTTGAATTGGGAACAGGAAGTGGGTCATTATCCACGTCGCTGGTGAGGGCTGTGGCTCTTCCTGGTCATGTGTATACATTTGATTTTCATGAATGAAGAGCTGCATCTGCTAGGTAATATCCGTGAGTCCTCACTCACTATGATGATGTACCTTACATGTTGTAAATAGGTATGCCTATCGACCAAAAAAAAGAAAAGGGTATGCCTAACTGTTTTTTTGGCTGCTTGGCTTGATTTTTGGTACCTTAGATTCTGTGGCTACTTTTGTCAGACGGGTTTGCTGGTTCCTGGTTATAAGTTTGAGTTTTTGGCTTGGTAAGGTTACTCCTTGAGATCCCCTAAGCTAAAACAGTGTATGCAAATTTCACTGTTTTCTTAACGTCTTCCTTTACCTTCATAAAAGCTTTTAAAATTTGTTTGGTGTGGATGACCAGAAAGAAAAAGAAGGGACTCAGATAATTACCGGAGAAAAGAAGGAAAAATGGTTTGAAAGGATCAAGCTACAGTGATGTTTGGATGCTAATGACAAGCGAGAGAAAAGAAAGGGGGAAAAATGCATTATGACAATAATAGATTTAAGAATAAAAGTGCCATTAATGCAGAAACACCTCCTAATCCTCCCTAGATGGGCGGATTTAGAGAGGTTTAAGATGTATGTAAAAATGACTTTGCCAATCCCTCCTACTATTTCCTTCCTTCTTTTTCGCTCCATTCATACATGATCGTATTTTTAGAATCCTTCTCTTCCTTTCTTGTCCCCCCTTAAATTATGTGTTAAGGTAGAGCTGAACTAGTTGTGGGTGAAGTAATATCCGCGTAATTGGACCTGAGTTTGAAAGTTTTTCTGATTTTAAACGATAAGAATTCGCCTAGAGAGAGTTTCTGGTTTTATTGCTTCGAAGTTGAAAGTCAGTGCCCTTTATATTCTCTAAACATGCTAGCTTGACTTTTTCCTTCCAACGGAGAGAACAGGAGTGAGCAACATGGCCACTGTTGGGGTTAGGGACATCCAGGGCAAGGGATTTCCTTGTGAACTCTGGGGCATGGCCAATGCTGTATTCTTGGACCTACCACAACCTTGGTTGGTCATAGCGTCTGCGGCGAAAATGCTCAGACCAGACGCCACTTTATGCTCTTTCTCACCCTGCATTGAACAAGTGCGGCGCTCATGTGAAGCACTTGGAATGAACTTTACTGGTAAACGCTCTCATTTCTACTAACTCTTCCACGTTACTGTATTTTTTATTAATTGAGTTGAAGGTACAGGATCCCTAAACGCTGCCCGATAGTTAGGTTGTACTAAAGTCGCAATTACTTGATATTAACCACAAATTTCAATTCGGTTTCGGGTATTGAACTTTCAAAGATGTCGAGACTAAAATATTAGACATTACTAATTGATTCTTGAATTTATCGGTAAGCCCGGAAATTATTGGAAAAGGATTCAATGGGTCAAAAAATTGGAACCAAAAAGAGATGGGCTGACCGAAGGCCCAATGGGCCTTGCGCCTATTAGGGGCCGGCCACGTGGGCCCCAAGCTAGCCCAAGTGGGCCCAAGCAAGCCCAACTTTAAGCCTTGAGCCCAATTGCATTTTCTAACCCATTTCTCCACAATTTGAGCCCAAATCAATTTTATTCAAGCTCGTATAAAATCTTGGCCCACATACATGTATAGTATGGTATGGTATACTATACTTTAAGAAATTATCATTTTACCCCTTCTAGAAGTGGCGTTTAATTTTGGAGGACAAAAGGCAAGAAAGTCAAGGGAAATGATGGATTTTTAGGGAAAGTTGATGAAGCCAATTGGAGAAGGTTTCAAGGAGAGAGAGAGTCTTCATCTTTTCTCTCTCTTCTCTCTCTCTCCTCCCTCTCTCTCCTCCTTGGGCGTCCAGCCCCCCCCCCCCTTCTCTCTTTTCCTCTTGTTTTCTCCATGGTTCTTTCCCTTGGATGCCCCCTTGACCACCCGGACCACCATCATCCGCCATCCTTGCCAACTTGTCACTATTTTGAAGCCGCCGTGCTATTGTGGTGCTGCCTGTCCGAGGCCGCTCAAGTCGCACCACTCTCTCTCCCTCGTAGTTCTCACCTCCGCCGAAAACTGCCTCCATCGAGATCCATTTTTGCGAAGCGCCTCTGTGACGTTTTGGAGTAGCCATGCGTAACCGTGCGTAACCATGCATAGCCCT
The DNA here is from genome assembly GCA_014182895.1 of Angophora floribunda. Lineage (NCBI taxonomy): Eukaryota > Viridiplantae > Streptophyta > Magnoliopsida > Myrtales > Myrtaceae > Angophora > Angophora floribunda. Next base: position 13,129,951 of record CM024715.1, read on the forward strand.
TGCTACAACCGTCGTGCCCGTGTCGTCGGAATCATCGCCAGGTAAGTTTACGTTCTAATCCCTCGATTAGTCCATTAAACTTGCTTATGGTAGATTAATTATGGTTAATCTTGGTTATGGGATCAATTAAGATTAACTAGGGTTAAAATAGGTGGTTAGAAAGATGACCATGGTTAGTTTAGTCAAGAAATACTCTTGTCCGTATAAAGATACGATTGGTAGACAAATTTGGGCCTTATTTGAGTCTAAATTTGGCACTTTAGGTCCCTATTTAGGACTAAGTTTGTTGCCTTAATTTAAATAATATCCCCTTTAGGACATCTTTTGAGAAAATAGCTAAATTTCAAGCTCTTATTTGAAATTTTTCTGGAGATGAGTTTTTGATCTTCGAGAAGTATCTGTTGTTGGTCTGGAAAAATGCAAATCTACTATTGAAGATTTGACCAAGTGAAAGTCGGACCTCTTTATATATGTATATATAGACACACACATAGACACACACATAAATATGTTCACGCACTGCATATTGTTTATTCCTTCAAGCTGCATGTTGAAGGGATTATTATGCGTCGCACATTGGGTTTTGTTCGTGGGACTCCTTAATTTGATTTCTGCACAGAGAAGTTTCCATCCAATTGAGATGTTGTTTCAAGAGGTGAGATAATTCTCCGTGTGACTAAACATTATGAGTTTTGGTGTAATTTAGGCGTGAAAAACACTTGAGTGTAGGGGAGGGGTTCGAATCTTCGTGGAGGCGCTTGGTAACTTATCCGGTGCACGTGTGTGGTGGCTAGCACGTGTGCCCCCAGGGTTTACTCCCCCGGCTGCCGGCGGGGTGCGGGGTTCCCTGAGTCATCAAAAAAAAAAAACACACACACACTTGAGTGTATGAATGATTATAACTCTGTGATTCTTCCATTATTAGAGAATTATATGCTATTGGCTCTCCCCATAAAATAGGTACCAAGAGTCATGTAACTTATAGTGTTCCTTATTGTTCCTTATATATTTCTCTGGTAATTTCGCATTGATTTAATTACAAGATTTGTTAGCTCTTTCGTGTTATAGGGCAACAAAAACAATTTGAATATATTTTCTTTTCTTCCCCCGTTGAATTGTCTCCTCTAAGAAAGTGGCGACATAGACAAGCAATGAAGTTTTTTGTTTTATTATTATCAAAGATATAACCATCAAAACTTCAATTCACATGATTAATAGAAACAGAAGATCTATGCTTAGATCACCAGTTCCACTTTAGTGAAGTTCTCATTACTCTCAAGAAACTGTTCTAAGAACATAAGAACTTCAGAATCATTGGGCAGTCTTCAACTATCAAACTGGCATTTACATCCACCGTAAATAAATGAATATTTAGTGTTTGAAAGATTAGATGTCTTAAAGAAGATCCCTATCCATTAATGCCGAGCTCAAGAAACACCCATAAATTGCCATAGATGATGTGATAATATTTCACTTTGAAACTTGTTGAGATTATATTTGTATTTACAAATTAAGAGGCGGACTTTGTTGGTTTTTGCCCATTAAGAAGCAGACAACTTTTAGTCGTAACAATTAATTGTACAGGCATCCCTGTGAATTATATCCTAAAAGAAAAAAAAAATCGTAACAAAGGACTAGTCCATTTAATGAAAATTAGGAATTGAGCATGTGCCATTTGGGCTTATTAGATCGCATAATGTCCCGGCATTTTATAGGGTGAAAAAATCCTTTCTCAATTCATGAGATTTCGATCCATGATTTGTATTTCAACTTTAGATTTCGATTAAGGAAGACTGACACTAATCATGCCATTCATGGATCCACGATAATGGGGGAGCAAAATGTTGAAAACTCCTAATTTGATCTTATTTAGTTTTGGTTGCTGGGTGAGCTGAGGGGCGAAACAGCTGCACCGAGTGGCCAGCAAGGGCCGCTTTTTGAGTTCTCGAGCTTGGCCACTCGACTGCTCGAGCTTCTTTGAGCTTGCGGCTACGGCCGCTCAAGTTTCGTTCAGTTTGGCCATGGTCACCACGTCTTTTTCCGAATCTGAGGCCAGAGACGAGGTGAGCTCGATCAACTTAAACAATAAAGGAAGATGGACAATCTTTCTGCACGGGACTCATCGGAAGCTTGAGCAGCCCTATTTCTTTTTTCTCTTCTTCTTCAACCTCCGAACATACACCACCCCTCCAATCATCGCAAGATCTACTCACAGTGGCTTTGTCCATAAAAAAAGAATGGCAAGACAACATTCCAATTCTCACGGCAAAAGATTTCATCTCTATCAACCACCACCTTATCAGTAATGTGATTCCACATTTTTAGGGATATAGTTTTTGAAATAAAAACTTATCGATTGACTTTGACCCATGTTTTCTCTTTTAAATACAATTTTCCATGTTTCTTACCCCTTCGTTGATGACCGTCATTTTGGTAACCATAAAGACGAACGTTTCATTTACGTAAGGGCATGACAAGGTCTAAGGCAAACCATTTCATTCATAAATGCATTATTTGTATGCGAGGGGATTGGGTTAGTAAAGTGCGCCTATAATTATAATCACTGTTGAATTGCCGTCAATGGCTGGAGGTCAAATGAACACTAACCTGAACAATGGCTATAGGTGAAACTTATTTTTGATCCTATTTTCCGCATATAATTTTAATTTACACTTGAATTTTTTCTTGAATGCATGACCAGAATCGCTAGTTTTTGTCTAACATCATCACCATTTGACATCATTGGCCTCTGTTTCGACACGAATAAGCCCAGGCATTGCCGTGGCCGTTATCAAATGAGTTCCAGTTTAAGCACCAGATAGAACAGAGCAAGGGCGCCCATCCCTATTCTTGGTTCCCCTGTTTCTTTTTTTGCTCTTTTTTTTTTTCGTCCTCCTTTCTATATGGCTATTGGCCGAACGTGGCTTTGTTCACTGGGGAGTGGATTTTGTTGTTTGACCACTCCCCATGTAATCGATGGCTCATGGCTCCTTGCTCTTCTCTCCTCTGTTTCCGTTTGATTGCTCCATTTTCTAGCGAGTTGCATGAGAGTTTTTATTTTTTCTTGAATGCGGCCCCGAATTGTGTTGCAAGACTTCTGCAAATCCCAAACCTGTGATTATATATTTCTCTCTCTCTCTTTTTTCGTTTTTATGGCCTTTTTATTATTTTATAAAAATGTATTGGCCTATTTTCGGACGTGACACCCCTAAATTATATGAAAAAGATAAGACATCGCTTTTTGAATTGTGCTGAAGTCACTTTTACCATGATGAATAAATGAAACATGCAACTGACTTGAGCCCATGATACATCTCATGAAATTCTGCAAGTGACAAGTTAATTGAATGGTGAAGGCAAGTTCAACAAAGATGCATGCCCACAGGATTACTTGTGTGATTGATGTAATTTCTGCAATAATCATTTTGACGGCAGGTACTTCATGGATCTCATGATGAAGTAGAATCAGTGCATCATGCTCGAGCAAGATGACTGCAATTTCCAAAGCAATTCCAAATCGGCACATCCATTGAATGATAATGCCTAGCTAATTAAAAAGACCAATGTCCATCTGGGAGAGTATAGCTTAACAATTGATAACACTGAGAATAACTTCATAGCCAATAACTAACCAACCAAAGTCCCATAAGTGAAGGAACGAGTTTTCCTCTATTATTTCTTTTCTCTTTCTTTTGGTCTAAAGAACGATTTACATGACAAATAGAGCAATATGACTCATATAAATTTGAGGCAACAAATCTTCACGACGCCTCACTAGGTAAGAGGCTGAACATCCGAAAATGTAATGACATCCATGTCAATGTTTGACTTGTTAGGCGAAAGAGCAGCATCATAAGATTTAGTTGCCTCACAGTTCTCCTGATTTTGCATAATACCAGAAGGATTTTGGAGCTTCCTTATCCCCTCCAACTCCATTGCCACTTCTTTCATTGTAGGTCGGTTCCTCCCGTTCAAGTTTAAGCACATTTTTGCAAGGGCAGCAATTGATGCAATCTCTTCCTTGTTAACTTCTTTCAAAACTTGAGCATCGACAATGTCAAGCAAGCAATTCTCCTCCATTGAAATTATGAAATAGGTCGCAAGGCTTCTTCCTTCTTGTTCCCTTAGTGAAGAAATTGGCTTTTGCCCCGTTAAGAGTTCAACAAGTACCACTCCAAAGCTGTACACATCACTTTTGTCAGTGAATTGACTTGATTGGAAATATTCGGGATCTAGATAGCCAAAAGTACCCTGCACCAATGTGGTCACGTGAGTTTGATCAAGGGAAACTGACTTGGAAGTACCGAAATCTGCCACTTTTGCCCGATATTTCTCATCCAAAAGAATATTGGTGGACTTGATGTCTCGATGATAAATGGGAATAGAGGCTGCTGAATGCAAGTAGAATAAGGCTCCTGCAATTTCAATTGCAATTCGTAGCCGTGTGTCCCAGGATACATGAAACTCTTGATTTGGGTCATGCAGATATTGGTATAGAGTCCCATTTGGTATGAACTCATATACTAAAAGCTCTCCAAGCAACACCCCAATAACTTAACCACATTCCTATGGTTGATTTGTGAGAGAATGAGGACTTCATTTATGAACTGTTTGACTTTTCCCTCATCAATCACTTTTGATTTCTTAATTGCAACAATTTTTCCATCTGTTAACATTCCTTTGTAAACAGTACCTTGTCCACCTTGCCCGAGTATCCTATCATCATTGAAATTGTCGGTGGCCTTCTCTAAATCCTTGGAAGTGAACAATTTACTTTTCTCGACGTTGCCTTCTGGTGAAGATAGCTCACTTTTCAACAAAAGGCCACCATTGCGTTTGAAGTACTTCTCTTTGAGCTTGATTTCTTTTCTCTTCTTGATGTATTTGTACAACCTCCATAAGAAAAGACACAAAACTAGTGCCCCAAGGCCTGCCCCAAACCCTGCATTGCAAAAATTAAGGGGTAAAAAGTGTTAAAAATGTCCCCAGCTTGTTAAGAATCTATAAAGACACTTATCATCAAGAATTAAAGTGACTCTGATTGAAAGGAGTACATATGGAAGTGATTGACCCGACTCTCCTTTCATATGGATGTGTCTTAACAACCATGAAAAGCTAATTTGTCTCCAGCAATTTTTCAAACCATTGATGAAAGTGAAAAAATTCCTTTTGAATAACTTCATTTCAAATATGACGAGAATGAGTAGGAATTTTTTGATATCTTTGATAAATAGGAGGCGATGACATAAGAAAAGTTCAAATGTTTTCTTATCTATCAACTATTGTGGCGCAGAGAAAGTTCCTCAGTTGTTTAGATAGATACATGTTAGAACAAAAAGGGTTAGGTAAAACAATACTCAAGAATAGGAAGCGGTATGAAATTCTCAATTAAAAGATCTACTTACCAATAAAAATAGGTGTCTTTCTACTAGCGACGCAATGAAAGCCACCCTGTATGTTCACACAATTCCCAGAGCACACATTTTGTTCACATTCGTCAACATCTGATGATAGACAATAAAATAAACATATTAGCAGCCAAACCCATCTTCATGAGTAAAATTAGAGAGATAAGAGGGTCGCATTTCCTCTTGAATTGTTAACTCCATAGCTGAAATATTATGCTTGTAAGAATTGACTGTCTTGTTCCCCTTTGTTTCCAGTAAATTATTATCGTTATAATTCATCCAATTTTGTTTGGAAGTGCTATCACTTTTGTACAATCTTGGGCAGATAAACAAGAAAAAGAAGGCAAATAAGCATGTGTGTAATCACTAAACAGTGCGAGTGAGTTCTTATGAAAGAAAAATCTGGAAATGAACAAGCCACTTCTCTGTATGGTGCCCTTGAATACGGAATGGGATAGCATGAAGTATGTTACCTTGGCATCCTCCAGGAAGATAGGGGTTACCACTATACCCCCAGCTGCAAGAGCACTGTGTAAATGGCATTTCATACAAGTCGTAGAGGTCGTATGGGCTACATTCGAAGGTATCGTAGCCTTGCTGGATAAGCTTAAGTTCGTAGTTGGTCTTGTTTGAAACCCCCCATTCCAACACCACTGGAACCGCATCATTAAAACTCAAATCATATAAACCTGTAGCGTTAGACCTCAAGAACCATGATCTATCAGCCAGGAAAGCGTAGCTGCATCCCTGAGGTCCACCGTCTTCTTTGAAATCCACACTAAAGCCCTGAAGGTTAAAGGGGAGCGTAGTCTGGCAGCATTGGTCCCTCCCGACACAAGCACTATACTGGCTAGTGTTGGTGTTGGTTCCAGCACATTTTGTCCTGCAACCAATAACAGCAGATTTTGTACTATTCACTGTTGCCAAGGTGTTGCAACCAACCGACATAAAGACGTTTCTTGTCCGGGAGAAGACAAATGGACTTCCTTCTAAGTTCACTGGCACAGGCACACCAAGTCCTTCGCCCCCGCAGCTTGCATTTGAGTATATCAATGGAAGACTGACATTAATCATGCCGTTTATGGATTCCCAAAAAGAGGGAAATGAAATGCCGAGAACTTGCAATCCGGTCTTATTTAGTATTGGACCCGTGGTGTTTTGTTGGCAGACAATCTCATACCAGTCATCCAAGAAGCACCCGGCACCTATTCCAAAGGGGAAGGGAATGGTGACGTTCCCACATGTTTCAGTACAGTCGGGCAATGGAAGTCCAGCTGCAGCTCCTGATGCTTGTACCGTGAGGGAAATCAGAAGCACAAGAATTCGAAACCCCGAGTTCGACATGATGTTCACGTCTCGTGTATGCATGGACCTAAACATATGGAGGAAGGGGATATGGACTGAGTCCCTAAAAATTTATATTTATGTGGAAGAGGGGAAGAATTCTGATGCACCCTATGCATAATTTTATTCCAGCTCTGCTTTTTCCTAGTATCTCCGACGATGCTTCCTTGAATTTAGAAATATCAAAGCTTGATAGGTAAAGCACACAAACTGAAGCAGCCGAGTGTGACTTTTCCAATTGTTGGGAAGATGATTTTGTCATATCATCTTTCCCATGAGAAAGAGACGAAGAGTTAGCAAGCTAGACAAGGTTTCCGGATCCATTGATTTGGCCCCGGTTAAGCACTTTATAATCGAGATATTTAGTACTTTCCTTTCTTACTTAAATTGTTTTAAGTACGTGTCAATTCGTTTTAATTTATCCTCTGTCAATAATGTATGAATTCTTACTCTTCCATGCTAGAGTAAACATGGTTCCGCGTTTTTGCTTATTGTCACGAAATTTCATATTTCATCGCCAATCTTTTTCTTTAGGATTAAATATTATTCGTCATTTCCAGTTCTTGATTAAACATGAACAAGATCTTCCCATAGAGTTTGAATATAAGTCTTAGTTTAGCACTATTTAGATTATTTATTAAATCCATTTATGAGTTTATCATCATTTAGAGGCATCAAACTCCACCGTGTTTCATGATGAGTGAATGGCTGCATACTTGGTAAATTATAGGAAATTATTGCTAATCATTCCCATCCATGTTTCTAGGGGAAGTGAAATGTTGAGTAATTGTAATCCAATCTTACTTAACGTAGGATTTGCGTCTTCATAATTTAGTCGGTCTTTGGGGAATTTTCCAAATATTTTAGGGATTTTTCAAATAAAAAAAAACTCAGGAAATTAACATGATGAGATTTGAAGAAATTTTCTTTTGTTCCCATTAAAGTGTCTACTTCCAGAAAGGCTCCAAGTCATTTCCAGATTGGAAGGACTTTGAAGATTCGTTTTTTGTTCTAGACAAGCACATTAAGACAAGGCTTGAAGGTACTGAGAAAAGGGGATTTTCAAAAACTTAGCTTTGGAGTTAGAAAAATTGGAAAGTTCTAGGCAATTGAACCGCACGGGTGATCTTTGACCAGCACTTGAGGCATTAAGGCCATCGCAGTTGTGGGTTTAAAGAAAAGTCCAAAGTAAATGGGCTTTTTAGAGTCAAATTATGCACTAAAGACAGGCAGACGAAGTCTTGCTTTGATCGCTGAGATTGGACTTCTTCAAAGGCGTACGGTGCACGTCTCCCATATAATACACAATCACAGCCATTGGTCAAGTGTGATGCTCACGTGGGGCCCACATAATTAGCGATTATGATTGATCAAGTCCATAGAGACTTCTATCCAAGCAAGAATTTTGCACCAAACAATGGAAAATGGATTAATTTAATTCCCATCTATATGGAAATCAATTTGTACATAAACAAACTTCGAAATATTAGCATGGTGTGAACCAATGTCAAATTGTAAAATCCATGGTTTTCAACACCGTTATCAAATGAGAACTTATATCGGAACTAACCATTGACTTAGGATATGTTTGTTTTGCGAAAAATACTTTTTACAAAAGCGTTTTTTCTCATTTTCCATTATTTAGCTCACTTAGAAAAATGAGTCAGCGAAAAATATTTTCATAGTCAATAGAAAAAGTTTCTCTGTCAAAACTTAAATTCAGGAACACGATTCCTCCTTTGAAAAAACCGGAAAATGTTCCAAAAAATGATTTTTTTTATTTTTTCTTAAAATCGAATTTATTTTAATTTTTTCATTTTTCGTTCTTTTCCTTCCTTTTTTTTCTTTCCTTCTTCTCAGCCCTTTGCCGGCTGCCACCGCGATCGATGAGCTCGCAACCTCCAGCAACGAGGCTCAACCTCGCTCAAGGCCGGCGAGCATCGAGCCTTGCCATATCATGCAAGCTCTTGGCCTTTGGCAATGAGCTCGCGAGTAGGGGTGTGTAACCAAACCGGGTTTACTCGGAACCCAAACCGAACCACCCAAAAAACAGGGTTGGGAACTAGTTCGCGGTTAAGCCGGTTCGGGAACCAGTTCCAGTTTTTGGAAATCGGTTAAAACCGGTCTGGGAGCAGGGTCCAAGCGAAGACCCACTCGGAACCGGACCGGTTTTGGAATCGATTTTTACTGTTTTAAAAAAAAAAAAATCGTCTCTCTATATAGTGCCTTTGAGTCTCTTTGTCTTCGAAGAATTGTTAAAAAAAGAAGAAGCTTCTCTTTAAATCAAGTTAAGAGAGAATTATTAAAAATAATTGTTTTCATGCATTATTTTTCTTTTTAATGATCTCACCTTCAACTGTTGTTATAGTCGCAAAAAAAGTGCTACTAACTATTGTAGCACTAATTGAAGCATTTTTAGTCCAACTCAAGAAAGATATCTTCTTAATAAGAGCTCAATCGCATACACATGAGCAAACACATTAGATCATATTAGAAGTATTTGCGGGAATGAGACTAATATTATATCCATATTTGTTGTTAATGTTTATGCATGTTAAGATTTTTGCTTTGTTTTATAATGTTAGGAGGATTATATTGTTATTTTTTTGCTAATTAATGTAAAATTCAAAGCCGTATAGGATATTGAACGATTGCAAAACAGGGTTGACCCTATTCCCGGACCGAAAAAATAGGGTCGGGTCCAAAACAAGGTCCAATAAAAACAGGGTAGGGAATAGGGTCCAAAAAAAATGAACCGGTTATAACAGGGTTGGGTATAGGGTTCAGGTTTAGATCCTACCCACCCTGGACCCGATCACCCCTACTCGCAAGGCTTGAGTCATTTTCTTTTGCTCCTATTAAAGTGTCTACTTCCATAAAGGCGCCAAGTCATTTTCAGATTGGGGGACTTCGAAGATTCGTTTTTTATTCTAGACAAGCACTCTAGGACAAGGCTTGAAGGTACTGAGAAATGGGGATTTTAAAAAACTTAGCTTTCGGAGTTAGAAAAATTGGAAAGTTCAAGGCAATCGAAGCACACGGGTGATCTTTGATCAGCACTTAAGGCATTAAGGCCATCGCAGTTGTGGGATTAAACAAAAGTCCAAAGCAAATAGCATTTTAGAGTCAAATTCTACACTGAGACAAGCAGAAGAAGTCTTGTTTTGACAGCTGAGATTGGACTTCTTCAAAGGCGTAGGTTGCCCGTCTCCCATATAATACACAATCACAAGCATTGGTCAAGCGTGATGCTCACGCGAGACCCACATAATAAACGATTATGATTGATCGAATCTATAGAGGATAATTTTGCACCAAACAATGGAAAACGGGTTAATTTAATTCCCATCTATATGGAAATCTATTTATATGTAAACAAACTTGGAAATATCAATATAGTGCGAACCAATAACAAATTGTAAAATCCATGGTCTTTAACACCGCTATCAAATGAGAATTTATATCAAAACTGACCATTGACTTAGGATATGTTCATTTCGCGGAAAATGCTTTTTACAAAAGCGTTTTTTCTCATTTTCTAGTATTTGGCTTACTTAGAAAAATAACTCAACGAAAAATATTTTCATAGTCAATAGAAAATGTTTATCTACAAAAACTTAAATTCAAGAAAACAATCCTTGAAAGAACCGAAAAATATTTTCCAAATATATTGGTTAATGAAATGATTGCTATTGTAAATATGTATTTTAAAAAAATTCGAATTTTTATTTTTATTCAAAAAAATCCATTTTTTTATTTTTTTCTTAAAATTGAATTTATTTTAATTTTTTTCTTTTTTTTTCTTTTCTTCTTCTCAGCCCTTCGCCGGCCACCACCATGGCCAATGAGTTTGTGACCTTCGGCAATGAGGCTCAATTTCGCCCGAGGCAGGCGGGGCTTGAGCTCGCCCTAGGCCAGCAAGCATCAAGCCTCGGCAGATCATGCAAGCTCATGACCTCTGGCAGCAAGCCTCCCTAGATCGGGCGAGATTGCGACCTTCGGCGGCAAGCCTCGCTAGATTGGGCGAGCTCACGAAGCTCAAGTCATTTTCTTTTGCTCCCATTAAAGGGTCTACTTCCAAAAAGGCTCCAAGTCATTTTCAAATTGGGGGAATTTGAAGATTCGTTTTTTGTTCTAGACAAGCACACTAGGACAAGGGTTGAAGGTACTGAGAAATGGGGATTTTCGAAAACTTAGCTTTCGGAGTCAAAAAAATTGGAAAGTTCAAGGCAATCGAACCGCCCGGGTGATCTTTGACCGGCACTTGTGGCATTAAGGCCATCGTAGTTGTGGGATTATAGAAAATTCCAAAGCAAATGGCTTTTTAAAGTCAAATTCTGCACTGAGACGACCGGAAGAAGTCTTGTTTTGACCGCTGAGATTGGACTTCTTTAAAGGCGTATGGTGCCCGTCTCCCATATAATACAAAATCACAGCCATTAGTCAAGTGTAACACTCACGCGGGGCCCATATAATTAACGATTATGATTGATCAAGTCCATAAAGACTTGTATCCAGGCAATTTTGCGCCAAACAATGGAAAACTGTTTAATTTAATTCCCATCTATATGGAAATCAATTTGTACGTAAACAAATTTGGAAATATCAGCATAGTCCGAACTATGGTCTTCAACACCGTTATCAAATGAGAACTTATATCGTAATTGACCATTGACTTAGGATATGTTTGTTTCGCAGAAAATAATTTTCAGAAAAGCATTTTTTCTCATTTTCCAGTATTTGGCTCACTTAGAAATATGAGTCAATAAAAAATATTTTCATAGTTAATGGAAAAAGTTTTTCTACCAACTTAAATTCAGGAAAACGATTTCTCTTTTGAAAAAACCATAAAGCATTTTCCGAATATATTGGTTAATGAAATTATTGCTATTATAAATATGTATTTTTTTAAAATTGAATTTTTATTTTTATTCAATTTTTTTTAATTTTTCTTAAAATTGAATTTTTTAAAAAAAATTTCGTTCTTTTCCTTCCTTTTTTTTTTTCTTTGCTTTTCTTCTTCTTAGCCCTTTGCTAGCCACCACTGCGATCGATGAGCTCGCAACCTCCAGTGACAAGGCTTGGGCTTGCCCGAGGCTGAGGAGCATTGAGCCTCGCCAAATCAACTGAGCTCATGGCCTCTAGTGGCAAGCTAGCGAGGCTCAAGTGTGAGTCATGAATTTCGACCTATTTTAGGATATATGAAATGGTTATTTCATCAATGTACTATTAGTTACATTTACTCTGAATTGGTTATTCATGAGTTAACTAACTATTCAGAAAGGCAATTAAGGACCAATATGTATACAACTAGTAAATTCAATCAGGGATAGGCCGCTCAACCACAAGGATCAAACAGGGATGATACAGCATTATTATAGACCAATTAGCAAACAGAAATAAATTGATTCGACAGAAGTACGGAGTCGGATTGCAGGTGATTCCGCACAATTTCGATATTAACTACGAACGACGTTAAACCGATTTAATATTGGCTTTGTAATCAGGGCGAGCAATCAATCCCTCATGATTACATGACAATCGAAGATCACCCTAATTTGAATAGGCATGATCGTGGATTGAAAAGCTATTAACCACAGGTCAAACGCGCGAAAACCCTAAATATTTCCTGAAAGTTAGGTCGTACTAAAGTCATGATTGATTAATTTTAATTACAAATTTCAATCCGATTTCGGATATCGAACTTTCAAGGACGTCAAGACTAAAATATTGGACAACGTCTCATTAATTCTCAAATTTATCAGTAAGCCCGAAAATTGCCGGAGTGGATTAATGAGCCGAGAATTAGAGCCGGATATTTGGAAATTTATGCTTCAAGGGTAAAAGGACCAAAATACCCATTTCTAGAAGCTTGTTTAGGAAGTTGTTTTATTTTATTTTATTTTATTTTTCTTTTCTCTTCCCCCACTTCGTTTCTTCCTCCCCACGCTGGCTGCTCCATCCCCACGTTTCCTCTCTCTGCAGCTGTCCCATCAGCACTCCTTTTTTTGAGGTGATTTATGTATGTTGGATATTCTTGCTGTGATTGTCTTTCAGTCTAACATTGATGGCCATGGATCTGTTTCATGTGTCAAAGACATATGGACCTTTGAGGTGCTTCTTCGCACATACGAAGTTCGGGAGGTTATGATCAATAGTATGTGAGCTCAGGGAGGCAACCCTCATCAGCAGCCTCCATGCAAGAGAAGGCAGACTAGTGAAGGAAGCGATGAGCAGGAGGGCCTGAGTTCAGCTATCATGGGCTGATCAGGTTTTCTCAGTTCAGCCATTCTTAGATACAATCATAGAATTTTCAGTAGTCATCCGAGCAATCCTAATTCCTACGATGCCTTATAGCATTATCTAAGAGTCCTCTGCATTTGCAAAAAAGGCAACTCAGTTCAAGCCAGTAAAGGGGCCTATCCCCCTGGCACTCTCACAACAATAAAAGACTTGTCTATACATATCAGGAGATGGTTAAGGGCCCCCAACATCAATATCTGGATGAAATATCAGAACAAAGAAGCTACTCGACTAATTATGAGAAAGAAAGCCCAATATTCTGCAATTTAGCACCGAAATTGGAATTGCTTAGGGGCTTCTAGTAGACATTGGGAGTTCATTTTTAAAAGTTGTTATCACAAACAAGAAAAAGAAATAACTTAAGAAAAGAAACTGACCTCATAGTTTAGATAACTGCTTTCTCGGAGAGATGACTCAATTTCTTTAATATTGCTCTAATCCACCTTTGGCTCTGCCTCACCAGCTCAAGATGAATACCCGCTGGCTGAGTAATCTCGAGTAGCCAATGACTCGGAAGAGTCTATCCAACTTAGACCCAAAAAAGAAAAAGGAAAGGCGCGCTGACCAGTCACCTAATCCTCCCTCACGAACATATAAAGAGAAGAAAAAAATCCAACCCAAGAAATCAAAGCATGAATTGGGTCTGAGACGGGGCGATACCTTCCATGGCGCGTCTCAATGTCCGATTAGCAAATCGTCGTTTCAGCCAACTAAGTCCGTCCGAATCGAGCGAGAGAGACGGAGACGAACAAGTGAGAGACAGAGAGAGAGATGGATCGAGTCAGAGACAGAGGCGATTGAGTCGAAGGCGGAGGCGGATTGCACAGGAGACGGAAGCGAGACAAACCGAGCAAGAGAGAGACGGAGACAATTGATTGAGCACGGAAGAGAGATTCTGATTTAGTATTTTCAATTTTTTGGCGATTTTTGTTTTGTGCCTTAGAAGGCCGGTTCCATTCGGTTAACTGATTTGGTTCGATTAACCGAATTCTATAGATTCCGAATTAGGAGAAATAATTTGATTTTTTTCAGTTAACCGAATCCAAACCGAACCAAACTAAAAATACATGAAATTTCGGTTCGATTTTCGATTTTCGGCTCGGTTACTGACATCCCTAATCATGGCAAGGCTGTCTGCTGAAGCCAGAGGCCATACCAGGTATTTGATATTTGCAAGAATCAAATGCTCGGCATAAAAGCTGTAGCAAGCCCAAGATACTAGAAGAGTTATGCGTGTATATTCGATTCTCTACTGGAATTCCCTCTTTGGAACAGTTGTGGTTGGTTGGTGGCTCTGTCTGTTCTTGACTCGGCCAACCTAGAATTGCCGCCTCCTGAATGATAGGACCTGCGATTTTTGCTTAAACAGAGCTCATTCAAAGGTGTTCTATGAAGAAGCTCCGGAGTTGCATCTCAAATCAGGGAACCTTTGCCCTGAAGAGTCTTCTCCTATCTGCCAATCCTCATCTCTGTAATACTTTCATTCCGCATTCTCATGTGTGACATCCGAGGTTTAAAATAGTTGTGGTTTGGGCCATTGCTCACGAGTACTGCAAGAACGTCACAGTTGATGATAAGAAACGTGATTCTTTTAAGATCTCTTTCGTCCTAGTTCTAATATGCTGATGTTAACTGTTCTAGTGATTTGTTGCGCAATATAATTTTTATACTGTAAAGTACAGTACTCCTCTATATGGAGGATGTCTGTTGACACTTGGACATGTAACGCCAATTACTAGGTAGACGCGGAATTTTGTTTGTCTCGAGGGCGCGCGCTTTGTGAAGGGTTATACCTATTCCCATCGTGTGATCTAGATTATCTCCTTCGAGAGAGGGAAGACGACTCCTCAAGTCTGTGTAATCTTTTGGGCGGTCGTATCAATTGATCTATCAAAATAGAGGTTATTACTAGATGCAGCGAATGCATTGGATCTAAGGTGACATAAGGGGAGCCCAAGTTTTCATTACGCAGAAGTTTGAATTGGATATGGCCATAGTTTCCTCTGCCCTCGGGATCAGTCCTCATATACAGGAGCAGATAAGAAAGGGACCGGAAATTGAGAGCAATTTGTAAGCTCTCAGTTGAGAGATGGGATTCGGAGGATCATATTTATGAAAAATCGTACATTGAAAAATCAGACTACTTCCAAAAAAGGAGCCAAATATGTCTCCCCATGTGAGAATGTGTAGTTCGATTTGTTTTGCGTAAAATGAATAATTTAGAAAATATTTTCCTAAGAATGATCGATTCTATTGATTACAAAAATAAATGAACGAAAAATATTATCACAATTCATGAAAATATTTAGGTATAAATTACTGTCAATGAAAAAAACATTTTTTATTGACTAATTACTTCAACTAATATAAACAATCATTTTTAGAAAAATATCTTTCAAATCATTCATTTTTGTAAAATAAATAGAGCAGTGAACATAATTAATTCAGGAAGTCCAAATCATACAAAAATAGAGTTAAGCAGACCAAGTGCAATCAATATATTCAATTGGCCGCACGACCCAATAGGACCCCAATCAAAGTTTAGCAGATTCATGATATTGGATCAACGGTTCAAATTCCAAGGTCTAGCTTACAAATGAAAGAAACAAATTGAGATGACAATCAATTCCCATGCAAGGGTATTTACATAAAAGACAGAAAATCAAACTAGGTGAGGAGCATCCCTATTCTTGCCCTTATTGACGATGGTGTTGGGAAGAGAGTGGTAGACGAGCATGCCAACGATGGCTACAGGCCTTAGTATAGGTAAGCTTGAAATGTTGCCAAGACTAGGCAGGGGTACTACTAAATCTACAAAGGATGGCATCTATCTATCAAGCTAACAAATCTGCTTCTCTATTGGAAAAATCCAAATAGCTCGGGGAGAAACCCCAAACCCACTCTTCTTTTTCCTTGTGTTAGACCATTCGTGACCTACATGTCTAAGACGGCGAGCTACTACTTAGAAGTATAATTTCTAAACAGACCATCTAAATGGAAAGCTCCTTCATTCCATTAATTTATTCAGAACGAAATTGCTGAGGACTCAACCTCTTCATCATTCGTGATGGCGCATATGAGGTCTCTTTCAAATAGCTAGGTTATGCCTAGGGGTAAGCATAGTTCAGGTAAGGCCTATTTAGCACCTAACGCAAGGAATTAATCCGCACAATATTGGTTTTCAATTTTTGGGACCAAGAACCGACCCTGTTGAGCCTAGGACTAAGGACCAAATCGACCCTATAGGTTCGGTCTAGTTCTTGGGTCAATCCGGACCAATTGATTTTTTTATTTTTGTATTCCTTAAAAAAAACAAACATACAATTTCAAATTATATATCCATCAATAATGTGATGTTGAGCAATCAAATAAATAAATGATAAAGTAACAATATAAATTTACACTTACTAAAAGCAACAAATCATAATAACAAACATGCAAGTTGAGGGAACAAATGTGAGCAGGAAGGTGATTGAATAGAGGCGAGCCGAGGCAAGTGAATAGGGTTTTCTTTGTAGAAGTAGGGCTAGATTTTTTTCTACCTTCTAATTTACAGGACAAACTTGAAAAGAATAGAGGAGAAGGGGCTAAAATTTAGAGCATACAAAAGCATATAACATATAATATGTTATATATATATATATATATTATAATATATAATATATATGTACAAGGTTGGTCTAGGTTGAACCAACTCTAAACTTCCAGGACTGAAGACTAACTTGCACAGTGTAAGTCCAGATTCTAGGACCGAGGACCGACCCAGTTCCCTTGGAAGTAGGACCAAAACCAATAGGATTGGGCTAGTCCAAGATTGGTCAAAGGTTGACCCTAGATTAATGCTCACCCCTAACTATTCCTATGGAAGTTGATTGTGTACATCATGATCGTTATAGTTGTGACCTACCATTTTCGTTCGAAAAGGAAAGGACATACAAGTGTAGGAATATTGCCTAAAAGACGAGCATGTAACCCTCCACTAGCTATGGGTTCTCCCAAGCTTGTATCTTGCGTATTAAGTGCGGGCTCTTCCAAACTCATACTCCGCACAACATTGGATATTGAAATTGATGCTGTAGGAATTTTCAATGAAGAGTCACCACTAGCCTATTAGAGTTGGCTAGAAACTAAGCAATGTATGGAACTATAGGTCACTACCTACAAAACTAGAGAATCTAAGGTTTGAGACATAATTACACTAATTGATTAATTAATGCTATTTCAATACATAATCTTGTTCATTGTTAGGTAGTTTCATTTGATTTTAAATCTATTTAATAACATATGAAGTAATCTTGTGGGTGCATAATCACTAAAATTACAATCAATAACCAAGGAACACATTAAATATATTGCAAGGAAAAATAAGCATTTAGTGCTAAGAAATATATAAATGCTAATCCTAATCAAGCTTAGTAGAAGTCATAATCATCATATTGAAAGTGCGTAATCAAAAGAGTTCATTTCTAAGAATAAACAAAACCCTATGGCAAAGCACTGAGAGTTTCCTCAATTTTGGAGTACGATTTTCATCAAGGATTTTCACACATTTTAAGATAAAACAACCCAAAAAAAAAAAATTATTAATTTTTTTCTGATTTTAGAAAAAAAAATAGATTTTTCGGCATTTAAAAAAAAATAATTATTTTTGAAAAAAAATAAAAATATTTTTAAAAAAATATTTTATTCCGAAAATGGGGCTCGGGTTGGGCCCTAGGACTCGATCCGAACATGGGCTGCACTGGTCACACTAATCTGGGCTCATGGACACCAACAAAGGTTGGGCCAATAAATCGGGCTTCACTCAACCCAAACTAAAACAACTTAAGCAAAGCCCAACTCTAACTAATCTTTTAACACAATTAAACCCAAATATGCAAAAACAACACTTCAGGCCCAAAGTTCACTATGCCTAAATAAGCCTCAGTCCAATATTCTCAGCTAAGCCCACGAAGCTCATTACTCTCAGCCCCACCTTCACCGATTCTGTGACCCCAGAACTCCAACCTTTGCTCTCCGACGTCTTCTTGTTCAAGCACGCCCAGAAAACCCAAAGCATTGCTTTACTGATTCAAGAACATCAACACTGCAGCCATGAACATTATGATTCACTTCATCGGAGCTTCACCCGTATATTCAACCATCGTTATCCACTTGAGACTTACGCTCACAGCCGTACCACGAACACAGAGGACATGCGCAGGGACATAGCAAAGCACAAAGCAAAGGTAGCTGAAAACTTGAAGATATTTGGACTCAGTAGAAAAAGAATCTCAGTGAAAATGTAGTCAGTAATCACTACAAAGCTTAACACTGTGATTTGTCCCAATGATCACCCTTCCTACGTCGAAAGGGAGAGGAGGATTTTCGAATTCTCATCTTCTCAGATGGTTGGTGTTAGCACGATTTAGTGGGCTTCGACTCCTACGCCTTACAAAAAGATAAGGCAAAAGTCTAAGAGTTAGAGTAGAAATAAAGTAGAATCGACAAAAAAATCGATAAAAAGCTTATTTGGACCCAAAATCTTCGAACACATGGTGAGCCTAGATCAAGAATGAGATATTAAACATTTTTTCAACCTTGAACATAGATCTAGACCCAAAGATGATCATCCCAAAATGCTAACATCAACAACACAACTCACTTGGACATGGTATGGGCAAGAACCGAGAAAACGAGCTCAGCTCTTCTATCATCAAAATAGGGCAAAGCAAAAAGGTGGGAATGAGTTTTGATCTAAGTAGCATCGACACCGACACATCATTTCTAAAATGGTAGAGAATTTAATTATATTGAGACACATTGTATATTAAATGTATATTTGTATGTATACATGATAAATTATCATTTTTATGATTATTTCAATCAGATTAATTAACTTCAAATTCACAAACAAATAAATAATAAAAAAAGACCATAGAATGAGTTTACATCGAAAAATTAATTCACCGTTTGTTAATATCATTTATTGTTTCAATTTGACAAATTCAATTACATTTCATTCCAATAATCCATAGAACTTGGAAGAAAAAAAATCAAGCAATCTACACTCTAGACTTGCGTGTCGAAGATAAGAGAGAGAAAAAACTTGAGGGGGAATCATGTATCACTGACATGAGAGTCAAAAGAAAAGAGTAGGGTTTTCTTATTTCCGTCTTAATAATTTTTATTTTTTTATTTTTTTACATATTTACATTTTGACCATTCATTTATTGAAAATTCTTAAAATTGACCCTGTGTATATAGGAAGAGTTTACCATGTGTCGGATTTTCTGACATATGTTGACCGCGTGTCAAAGCATGTTGAAATGTGTTAGAATATCGAACACGACACGAAAACTTTCGAAGAGTATTGATACTCCCTAGGTTTTGATAGTAAAAATCCCTACCCAGCTCATAAACAACGGCCAGAGATGAGCTCAAGACAGGTTGAGCTATGGCGGCTCGTGATGTGATCCTTGGAAAAAGGGGCTTGGACCAAAAAAAACTCATCGGAGATGTGGGAATTGGGAGCGAGAGATCACGAGCAGAACACCGCCGGCTGCAGGAGGTTGTCGAACGGTGATAATGAAGGCAGCTAGTTGGGTACATCAGGTTGTGGTGGACCCACACTACACTATCGACACGAACTCGAGCTACGTGGCGCCGAAGCAGCAGACCAGCAGGGTCATCATAGGAGTCGATCCCGTCATTGTAGATCCAGTTGTTCCACCTTCATCTGCCTCTTCTCGAGCTTGAGTCACGACCAGCTCGATGGCAACGGCGACTGTGCCATTTTTGGCCTCGATTTTTGGCGAGTGCTTCGGCTTCTTCCCGGAGGACAAAGGAGGTGAGGAGGGAGGAGTTGTTGAGGAAGTGGAAGCGCCTTTCTTCCTGCCTCATTGAGTGGCCTCTTGGGACTCGGCGTCTCCGTTGCCGACGTTGCCACCGTTCATGAAGGATTTAGGAGGAGACAAGCTGGTGCCAAAGTAGGGAATGCTGGAGAAATGAAATCTGTGAACGATTTTAGTGGATTGGTGAAGGAGAGGGCGACAGTAGTGGAAAAGGGAAGAGCAAGGAAAGTGATATGTGTTTTTTTTTTGGGAAAATTCTAAAAAAAGCCCTCAAGTGCTCTCAATTTCTCAAATAAGGGTCTAAAGTTGACTTTGTTTCAAATAAGAGCATGAAGTGTCATTACTTTTTCAAATAAGGGTTTGAAGTGAATATCGTTTCAAATAAAGGCTAGACTTTTCGATGATCAAGGGCATTTTCGTCATTTACTAATTTTTTTTTTTTTTTTCCTTTCCTTTTTCTAGTCATCTTCTTCTCCATTGGCTGGCCACCAATGAAGCACACATAGGACTGGGCGAGGGACGGCCTCGCATGGGCGAGGCGAACCTTGCCCTTAGGGGAGGCTGCCCCTCGCAACCGTCTGCGAGGTCGGCCTCGCCCGCAACCGACGAGGGCTGACGAGGGCCTCCTCATCAGTGGCCTCCCTCAAGGCGAGAGACGGCCTCGCCCGACCCTCGCTTGGGGCCGATGAAGGTGGCCGATCTCACGGATGGCCGCGAGGCGGCCTCCTCAGGGCAAGAGATGGCCTCGCCCGTCCCTCACTTGTGGCCGATGATGAAGAAGATGAAACAAAAGAAAAAAAGGAAAGAAAAAAAAAAAAGTGGCAAATGACAAAAATGCCCATGGTCGGTCGGAAAATTTAGCCGGCTAGTGACCGGCAAGGTCAAACCCTCATTTGAAACAATCATGACCACTTCAAGCCCTTATTTAAAATAACGTCAACTCCAAACCCTTATTTGAGAAACTGAGAGCACTTGGAGCTCTTTTTTGGAATTTTCCATTTTTTTTTCCCTCCTCGCAATTTTTTTAAAAAATTGAAATTTGAAGGCCTAATTTGCACCCCTATCAATTGAAATACTAATGACACTAATTCAATAATTTTTTTTGTCAAGAAATAAGACTTGCTACGATTTGAAATTCCGCTTCTCGAGAGAGAAAATATTTAGAAAGAGAAGCTATGGGAGAGGATGTTTTCTATTGCTCAAATTTTGGATGTATAAGAATATGCAAGAGGCATCTCTATTTATATAAGAGTCTTTCTCATTACAACGTTGATTAGCATTCGATATAATAGTGTTTGGAGACCACATCTCTCGATCTATCAACTACCAATATTTATGACATGAATGCTCTAGAACATGGTACATTTACCATATTGTCCGCCCTTGAAAATATTCTAGAGCACTCTG
Source organism: Angophora floribunda (assembly GCA_014182895.1). NCBI lineage: Eukaryota > Viridiplantae > Streptophyta > Magnoliopsida > Myrtales > Myrtaceae > Angophora > Angophora floribunda. Next base: position 13,151,246 of record CM024715.1, read on the forward strand.
AAACTCTAAGAGATTGGCCCAATCTTCTTGGATCATACATGGTCTTTCGTTCATGGGGAACCTCGAGACCGTGACACATGCATAAGGTAGTCAACCAATCGAAACTAAAGAATCAAAAATTGAAACCGCACTTAGGTTCCATTTGTTTTGCAAAAAATAAATGATATGGAAAATGTTGTTTTTTTTTAAATAATCACTTATGTCTAAGTGAACAAAAAATATTTTCATCATCAACAAAAATATTTAAAATATATTGTTGTTGGTTGTGAAAGGTTCCCTTAACTAAGCATTTTAAAAGAGATAAATGATCATTTTTTTTAAAAAAAATTCAATTTGTTCATATTTCATAAAACAAAAAGAGCCCTCTTATATAATATGATATTTTCAAAATTACAATATCTTTCACCGATATATGCATTTATGACGCTAAAGGGTTGAGGAAGAGTTCCTTTGTAGAGAATTTCCAAATTCCAAAATTTGTAGTCATTAGAGGTTCCATGACTAAAAGAGGTAGGGTTTGATCTTTTCTTGAAAAGCGAAGTGATTAATAAAACTCTCACTTAATTCTTCGTGACAGGTTTTTGGGGACACGAATTAATTTCTTGATTATTCTCATTGTAGAAATCACATTCATATATTTTGCTCATATATAATTCTTTTTTGTTTCCATGTAGCGTACTAGTACCGAGAGATGGCGATGGAAGCCTTAATCTCTCTGAAGCTGTCAACATAAACAATGTAACTATAGTTAAACACATGCATATGTGACAGTAATAGGAACTCTCCCAGGTCTATCGCATAAACCATGACACAGTCACTATATAGAGAAAAATGAAAATACGAAAGAAGTCTCTATCTCACAAGCTATTACTAGAACAATAACATTAGATCTCAGATAAGCAAACTGGGAAAAGCCCACAAGGTTTGCACAAGGACAACATTTTCAGAAGCGGCTATATTGTAAGGGTATTTACTATCTAATGGGTCTTTTATGAATCCGGAATTAGCCACTTTTCAGAGTGATCATCTCGAGCAAGTCCAGCTCCTTCTTTTCCTGATGGTGATGGTGATTAGGGTGATGATGGCGACTGCCAATCTCCAAGCTCATCTCCAAGTCCAATTCATGATCATTATAATCGCTCTCTTCACTCCCACCACCACCACCACTACCACCACCTTCACTCAGCACCTGATAATGGTGATTGTGATGATAAGACTGATGGTCCTTCACAGGATAAAGCCCAAAATTCCCATTCCCATCGACCATCGGCAACCCCAAGACACTGCTGGCCGGCCCTTGAGCTGGCAGTGGCTGGTGGAGGTAATGGGGCTCTGGCAGCTGACGAGGGTAGTAGGCTGCTTCAGGATGCACATCCGAGCCACGGAAAATGGCTGCTGCCGACAAGGATAATGACTGCTTCTCGGTCTCGTGGTGGTGGCGGTCACCCATGTTGCGAATGCGAGCTGTCGACCTTTTTGGAGGAGATGGAGTGGTAACACTCCTGATGTAGTCTTGCAAGATATTGGAGCTGTTGGTGTTGGGGAGCAACTCATGCTTACAGTGTTGCCTGCGTTTGATTGCGTTCCAGTGGTTCTTGATGGAGTTTTCGGTCCTTCCAGGCAATCTTTTGGCTATCTCAGCCCATCTAGTCCCAATCTCCTTGTGTGACTGAATCAGGATCTTGTCTTCCTCGATGCTCCACGAGTCCTTCTGCTAAGAAAATGATTAGAGCCAAACGAAGAAGAACAGGAGTAGGAGGAGGAGGGGAGAGAGAGAAACATACTCTAGGGTTTGAATTTGGGTTCTTGATACATATAGCAGTGAAGTTTCTTTGAGGGGAAAAACGAGAAAATTCATAGTGAATGTGTTTATACCCTTTTATTAGTTGATGGACCTCATTCATGTAAGGCTTAACTGTAGTGCTTTTCTAAATGCATGTTTCGGGCAATTTACCTAGGTATATGTTGTGTGTTGTTCAATGGAAGAATTTGGAGTTCATGAAATGAATTTAACCTTTTTGTTTTGTTCCTAATTAACTGCTGAGCTAGGGCATGGAAGTGCATAAAGGGTTCACGCAATATTTGCATAGGCATCTTTCGATACTTTTACGGCCCTGGTTATCAGGCATGAGCGCCAGTAAACCCGGTCCGCGTGACCACTCGTCGCCATGCATGCCTGTGTGTTGTCGCATATGGACTAAACGTTACAGGATTAGGAGCGTGTCAGCGCAATTTAGGAGAGTGCGTTACGGAGACACTTAATACCGACAAAAGAAAAAAAAGGGATACAAACAAAAGAAAGAGACGGTTTCACGAGTTCCATGCATGGAACGACATGCGTCGATAAAGTAAAAAAATAAAGTCATTTTTTCTGTTAGAGATAATTAAAGAAACGTGAATCGTCAATTATGGTGAGTATGGGGTGGTGTTTTTATTGCATGTTTTTATGAAACAATCACAACTATGCGAAATCACAACAGACTGATGAATGTTCATATCCTTAAATCTTTATGCAGATCGTATATATGTGTCCAGATACACATCCATTATGTACCTGATCATTCATATTGAATCTAACTATGATTCTTCTTATGAATGAACTACTAAACCCGCATGGCAATCAATGTGAATTCGAGAAATGGAAGGTATAATGAATGGCATAGTCTAAAGCAGGAGCGAATTATGGGCAAGAAAGAAACAGTTTTAAGCGATAAGAAAGGAAAATAAACCTTGATATCAGGCCTCAAATGGTTATGCCATCGTTCTCTGCACTGTTTGCCGACTCTCCCGTCCAGCATCTGAGCAATCAGGCACCAATTCTTCGCTCCATGCCTCTGGACCAAGCTCATCAAGAGGCTGCACAAAAATGAGAAGAAGATGATACGCACGACGAATAATTTTCTTCAATCATATGTCACCCGCAGAGTTGACCCAGAAACCCTCATAAGGAAACTAAGCTGACAACGTAGATATCAAAAGAAGACATTAAGAAAGAGAATGGAAGGGAATGTTTTTCGAGTCTTAACTTGTCTTCCTCGAGAGTCCATTGACCTTTGATGACCAAGGGCTTCTTGTCATCCTCGTCGTCCCCATTCTCTCTCCTCTTCTTCTTCGCCGCGGTCGTCTTCTGCTGCTGCTGCTGCTGCGGCAGACCCAGCACCACCGTCCTCTTGCCCCGATCGTTGCTGCTGTCGTCCTGCTCGCGACCCCATTTGTAGTCCACGGTCGCGTCACCCGAAGAGACCCTTTCGCCAACCCTCGGGTTTAGCGATCCGAGGTCGTTAAAGTCGAGCGAAGGGGTCATCTGGTGGTCCGCCATCGCCAGATCGTGATGGAGATGGTGATCGACGGGAGCGCTTCTCCAAGAGCAGTCAAAGAGGCTCTTGAACTCCAGCTCGGTTTTCTCAGCTACACCGAAGCTGTCGTTCCCCCTCTCCGGCGAGGCGCCGACAGACAGAGGAAGAGGGGGTGTCGACGCCAGCGCGTGGAGGTCGAACCCGCCAGGGAACGTTGCGGTCAGGTAAGGATCGGGAGGTGGGTGATGAAACGGCTGGTCAAGCCGTGGTGTTGGGACCACCGGAGCAGGAGGGTCCGAGGAGGAGCCCTCGTCGGTGAAGTCGAGTTCGTGTTCGAGATGGTCAGTGTTAGGGCTGACGAGGAGCCTGTAGTAGTAGCCATTCTCGTTCACAGGAGGAGCCGGAGGAAGAGGAGGAGCCTCGAGGTCGAGAGAGATGCCGGCCCCGGGATTCGGGGGTGAATTTTCCGGGAAAATGCCGGAAGAGAAAGGGAAATCTCCTCGGAAGGTTGGGGAAGGAGGGGAGGAGGAAAGGTTGAGGTCCATGCAGAGAGACAGAGAGAGAGAGAGAGAGAGAGAGAGCAAGAAAGGAAGGAGAGGTCTAATGCTGGTTTTGGCTTTGTGAGTGTGCGAACTGCGTGTGAAAGGAGGCTCTTTAATAAGGGGGGAAAAGGGTGGCGGAAAAGGTGCGATTGAGTCCACCTTGATTTCCCATGGATCACTAGGGAATCCGACGGTCAGGATCGAGAGCTGTAGAGCTCGATTCGACTCGACTCGCTTTATATTTTCAAAATTGAATAATGGTCTCGAGATCTATCGAAAGTTCGATTTTCCTAGCTCGAGCTCGACTTTGATAACTTCTCGACAAGGCTGAACTTGACTAGACTGGTAAAAAAAAATTCACATGGAATCCGATTTAAACACCAAGCTCGTATTCTGAAAATGCATTCCGACTGAAAGATGAACTATATTTATCAATTCATATTCATAGCTTTAAATATATGTAATTAACATATGTTAAAAAATATATAGCTATTCAATTTGTCTCATGAGTTATGCAATTTACGTATTCAAAGCTCGAGCTTGACTCGATTATCTAATTGAGATATTCAAACTCGAAAAATGTTATGTAATATTAAGCTATTTTACAAAAGAGAAAAGAAATCATCAAAAGATGTAACTCACTTTTCGTCTCAAAACTATCTATAGATCTCTATTTTTCAAAAATATCTTATACATAATTGAATTTTACCTTTTAGAAAGTACTTTACACATTCACAAAAATTATCATTGGAGATAGTTCTACAAAAAGCTCTTAAACTTAACTTATTGTATGGTAACTAATTCAATTCTAAATTTTTCAATTTGGTTAATTTAGTCATAATCATTTTAGCTAATTTTAATCAGAAATTCCAGACGTTGATGATTTTTGCAATTCATTTTCATTTTTGTGAAACTTTCTTTTTCTTTTCTTTTTCTCCCCTTTTCTTTCCTTCCTTTTCTTTCTTTTTTCTTTTTTATTATTTCTCCACCAATTATCATCCACAAGCAAGAGAGTCATAATCTAAGAAGCATCAATCCTCTTCGAGAGTCTTCTTGTTGTGTCGGACACTTCAACATGTGTCCGATACTCTCCAACAATCTTCGACACTCTCCAACACTCTATCAACACGTGTTGGGAAATCCAACACATAGTCAACTCTCCCTAACACTTAAGTTAAGAATTCCAGCACACAAGTTTAGAATTCGACATGTGATTCCGTCACATAGGAGATCAATTTTAAAAAAAAATAAATGATGGGTTAAACTGTAAATATGTAAAAAAAATAAAAACAATAAAGGGAGAAAGAAGAGAAATCTAATATTCTCTTCTTCTTTTTGACTTCCTTCCTATAACACACAATTTACTGTCCAAGTTTATTTTTTCTCCTCTTCCGACATGCTCTAACGCGCAATGTGGATTGCTTATCTTTTTTTCTAAGTTTGATGGATTATTGGAATGGCGTTGAATTTGTCAAATTAAAACAATAAATGATATTAACAAATAATGAATTAATATTTTTAGTGTAAATTCATTATATACTGTATTTTTAATATTTATTTGTGAATTTGAATCAAATTAATATAATTGAAATAATCATAAAAATAATAACTCATCATGCATATATAAAAATATACATTTAATATATAACGTGTCTAAATGTGTGGATTTCTCTATTTTTTTAGAAATAATGTGTCGGCATGTTGTATCATGTCATGTCATATGTCGTGTATCAATGTCGATGCTACTTAGATCATAACCCTCACCCAAATCCGTTGACGCCTCACCTCGCCTAACCTTGACACTTTTGCTTGTGGCCAACGATTGGCAAAAAACAAAAAAATAAAGAAAGAATAGAAAAGAAAAAAAATTCAAAACATTACAAAAATCATCCATGTCAACTAGTCGTAAAGTAATGGAACCACTATGTCAACAATTTTTAGCCAAAATTGACCAAAATGATTATATCTTTGTCAAAAGATTTATGATTAAATTGATCAAATTTAAAAATTTAAGCTTGAATTGACTACTTTATAATACGTTTACAAATTTTTAGACAATTTTCCCATTATCCATGTATCCATATTTACAAAAATGTTAATGTCTTTACATAAATGCCTACCCTAAAATCCTAAATTCTAGCACCCATTCTTACTATTGATTAACCATTAAAAACTAAACCACCCTGAGTCCAAGCAAGATGCTAAAGACTAGTTTGCAAAGAGCGGGATTTGGACTTTTTTAAAGGCATGGAAGGATGCGTTTGATAACTATTATGTTCCCAAAAATAATTTCTATTCAGAAATAATTCTTTTTTATCATGTTTTCTAGAACAATTGTTTAACATTTGAAAGTGTTTAGTAATTGCCCAAAATTTTTATTTCCAATATAGAAAATAAAAATACATTTGGTAAGACTCTTAAATTTTTTTTTATTTCTTTTAATTTCTTAATAATTTTATTATTTTATTAACTTTTTTCTTTTTCTTTTTTTTTCTTTTTTCCCTTTCTGTTCTTCCTCCTTTTGTGGCTAGTCATTGGCGATCAACTAGGCAAGGTCCAGTGACCTTGCTGGAGCTTTGCCAGGCCAAGGTGAAGTTTAGAGAACTCGGCGGAGGCTCACTTGGCATCACAAGCCTTGGCCTCATTAGTGGCTAGGTGAGCCTCGCCAAGCCACTGACAAGGCTCAAAAGGAAGGAATTCCAAAAGAAGCAGCGCTATGCTCTTTGCTCTCTCTAGGGCTCAGGGATCGTGACTGCGAAGGAGCTATTGGTCAATATTTAGATCAACGAGATCAACGGCCGGGCTCATCATTGCCAACACCTCCTCACGTCTTTTCGTGTCACCTAGCTTCCACGCATCACACCAGTGCCCCCTCCATGAGCCTCACCAAGCCATCGGCGAGGCTCAACCTTGCCTAAATCTAGCAAGGCCAAGGCTTGTGGTGGCCAAGCAAGCCTCTAGTGAGCTCGCTAAACCTTGCTCAGCCAGCAATTGTTAGCAGCCACAATAGCAACAGTGGGCGGCAACCAATTTGGAAGAAGAAGAAGAGAGAAGGAGAAATGAAGAAAAGAAATGAGAAATATGTTGGGTATGATTCTAGAATTATTCTCAAGAATGAAGAAGCAATTTTTTTAATTCTTGATTATGTTCCAAATCTATTCCCAGAAAAAAAAAATTACCAAATAAATTTTTATTCCTTTTTTTTATTTTTAGGAACTAAAGAATAGAATTCGTCACCACTAGGCAAGTTAACAAATAGAGCCTAAGTGGCTATTGAGTAAAAAATGAGATCACTTTTCAAGAAAAATATAATCGAAGTTCCAGTGAAACTTTTTCCTCCCCAAATAAATTTTACCATTATTTTCTTTGGCCAAACCAAATGCTTAATTTTCGGGAGGCGGGGGCCGTTGGGATCATGGCGAGGAGGGGGCAGTTGTCGCAACGGAGGGCATGGAGAGGGGGCACGATGCAAAGGCGGCGTTTGCGGCGACAGCCTCCTCAGCAGACCTGAAGACGGAGGGGGGGGATCTTGAGCAACGGCAGCTAAAGAAGGGAGGAGGTGGAGGTCGGTGGAGGAGGAGGAGATGGAATGGAGGGAGGATAAGCAGTGGCGGGGAGAGTATAGGAGGATGCAGTAGAGTTGAGAAGGCAACAATAGTTTTTATTTTTCTTCTTCGGTGGGAAAAGTTTTTATTTTTGTTTGTATATCAAAAATTAAAAAAAATCTACTTCCCATTCCTCATCCTAATTTAATTTTGGATTAAAAATTTATCTCGAAAATCAAAAAATAAAATTATGTCATCAAACTAATTTATATTCTAAATATATTCTCAATAATAAAAATATAAATAAATAAATCTATTATCATGTACACTCTAAATGTTTTTCTTTTTCTTTTTTAATCAGACATTACTCTTGTCCTAATGGGGTCATTTTTACTAATTTTCCATGTGGGAGCATCATTATCCTCTGCCAACTTAAATCATATTATTTTCCTTTTTCTATGATGGCCACAAAAAAAAAAAAAACAAAGGGTGTGCTTTAAGAGGGCAATAGATTCAATAAATGCAAGAGATTTTTCTAGCAATCTAGAGTTCTAGGTGCCATCATGAAAAGTGACTCCTTAGGATAGCTATATTATTATATTTTTGCTAGTACCATACGAGTAGTGCACGAGCGTGATCATTTTTGTGAAATTGGTCAATGCATTATAATACAAAAATAAATCTCCTTTTAAACAAAATAAAAGAAAATTTCACAAATTCAGAAAATTTGAGTCCACTAAATTTTATTTTGTATCATGGCGCATTGAGTCCGCTAAATTTCTCAAATTCAGAAAATTCGAGAGCTACTCCATATACATAACTCCTCAAACGAAAACCATTCACGAAAGGATGACCACCATCTAACTAATTACAACAAAATTTTCGGACAACGCCCTACAGTGCAACCATGGTTCGACCCGCAGAGACCCCAAAAGACTTCCAAGTTCTCCAGTCGAACCTTCCAAAGATGGACCCATCTTTGCTCCTCTTCTTTTCGAGTATTTACACTTGAAACTACTTCATCTCCCGGCATATGGAAATATATTTTGCCCAAAGAATCTCTGCCAGAGAGAGTTAAAACCCATTTCAGAGATCAGCCGCCACAAAAGTTTCGCTAATTTTCATATGTACATACGCTTGTGATAATAGCGAGCCCCCACTCAAAGAAAGCAAATTTAGACAGTGCTTTTAATACCCAAAACAGTAGAGCAAGATATGTACCATTGTTGGACCTTCCGGAACTCAGTGAGGACAGGGTATATGTTTTCAAAGGCTGTATAAATCTCATCCCTCACCTAAACCAGCAAAAAGAAAGAAGGTCAGTCCACTGATCACATCAAAGTAGAGAGCAGACCAGTCAGGGAAGAGGCCGATCACCTTTGCCCCAGTAAGTACAATCTTCCCGGAAACGAAAATTAAGAGCACTATCTTGGGTTGTTTCATGCGATATATTAGACCAGGGAAGAGTTCAGGCTCATACTGCATCACAGCCAAAAAGAGATAAGTCCTCATTGAGTAAATAAATGCCATGCCCCTTAGTGCTGTTTATGGCAGAGCAGCCAAATGGCAATACGTAGAATCTACTTAAAAAGAAATGTTTTGACTCTTTAGCTGGAACATACAAGTAAAAACAAATCCAAAGGACAAATTTTTTTGACTGAAATTGATAATGATTAAAAGCATTTCCTATATGATAGAAAGAGAACAGATTCCTGTGAAAGAAAATTGAAAAGGGACTTGGGAACTGTTCTTTGCAGTTTATGGCAAAGCTGCTCTGATTAACAATGCTACTGATGCAAAAGATGTTTTAGAAGTTAAGCAAACAAATAGGGCAAGAGAATTAACAATTTATCACGAATCTCATTCAGCAACTCCAATATTGCTGATTACAAACTTTTGTTACTTCAGAACTGGGGGAAAAGGCACTCACGCTTGAAAAGGCACCGTGAGAGTATGCAAGACCTTCAAGTCTGATAGGAAATTTCACATCACAGGAGCCAACAATGTTCTGAATCTTAAAGTCCTGCAGTCATTGTAAACAAAAGCACATTGATAACAGCAACTGCTCCGCAAAGTGGCCAGTACCATAGGCCTGAAAAAGTGTATATCAATGCCAGAAAGTGATAGAGGAAGGACAATACCTTAAATGTGGCAGGAAACCCAAGCTTTTGGATAATCCTTGCATACTGGAAGAAAGCAAAACATCTTCAAACACAATACTTGAGAACTAAATGCTGTTCTAATCTACCTTAAGTGGACAAATCACCAATCACAGCAAAAATTATATGCAGATAACAATAAAAGACGAGATCTTGCCCAGTTTTGGTAATACCTTAATTCTGCCAAAGTAGATGCTAGCTAAATCTACTTTAATCATGCGATTTTCTTCAGGGGAAAAATGATGGGTGTATATGAGAAGTCAAAGTACCTTTCTTGCTGCCAATTTTGATTGTTGTTCACTTTTGGCCCCAGTGCAAACCTAAAGCAGTGCAATTGTAGCTTTTTTGGTCAAGCACAATAGCAACAAAAGAGAGCAATAGACTAAAATCTTAAATGACAGGATTTCCTGTCTTAACGAGACAGTAGTATTAGGTCAATCAAAATAAATCACAAAACTGACGCAAGTTCCTACCCTCAATGGGAAAAAAAGAAATAAAAGAATAATCTTAAAAAGAGCAGTTTGGATCAGAACAATGACTTAAGTACTGGAAACACTGTTGAAGTTAAACATAAAGTGACAAGAAAAATTTAAAATCCTCATGATTATCAGGCATCATTAGGCCCATGATGATACAAAATCTATCAATCACAGACAATAAGATACAATCAAAATCAAGAGGCATCTCCAAGATATATAAACAGAAATGTTAGCTTTAGCTTTTATCTTAATGACCTAAATTCACTTACCATCTTTCCAGAAGCAAAAATCAAAGCTGTTGTTTTTGGTTCTCTAATCCTCATGATGACTGCAGCAAAACGCTGCATTGTCAGGCCAAAAACGAAGTTAAGCACTAAACCTAAGCTTGATTAAATTCTGAGCACCAACTCTGAGTTGGCCAGATCTTAAGGAGCACAACAAAAGCAGCCACTATAGCAAAGGAGAGTAGCAAGAAATGAAGCCCAAAACCATAATAAATGGGGAAAACAGAGAGAAGTTCTTTTGCCATGAATCACTCTATATTATGATATGTTTGGGAGAAGCAACTCCATAGGTTTGATTTAAAACACAATTTGCAAAGGTCTATTTCTCAACATCCACCACCTCCAAAATTTAATTAACTTTTCAAAGAAAAGGCACCACAATAGAGTAGGTCCTTCACAAAATTTCAAGTACCTTCGGGTTATATTCAGCATTCCGAGCTTGCAGGGCAATAGCTTTAAGATCCAACTTGCAATCCAGATTGACAGTTGAGACTATGTTCCTATGAACATGTGATGACAAATAAACATTGAAGTTCCCTTGAGCCATAAGATTCATAATGTTATAGTGATATATCAAGCTAGTTGAAAATCAGATGCTGTCATCATAGCCTCACAGGTCATTCTTGAGAGCCCAACCCATTCAGCATCAAACTACTCTTAACATAGACAAAGTAGATCCAAAGTAGATCCAAAGTCACACAAGTCAACAAACAGAAATCACAATTTTGTCTCAATGGTTTTAACATTTGAAACGATTGGGAATAAGTAAAAAAAAAAATTAGACCCAATACATATCCTGGGCAATAAATATAAAAGAGAATGGTCTAAAGAGAATCTAGTAGAAACAATATTATGTGATGACCTCATTTATTGGAGAAAGAAAAGGAAACATTCTAATGTCTGAAGTAGTACTGAGTATCGCACAAAATGCACCAAGCACTCACATTAAGTAAATTGCCCCACTATGTTGGCTTCAGTAACAAGGAAACAAAAGCTTAGTCCCCTATCTACTCTTAAATATATTTCCAAGGTACACTTTAAAAATATGGTCCTATTGCAGTAAAAAAAAACCATTAGAGGCAAATTCTAGCCATTATATTTTTTCGAGTGCATTTTAAAATTGTGAAGCTCTGGATCCCCAAGCCCCTATTAGTTAGGCATTGGAACTGGGTCTTCCCTAGGTCTTTCATAGATAAGGGTCTAGTTTCACTCCTTCTATCGCAGGGCATTTTCTAGCTGCACACAACAATACAAAGTGATAGGCAAACAAAGGCAAAGAGGAAAGGGAGATATCATGACCGAACAAAGACCTGGCCACCATCTCCTAAAACGTCACCAAAAACATATCCTTTGCCAACAATCAATCAAAATAGAACAAATGATCAATCCAGGTCGAGCGGAGCGCTTTGATTAAATTCCCACCGTTCCGCTTATCAACCAACTTCTATTTTGCTTTTAATGAGGAGGAACCCCGAGATACGGGGTTAGAATGGCGCCCTCGACAACATTTTCCATCTTCACTCATACTTGCAAAAAACCAGCACACAGGGATCTTCAATAGACTCCCAGCTCCCCGAAGGAGGAACACTCAGCAAACTCCTATCGAAAGACAAAGAGACATAAGCTAGAAAGACAGACTTACTGGAGGGTGGGCACGATGCCAGAGGGATGCTTGGTGAGATCCACCGGTTGGCTCCCTTCAAGCCCCTCCACTTGTTCGGCCATTAAAGACAATTCCAATTCCTCCCCTCTTCCCCCACGAGACTCTCTTGCGCGCCAATCAAACGAAGAAACACAAATTCAGCAGAGCCCCCCTTAACCCTAGTTGCAAAAACTCAAATCGATACCCTCCTCGTTACTCTCCGCGATTACAACGAATTGGGGGGGCAAAAATCAAATCGACCCAGTTACTAATTCCTCGAGATCACTCGACTTGCCGCCGATCTGGGACCAAAAGGGTCGGGTCCGAATTCAACGCAACGCGCTCGAACGTTCGAGAATTCCGACGGGATCACGGGGACACGAAATCAAGAACCGGTTTTTCGGAGGACCCAAGATCCGACAGATCTTCACTGAGGAAGAAGGAGGAGGAGACGGAGAGGAAGTGGATCGAACAGGGAAAAGCCGTTCAAAGGGAGGGGGCTTTTATAGGTTTGGTATCGAAGAGGATTCTGATTTGGAGAGAGAGATATGTTTGTCCCTGTGCGATTCCGAATAAAGAGAGCCCGAGACGAGGAAGCTGCTGGTGAGCAGGGGACTACCCGGTCACGTGTCCAACCCCGCTCTATATATAGCCCAACTTCGCGGGATGCAGCCGGTTGGAGGCGAGCATGCCACCGGTTGTAGCCGGTCGTGTGATTCTCTAGAGATTTCTAATCCGACGAGGGTTATATATATTGTGCGCGAATAGAAGGCTTTGGCCTTCCCGGCTTGAGAGCTCATTCATTGCCCATGAGATCATGATAGGGTAATTAGTGACGATGGACGGGATTTTCGAATGGAGTGCTGATGGAGACAAAATTTGAAATTAGAGAGAGTTTATGTTTTCTTTATATAAGAAAAAGTTCGAAATAAATTTAATCTAGATATAGTGTTGGGGTTTTTATTAGAGAATTACATCGTTCTTTATCGATGATATGATCACTAGATGCTGAGGTCCTTTTCTTGAGCTTCTCTTGCCTTAGTTGCAAGATAAGGTGGTAGTACCATCTCTGTACACCAACAATGGTGTGTCGATGTCGTCCTCTATTATGGCAAAGATTTGGGTTCTAGAAGCGCCATCACAGTGATGGTTAGGGCTATAAATCACCAGCACTCCTTTGTAACTAGAGTTGTTCGAGTTGACAGGGATTGGAATATTTCCCAATCCAAATCGGGTTTTCCGAAACCCCAATCATGACAACAACTGGGGTTTTCCAACACCCTTGGCGATGTCGGACGAGGGTTGTCAAGGGTTGTTGACATCACCCACTTCTAGTGAGGATTGGCAACAATCATAAATTATTATGCATCAAAAGTAACCACTAGAGTGGTATCGTTTGGTCAGGAGCTTCATATGTTAGTGATCATTTACTAGTACGATAAAAGAGGCGACAAAAGTTAGTATGGAAACACACATGGTTTTGCTTATTGACTTGCTTACCACGTAGCCTTGTCTTCCTAAGTTCATTAGCCTCCGCAATAACCTCCGGGACCTCCGAAGCTAATCGTGTAGCCCTTCATCCCCCGCATGACAAATCCATGATTCTTGAAGCCATACACATTGGATTTATCGACCCACTTCGAGATATTTGATGTAGGCGGCAAGGCGTCGCCAAACCTGTTGACCCATTGGAGGGTTCGAAAGTATGTGGCGTGCCTAAAATTGCCGTCGGGCTTGTGTCCGCTTCCCATGGGGGGACAAACTCTGTCACTTCCGGCAAGGCCGACTCCGCCCCAAGCTGTATGGAGCGAGCCATTGCGCAGATATAAGAATAGCTCCTTTGGCCAGTAACCGACCTTTATCGGCGGATCGTCGCAATGCAACCACCAGTTTCCAGTTTCTCTATCCTGGTTAAGAGAAGGTAAAAGAGAAACTTGCTCAACTCAATAGTCTAGATAATATACATGTCTTGGTCATGATGCTTGGTACAGTGAAAGTTTTGATTTCCAAAAGAAAAAATTAGCACCAGTCATTTATATAGAACAAGGTATGCGATTTACGTGCATAATGTGAATTGTGAAACTATCATGCTCTTACATGCATGCATACGTCACGAGAAAATTACCAATTCTTGTATATTTTAGTAAGTTTTGAAATATTGAAAGGTATTGTTTTTATAACGGTTCCTTATCATCATGAATTTGTAGCGGTTTTTGTCCATCATTAGTTTATAGCGGTTTTGTGACGTTTCATAACAATTTTGCAATGAATTCGTAACGTTTCTCAATTAATGTTTCTTTTACTTAAAATTGTTACTTGATAGTGATGTGTTATATATATTAAAATAAGAATATTCATATCTTTCCTTTCTTGTGGTTGTTCACGTTCCTTCTATTGTTCTACGTGGAATAAAAACGAAGATCTATTGTATCTTGGGTTGATAAACGCTAGAGGTTTCTTATCCAGGCGGCAGAATGATCCTTAAGGACCATGCTTGCACATCTCCAATGTTTTGATTTTATTTTCTCATATTTTTCAATAGATTTCCATCAATTTCTTATTTTTCTTATTATCTCTTCTTATTTTTCAAAAATTGAGTCATAAACATGCTATACATATATCAATTTAATTCTAAACTCTTCAATTTTGCCATTGTAGTCCTAAACTTTTCCATGAACTTTCAATGTGCTCCTTTCGTTCCATTACCGCCAAACATGGTGTCCCGTCATCGCCAAGCATCCTAACTAGCATGCTGACTTGAACTACTAACAGATCACCACATTCGCAATTTTTTGCAGAATTACTATTTTGGAATTTTGCATAATGTTTAAGACTACGTCGGCAAATTTGGAAAATTTATAACTCAATTGGCATCCATAAAATAGGTCTATCACTGATTGGGTAATTATCCTTATACATAACATACTTTGAGAAAATTGTATTCTCCATACATTCTTACTACCAAATAAGAACCATTATCTTAACGACCATAAAGCTAATCTTACCTGATCAATTCGGATTGCAAACACAAAAACATCCTTCCCATAAGTAGAAGTGGCGCGCATAGGCGTACCGGGGCTCAATTCCCTATCGATTTGGATAAAGCCGTGACAAAACACGTTATAACATCCATCTCGATAACCATTACCCTATTAGAGTAAAAAAAAAAAAAACAATTCAAGTTACCTCTAATGTCAAATGGTTTTGGAAATGAGGAGTTTAATTAAGGTAATTGTTCTTAAACTAACCGTCCAATAAGTGAAAAGCCGAGGAAGATTATCGCCATACAATCCTGGAGCAACCTAGTAAAACAACCTTGCTCTTTGATTTTATTTTATTTTTAAATCATAAATTCACAATATCAATACAAATTTGCATACCTGCCAACCTGCTACAATCATACTAATATGTTCCGGAGGACCCGTTTCAATCCACATATTATGTGAACTAAATTGGTCGTGAGCAAGGGTTAGATTATAGACACTGACTGCACCATGACACCCATATTTAACGTATTCAATGGCGTCCTCTCTCAAAGAAACCACCTGCAATATTATAAGATTTCTTTACCTATTTATAGGGGGCAAAAAATGGAAAAATACGTGGTTCACTTGCAAATCACATTGAATTTTGGTGGAGAATTAATTGCGCTGAGAAATCCTATAGAGCAATTAATTATCGTCGAACCGCCGGGCGAGAAGATGGAGAGAGACAGAGATCATACATGTTGATTAGAAGCAATAGCATCATGCTTCACAGCCGCCATAGACGGCATCTTCGGCAGAGATCTTGCACTTCTCAAGTTTTCTTTTGTTACTCGAGGAATAGGTACTGTTCCAATTGGGCAAGGCTCTCGCGATCTAAATTTTACAAAATTTTCATTTGGAGAAAATCTTTCGAACCTGTTAAAATGTAAATTGGGTTCCACCTACAAAAGGGAAAAACTAAATCAACCAGAATCGATTTAAACAGTGTAAGAAAATAAATGTAGGTTGAATAACCTGTTCTAGTGTAGTTCTGCTCGGCTTTTGGGGAAAATTTTGATGAACCCTTACCTGAACTCTATGGTTTTTCAATAGAGGATGATCGAGTGCCGGTTGTTTGTTAATATCGACACAATCAATGATATCCCCTTCTTTTGCCTTCACAAGAGCATTAAACCCGATGAATGGTTTCCCATAGCAAAAAGCTTGCTTGAGACTTAGCTAAGTAAATTGCAGAAGAAAAATTCAGAGTTAGAAGAATCATTGAATGGTTTGGAAAGCATGTTTACCACAAACGTCTTGACCGCTGGCTTGTTCATGATTTTAACTTGTCTTTCCAGCTCCGATTCATCTTCTGAAACATTCGCCATATCAGAAACTCTGAAAAGCATGAGTAGCAACAGCACCAGTTTCATTTTCAGCTGCACAAGTATGGTCATATTTGCTGTTCAGGCTACGTCTCCTTACGAATGAAGTGTATAATGGACTCTATATAAGACGGTTATAATTAATGAGGAAGGACCTAAGCGGCATGCAAAGAGCCAAAATTTAGGGATAATAACTCAAGACTCCCTGAACTTTAGCACTATTGCAAATTCGACTATGGCATTGTTGCACAATTGGCCCTGAAAATTGAAAAGTTACAGATTAACCCCAAAGCTTTGATTTGTTGTAGACTTTAGTTTTGTCAATAGCCGTTGAGTGTCATTTCATATATGGAATTGTTCATTTTTGTATCATGAGAACCTATATTACATGGTTAGTGGAGTTAAATGAAAATAGATAGGTTGCATGGCTGATGACATTAAAAAAAAATTAGTAGAGGTTATTTTGGTCAAGAAAAATGAGTTAATCAAGTTTTAGGAAACACTTAACGGCAATGTTGAAGGAAAACTAGTGACGACAACACAAATCGAATTTTGCAGAGGACGGGGGGTAATTTGCAATATTTCAAAGTCTACAGACTATTGTCCAATGGTACCAAAGTTGAGGGGGGTTAATTTGTACTTTTCAGAATTCGAGGGCTACTGTCAATGGTGTTAACATTCAGGGGGTTTTGATCAATCGACCCAAAGAAAATGAATGACCATTCCATGTGGATGTGAATTTGTCCTATTCGATATTTGACAATGTGAATAACATTGATTCCTTAGCGTTCCTATCATATTTTTCTTTCATGTGTTGATATATATATTAGGACAAATTTGTCAATATGCTACTTGTTAAGTTTTCACTTCTTTTCGACAGTAAATGAAATTACAAAAGCACTAAGACAAAATTCAGGGGGGTTAATTCATAACTTTTCAAAATTCGAGGGGCTGTTGTGCGGCAGTGCTAAAGTTCGGGGAAGTTTTGAAAAATTATCGTTAGTTTTCTAGGAATCTCTTTTGCTCCGATGGCTTCCCAAATTCATAAAACAGTAACTTTCCCTATAGCAGGCCAAGTCAAATACAGAAGCCGCATTAAGCGGAAGCGTTACTAATTGAAGAGGAGCTTCGGGAGACTAAAGGCTATCCTTGAAATAATGCATGCCTGCCATTTTTTGCCTTTGGATAATGCATGTTTACCAAATGTTGGTCTCTCCACGTTTGCCCCATGCATAGCCAACACCACGGTAGAGAAAATTGCACAAGAAGCTTTAAATCTCATTTAAAAGATGTAATAAAATTCTGAGCTTTTCAATTGGATCTACCAAATCCAAAACTTTCATCCGAAAATATAATGGAGTCTTAAATATTTCACTTAGTTAAATGAAGTTTTCAACTATCTATTGAAAGATGCGATTAAGTTCTCTGTTTTATATGAAAAGGCGCAGTTTAAAGATAATGCACGGGTGAACTTTGAATGCAACATAGGCAATTATAGATACTTTTATTGAATTTTTCTTTTATATCCAAGATCCGGTTTGGCTCACCCTTACGGGAGCGCACGGCCTCTACGGGCCTGACAAGCCCATACGACGACCACCGACTATATCTAGAGGGAAGCTAGTCTAGGAACCCACCACTAGGGCCCCCACTTAAGTAAAAGGTTTGATTGTACTATTTGAAAAGAAAAAAATTTAGAACTTGATTGAATAAATTGAATGTTTAAAATTTGATTGCATTTCATATATAAGGTTTACAAGTTCTACCGCATGTTTCCATACCATAACATATGCTATGGTATATTAGATATTAATGGATTTCTTTCTGCCAACTATGTGAAAAGGAACAGAGCGAAACTCAAGCTAGGTTAATAAAAGTGACTAGCAAAAGTCCAATGCAAGACTTGGAGTCCATTTATTTCTCAAAAAATGAGTGATTTGAAAAAAAAATTCTAAATTAATCTCTTATATCAGTTAAAATAATTAATCAATTGAAAAAGTTTTCATTATCAACAATTATTTAACATTTTCATAAATGAGAAAAATATTTTTTGTTCACTCATTTTTGTTAGTAATACAAATAATCATTTTTAAGAAAATACTTTTTAGACTATTCATTTTCCATGAAACAAGCACATTCTTACTTTCTAATTACAAACTTCCCACAAACTTTTGTCCGATTTGAAGCAATTATGTGAATTAGAAGTCAAGAGCATCGTTCTATACAAATGCTAGTTTCTTACAAGTAAATGTTCAAGACCAAAGTAAACTTGAAAAGTTGATCATAATCAAGTACTTAAAAAGATCTATTTATTACTAATGGAGTCTAACCTCTGCTCTTCTTTTCTTTGGACCCCTTGTTTTACTCCAATAGTATTATAAATTAGGCATCTTTGGCAAAAATCCTGCCCGTCCAGTTTTCTTTTGTTTATGAGGAATGATACCGTCCCAATAGGTAGGCAAGGCTCTCCCTGTCAACACTTAAATTTTGAGGACACTCGAATTTCTACCAACCATCCAAGCATCCATTTTCGTAAAAGTACAAAAATATAAAAAAGAAAGGAAAGAAAAAGAATGAAAATTAAAAATTTTGTAAAAATTATTAGCGCCATCCACATTACGTAAGGCAATTGGCATTTATCCCAATTATTTCTATCTAAAATTGACTAAATGGATTACATTAACAACATCAAAACTTTAAGATTAGATTAATCAAATTAAGAAGTTTAAAAACTAAACTGACATTAAATTCAATAAATTTAAGATTTTCTTGATAATTTCTCCATTACTTGAATCAGCCTCGATGAAAAATCTTATAAGTGTTGAATTAACACTTGAGCTGATCCCAAGGCAGGCAAGAAGGAAGCTTGAACGAATGTTTCCTTGGAGAAAGCCCGCATTCGATAGCTTAAACAAAGATCGAAAATCGAGAAGAGGATTCGAAGAAAAAGCGAGACCAAAATTCAAAAGCCATACCCAAAAATCGAAACTATTGCCCTCTTTATTCATGATTCCTGTTCCGATTCCGATCTAGTTCCGCTCGATACAAGGAGAAATTACAAATCACCTCAAACAAAGCCACCGTTCACTCGAATCACCTGTCCATTGACCCACTCGCCGCCGTCGGAAGCCAAAAACCCGACGACCGGAGCGACGTCGTCCGTCTTCCCTAGACGACCGTGAGGACACGCCTCGACCACGCCCTTGACGTACTCCTCGCTCCTCCCTGCGAAGAACAGCTCGGTCGCGATCGGCCCCGGCGCGACGCAATTCACGGTTATGCCCGTCCCCTTGAGCTCCTTCGCAAGGACTCTGGCCATCGTCTCGACCGCAGCCTTCGAGGCCGTGTAGGCTCCGTAGTTAGGCTTCAAGGCGGCGACCAAGGACGACGACAACAGTATGATGCGCCCGCCTCCACCGCGCTTCAGCCGATTCGCTGCCTCGCGGCAGCAGAGGAATGTGCCTCTGGTGTTGACACTGGGTGTTACGGACATGGGAGTTGGTTAATGTCTTCTTTACTACAGATGAGCACAGAACATACAGTGAAGTGATTTGATTATACCTGAAGATCTGGTCGAATGCTTCGACGGGGGTGTCGGCTATGGAGAAATGCTCGGCATCCATGACCCCGGCGGAGTTGACGAGGATGTGCACCGGCAAGTCGAAGGCGCTTTCAGCCGCGTCGAACAGGGATTTGACGCTCGCGGGATCGGAAACATCGGCTCGGACAGAAACCGCAGCATCAGGAGATGAAGAATTTATCTCGGCCACGACTAGATCGGCCTGGGTCGAGTTGGAGGTGTAGTTGACCACGACTTTCGCGCCGAGCAAGGCGAGATGGACTGCAATGGCCCGGCCGATGCCGCGGGACGAGCCGGTGACTATGGCCACTCGACCCTGGAGCAGGACAGGGGCGGCGGTGGCAGCGGCGGCGGCGGCCATATTGGATATCGAATGGAGCTCGAAAGAAGTATTGCAGAGTGAATTTTAAACGGGAGAGCTAAGAGAAAAGAGGGAGGAACAATTTGGAACCGGGAATTCAAAGCTCAAGCATTCTTCTGGACAGGTTATAAGTGCCGTAGATTGAACAAAGTCTACCTTGGACGTCGAAATCAGATATTGTCAGGTATACCCATCTCGTGCCGAGAAAATATTAGGTACCCTAAAAGTGCCACGTCATTTTTACTCTGAACCATTAAAAAATCGCCACGTATCCTCGGGTCCCGCAAGCCATTGAAAATCCCTTTCTTTCTCCTCTTTCTTCTCTCTCGTCTCTCTTCTGCCCCTACCCCTGTACTTGCTTTCTCTCTCCTCTCTCTCACTCGATTCTCTCTTTTCACCGCCCCCTCTTACTCCCACTAAACCATCATCGGGCGAAGGGCAGCGATTCGGCAACAGCGCAGCCGGAGGGGCGGCACTGCGGCTCGTCGGTTGGATGAGGCCACGATCGCTCGTCGGACTTCGACCCTTCCCTGTCCAATAACGCCACCGCCAGGCCGGACCGGATCAAGGGCCTGTGGAGCGCCGAGGAGGACCAGGTCCTAACCTGCCTCGTAGGCCGCTACGGCCCCGGAACTGGTCCCTCATCAGCCGCCACATGCAGGGCCGCTCCGGCAAGTCCTGCCGCCTCCGCTGGTGCAACCAGCTCAGCCCCGCCGTCGAGCACTGCCCCTTCTCCGCCGCCGAGGACGAGGCCATCCTCGCCGCCCACTCCCGCTACGGGAACCGCTGGGCCATCATCGCCCGCATGCTCCCGCTACGGGAACCGCTCCACCATCGCCACCATCGGAGTCCAAGGAGGAGCAGGCGGAGAGAGGAGAGAGAAAGCAATTGCGGGGATGAGAGCGGGGATGAGAGAGGAGAGAGGAGAGAGAAAGTAAGTGCGGGGATGAGAGAGGAGAGAGAAAGTAAGTGCAGCGGGGATGAGTGAGGAGAGAGGAGAGAGAAAGTAAGTGCAGGGGGTAGGGGTAGAAGAGAGACGAGAGAGAAGAAAGAGGAGAAAGAAAGGGATTTTTAATGGCTTGTGGGACCCGAGGACACGTGGCGATTTTTGAATGGTTCAGAGTAGAAATGACGTGGCACTTTTAGGGTACCTAATATTTTCTCGTCTCGTGCCTTCCTTTCAAAGTGGATTTTGACTGAGTTGGGAAGGAAATATTATAACAGGAATAATAGTACGAATTTTTTTTAAAATAGCCGTTCAATTAATTTATCATAAATTAATTTTTCGATTATCAAAAACCACAATTCAATACACTTGTGATAAATTCACTTTTTTTGCTTAATTGAGTAATACGTGATAGTTGATAGATGTATCAATTTAAGAATTTACACTCTTCAAATTGAAATTTTTTATAATATGAATCCAATTTAACAAAGGGGTAAATTTATCACAATATTACTAATTTGGGGTTTGATAGTCAAAAAATTAATTTTAAATAAATTTATCATAAATATATTGATTTTGAATTATTTATAGTCAAAAAGTTAATCTACATAAATTTGCCAGTTAAGGATTTTTATTATATTAACCATTCTAATATGATTAGAACTTCTTAGTTTGCAACTCTTTTTGCTTCGTCAATCCAATACCAAATCGGCTTCTTCCTCGAACATGATTAGCTCAGAGTCATATGAAGATATCTGAGAAAAGTACTCTTCCCATTATTTTAATATCGCCGCCATCTGGAAGCCAAAACCCGACGACCGGAGCGTACAGTACATCAAAAGTTCGATCCGAGATGACCCATTTGGGAATTCTGTAACGAAAGGCTAACCTCGAGCAAAAGGATGGAGGGAAAGTGTTGCATGATCTTCGCCCGTCGACAATATCGTCGACAGGAACGATCGCGAAGCGTATCATTTCGAGGCCACGCATCGTACTTTGGCAGCGATTTTGAGCATTATGTAATTCTAATTTGTATGCCGTGGTTGATGGAGTTCACCAGATTAGCTGCAGACTAAACATCATGCGAGTATTTCCCGTCAATTACCGTCCATCTTCTGCAGAATCTTTCATTGCTGAAGCTCTACGAGTAGAAGAGTTCACCTGCGAAGAATATTGTTCTCGACTCTCTCGGCGCTAGAGATTTCGATCCTAGTTACAAATGAACTAGCTTTAATCGGTTCAGTAGTTTCCAGAGTGATTGGAGTTTACGATTCGGCCATGTTGCCCTTTTGAAGAATTGATGGATCAGTATTTCAATCAGACAGAGAGAGACACACAGAGATAATTTAAAAGGAAAGGTCACACATTTCAGGCGATCTTTCCAGTACTAGAATGACACAGTTCTGAACTTGAATCAATCGACCTAGACACATCCACCGTTGACTCGAATCACCTGGCCATTGATCCATTCAGCTGCATCGGTGGCCAAAGAACCTGACAAGAGGAGCGACATCCTTGGTCTCGCCGAGCCGCCCATGCGGGCACCGGTCGATCAACTCATTAACAATCTCCTCAGTCTTCCCGGCAAAGAACATCTCAGTCGCGATGGGGCCCGGCGACACACAGTTGGCAGTGATGCAGGTGCCCTTGAGCTCCTTGGCCAGGATCTTGACCATAGTCTCCACCGCGGCCTTCGAGGCGGTGTACGCCGACGAATTCGGCCACAGCCAGTCCACCAACGATGAGGACAACATTATGATCCTGCCTCCGCCGCCCCGCTTTAGTCGATTATCTGCCTCTCTGCAGCACAAGAATGCTCCTCTTGCATTGACACTCTGAAAGACATTAAAAACGAGGGTTAATACCTGGAAAAACCTCAAACAATATATTTGTGACAACTTTAATCCAAATTAAATTTTCAATCAAAAAAATCCCTCAAATTAGTACATCAATGATAAATTACCCCAAACTAATTTTTTTTACTATCAAAACTCCAAAGTGATATATTTATGATAAATTTACCCTACCTTAATTTTTGTTAAATGGATTAATAGCATGAAAAACCACAAACCGATAAACATGTGATAAACGAAAAGTAAAATTCTAAATTGTTACACTAGTCTACTATCACGTGTTATCTAATTCAAGAATTTGATGGCAAAATTTAACAAAACTAACAAAGGTTAAATTTGTCATGAATATACTAATTTGGGATTTTTGTGTTACAAGTGTATCGGTTTGGAGTTTTTCACATAATTAACCTTAATAATAATAATAATAATAATAATAATAATAATAATAATAATAATAAAACTCTAAATACCTTTGATTATCGTGAGAAATCATCACAAAAATAAAAAATAAAATTTCAATTACTTGGTTGATGTGATTATTCTATTCCATCGTATTATAAGAAATTTCTATCTTGAAAACATGGGCTTCATCTTAAATAGAGTTAACAACCATATCTCTGTCTCTAAACCTGTCAAACAGGTGGGTCGGAATAGATTGAAAATAGTTCAACCCATATTAACCCATTTCCATTCAATATAATTATAGCGACTCATAACCAACTCAATCCATATTGTTAAAATACTATAATATTAAATTTATTTTGGCACTCAAGTGAGAAATTATGGCACTGCTACTGTTCTTATTCCTTCCAAATGAAAAGCAAAAAATCGATCCCACACAAACCCCATTTTCTCAAGAGCCGTCACCTGAAGGTCTTATCGAAGTCGTCGACAGAGGTGTTGGCAAAGGCAGGGTACTTGGAATCGAGGACGGCAGCAGAGTTCACCACAATGTAGATCGAAGACTTGAAGGCCTCCTCAGCGGCGTCGAAGAGGGACTTCACCTGGTCCGGGTCCGAGATGTTGGCACGGACGGAGATGGCAGAGCTTGGGGACGAGGAGTTGATCTCCATGACGGCCATGTCGGCCTGGGCAGAGGAGCCGGGGGAGGTGTAGTTGACGACGACCTTGGTGCCGAGCGAGGCCAGGTGGAGGGCGATGGTGCGGCCGATCCCGCAGGAGGAGCCGGTGACGACGATGGCCACCCGATCCTTCAGTAGGAGCGCCGTAGCTGTGAAAGTCATGGCCATGGAGATCCGGAGAGCGGAGAAGCTGGAAAGATGTAGAGGGAGTGAAGGGATTACTAATTCGCTAGTGTCTCTTTTCCGAGCAGACGAACAAGCCCAGTGGAGAACAACGAAAATCTAGGCAAAACTGTAGATAGTTTATTCATGCCAAAACCTAAGAGATGCTATTTGAGTGCGCACGTCTATTAGATTCGGCACTAGAAATCAATTATTTTTATTTTTATTTATTAAATTAGAATTTACAATTCTTAAAAATATCATCAAGTCCTATTGAAATGGTATGATTAAGAGTATGCAATAGGATCGGAACCACCAAAATCGCCCAAAACTAAACCAAACCAATCCAAAATGAGCGGTTCCATTAAGACCAGTCTGGTTTCCAATTCCAATTATGGAGCAGCTCACCTCTCTACCCTAACTGGACCGGTACAAATGGTAGGCGGCACGTTGAAAGCCTGTAAAACCCAAACAAATTAGGTATCCCAATCACCGTGCTTCCACGAACGTCATTCATATTAATGGGTTATAAACTCATATTATGAACCACTTTTAGTTAAATATGTCAGATATGGGTCAAGTAAAAGTTGAATATAAGTCAAGTGAAAGTTAAATATGAGTCAAATATGAGTCAAGTAAAAGTTAAATATATGTCAAATATGGGTTGAGTGAGTCATTTAACATAGAGCTTAAAGTGAGTTTGGGTTTCTCTACAATAATAATGGCTTTTAGCAATACGGGTCGGGTCGGGTCGGGTATAGATCGGGTGTGGGTCGGGTCGGATATTGGTCACTAGATTTATATTACATGAATTTGAGTCAAAACGGGTTAAATCGGTCAATATAGATCGAACTATTTTCAACCCAACCCACCCATTTGACGAGTCTAATATTTAGCAAAGATTGCCAAGCAGCTTTAGCAAGAGGGACACTCGAAGGAGAGACGAGCTCTAGATTCGTGGGCAGGGGCAGAGCTACATAACAGACACGTGTCATTTACCGAACACCATGTATTAATCCTGTCAAAGTCAAGTTGCTTGTTCGGAGTGGCAAAGCCAGGCGACGATCCCAAACTGGAGAGCACATAACCGATAAACATGCTTTGGGGTTCATTTCGCAGAGGTTCTGAGGAGATTGAGAGGAGATCTACGCGGGATCGCAGTGATTGTAGATCAGTTTCTGCAACCCACCCGAGAACTGAACTAAGTAGGCGGTTCTTTGTTCTAAAATAATAACCGCCCATCTTGAAACCGATCACTTTTAATATGATTGTTCATAAAAAAAGTTGAAATTATTTTATTATTGTATAATTCCGAATTCTTATTTTCTGCCTAATGGTTATTAGTTGTCTTAGGACCCTTAAAAGGTTACGTCTTTTCGGGAGCAATAAACTCGACAAAAATAAATAACCGTATTACAATTTGTTTGTGAGACAATATGCCTATTCAAAAAAAGGGTTTCAAAAAATAAATATGACATTTCTGTTCAATAGACCAAGTTCCATTTCTCATTTCTTTCAAGATATATCCGGTCATTGTTTTCAATTGTTTCGCTTTGATAGTTTTTAGAGGAATACTAAAATTGATATTTAATATTTTCTTGAAAGGTTTTATTATATCTTAGAGAATTTTTATCAATAACCATTAGCAATGTTACGAGGCAAATGATTCATTAAAAGACAGTCTTTTCACGCCTCGAATTCCGTTTCTATTATTCTTCCCGATCAATCTTTTCCCCCAACAAAAATAATGGACGATTTGGCGTTTGTTCTTGGAGAGTGATGCAAGGACCGAAGTCACAGCGAGCTTTCCTTTCGAGGCGGGTTCCCGAATCCTAAATAGCTTTACGGGACTATAATCGTCCCTCGGAAACACGAAGACGACCAGCGACAAACCCATCATGGATAATCCTCGATAACATTGGGCCTGACCTGTTTATAACCACGAACCCGAAAACCTATCACTATGCCTTCGCAGTCCTACTTGGTCTAACTTTACTTGTGACTTTTTCTTGTAAGTGGGACTCTCTTATCTTCTTGGATAAATAATCCGTCATTTTCATTTGATAAAACTCACGTCAAGAATAATAATCGAATTCTGGAGCTTGCCAAGATGGCTGGGTAAGCAAACGGCCACTTATGTAAGTGCTAATTCCCAATTCTTTTCTCTTTCTTTCTTTTTCGAAGTCATGATCAGATCAGTCTTAGATTGTTATCAGGCTCTTTTACGTACTCAGAAGGGCTTTTCAAATCCAGCAAGTAACAAAGGCAGAAGTCAAAGTCTAAAACTACAGCCCAGAGATATTTTGGCATGTTCTTCGAAAGACGAATCAACTAAATTTCGCAGCACACAGCAATTCATAGAAATATTGGATTACCATGAAGAAAAAAGAGTGTGTAGGGCATGTAGTCCACATTCCATTCTCCGAGCAATGGAGATATTTGACAAACAAAGGGTGTGATTGTGCTATTTCCGCCAAAAACAGGGGAAACTCTTAAATCCAAAAAATTAGATTTTATGGTAGATTTTGGAGCAAATCAAGCGGCTAAGGGGAAGGGGAGACCCGAAAAGATATCAAAGAAGTGACTCGAAAAGATATCAAAGAAGTGACTGATTGTGAACCAGAGTAAGCCTCTAACTTTCAGATAATGAAGCTAGGGTTATCAACTTTCACAGGGACAAGATTTAGGATAAATATAAATGCCATAGGTAGAGATTCGAGAAAGAACGGAGGCGATTGCGCAACACACAGAGCAATGAAATGAAGGCTTTTGGTTTACTTAGATAGGGCTTTAGAGGTACTCACCCTTTTGTGCTTCAGCAGAGCGAACATCCCCGGGAAAGGGAAAAAAAAAAACCTGAAGGAAAGAGGGCAAGCGAAGGGCACTTTTCATATGAAAGGAGTCGTGCAAATAGGAAGGAGAATTAAGATCTAATCTAGACCCTACCTCCCCAAAACTCTCTAACCATCAAAGGAATGTGTACCATTTACACATCTCTTACCGCCGTTGAATGCTTACCTTACTGGCGATATCCCATACACCTACCCATGTTCACCTAACAAGAACCTAACCCAGGGATTCAACCAGCATAAGCTGAGCTCATATAACATGTGGGAACAACATTCTTTGATCATTTGGATCATCAATATTCAACAAAGGTGGTACTTTAACAGCCAGAATGCAAACTCTTTGGGCGATATTTCGGACTATGTCAAAGAACCGATGGATCAACATCTCAATCGGACAAAGAGAAAGAAACAGAGAATTCCAGAGGCAAAAGGTCACACATTTCAAAGGCAATCTTTCCTATACAAGAATGACATAATTCTGAGCTTGAATCCATCGACCTACACGTATCCGCCATTGACTCTAATCACCTGTCCATTGACCCATTCCGCTGCATCGGTAGCCAGGAACCCGACGAGAGGGCAACATCCTCGGTCTGGCCGAGCCGCCCGTTCGGGCACCGGTCAATCGCCTTATTGATCATCTCCTCAGTCTTCCCTGCAAAGAACATCTCGGTCGCAATGGGGCCCGGTGCGACACAGTTGGCAGTGATGCGGGTGCCCTTGAGCTCCTTGGCCAGGATCTTGACCATTGTCTCCACCGCCGCCTTTGAGGCGGTGTACGCTGACAAATTCGGCCTCAGCGAGCCCACCAAAGACGAGGACAGCATTATGATCCTGCCTCCGCCGCCCTGCTTCAGCCGGTTCGCCGCCTCTTGGCAGCACAAGAATGCCCCTCTTGCATTGACACTGTGAAAGACATTGAAAAAGAATCATCGGCCATAAATGTTCTTCTGATTATTGTGAGAATTCAATGACTTGGTTGACGCATGCGATTATTCTATTCCATCAAATTATAAGCAAACCCTTAAAAATCAACTATGGCCAATATTGAGTAGCTTCCAAATTGAAAGGCAAAGAATCGATCAACAGGAACCCCATTTTTCTCGAGAGTCGTCACCTGAAGATCTTGTCGAAGTCGTCGACGGAGCTGTTGGCAATGGTGGGGTACTTGGAGTCGAGGACGGCGGCGGAGTTCACCAGGACGTATATCGACGACTTAAAGGCCTCCTCAGCAGAGTCGAACAGGGACTTCACCTGGTCTGGGTCCGAGACGTCGCCGGACGGAGACGGCAGAGCCGGGGGACGACGAGTTGATCTCTGCAGCGACCGCGTTGGCCTGGGCGGAGGAGCCGGGGGAGGTGTAGTTGACGACGACCTTGGCACCGAGGGAGGCGAGGTGGAGGGCGATGGCACGGCCGATCCCGCGGGATGAGCCGGTGACGATGGCCACCCGGTCTTTCAGAGGGAGCTCGGAGGTGGCGGCGGCTGTGATGGGCGTGGCCATGGAGCTCCGGAGAGAGAAGAAGCTGGAAAGATGCAGAGGAAGCGAAAGGATTACCGATTCACTGGTAAAGCTGTCGCCTTTCCAAGAAAACGAACGAGCCCGAAAAAGAAGAACAAAAGTCTAGACGAAACAATGGACGTTTGACGTTTGTCTCTTGGAAGAGTGACGCAGGAATGAAGCCACAGCGAGCTTTCCTTTTGTGGCGGGTCCCTGAATCGTCCCCCGGTAGCATCATGACGATTGACGACCAGTAATTGGGCCCGACCCGTTTATAAACCACGAACCTAAACCCAAACCCGAAAACCGATCATTATGCCTATGCAATGACTCTTCGTTCGACTTTATTTGCGACCTTATTCTCGTACGAGGCACTTTCTAACTTGCTGGATAGATAATCCATCATCTTTCATTTGAATAGGGAGTACCTTTTATCGTGATAACTCATGTCAAGAATAATAATTGAAACATGTTGGGATGACTTGGTAGGCAAGCAACCACTTATGTAAGTAACAATTTCTGATTCTTTTTCTGATCACTTTTTCAAATTCATGATCAACACAGTCTTAGGTTGAAATATGGGTCTTTTATGTATCCAGAAGGGCTGGTTCAAATCCAGCTCATGTCAAAGGTAGAAATCAAAGTCTAAAACTATAACCCTCATGACATGTTCTTTTGAAAGATGGATCAACCAAATTTTGCAATGCACATAACAATTTGCAAAAATTTGAATTACCACAAAGAAATAAATTATATATAAGAGACATAGTCCATATTCTTTTTTCCAAGCAACGGATATATTTGAGAAATCAAGGGTGTAATTATACTATTTTCACCGAAAATGGCAAAAACACCTAGATCCAAAAAATTAGATTTTGTGGGAGAGTTTGGAGCAAATCAAGTGGCTTAGGGGAAGGGAAGGGGGGATCCCTAAAGATAACAAAAAATTCCAACTGTAAACCCAAGTAAGCTTCTGGCTTTCAAAGAATGAAGTTGGAGCTATCAACTTTCAAGGCAGCAAGATTTGGGATGGATATAAATGTCATAGGTAAAGATTCGAGAAAGAGCAAGGACAAATGCAAAATACAAAGATCTATGAAATGAAGGCTTTTGGTTTACTTAGATAGAGCTTCAGTGGTACTCGGTCTTTTGCTCTCTAGTGTAGAGTGAACATTTCAGAAAAAAAAAAAAAAAAAAAACTTAGGGAAAGAGAGGCGATGAGGGGCACTCATCTTACAAAAAGCAGTCATGCAAATAGGAACAGTCAAATGAAGACTCTCACTAAGGAAATAAAGGAGGAAGAGATTTCATCTATTATAAGAGTGTACAAAATAGACTGCTAGAATTGGGAATCGACTAGTTTGATCTGATCTCCAAGAGTCTCGATCCGGTCTCGATTCATAAAAGTGAAACTAGTGTCTTCCAAGGGAGAACTAGCCCAAATTGACTATATATATTTTTAATTTCCTCAAAAACATAAAAGTGACCAACTTTTTTTCATAATAGATGGGTATCAAATAGTAAAAAAAAAGAGACTAATTGCATTGAATCGGACCGGAACTAGGAACCAATGACCCCTAATCTATTGGATTTACCATACCACAGCTTTCGACTTGCCTTACAAAAAGCTCTCCTATGGACTTAATGTGTGTATTATGAGGCAAGAGATTCAAGGTCTAATCTAGAGTCCACCTCCCCCAAAATCCCTAAATATCAATTGGGGTTAGCCCAATATACCATTTGCACGCCTCTTACCACAATTGAATGCTTACCTTACTCAATAATATCCCGCTCGTCAACCTACGTCCACCCAGTAAGAACCGAACGAAGGGATCCAACAGGCATAAGCTGAGCTCATACAATATGTGGTGGGAAAAGTACTCTTTTCATTATTTTATCATTAATATTCATTATTCATCAAAGATGGTACTTTTAACAACGAGAATGCAAACTTTTCGGGCGACAAAAAAATAGTTTCTGATCGAACAGTACACGGACCAAAAGCGTAACGGCCTTCCTTGATATCTTAAAGCTGTTCTTACAATCTCATCACATCAGAAGTACCTTGATTTTGCTCCCTGATGATTGATGGAATTTATCATGTTAACATTAGATTCAAGACCACGCAAGTCTTCCTCATCAGTTACTGTCCATCTTCTGCGGAATCTTCATTGCTGAAGCTATACGGGCAAATCTGCGCGAGATCATAGTTACCGATAAACCAGGTTTAATCGATTCCACAGTTCCCAGAGTATCAGAGCTTATGTTTCAGCCCTATCTCATCTCAGACCATGTCGAAGAACCTATGGATCAAAACATCTCAATCGGACAGAGAGAAAGAAACAGAGAATTCCAGAGGCAAAGGTCTCATACATTTCAGGCGATCTCCCTAGACAAGAATGACATAATTCTGAGCTCGAATCCATCAACCTAGACATATCCACCATTAACTCTAATCACCTGTCCATTGACCCATTCGGCGGCATCGATGGCCAAGAACCCGACAAGAAGGGCAACGTCCTTGGTCTCGCCGAGCCAGCTGCACAGGCACTCCTCGATCACCTTATCGATCATCTCATCAGTCTTCAAGCGAACAACATACCAGTCGCAATGGGGCCTAGAGCAACGCTGTTGGCGGTGATGCGGGTGACCTTGAGCTCCTTGGCTAGGATCTTGACCATCGTCTCCACCGTCGCCTTCGTGGCAACGTACGCTGCCATATTCTGCTTCAGCCCGCCGACCAGCAACGAGGACAGCATAATGATCCTGCCTCCACTGCCCCGCTTTAGCCGGGTCACAACCTCTCTGCAACACAAGAATGCCCCTCTTGCATTGACACTATGAAAGACATTAAAATAAGGGTTAAACCAGGAAAAACTTCAAACTGTATTTAATCATAAAAAAAAAAAAATAAAAAAACCCTTCAAACTTACCCCATACTAATTTTTGGACCATCAAAAATCAAAACTAGTATATTTATGACAAATTTACTCTCAATTAATTTTTGTAAAATTGGATTAATAGCATGAAAAATCATAAACCAATACATATGTGACCAATGAAAGGTAAAACTCTAAATCGGTACATCGGCCGACTATCACATGTAGGAATTTAATAGTAAAATTTAAAGAAACTAACAGAAAGTAAATTTATCATAAATGTACTAGTTTGAAATTTTTTGTGTCGCAGATATACCAATTTAAGGTTTTTCATAATCTTAATCTTAATAACAATCATCAACTCTAAATGTTCTTCTGATCATTGTGAGAAATCATCACAAAAATAATATAAAATAAAAATCAATGACTTGGTTGATGTTCCATTCCATCATATCATAAGAAATTTTTATCTTGATAACGTGGGCTTCAATGTAAATAGAGTTAACAATTGTCACCATCTAAACCTATCAAACATGTGGGATGGGTCGGGTTGGGTCGAAAAAATGGTACAACCCATATTGACCCAATTCTATACTATATAATTATAGCAATCTATACCCAAATTGATTCATATTTCCAAAAAAATTTAATATAAAATCCAATTTAGAAAAACTCATTTCTTATAAATTTTTAAAATATATATATTGTTAAAATATGATGGACAATTTTTATAATTTTTTAAAAATCTGATTTTTTTATTCTTTTTCTTTTTCTTTCTCTCTTTTCTTATTTTTCTTCTACAGTCGGCTACCAATGATGATTGACTACCGGGGACAACCGATAACTGACAGTAGCTAGCAACCAACGATGGCAATGATCAACAGCTACTGGCGGCCATCAATGATCGGTGGCTACAGGCGATCGATGGCAAACAGTCGACGATCCTTGCCAAATTTCCTTTAAAAAAATAAAAATATATGAAATATCATAAAATTAAGAAAAAGAAAAAGAAAAAAGGACTTATTTATCCATGACTAACTTAAACTAATTAGATGACTAACCTATTTAAGACTATTAATTGATCCATTTATGACCCACTTAAACTTACTTTTAATACTTAAGTCAACCCATTTTTACCCACACTATTAAAGATAGGTTAGAATATGGGTCCATGTCCCATTTTGCCACCTCTATCTATCTCTCCGCCATTCTACTCTCTATTAGAGCTATAAGG
Source organism: Angophora floribunda (assembly GCA_014182895.1). NCBI lineage: Eukaryota > Viridiplantae > Streptophyta > Magnoliopsida > Myrtales > Myrtaceae > Angophora > Angophora floribunda. Next base: position 13,183,991 of record CM024715.1, read on the forward strand.
TTAACTCTTAAAAATCAACTAGGGCCTAAGAAATTTATAAATGAGAAGAATAACAAGAGTGTTATTACTTTCATACAATACTCACTTAAGTGTTATAAGTGAGTGTTATAACTTTTTCTTCACTCACTTAAATTTTATATTGAAGTAAAATCGATCATTTGAGTGACAATTCTGACAAACCATCATCATGAATTTTTTGATTTTTTTTGAATTTTTATTTGTTTGATTTTTTACTCTTTTTTCACTTTTTTTTAAGGCTCGGCAAAGGTCACCAATGACCCTTGCTAGCCACAGATGAGGTCGCAAAAGGCCCTCGCTAGACCTAGGCAAGGTGGTGTCGCCCATGGCCACCTAAAGTTGGCAAGGGCCTTCACGGCCTCGCCCATAGCTAGCGAGGTCACGATGCCCTCACCCAAGGCCTTTGTGGCAAGATTTGGGCCAAGGCATCACAGCCTCACCTACCGCCGGCCCTAGGAAGAAAAGAGAAAATTTGAAAATAAAAAATTCCAAAAGATAATAAAAAATAAATAAAAAATTAAACCACATCAGTCCCGATAAAGTCACGTAAAACAATCGATGTCTACATCAGAGTTTTTAACAAGGTAATTCGCCGATGGCACTCAAGTGATTCACTTTTCAAATTTTTACACTCAAATAAGAAAAAAAAAAAAGTTACGGCGCTCTTATCTTTCCAAATGAAAAGCAAAGAATAGCTCCCCCACGAACCCCATTTTTCTCAAGACCTGTCACCTGAAGGTCTTATTGAAGTCGACAGAGGTGTTGGCGATGGCAGGGTACTTGGAGTTGAGGATAGTAGCGGAGTTCACCAAGATGTAGATCGACGACTTGGCCTCCTCAACGGCGTCGAAGAGGGACTTTACTTGATCCGGGTCCATGTTTGTGTTCTTTATAATTTGTTGGCCTACAATTCTCAGGCAACATTCGTCGTTGCCTGCTATCATTATCGAATGGCATCGATTGCCTTTATGGCCTTAAGATCTGAGTTCACTTACTAATCAAACATAATAGAAGGCTATAGGCACCATGTAATGTCAGTTTTCACCATATCAAAAACCAGAACAAGTGATCAAACCAACAAATCTATCGACTTCAATTGTGTTAAGTTTTCCTTTTACCAATTCATTTTGATAGTCTCTCTACGTTCCTCATAGAAACAATAAATTCCAATTTTCATGCTCTGTGACATTGACTTGCTCTATTGATGGAACATTTCCACATGAAGAACGTAATATGAAGAGCACTTCCTTGTAGAGGATGCAACACGAGCACAAGCGTGCTCAATAAGTATACATACCACAGATTCAGACATATCCATAAGAACATAAAACTATACATGGAATCAAACACGCGGTCACTAAAATCGAAGCACATCCCAGAAAAACAAGCATAGGTATCGAAGTGATTTTACCTGACACTTAATAACCTTACCGAAACAATCAAATGCTCTTTTGTGTTGGTGCTCGGTAATGTCCCACGACTAACCACCCACTAATATGCAATACTTGTCCTTCACCATCTCCAATTCCTCCTTCAATTCCAGCAACAATGGCGATGACAACAACAGTTTCAACTTGGGAATCCATAAGCATTATCCATAAGATTGTTGGAAAATTATTAGAATAACATGACAATAATAATTGTTGTTGAAAATATATTTAAAAAATTGGAAAATAAAATAAATTATCCGAGACATGCAAGAGTATGTACAAAATTCAGTGTGAAAGGCTCTAACAGCTATCCTCCCAAGATACAATAGATCATCTTCTATATTCCACACTGAATATTAGAAGGAATAGAACTAAAGTTGTCTATAACTAAGCAAGGAAAATGAAAGGAAAGATTTTTTGAGGAAAATGATATTCTCTTCTTGATTTGATATCTCTCTCTAGATTGTCTTTTTAAGTTTTTATTTTTTATATTCAAACAAAATAAAGCCATTAAAGAGCCGTTAAGAAACCATTATAAAGCCATTATAGAATAATGGAGGATTTATTTGATAAATAAATTAGACGTTACAAATCGATTGAAAAACCGTTATATGACCATTAAAAAGCTGTTATAAAATGTTACAAAACCTTTTTATATTAATAGGAAACAAAAATCATTACAAATTAATAATGGTAAAAAACCATTACAAAAATTAGTAACTGTCAAATTTTCAAAACTATTGAAATATCCAAGAGTTCCGAAGTGAGAAGAAGCTAGAAAGATGCAAAGGAAGTGAAGGGATTACTGATTTACTAGTAAAGGCTAAAGCTATCCCTTTTCAAAGCAGATGAACGAGCCCAAAAGAGAACAATGAAAATCTAGGCAAAGCTATTGGTAGTGTATTTATGCCAAAAACTAAGAGATGCTATTTGAGTGCGCATGTGTATCGGATTTGGCACTAGCCATCAATTTTTTTATTTTTATTTATTAAATTCGAATTTATAATTATTAAAAAAAATCATTGTGTCATGTTAAAACAGTATGATTTAGGGATATGCAACAGAATTGGGAACCGCCTAGATCGCTCAAAATTAGACCAAATCAATCCTAGACCAGCAATTCAATTGGGATCGGTTTGGTTTTCAATTTCAAATATGAAGCTGCCCATCTATTTACCCCAACCGAATCGATACACGTGGTAGGCGGCACGAGAAACTCCCCTTGAAAGCCTGTAAAACCCAAACAAATTAGATAAACCCAATCACCGTGCTTCCACGAACACCATTCGTATTCAGCAAAGGTTGCCAAATAGCTTTAGAAAGAGGGACGCTCGATGGACAGATGAGCTCCAGATTTGTGACAGAGCTAAATAATGGACACGTGTCGCATACAGAGCACCATTCATTAATCCTGTCAAAGTCAAGTAGCTTGTTCAGAATAGCTAGCTAGGCAATATTCCCAAACTCGAGTCCACATAACCGATAAACCGGACTTAGCAGGCAGTTTGTTGTTCCAAGTCACAAACCGGACGTCTTGAAATCGATCACTCTTAATGTGGCTATTCAGAACCTTTAAAATATTGTGTCTTTTTTGGAGCAATAAACTCAAAATAAATAAATAATCGTAATATAATTTGTTTGCGAGATAATATGTCTGTTCAGAAAAAGGGTTTCACAAAATAAATATGCCGTTTTTGTTCAATAGTCCAAGTTCAAATTTTTTCGTTTCTTTCAAGAGATATCCAGCCATTTTTTCAATTGTTTCACTTTGAGAGTTCCTAAAGAAATATCAGAAATGCTATTGAGTATTTTCTTTCAAGACTTTTTGCATCTTTGAAGGATTTTTGTCAATAATCATTAACAATGTTGTGAAGAAAATAATTCCTTAAGGCAATGTCTTTTCATGGCTTAAAGTTTTATTTTATTATTCTTCCCGATCGATTTTTTCCCCCAACAAAAACAATGGACGATTTGGCGTTTGTGTCTTGGAGAGTGATGCAAGGACTGAAGTCACAGCGGACTTTCCTTTCATGGCGGGTTCCTAAATCCTAAATATCTTTACGGGACTATAATCGTCCCTCGGAGACACAAAGACGACCCCCGACAAGCCCATCATGGATAATCCTCAATAACATTGGGCCTGACCCATTTATAACCACGAACCCAAAAACCTATCATTATGCCTTCGCAATGCTATTTGGTTAAACTGTATTTGTGACCTTTTCTTGTCAGTGGGACTCTCTATCTTCTTGGATAAATAATCCATCATTTTTCATTTGAATAATGAGTACTTTTTATAATAATAACTCGCATCAAGAATAATAATTGAATTGGGGGAGCCAGCCAAGATGGTTTGATAAGCAAGCAACCACTTATGTATATGCTAATTTCCAGTTCTATTCTCTTCTTTCTTTTTCAAAGTCATTATCAAATCAGTGTTAGGTTAAAATCGAGATCCTTTACATACCCAGAAGGGCTTTTCAAATCCAACTTGTGACAAGGCAGAAGTCAAAATCTTAAACTATAGCCCCAAAGATATTTCGGCACGTTCTTTCAAAAGACGGATCGATCAAGTTTTGCTGCATACACGACAATTCATAAAATTTTGGATTACCACAAAGAAATAAGAGTGTGTGTGTGTGTGTGTAAAGCATGCAGTCCATATTCTATTTCCAAGCAACGGGAGATATTTGATAAACAAGGGGTGTGATTACACTAAATTCGCCGAAAACAGGAGAAACTTCTAAATCTATAAAATTAGATTTTGAGGGAGATTTTGGAGCAAATCAAGTGACTGGAGGGAAGGGAAGACCCATAAACATATCAAAGAAGCTACTGGTTGTGAATCAAAGTAAACTTCTAGCTTTGAGAGAATGAAGTTGGGGTTATCAACTTTCATGGTGACAAGATTTGGGATAGATATAAATGCCATAGGTAGAGATTCGAGAGAGAAAAGAGGCGATTGCATAATACAAAGAGCAATGAAATGAAGGCTTCCAGTTCCTTTAGATAGGACTTTAGAGTTACTCGCCCTTTTGTGCTTTAGTATAGAGTGAACATTCCCTAGAAGGTTAAAAAAAAAACTGAAGGAAAGAGGGCAAGTGAGGAGCATTTATGATATGAAAGTTGTCATGGAGATAGGAAGGAGAATCAAGATCTAATTTAGAGCCCGCCTCCCTAGATAGGGCTTCCAGTTCCTTTAGATAGGGCTTTAGAGGTACTCACCCTTTTGTGCTTTAGTATAGAGCGAACATTCCCTAGAAGGTTAAAAAAAAAACTGAAGGAAAGAGGGTGAGTGAGGAGCATTTATGATATGAAAGTGGTCATGCAAATAGGAAGGAGAATCAAGATCTAATTTAGAGCCCGCCTCCCTAGAAATCTCTAACTGTCGATAGGAATTAGTCCATATGTACCATTCACACACCTCTTACCGCCGTCGAATGCTTACCTTACTCAACAGTATCCCGCACACCTACCCATGTTCACTTGTGAAGAACCTAACCCAGGGATGCAACTGAGCTCATATAACATGTGGGAAAAGCACTCTATGATCATTTTGATCATTAATATTCATTAAAGGAAGCACTTGAACAGCGAGAATGCAAACTCTTTGGTCGATATCTCAGACCATGTCGAAGAACCGATGGATCAACATCTCAATCGGACAAAGAGAAAGAAACAGAAAAATTCCAGAGGCAAAGGTCCCACACATTCCAGGCAATCTTTCCTAGACAAGAATGACGTAATTCTGAGCTTGAATCCAAAAACCTACACGTGTCTGCCGCCATTGACTCTAATCACCTGTCCATTGACCCATTCAGCTGCATCGGTGGCCAGGAACCCGACGAGAGGGGCGACATCCTCGGTCTCGCCGAGCCGCCCATGCGGGCACCCCTCAATCGCCTTATTGATCATCTCCTCGGTCTTCCCGGCGAAGAACATCTCGGTCGCGATGGGGCCCGGCGCGACGCAGTTGGCGGTGATGCGGGTGCCCTTGAGCTCCCTGGCCAGGATCTTGACCATCGTCTCCACCGCAGCCTTCGAGGCGGTGTACGCCGACACATTCGGCCTCAGTGAGCCCACCAAGGACGAGGACAGCATTATGATCCTGCCTCCGCCGCCCTGCTTCAGCCGGTTCGCCGCCTCTCTGCAGCACAAGAATGCCCCTCTTGCATTGACACTGGGAAAGACATTAAAAAAGAATCACCAGCTATAAATGTTCTTCTGATTAATGTGAGAAATCATCACAAAAGTAATTAAAAAGTAAAAATTCAATGACTTGGTTGACGCAAGCGATTATTCTATTCCATCAAATTATAAGCAAACCCTTAAAAATCAACTATGGCCAATATTGAGTAGCTTCCAAATTGAAAAGCAAAGAATCGGTCAACGCAGGAACCCCATTTTTCTCGAGAGTCGTCACCTGAAGGTCTTGTCGAAGTCGTCGACGGAGGTGTTGGCAATGGTAGGGTACTTGGAGTCGAGGACGGCGGCGGAGTTCACCAGGACGTAGATCGACGATTTAAAGGCCTCCTCGGCAGCGTCGAAGAGAGACTTCACCTGGTCTGGGTCCGAGACGTCGGCCCGGACGGAGACGGCAGAGCCGGGGGACGACGACGAGTTGATCTCTGCAGCGACAGCGTCGGCCAGGGCGGAGGAGCCAGGGGAGGTGTAGTTGACGACGACCTTGGCGCCGAGCGAGGCTAGGTGGAGGGCGATGGCACGGCCAATCCCGCGGGAGGAACCGGTGACGATGGCCACCCGGTCTTTCAGAGGGAGCTCGGAGGGGGCGGCGGCTGTGATGGTCGTGGCCATGGAGTGAGTTCCGGTCCGAGAGAGAGAAGAAGCTGGAAAGGTGCAGGAGAAGTGAAAGGATCACTGATTTACTAGTAAAGCTGTCGCCTTTCCAAGCAAACGAACGAGCCCAAAAGAAGAAGAAACAAAAGTCGAGGCGAAACAATGATTGTTTCTTGGGAGAGTGACGCAGGGACTGAAGTCACAGCGAGCTTTCCTTTCATGGCGGGTCCCTGAATTTTGAATATGCTTTTCCGGGGACCAGAATCGTCCCCCTCGTTACGTCATGGTGATCGACGACCACCAGCCATCCCATCATGGAGAATCCTCAGTTATTGGTCCTGACCCGAAACCGAACCCGAAAACCGGTCATTATACCTTTGCAATGCTTTTTTTTTTTTGGTCGAACTTTGCAATGCTACTTGGTTCGACTCTATTTGCGGCCTTCTTCTCATGCGGGGGACTCTTATCATCATTGATAGATAATCGATCGTCTTTCATTTAAATAGGAAGTACATTTCGTTATGATAACTCACATCAAAAATAATAATTGAACTATGGAAAGCTTGTCAGGATGATGGCTTGGTGAGCAAGCAACCAAGCAACCACTTATGAAGGCACCGGCTCATGATTCTTTTCTCTTATCTCTTTTTCAAAGTCATTATCAATTAAGTTTTGGGTTGAAACCGAAGTCCTTTACATGTCCCAGAAGATTGGTTCAAAGCCAATATGTGATAAAAGAAAAGTCAAAGTCTAAAACTATAGCTCTAAAAATATCACAACGTGTTCTTTTGATAAATGGATCGACCAAATTTCGCAACGCACATAGCAATTTGTAAAAAAATTGAATTATCATGAAGAAATAAGAGTATATATAGGAGACGTAGTCAAGATTCTTTTCTCCAAGCAATGGAGATATTCAACAAACAAGGTTGTGATTACACTTATTTCTACCAAAAACAAGAAAAACACCCAAATCTGAAAAATTAGATGTTGTGGGGGATTTTGGAGCAAATTGGGCAATTTAAGGGAAGGGGGGACCCCTAAAGATAATAACAAAGAAGTTGTTGGCTGCCGACAAGAGTAAGCTTCTAGCTTTTAGAAAATGAAATTGGAGTAATCAACTTTTAGGGTGACGAGATTTGGGATAAATCATAGGTAGAGATTCAAGATAGATGGACATGAATAAATTCTTAAACTGTTTCGATTAAACTCTGGAACGTAAAATAGTGAGGTATTCTATCTTATTAAGGAAGAAAAATTCACAATTTTCGAATAAAAAGCGCGAGACGTGCGAGTATCGTCATGATAAGATAAAAAAACGCAATCAAACTAGGTTCTCTCATCAAAGAGACTATCATTAGCGGCCCTCGCAAATGAAAAAACCCCTGGAGGAGGATAGACCAATGAAATTGACTTCAATTGTAAGCACATGACCCTCCAATAAGCTTGATTCAAGAATGAACAAAGGCAATTGTAGGACACAAAGATGGATGAAATGAAGGCTTTTAGTTTTACTTAGGTAGGGCTTTAGTGGTACTCAGTCTTTTGTTCTTTGGTGCAAAGTGAACATTCCAAGAAAAAAAAATTAAAGTAAAAAGAGGTGATGAGGGGCACTCATCTTACTAATTTTGAGCTTTCAGCCTTTCCAATGATAGCTTTCACTTGCCAAACGCCCAACATTTCCCTAAGGGGCTTTGGAGGCCAAAAGCCAAAGCCCCATGGGAAAAAGCTAAACCAAATACACCCAAAATATAGTCCTACAAATAGGAACCATCAAATGATGACTAACTAACAAAATAAATGAGGAAGAGATTTCATCTATTGTAGGGGTATGCAAAACGGACTACTGGAGTTGGGAATCAACCGATTTGGTCTGATCTTTGAGAGTGTCGATTCGGTTCCCAATCCCTAAAAGTGGAACTAGTATCTTCCAGTGGAGAATTAGACTGAATCAACTACATATATTTTTTTAATTTCTTCAAAAAAGTAAAAGTAACTAGCTTGTTCTTTTTTTCATAATAGATAACATCATGTAATGAGAAAAAAGTAATCAATTCTATTGGATCGGATCAAAACTGGGAACCAATCACCCTAGTCTATTGGATTTGCCATATCAAAGCTCTCGACTTGCCTTACAAAGAGATCTCCAATAGACTTAATTTGTCCATTGTGAAGAAAGAGATTCAGGATCTAATCAAAAGTCCACAGCAGTTAGCCTAGTGTACTATTCGCACGCATCTTACCACAACCGAATGCTAACCTTACTAAAAATATCCCACTCGCATACCTACGTCCACCTAGTAAGAACCGAACCTTGGGATCCAACCGGCATAAGCTGAGCTCATAACAAATTTCGGGAAAAGTACTATTTTCATTATTTTATCATCAATATTCATCAAAGATGGTACTTTTAACCACGACAATGCAAATTTCTCGGGCAATAAAAAATAGTTTCTGATCGTTCAGTACGCAGACCAAAAGCGTAATGACCTTTCTTGATGTCTTAAAGCTGTTCCTATAATCTCATCACGTCATAAGTACCTTGATTTTGCCACCCGATGATGATGGGAATTTATCATATTAACATTAGATTAACGCTCATGCAAGTATATTACTCATCAGTTACTGTCCATCCTCTGCAGAATCTTCATTGCTGAAGCTATACAGGTAAATTTGCGTTAGAGATATTAATCATAGTTACCCATAAACCGGGTTTAATCGATCCCAGAGTTTCCAAAGTATCAGAGCTTATGTTTCGGCCATATCTCAGACCATGCCGAAAAACCGATGGATCAAAACACCTCAATCGGACAGAGAAAAAAAAACAGAGAATTCCTATGCAAAGGTCTCACACATTTCAGGCAATCTTCCTAGACAAGAATGACATTATTCTGAGCTTGAATCCAGCAAACTACACATATCCACCATTGACTCTAATCACCTGTCCATTGACCCATTCGGCGGCATCGGTGACCAAGAACCCTACGAGAGGGGCGACATCCTTGGTCTCGCCAAGCCGGCTATGCGGGCACTCCTCGATCATCTTATTGATCATCTCCTCAGTCTTCCCGGCGAAGAACATCTCGGTTGCGATGGGCCCCGGTGCGACGCAGTTGGCGGTGATGCGGGTGCCCTTGAGCTCCTTGGCCAGGATCTTGACCATCGTCTCCACTGCCGCCTTTGAGGCGGTGTATGCCGCCATATTCGGCTTCAGCCCGCCGACTAGCGATGAGGACACCATTATGATCCTGCCTCCGCCGCCCCGCTTCAGCCGGTTCGCAGCCTCTCTGCAGCACAAGAATGCCCCTCTAGCATTGACGCTGTGAAAGAAATTCAAAAGAATCGTCAGCTCTAAAAGTTATTCTTGTGATCATCGTGAGAATTCATTCCCAAAGACAGAATCTAACAGAGAGAACACCATTCAAGGACGCGAACTATAAGCAGAGAGTTGAACAGTTAGGGCCAAAATTGATTAGCTTCCAAGGGATAAGCAAGAACCGATTTTACGCGAACCCCATTGTTCCCAAGAGCCATCACCTGAAGGTCTTGTCGAAGTCTTCGACGGCGGTGTTGGCGATGGTGGGGTACTTGGAGTCGAGGACGGCGGCGGAGTTCACCAGCACGTAGATCGGCGACTTGAAGGCCTCCTCGGCGGCGTCGAAGAGGGACTTCACCTGGTCCGGGTCCGAGACGTCGGCCCGGACCGAGACGGCGGAGCCGGGGGACGAGGAGTTGATCTCCGCGGCGACGGCGTCGGCCTGGGCTGACGAGCCAGGGGAGGTGTAGTTGACGACGAGCTTGGCGCCGAGGGAGGCAAGGTGGAGGGCGATGGCGCGGCCGATCCCGCGGGAGGAGCCGGTGACGATGGCCACCCGGTCTTTCAGAGGGAGCGCCGCGGCGGCGTCGGAGGCGGGGCCGGCGGCGGCTGCAGCCATGGATGGAGTTCCGGAGAGAGAGAGAAGAAGCTGGAAAGACGCAGGGGAAATGAAAGGATTACTGATTCACTAGTAAAGCTGCCCCTTTTTAAGCAAACGAACGAGCCCAAAAGAAAAGACAATAACTTGGACGAAGAAATGATATCCTGAACAATCTCGAACGGTACATTGATAACAAATTTATTTTAAAATAATTTTTTATCATGAAAAGTCCTAAATTAATAAATTTATTCCGATTAATTTTTTAATCAAAAAAAAAAATTAAAACACAAAAATTTTAAATACATATATCTATGATAAATTTATTTTCAGCCAATAAGTTTATGTCCAATTTTACTATTAGATTACTAATATAAATGACACATAATGACATTGTATGATACATGAAAATCCATACTGTAAATACAAAAAAAAAAAAAATCGAAATCAGTATAACATTGACAGTCATCATGTGTTTTTCATGTCAATAAATTTAATGATAAAAATTGATAAAAATTGACGGGGAATAAATTATTACGCATGCTTGGGATTAGGTTTCACCTGATAATAATTTAAAAAATAGTTGGATAATTTGGATTTTGTTTCTTGGAAAGCGACCCAGGAAGCGGAGGTCGCGGGTAGCTTTCCTCTCATGGCGGGGCCCGACACTTTGAGGGGACGAGAATCGTCCCACGAAGCAGGATAACACCCACCAACCAACCCCATCTTTTTGGAAAATCCCTAGGTAACATCGTACCCGACCCGTTTACAAGCACGAACCCGAAAATGCAAAGAGACACCCACCACTTGTCGATTCCTCTTATTAGTAGAAACTGGAACTTTCTTCCTCGTCATTCGATGTTTCGGCTTGTAAAACGCACAAAAAAAAAAAAAAAAACCATAGAAATGGAAATGAATGATGATTGTGAAATGCTAACATAATTTGCCACCGCAGTCCTTCGGGAGGTGAAAATCGAGCCGGAACGTTTCAGCGTATCAAGCACCACCCGGTAGTACTCTCACAACAATGATTTGTGTATTGTACAGATTGATGATGTGAACGTGTGTAGAGTGTCTGAATTTTATGTTATTTCTTATATACTTGTCTATTTTTAAACTGCTTGTGCCCCGTAATTTTGGGAGAGCGGATTTTTCAGCATTGGGTTTCTAGCTTATTGACATGCGAGCGGACGACATTTTGACCCTGAAATTTACGGTTTCTAGTTCTACTCACATTCGATCGCCTTTGAATTCGACCTCCTATCCTTCCAGTTTAGAGCAAATCTTTGGGTGATCAAGACTCTTAGTTTGTCCCTGCTGCTATTCCTTAAGAGTTGCCATGATTGATGGCCATGTTATATTGAGAAAATGTAAGCAAGCAATCTTGGTAGTGCTCGAACCATGTTCAGTACACCTCAAGTGATTTTCTCAAATGCAGTGGAAGAGGCGAGGATCGTACATGAGAACCTGTTTATGGATCTGCAGGAAACAATACTGTCTCTGCTGCCATTATTCCCGCCTCTGCATCTGCTTTAGGTGAACAATATCCACGGCAAGTTTTGAAGACCTGCTCATTTCGACAGTTTGAGCATTCATATGGAAAAGATACACGGCCTGGGCGGATACACTCCTAAATTCATGGATTGCCTTCTTTTCCACCCACAAAAGCTCTCTCGTCCTGACTTTTTTATGAGGTTCTCTTTTCATCTGCTTTATAATTCCCCAGAATGATGTCCACATGCCGAGCAATGAACATGGAACTTACATTAGCTTTTAACCAGAAAGGATTTAACTGGCATACTCTACCTCCATAGCTGCTGCTGATCCTTACCTTCACTTCAGGACATCCATGGAGGTAGTAGAAGTGAAGTATCCTAGAAGCATTAATCTCACCAAGGCCAACCCGACGGTTCCCTTCCACCTTCTTGCATTAAACCATTTAGCCGCCAATTTATACAGAAGGAGAATGCGTCATTGGATATCTGCCGAATGTGGCAAACCTGCCTCATCACTTCTGTATATGGCAAAGACATAATTCCTAAATTCTATCTACCAAGCCTGCACAGGTTCAAGGATTAGGAACTATATAGATCTCTGACTTGGGAGAAAGACAACAGCCATATCCAAATCATCACCATACTCACCATCAACAACAACTTTGTGGGACTGAAAAGGGTTTGCTGAGCCAGGATGCCGTTATGTGCTTGAGTAAAACTATAGCATTGAGAAAATATGAAAAGTGATATCGGGATGCTATAATTTGTTAGGGTTGAACAGTACAGCAATTCCTAACAAGCCCTTTGCAGCATGAATGGAGCTGGATAACAAGTGCAAAGTAAATAGCACAAGAGGTTGTCGAAAGTTACCAGGTAATTTCTCTGGCCACAGATTAGACGTAGTATCAAATTAACAGAGTGAAAAGAGCTGCTGTTACAACCAGAGCATGTCCAGGTGTGCAGACTGTTCTGGGAGAGGGAAAATGCATTTAATAATTTCCTCTCTCACCTGGAAGGAAAAAAAATGGACGTCACAAAAGCACAAGCCAAATTGGCAGTGGGGGCCAATTTCAGTGCAGCTACAAATGATGAAAACAGACTTGCTCATTTTTCTTTTTGGGTTTATGACTGAAGAACTAAATTTCTCATTATCATTTTTTGTTCCGAGAGAATAGCCATACAAGCTACGTATACACAAGTTCAGTTAAGTGGCTTACCAAGGCAATTTGGAATCGTCACGTGAAAAAGGGTGATTGTGAGCTAAATCCTCTTGAGACAGAAATTGGGATGACATTTTATATTTCTGCAGCTACAAATGAAATAAAGAGTTATAAGAGGACCATTGAACCAAAAATTGAGATCAAGAGATGGAATTCTTTACCTCAAAATCCCAACCAAAAGGCTGGGAAAGTGCCTCTCATCTCAGAGAGTTACAAGTTAATACCATTCCCCTGAACCAGTTACTTTCCTGATTTTACTTTTTGCCGTCATTTATTACCAATAGTCTCTACATGAACAAAGACCGCCATCAAAGTGATGAAAGCGATATGCGTCTCGCACAATGATAGTTCGGCTCGATATCTTTGAGACAAATTTGATCCAATTATGACAGTCGTCACAGATACGAATATTTTTTATTACCCGGACTGGGATTAACTCAGGCAAGCTAAGAAGACCAAAAGCAATGGCCAGTTTCTCGCTGTGAACAAATCTCATGGGGTCTTTTTGTCCTTGCTCAGCATCACTCCACAGGCTACATTGTTTTCCCACATAACCAATTTCTGCTGCTCGTGAATTCAGATCCCCCAGGTTTTTGTATATCTCATCAGTCAATGGGTGTAGTCTATCACCCGCATAGAAGGCATAGACCAAGTTCTTGACCTCTATCCAGCTTTGCCCTGGTTCTTTCTTCACGCCTCTCTCTTTCATCACTCGCCTCGTTGAATCTCTGAGATCCCATTTTCCAGTTAATGCATACATATTTGATAGGAGAACATACGCAGTTGAATCTTCAGGTTCCATCTCTTGAAGATGGCGAGCGGCAAATTCACCAATTTCCACATGCTTATGAATTGTGCAGGCACTTAATAGAGTCCTCCAAATCATGGCATCTGGTTCTATTGGCATCTCCTCCACAAACTTCTTGGCACGCCTCAGATGGCCTGCACGACCAAGAAGATCCACGATGCAGACATAATGTTCAGGTTCCGGCACCAAACAAAAGTCTACTTTCATTGACTCAAAATACTTGAGTCCTTTCTCTACCAATCCAACATGGCTGCAGGCTGACAAAGCTCCCACAAAGGTAATGGAATTTGGTGTCATTCCTTGCCGCACCATCTTATCAAACAAATCCACTGCTTCTAAACCATATCCATGCTGAGAATAACCATTTATCATGGCATTCCAAGAAACCTCACTTTTTTCAGGCATGTCATAAAATTCCCTTTTGGCATCGCAAATGCTGCCACATTTAGCGTACAATGTAATCAAGACATTGGAAGCCTCAGTTTTGGAATAATAACCCATTGTTATCATTGCAGCATGAATCTGCCTCCCAAATATCATATTTGCTGTGCTAGCTGCAGCTTTTACAGCAGAGCAAAAGGTGTACAAGTTAGCTTCAACTCCAGCTTTATTCATCTGTGCAAAAACCTGGAGTGCCTCCTCATGATGACCACTCTGTCCAAACCCAGATATCAGTGCATTCCATGATACATTATCTTCAACATCAACGTTCTGAAATATTGAATATGCTTCTTTTATTCTGCCACATCTACTGTAAAGACTAAGAAGTGCATTTCCAATCGAAAGATCAAGTGAGAAACCAGAGACCCAGCACTGAGCATGTATCTGGCGTCCTTCATTGAGTGCTGGGATACCAGCACTTGCAGTGATGGCACTTGATAATCCAATATTATCTAATCGGATGCCTCGGTTCTGCATTTCTTTGAAAAGTTGTAAAGCTTCAGCAAATAAATCATGCTGTACATATCCCGCAATCATTGTCGTCCAAGAGACAACATCTTCTTCAGTAAGTCTACTAAGTATATTTCGAGCAGTATCTAACTTTCCACATTTGGCGTACATCTCTAATAGCACGCTGCAGACATACACATTATGCTGAAATCCACTCTTGATGACATGAGAGTGTATCTGTTCACCTTCGTAGAGAGTTCCCAAAGAGATGCAGGTTTTAAGTATGCTTGGGTATGTATATTGATTTGGCACTATGCCCTCACTCTGCATCTTTCTAAGTATCTCGAGCAACCCAATCAAATTGCCTGACTGACCAAAACCAACAAGCATCAGATTCCATAAGACCACGTTCTGTCTACTAGTTGAAAGAAAGCATTTATGTGCAGTTTTTATGTCAGAGCATTTCACATACAGATCAAGCAGGGAACCTTCAGTTATAACATCTGACAAAATTCCCGCTTTTTCTGCATATGAGTGAAGTTGTTTTCCCATCTGGAGATACCCTGCATTGGCACAAGCACTCAGGAGGGTTGCTACCGTAACATGGTTTGGTTTGAAGCAATCAGCTAGCATACTATCGAATAACTTTACAGCCTCATCACAAAGTCCATGCTGAGCGAGCCCAGCTATAAGCGAGTTATATGACACGCCATCTCTAAATTCCATCCCACTAAATATAAGCTCAGCAGACATCCAATCTTCAGCTCGGCAGTACAATGTCAAGAGAGAATTGCATACGCAAATTTGAGTGGAGAAACCCCACCTTAAAATGAGACCATGGACCTGCTCTCCAAGCTTGAACAGCTCAATCTTTGTGCAGGCACTCAGTGTACTGGAGAGAAGATACGGTGTCGGCCGAACGGCATCATTATGCATCCAACGGAATAAAAGAAGAGCTTCTCTCTCACGGCCATTTTGAGAAAAGCCAGAAATCATCGCGACCCAAGAAATGCTGTCCCTAGAGTGCAACATTGCAAAAGCCCTTTTGGCATCATCAACTAACCCATTTTTCGAATACAGATCAATTAGCGGATTACATGCCAACGGGCTAGTCCCAAAACCATGACAAACTATTTTACCATGAATCTCTTTGACAAAATGGAGGGCAATTCTATTCCTAGAGCAGGCTTTCAATACCGACGCGAACGTGTTCTCATCAGGACGAATATTTTCAGCTATCATCCGACAAAGAGGCCCACTGCTTCACCACTCAGCTTGGTGGCAACACAAGCAGACATCATCTCATTCCACGAGAACGCGCTTCTCGTAAGCATATCATCAAAGACCTTACGCGCGCCATCAATGTCACGACCCGAGAGATTAGTTTTCGGAATCCGCTCACTCAAAGCGAATGGACCCGTCTTCAAGATCCTAGAGTGGAGCTTATCGCCGCCTTTCAATGATAAAGACCCGACACCTGAAGACCCTTCGAGGAGCGATGGCTCGTCCTCGTGAACGGCCCAGCGACTACACACTTGCTTCGAGTCCAAGCTGCTTGAGCTCCGGAGACACTGAGCAAAAAACATGACGGGCACGGATTATGATGTCGTGTGGACTCTCATGGTGATGAAGTAGCGACAAGAAACGAGGCGTTACCTTCGACCTCGACAGCTGCTGTGTCGGAGAAATGGGTTCAAGCAGGGAAAGTGAAGAACGCGACCGGCGGAACAGGGCAGTGATTCGAACCATAGGAGTGTCATCAAGCTCCGGTAGCGGACAGGATTTAGCATTAGCCGGGTTTAATCCTAGAACAAGAACCCGATCATTCGGATTTCGCGGTATGAAGTATGATTACTTTTCCGATGAAATGAAATTTTGAACCTAGGCAAATTATAGTGCGTCGCAAATACTGTCCAAATAAAGGGGAAGAGGAAAGAACATAAGTTCATGCATAGTGTAAATCCCCTTGTCACAAACGAACCCCAACGAAGGAATCAATTAAGTTCTCTCTATTTCGTAAGAAACAATTTTGTTGAAATTGCACCATTGACTTCGCCAGTCAATCATAGGAAAATAACTTTAAGTCTCCATTTATTTCATGGAAATTAATTGATAATATTTTTCTAGTGTTTTTGTTGAAACTTGAAAAATATCTTTTATTGTTTAGTAAGGAAAATCAAATTAATAATCAAACAATATTTGCTCACTAATCACTTGGGCATAAATAGCTAGGGAACCTAGTACAAGTACTAGAGTCTTGATTCTAGCCACAATGGGCCATGATTTGAGCATCAGAGACCCAAGTAGGGGCTCTCTGTTCCCATGCTTGGCCACTTGGTGATAACTCTATTTTTAATAGATTATTCTTGCTTATTTATACTTGATATTTGCTAAATTTTAAGGAATTTTTGGGTGAATTTAATCGGCGACTCACATAATTTTATTTTGTATGAAATATTTTGATCTTTGAAAAAATATGATATCTTTGAGAATATTTCATCTTGAAGAAAAAGGGAGCCCAAATAAGATATTTGAAGAATTTTGTGTGATTGAAGATAAAGTTCAAAGAAAATCAAGGAGGAATCTTTTCCAAATCCTAGTAGGAGTCGACCTAGGGCAGATTTTTGGAGGCTATATAAAGCGCTCTTGTGCCGCGAGAGAAAGAGAGTCTGGGAGCCACCATCTTTGCAGAAAAATTTGAGTTTTCTTAGTTAGATTTTGTTCTTCAATTTTAGTGGAGTTGGTGCTGTCAAAGAGAGAAGGAGGAGACAAACCTAAAGCTCATTGTTTCTCAATTCGGTGAATTTGTTTTTATTTAATATTATGTTTTCTTTAATTCTTGTCAGTTTAATTTTTACTATGTTCTAAATTTCTTTTGTTAAAGCTACAATGGATCTTAATCATGATTGATTAATTTTCAAAAACTTTCATGCAATAGAATTGTTTTGATTGTGTCGTTCTTTATCATAATCTTAATGCTTTTAGAAGTCGGCCAACTTTTGAATGATTTTTATGTATGCATGATACCGGGTGGAGATTGTGTACATGCGCATTAGTGATATTGAACCATAAATTAAATTTAGGTCAAGGTACACTAAGTTATTTATGTGGCTGCGGTAGTAGATCTAGGTTGGGACTACTTAGATTGAATCCGGGAATTTCCACAAGAACTTAATACTTTTAGGTAGTTTAAATTCACCTAAGTTAGTGTGGGTTAACATACCTAATTAGGGATTATTAGACCGAGGTCGGCTTTTAATTCATCTTAGGGAAATTTCGCCAACACAATTGGAAATTAATTTGTTGCATGAAAAGTTAAGAAAATTAATTATGAATGGTTAAGTGAAGTTGGATGTTCTAACGCTTTGTGATCTTAAATTTGCTTTAGATAAATTTTACTTAGCTTTTAATTCTTTAAGTTTTGACATTTTCTATATTTTAGTATTTTAATTGGTTTAGTTTACTTTTTACTCATATTTTCGATTTGGTTAGCTAGATTTTTGAATTGATCACTTTCAATAAATAATTAGATAAAATAAAATAAAAAACAATCATTGTGGGAACGATACTCACTCGTCACTTTATTACTTGTTAATATTGTGCACTTGCATTTCACCTAACACTTGGTTCCCAACTCGAGTCCAAAAGGTGTGGCTCAAGGACTTGATAACCATGCTTAGATCCCAGTATCCAAGCTTGAGTCCATCAAGGTTGGGCTTAGGTCCCAAAGGGATGAGTGCAGGACCCCGATCCCTAGTGTAAGGGTTCCAAGCCTAATCTCGATGGACCCAAGCCCAACCTTGATGGACTAGGATGTAGGTGTCAAGGTCTCGGACTTAGCGTCAATGGACTTTGATGCAGGCATCGAGGACCCAAGCATAAGCATTGGAGACCGAAGCATGGCCTCCATGGGGGTGAGCTCAAGCATTGGCACTAGAGTCCCGCACCTACCCTTGAAAGACCTTGCATAAGCCCCGATGTCTCGGTCCAACCTTGATCAAGGCTAGATCCGAGATGCGAGCATTGATGTTCTAGGCCTAGCCCTAATGAACTCAAGCATGGGCATTGAAGCCTTGAGCTTTGGCCTCAATGGACTTGAGCTTGGGCATGAGAGATCCAAGCACTAATATTGTAGGTCTTAGGCTTGGCCTTAATGGACTTGAGCACCAGCACTAGAGCCTTGACCTCGATGGACTTGGGCACAAGTCCCAAAGTTTCAAGCACGGGCATTGGAGTCTCGGGCCTCAACCTCTATAAACACTTGCTCAGCACCAAGGACCTAAGCCCTAGCATCAAGGATCTAGGCTTGAGTATCGAGGACCCAAGCACGGCATTTGTGGACAAGGCTCGAGTGTTGGGCATCGAGCATGAGCACTGAGGCCTTGATGGACCCCGACACAAATAACGATGTCCTAAGCCTAGCATATGGACTTGCTCCTAGACATTGAGCACCTAGAACTAGCGTTGGGGTTCCCATGTCCAAAAATAGAGTTTCCACTAGTTTAAGGGCCAAATTATAATCATATTTTGGAAAATGATTTCCAATTTGTTAAAGAGGAAAATAAATTTTAAAAAATTTAAGCATAGATTTTCCATTGAATAAGAAAATATTTTCTATTAACTCCTTTTCATGTATGATCCAAATGTCAGAAAATGCTTTAGCACGAAATGTGATGTTGTTCTTGAAATTTTTAATCATTGGATATGGTTCTTAGTCTATTCATAAATGTTCGATGTGATCTTTTTATTTGATAAAACAAGGGAAAAGGCTACCACAAATCCTTAAAAAATTGTGAAGTCTACAATCTAGTCCCTAGACCATTACAAAATGCACAATCGAGTTCCAAAACTTTTAATATCATTTGATCCAATTCCTCGACTTTTCACAACAAAATCAACTCAATCATTTGGTACTAATCACAAGTTTTCATAATTATATTATTGCCTAGATTTTTTTTTTTTATTTCAGTCCATTTCCTAAATCAACAAAATACATGTTTTCTTTTTATTGCCTTTTTATCCGTTGGTCTTTACAAACGTTACGAAATTTCTATTTAAGAATATCTTAGTTTCTGATCTCTGTACTAGCAATAGTAGAACATCATTTAAAGTTTATGGAATTAATATTTCTGCTATTTTATTTCCACGCGTTTTTATAAGGGTATGTAGAAACGATATTGAGTTATTTATAAATTTTCATATTTATATTAATCTAAATCGCGTTCCTAAATTTCAAATAAATAGCCTTTTGGGGTGGGAGCTTTGTTGACAGACCCTCTCAACTTCTCAGGTTTCAATATATTATAATGATTAATAGAAGACCAGAAGATCTAAGTAATTTAGATTAAATAGGTCGATCTAGTGCGACACATTAATGATATCAACATGATCGATATATTGGTTATATGAGTAAAATTCCGATCAAAAGACAATCTTTTTGGTCATCCCAAATGGGTTGACGCAATTACAACATAAAACATAAACAATACATGTTTATACATCTCATTTTAAATTGCAATCGAGATTCTTTCTTATTATATTAAAAGCCGCCCCACATGAGATCATCACAACACTTGCGGTGAGTCTTCCTCGCATCTTTCTTTTTCCATGACTTTTGAGATTCAATTCAAGTAGAAAGCATGCATGCAAATGGGTGCATTTTTTACGGCGTTCCATCACATCTTATGAATTATATAACGCACCATCATAAGTGAGCATAAAAAAGTCATAACACATTATGAAAATTATTTTTACGGCACATCGTAACATGATCAAATATATAAAAAAAAAATGTGATTATACGACCTTGAAAATGGAGAAGAAGAAGCCACCACAAGAGACAAGCGAAGGAAGCGTAAAGGACAAAAGGAGCATTTTAAAGAGAAGATGCCCTCCATTTCCCGCGGGGCAGGTAAGGCGGGAAACGGTCCGTAGGCTAAAGATTTTCAATTTGCTGGTGCCGAAATGACAATTCTACCCTCGATGGCCCTTGGCATTGGCCAACGTATAGTTTTATCCTTTGTGTCTTATGATCTGTACCATTTTCCTATTTCAATTGCGTCCCCAGACCTCTGTTTTCGTTGTAAATCAAGTCCCATGACTTTCTTTCGATTGACCCAGTTTGAAATGCTTTAATTTTTGTGGACTTATATGAAAATTTCATGAGTTTTTATAGATCGATGTTTAAATGTTTAAAAATTCTGTCATATCATATACATGGAATGAAAATCGTGACAAATTCCAAAATGAAAATCGTTATAATATGCTAAATACTACAAGAATCACTTCACCATCGTGAGTTGTGATTTGCAAATCTTTTTTAAGCTCCATAATTTGATATCTCTCACTTGTTTTGATCGCACTTAACGATTGGCATGCCTCCGAAATCTGTCTATTTGGATTCCACTTTCAAATTATTTCAATTCATTCTTTCGGGACAAATAGCAAAATTTTTCATTAAAAAAATTGCATAATACATATTTATAGTCTTCCATTGCGAGTAATCGCGTGACAGGATCGCTTCCCACGTTTTATACGTTTCCCATGCTCCACGTCAATCGGGTCTCCGGAATTTAAACCTTCCTTTAATTGAACGCGCTTTAATATAATTCAACGACTTCCTTAAAACGCTCGAGGATGGGGAGGGCATAACGGTCTTTTATGGCGAAATCCAAACGCGGGGCCCTGTAGGTGGGGGATAGCGGCGGCATTTTAAGGAAAGATTTGAATTCCTCCCTCTCTCTCTCTCTCATTCTCTCTCGTTCTTCCTGTTCTTGTTGTTGCCAGTACATACGCATATATATCCCCGTAAAGTTTCAGACCGTCGTCGCAGTTCCCGTGAAACCCGCCATTGATTGAAGAGCCCTTAGTAAGTATCCCTCTCTCTCTCTCTCTCTCTCTCTCTCTCTCTCTCGGGTTACTTCTTCTGTTCTCTTCCTAGGTGGTGGTGGGGGTGGGGGTGGGAACCACTTGCTGATGACGATGATGGCGAATTGATGATTCTCACGCCGCACCCCTCGGATTTTTTAGAGAAAGATTGCCTTTTTTTCTCACCCATTTTCGCCCCGATTCTGTTCATTGCATTGGGTCGGGCGTGGGTTCGGTTCCTGACTGCAGGGGCTCCCTGTCGTTTCGGTTTGCGCGCAGAGATCTGAAGATTCGGGCAGGGGAGAGCGGAGTTAAATGCGTTGAAGAAGGCGGCGAGAGAAGGAGCCCTGAACTTTTGGAAGCCGCTTCTGAACAGTAATCTCTGCTTCCGTCCATTTTCTTTATCGCGATTAGTTTTCTTGCTTTCTTGAATCTGCCTCATACCAGAGGCGAGATTCGGTGACTTTGATAGATTCGTGCAACTGGGGTTTGGAAATCTTTATTATGGTATGTCTCTGTTGATGTGTTTCACTGATAGAGACCGACATCGTCCAAAGAATTGAGATTTGGTCGTGACTGGTGGTTTTTTTCTGGGGATCCCGTAACATACCCGGTTGCTTCCGTTGAGTGGTATGGATGTCTAATACTAGGAGTTAGGGAAACTCGAAAGAATAGACCTAGCCATTAAGGGATATTGAAGAAGGGGGGTAGTTCAGTGGAAGTAATCGACTAATGACTTCTCAGTATGCTTTGAAAGCACTATAAATGAAGATATATCAATTTTTCCATGCTACCAGAGGGCGAGATGATGATATTTTGCCGTGCAATTGTGCTTTGACCATGAAATTCGAACTTTTTAAAATGACTGTTTGTCTTGGAATTAGATACATAAACTACGAAGAGATCTTGAGATTTGGTCATAAACGGCTAGGCTTCATCTCAGATTCTGAGACACCCAGATGCTTCAATAGATCGAAATAGTGCGCTCATTTCAGGACAAATCAATGATTTTAAAAACATTCCTTACCAATCGTTGTCTGTATCACTTAGAAAAACCAGTCAACACAACATTTTCAATGGCCAACAACAATCTATGCCTAAACATTTTTGTTGATGATGAAAATGTCTTCACAAGTGATTTTTAAAGTAGTGCCTTTTTCATGAAACAAAGACACCCGTTTTTGATTCTGTAAATCAGCAGAAGTTGCACACTTTGACTTCGCGCAATAGCTGATTGAAGAGTCCAAATTCTGGTGGAATAAGAAGATGGTGACTTTTTATGAACCTGCTAATGACACGGTTTCTGTTTAAGTTGTCTTATTTTGTCTCCGGTCTTGTGAATTCAGGGGAAAATGGTTAGACTTCTCAGCCCAGTACTACGTAAAGAGTTGGCTAAGTTGGATAAGGATGCTGACAGTCGTAAATCTGCAATGAAAGCATTGGAGTCATATGTTAGTGACATGGATTCAAAGACTATCCCACTCTTTCTTGCGCAAGTATCGGAAACCAAAGAAACTGGGTCTGTATCAGGAGAGTACACAATTTCTCTCTTTGAAGTTCTTGCCCGTGTCCACGGGGTTAATATTGTTCCACAGATAGATAGCATCATGTCTACAATTGTCAAGACCTTAGCCTCAAGTGCAGGCTCGTTTCCTCTTCAACAGGCCTGCTCAAAAGTAGTTCCAGCAATTGCGCGATATGGAATTGACCCTACCACACCGGAAAACAAGAAAAGGCACGTAATTCATGCTTTGTGTAAGCCTCTTTCAGAATCTCTTTTGGGTTCTCAGGAGAGTTTAACTTCTGGTGCTGCCCTTTGTCTAAAAGCCCTTGTGGACTCCGACAATTGGCGGTTTGCTTCAGATGAGATGGTGAATAGAGTCTGTCAAAATGTCACTGTTGCTTTGGAGGAGAAACATACTCAGACTAATTCGCATATGGGTCTTGTAATGTCCTTGGCAAAGCATAATGCCCTCACTGTTGAAGCTTATGCTAGGCTGTTAATACAATCGGGACTGCGGATCTTGCATACTGGAATTTCTGAGGGGAATTCTCAGAAACGGTTATCTGCCATTCAAATGGTGAATTTCCTGATGAAGAGCTTAGATCCGAGGAGCATATATTCTGAGCTTGATTTCATCATTGATGAGATGGAAAAGTGTCAATCTGATCAGATGGCTTTGTTAGCGGAGCTGCATTTGAAGCTTGGCAAACTGCTAGGAGAATTGCTGAAGAGGAAGGTTTAAAATCAGAGAGAGAGTCCAGTTCAGTCACTGGGTCAAATTTTAGCAGAAGACAGCATGGTCAGAGGAGAGGCTGCTGGAGCTCTGGTGGGCGGTCATCTGCATCAGCCTCACCTGAATCACAGACCCTCAATTCATTCAGTGGATGTGATTCCCTCTTTGAGTCACCAATTTCATCAAGGCAGGTTTCCCCTGATCTTGACTGTAATTGTAGAAGTGTGAACAGGAAGTTATGGAGGTTTGAGAATGGAGGGGTAGATGTGTCTCTGAAGGACGGTTTGTTCTCTCAGTTGGCTCATAGGAGTGGCGTCTTCTGCACAAATTCTGAATGCGTGAGTAACCGTGAGTCGGATCATAGAGGAGAAAATTATGGGGATGAATTTGAAGGTTTCGTGCAGGGAAGTCTCTCTGATGGAGCAGCAGAAGAGAGTCCAATTTCAACTCCCCAGGTAAAAAGACTAAACTAGCCAATTTTTTTATTATTATTAAATAGCTGTTGAAAATGATGCTTATATTGATTTTTTTGGTATGAACAGTTGATATACCTAGTGACTTCAACAATGATTTGCCATAGAAATGAGAGCATTTCACGGTCTTCTAAATTTCTTTGCCTTCCGCGGAGTGCACAATCTGTTTAGTCATGGTCAGCAGTCTTGTATAGTGCTGAATTGTTGTTTCCTTTTTTTTTGCTTCAGAGTTCACCCTACAATCATGGTTCCTCCTGTGATGCAAACAAGGTCAAAGCACATGAATATGGGGGTGTTGAACAGTTTCAAGGCAGATCAGAGTCAGCGTCATCAACCGTCCATTCTTTGGGGTCTCTTGATGTGATCTCTAAAGATGCAAGAGCAAGTCAGATGTACGACATCAAGAAAGCTCCAAAGAGAACTTTCCTAGCATTGATATTTGCCCTGTTTTTCATTTTTCTTGCATTTGGCCCTTCGCTAGTCTGGAATGATGTTGAGATTGGCCATCTTGTACCAACTTAGATGTTTATCAGTTGCTTCAGGATAGGCAGAACTTTTTACAGGTATTCGATATCTTGTATTTT
Source organism: Angophora floribunda (assembly GCA_014182895.1). NCBI lineage: Eukaryota > Viridiplantae > Streptophyta > Magnoliopsida > Myrtales > Myrtaceae > Angophora > Angophora floribunda. Next base: position 13,208,726 of record CM024715.1, read on the forward strand.
CCTTTTTTCTGATGAGCAGTAAGCCAATCTTATCAAGATAGTATTCAAAGCAATTTTACCTTGCAATTAATGAACTTATGTTCACAATCCTCAATGTAATATACAAGTACAGGATATATTAATTTTAGTAGTTGATGGAACTTCTAACAGGTAGCATTGCAGCCTTGTAAATGGTAATTGGATACGGTGCATACGCAATCAATTTTTCATTTTGGCAAAACCTGATCATGATGTTGAATAGGGAAGGTGATAACTCGCTCTAATACCTGCTTCCACTAATTGTTTGACACCCTCCCTTTTTAATTTAAATTAAATTTAAGAGGGGTTATAAATAGCTCTCAGAAGGCTCAAATATACAGATTGAAAACTCGGCTTTAATATGGGCCAATTACAGTATAATTTCTACAGAAGGATGCCAATCTATGCTCTCAAGTTCCCTAAAGCTGCTCTATTTATGCCTCCAATGAAGAAACTCGCTCCAGGGATTCAGAGGTTTGGATTGTGTAAATGTTGCCCTCCTCTCCAGACTTCTCCAGGACCAACAACCACTGGTTTGAGGAGAGCTGACTGCCCCACACAGATGTATGCATACTTGCTATAGTGTTGTGCCGTGAACCAGGACTGTAAAGGTATAGTTCATCGTAACCGTCTCTTCCTATCACCACTGAATTCCTCCTGCCCTGTCACACATAGGAAAAGACAATCAGTAAGGCGGGAAAAGTGGTATCCTAGTGTTTATGGATGAATGAAATGAAACAAAGCAACGAGTCTGTCGTGAAAAAAGAACAAAGAACTGCAGAAAGCAGTATCTATATGCCGTCCTAGATAAACAACGAGCAAGTTGTTTCTCTTCAGATCAACTTTGATGTCAAAAGGAGCAAATCAGAGCTCCTTACCATGATTCGGGATCAATAAATTTCATTAGCAGAGGGTTTGGGATGTGCATCACGGATAATACAAGGAAAAGCTTTATGAGTAGGTGACCTAACTTAGATGATGATTATGTTATGGTGATCAAAGGTACCGTATACCTAAAAGAGTTGCCAATGAAAAATCAAGGACCCAGCTAGAGATGCTTATATTGCATTTCGTTCTCCACAAATGCAATTACCTAGTTCAGTCAATGCCATCTTCCCCTCAGGAAAGAAGCAATCAGATCAACAACCGACCACTCAACTACAACACTTGTTATTTCTTCATGCCACAAATTGTGAAGAACACTTCAGACAATGTGATGACACACAAGTTTACAGATCTGAAGCCATACCCTGTCAATTATTGTCAAGTTTGTAGGGGCACTGGTGTATATAAGGCTCATTTCATCTGTAAGGTGCTTGTAGTTGTCATCTTCTTCACCTTCCATTTTGTCCTCCATTCTGTAATCATTTGCAGAGGCTGATCCTTGAGGTCTGAACTTTTCCCACAGCTTGCCCCAATCGAGCTCACCTTTCTGGTCCACTTCTGGAGGAACTATTCTAAAGCTCGAAGAAAAAGGCGGCCTCTGGAAGAAATCCGAACCTTCCAATCCAATGGCATAGGTTGCATCTGGTGTGCTCACGTTGAGATGGCTCAAGATCGAACCCGTCAATTGGACCGGCATCGTTCCCAAATTGGAGATTTCTATTTCGGTGCTCAAGACCTGTGCTTGAAGGGTCAATACGTATCTAACATCCACCATGCCCTTTGAATCGCGGCTAATAAGTTCAACCTGCAACTCAAGAAAACATACATTTTCTTTGATTAGTCCACATTCTCATAATCTATAATAATTTCATTTAAAGCATCTCATTTTTCTGCCTCTTCATCGAGATGATGAAGTGGTAATACGACAGATTTCATCATAAGAACGGATCTCCACCTTTCCCATTTCTTTTTCTTTGTGCAGAACAAGTGAGAATTTCCATATGTCCACAGCAATCAAGGATGCTCAAGCAGCAGCAGCAATGAAGAGAAAGAATCAGAAAAAAATCGAACCTGTACAGAGTCTCCCGAACTTCCTCGAACATCGCGAACGGTCCAGTCCCTCGGACGCCACGAGACTCGCCCGTCCTCGCCTTCTCCCTCCACGCCGACGTCGACGCACACGCCGCCTCGCACCTCGGCCCCTCCGCCGTCCGCGCCCTCTGAGACCACCGTCTGCAGCAGCTCCATCTTCGCCCCGTGCCACATCGGCACCTTGTACGACGTCACCAGGCCGCAAGGGAGCATCAGGACCGCCGAGCTCCCGTCGTCAAGGCTCAGCTTGGCGACGCAGTCGTCGCCGATGGCCTCGAACGTCACCCCTCGCCGGCTGAACTCGCTCGCCAGGTAGTCGGCACTCATCGGCGGGAAAGGGATGGAGGCGACGCGCGGCGGCGGCGGAAGCGCGAGTTTCGACCTGGCGGCGGAGGGGAGTGGATCGGAGAAGAAGAAGTTCTTGGTCGGCAGCGAGATCGTGGAGGAGGAGGAGGAGGAGGGGACGGCGGGAGGGATGAAGCTGAGCGACGAGAGAGCGCTGCAAGCCATTACAGCTCCGAAGCTCGCCCTGCTCTGTTCCGACAAAGCTCGCCTGATATTGCAGGAGCAGTCGGGGGCCACTTTATCTACGGATTTTACCTTTTTCTTTTTTCCAGATATTCCGCGAAGATATTTTGTCTGAAAATTTTGCCGATAGGATGATGACGTGGCCAATTTCGTTATAGTAGTTAGTCTCGTTACTCTATCCTGCAACCTCAGTTGGAGAAGAGAGACTAACACAATCTGATAAGAAAATCAGGAGTGCTTTTCTTAGGACATCCCTTTCCGAGGCGACGACGAAGGGGACGGTGCAAGAGGAATCACAAAGAAGAGGTTAGCAGCTTCGAGCCGCTACCCCCCGGTCCCAAACAGCTCGACGGTTTCTCCATCGTCGACTGAATTTTGTTGCTGTAACGACTCGGCCCGGAATGCATAAACCGAGCCCCTGCTTTCAGAATGTATGCTGAGAGTGTGCGTTGGAAGAAAATATTACTTACAAAATTGAAGCGATGGTCCTTTTATAGTTACGTACTATGGATACGATGCTACAGCTAGCCTTAATACAAATGAATGATGAGCCGTGTCGATGAGGTGTGGTTCTACGGTTACAAGTTATCATGCTCGATCACTTGAGCTCCTTTCCAGTTTTGCCCGGTTTGATAACCACAGGTACCAGCATCGAGGCGGGTCCAGTGCAGATGAAGTAGTCCTTCCCGAACTTCTCCGAGAAAGAGCCTGGACTGGCTACATATATGTCTTCAAAGCCCATTCTGATCATCCTGAAGAACAGCTCGCGTCCCTGAATGAAATAGGATTGAACTGAGTATAATTTATCGAATGAAATGCCAGACGCCATTCTTTAGGAGAGCCGTTCAGGAAAAGTGACCATAACCCAGAAAAGTTTAAGTCGACCCGAGATCACATAACTAAGAACAAACACACAGAAGTTTCCGTGCAGGGAATTTTGTCCAGTCAAATTTGAATATAGGCGTGATATTGATTGCGTCCCGATAACATCTACAAGGCATTGACATCAGGCCTTGTAGAAAGAATCCTTTTTATAAGTGATTGACAAGGGAAAACAGTGCATTCATCTGAGAAGCAATAGATCAAAGCTATTTTTGCATTTTCAGCAATGAAGAACCGCTAGTTGCGAAGTATACCTGGTCCACTGTTTCATATTTCGAGGGCGAGGTGTTGTAGAAAGCCTTTAGTCTCTCAGTCGGTGGAGCTGCATATACCCGACTAAGCTTATTCTTTAGAATGGTGATTGGCAGGTCTTGCACAGTCCATGACCCAGGCTTTTCTTGAGGCTCCGAGGAGAACCATCCGGAGGACTCAGTTTTCATTGCCTCGGCAGGAGAAAGGAGCTCAAAGGGAGAAGAAAGAGGAGGGTGCACGCAGTAGGAGCATCCACAAAGCCCCTGAATCGCCGTCCCTCCACGTCTCTTGAATCTGAGGTGACTGAGTATAGCGCTGTTCAGCTTCACTTCCTTTCGACCCTTGTTCTTCACGATCACTGCAGTTGCCATGCTCAGCGGATACAACGAGACGACGTAAGTGATTTCAAGTGTTCCTGACGTGCGGCTTAACTCAACCTGCAGCAAAGCAAGGAAAAATGGCACTCTGAAATTCGAGCAAGAAGGGCAATTCCATTAAATAACCAAACGGTGGCAACATAAGATGTGCAACCCCTAGAGAGCTATTACTTCTGAGGAGAATAGCTATGTGGAAGACCTCGACCGTGCCAACTCGACAGTATCAGGATTCAGCCAAATGCAGCAGAAATTTCTAACTAAGAGATGGGGAAGTTTCTGGTCTTCCAGAGCAAAGTTTTCTTTCTTGACATGGGCATGCCATTAAGAAATGAGCACAAAGAACCATCTTGCATTTTCCCCCTTTCTCTACTGATACCTTGCAATGTTAACTGATAATGCCATGGTTAACATGTCAATTCTTACACAGACAACTCTCTTTAAGTAGAACCCTGGAACAGATGTTCTCAACTAGTTCTTAACTACATTTACCAATCTCGATTTTAATTCAAAACAACAGTCGAGCTAACCCTCAGACTAGTGACCACCCGTAACCATCCGCATTCTTCGATCGAAGAAAGACAACTCAGAAACCAGAATCCGCAGCAACAGAGCACACTTGAGAAGTAAAGCGAAAAGCCCATAAAACAAGAAACAGAGAAGAGAGAGAATGCAAGTGCATAAATGCAACAAACACCTGGACTGCATCGATGGAGTCCGAGTCCACATCCTTCACGGTCCACTCCGAAGCAACGGCGGCGGCGGCGGCAGCGATGGGCGACCCTTTGGAGGGGGGCCCTGCTTCTGCCAGCTCGTTGATCACCAACCCGACCCCGCCCCTGACCCTGCTCGGCGAATTCACCGTGTACAGGACCTCCTCGAACCCATCGTCCTTCCAGAACACCTTGGGCCGGTACGAGGTGACGTGGGCGTCCGGTATCGTGAGCTTCACGGAGCTCCCGTTCCTGACCGTGAGCTCCACCGAGGGGACGCCGCCGTCGGCCGTCTCCGAGAACTTGATCCCCTTCCGGCCGAACATGTCGTTGAGGCTGTCGGGGGCGGAGGCGGCGGTGGCCGTTGCGGCGGCGGACGGCCTAATGGGAGTGGGCTTGGGGAGGTTGAAGGAGAGGAGGGAAGCAGCCATGGAGGATGAGGAATGGGCAGGAGCGGTTTCCACCCACACACAACTCACTTTCAGCTCATCCTCTGTTTAATCTGCACAAGCAGCAACGAGCGCTCCGTCTGGATTTGTGTAGGCCCCACGCTTATAAACTTTTAGGCACCATTTATTTAAAGAAAAATAAATAATTTAAAAAATATTTTCTAAAAATAATCATTTGCATCCTGTAAAATAAATAATCAATAAAAAGTATCATCATTATCAATCATTATTATGCCAATACATTATCGTAAACCATTAAGCATTTTTCATTCATTTATTTTCATTATTAGGAAATTTTCCTAAATATAATTATTTGTATCAATTAATCAATAAAAAATATTTCATTGACAATAAAATATATTTATATATTTTCATGAATGATGAAAATTTTTTTGGTTTGTTCATTTTTATAAATTATATACAAATTATTTTAATAAAAATCATTTTCAAATCATTTTTTTTTGCGAAATAAACGTATTCTTAATGAACTATTAAACTTTGTCAGTGACTACTCTTCTCACGCGTGAGAATGGGAAGGTGGGGATTCAAATCCCTACCTTCTCGGGAGGTTGGGGTGGGAACGTTGTAATTTCAAGAGTGGGTTTCGACTTGAGGTAAGGCAAAAGTTTGTACACAAGAGTAGGAGTAGGATATGAAGTAGAGTAGGACTGATAAAAAAAAAAGACATACTCTTAATGTTGTCAAAACAAATATAATGACACTCCACGATTGTAAAGAAAATTGATTACACTTTAGAGTGCATTAGAACTTGTCGTTTTCATTATTTGGTTGCTTGGATACTGGTTAATAAAATTCTTTCTTATGTAAAGTGCAAAAAATGAGAAATTTTACTATGGGAAAAATTTACGCAGAAGGACCTTGTACTTTTCAACTTGGCCTTTTTTATTTTATTTTGTGATAAATTTGACTTCTAAATTAATTTATCGTCATGATTGCACAATAAATTCTACAAATCCGTTCATACGCCGACCAAGGCTCAATCACCTATGGAGAACGAGCTGACTTGTGATTTTAGTATATTTATCGAGTCAACTCGCAATTTTACTCCAATTTCACCTAGAAAACGATTTTGAAGCAATCACGCAATTTTCGAGGCAAACGGCAAACTTAATGATCACGGATTAATATAGAATGAACAAATTAAAAATTTGAGGAGACATCACAATCACATAAGCAATCCCTATGCCATTACCCTTATTTAATTTTGGTCTCAATGCAAACAAAAACTCTGGCTAAGCAATAAACATTAACACGAGTTACATTTAGTGCAAAAATTGCTAGCCCTAGAAGCAAATTCTACCTAAACGGTGGCCACTCTTTTGGGCCAGACAATGGTCACCTCTTGAAAACTGCTTCTAGCAAATTGGTCCATGTGGAACAGAATAGATCATCTAACTTTTTATTGTTTACCTAAATTTATTGAATAGCGGCCAATTTAATTATATATTTTTTGAAAATTAGCCAATTTAGTTTTTTTGTCATACAAAAAATTTATGACTTTTTAGATAATTATTTCATTATTTATCCTATGTCAAATTATTTGTTGACCTTCAGCACATATGCATTAGAATAGAAATATGGAATACATCTAGACATCAAAGGGAGAAATTAATTTACCGATCAAATGTCACGAGATAAAGTATAGGGCGACCGTGACCATGAGTAATTATAGTACATTGATCACTTTTGCAATTTTCCCTCAATTTCTTTTATTTTTTTCCACACTAACGCCATGTGTTCCTCTCCCACGCGTTGGTCGACATTTCTTGCCGACATCTGGACGAAAACATGCAACGCGCTCTTGAAATAGCGACTGGAAATTAGTCATAGATCGATTCGATCGCCCAATAAGGCATAAGGACTAGAATTGAATCATGAAAGATTCTCAGGTACCACTTTCGCGACTTCCTCCACCACAGCTTTTTTAATTATCAATTTTTTCGTTCGAGGAGTAGTTTGGAATGGAAAAGATGATTTTTATCTTCTACATTTGGCCATGATTAGAAAAGAACCGTCAAGATCCGAAGCAATTAATGTTAAAAAAGTCATAGCACGAGACAAAATAAAAAACGAATACAGCTGCAAATCATTGACGGAGGAGTCCTTCTCCGTCAAAGTAAACTCGCGAGAAAATTAGCAGGGGACTGCAAGCCGCACCGGCAACGTGCAAAACGTTGTTCAGAGCACGATATTTAGGACCCCGAGTTGAAAACGCCACCAGACAAAGGATTTACAACCACTAAACCAGTTGGGTTTCACCACGAGAATTGTCTGAATTCTGCCCAATGAGACGGACGAGTGAAAGGAAAAGATGTAAAACTAAAAGAATGAGATGCCGTGCTCACACCCGAAACAACTTTTCAGTTAATGAAGTGGGTAGCCATTGCCTCAGATTGAATTCAAAGCATTAGTCCTTGTCCATACCCTGGCCGCTGTTCCATCCTTGAGTCTGCAACTGGTTTTGCCATTACGAGCTGACTACACAGAAAGTGCCGTTCAGTTAAAGGCCAACACCTCGTGTAAAAGAAGCTGTGTCGCTTACTTGATCAAGAAACACGAATATTAAAGGCACTCAAAATGTGGAAAAGCTTTGATGGAATATAAACATCCACAGCACCCAAAGTAGGCCACATTGCGATGGCCCCATAAAACAAACCAGACAGCTGCATGTTAAACAAAAAGCAGTTTCTTTCTACTCTGGAAAGAACATCAATGTTCATCATCCTAACACTAGATCGCTAAAGCATCCATTGTCCTGCTTCAACAGATCACTCAAATCAGGCACACAATCTTCACGTATCTTGCACCTTAGCAGTTGATGCACAACCACATCATGATCTCCTTGCTCATGCAAAATCCATCTATACCATAATCTCAGAATAACAAGAATTGAGAATCAACAGTTACAAGTTGATCCAATGAAGATATTTTTTTTTTTTTGGTGAAGGTAAGTAGTGATCCAATGAAAATATTAATTACCAAAGACCTGGAAAATCCATGTTAACAACCCCAACAAAGAATTTTCTGACTCCGAGGACTATGGTTTTCGTAAAAACTCAACCTTATGACTATACAAGTCTAGTAAAACTGCTTCCATATTAAGTAAACAAATTCTAGTAATTGACTGTTCTTATGGTCCTAAACCTAGCTAACAAATAAACACCTATGAGCAACAACATGAGTGATATACAAAATGATAATTTGATCACAATCACTAAGAGTTCCTAGCTATCCGTTGTAGATGCAAGTTATTGCTTCTTGGGGATTCACTCAATGCACAGACTGATCAATTCTCTCAGTAAATTACCTGATCAACCCAAAGCATGGTACATGCAGCATCAGCAGCATATTTAGAAGTAAAAGACCTGCAGAAAAGCAGATCATATGCAATGTGCTTGTTAAAATAATGCACAACATTTTGAAAATCTCATGTTATATAAAGCAAAACAAAGAACATTGATAAGTATATCCATATTAATTTGCAAGGCTCACATTACATGCATTTTCAGCTGAAGTGTTCACTCCATACATCAAACTTGATTGTACATGAGTCAAAGACAGGTTGGTGACAACCAAACCAGACTAATACATGTAGTCCATTCACAATGAAACTAAGCTGTTCATCAGAGAATAATGCCTTTGGTGCACAGTTTACAACTTTAACATAGTGAACCAGTAAAGCATAAGAAATGGTTGCCTCTCAACAGATGCAGTAAATAGGTCACGTTAATACAAGTAAATGCTACAATTAGTATGACCAGGGGAAAAACTTGTGCAACCAAACCAGACGGTTATGAAAAGTCAGGTAAGCAGCTAACTTGGTGATGTACAGGTCCCAAACATTCGTGGCTGAAACATCCTTATAAGTGCCTTCCTCTGAATTGATACCCACTTTGGCATTTCCCTTCACATGTTCAGCACATAGAAATGATATAATCTCCATGGCAGTAAGCCCAGCATCCTCGGCCAGTGTCTTTGGTACCATCTCAAAGCTCTTGGCAACTTTTCCAATAGCATACTGATCCAACATGCAACACCAGTGGAAGCCTAATTAGTAATTCCATGTCCAAAGCATCCTTCCAAATTAAAGTGCAAGCCATCTTTCTGAAAAGGAGAAGAAATAGACTACCCATACTTCATTTACAAAAACTATAGCAGCAAAAGAAATCCCTAAACTATTTTGAGTTAGCCTATTGCGCAACAGGACAGACTCTACACAAAAGCCATTCTTCAGGCCCAGGAATGAAGCACTCTTCCTTCAGCAGACACAAAGGGAAGATTTAGACTGAAGGAGCATTGTCTAGGAACCACAATTGATGACTACTAATACGGAGAGTTTACTAGAGGAAAGAAGTATCAATGAAAAAACTCCAAATAACTGTGCTATTATGCACCCTTCCCCCCAAAGCTTGGTGACTTGGATGCATGCCTAGTGAACATCTGCCACATCACATTAGGATCTGAGCAGATTTTTTTTTTTCTAGGCCATTGCATCGAGTTGCCAAGAATGTCTATCCTTACTCGTTCACTTGACATGCATACTAGGACAAAAAAGCAGGAAATTCAAAAAAGAATTAAAGTACATTAGCAACGATGGAACACAGCATGTCTTCTTGTCCAAATTATTTACTGGCAACAGCAGCTTTTATTCAGGTAACAACTTGCTCTCTATTTTGTACATCCATCATTTCAGAGCCATTTCCTATCAATTCATGTCTGAAAGATTCAACGTACCAAAAGATCACAAACACGAACATCCATACGTAGATAATGCATCCTGACCTCCTTTGGTCACAAGTGGGCCAGCCATTGGGCACTTCCAAACACAGACCTTGTTGATCCCTTCACTATAACCACAGATTATCTCGTTTGGATGCAGTCCCGTCCTAATAAGCTCCTCGGCCTTTCGGAGCCAATTTCCAGCAAAAGAGATTGTCAGATTAATACCATCACCAATCTCCTCTAGCTGAGCCTTGCCCGATAGAACTAAAATCTCAGCAACAGGATGCTGCACCTTGAGTTCATCAACAATGGCTGCGCCATCCAACGACAGAGAGCTTGTCTAAGTTATGACCGTCTTTTTCATCCCTGATCAAATATGCAGTCAAGAAGAAACTCATCAGAATTACTCCAAAATATCAATTTGGAAACATGCATTCGTCACAAAACCCCTCGTTCGCCATTGAAGCCAAAGAACTTTCTCTCAATCAATCGCATTCAAGCAACAATGACCAAACCGAACGCTCGTAGTGAATTCGATCACTTACCCATTGATTCTTCACATTCTGCGTCGAAACGAAACATTCGCACCGAGCAGAGAGAACGAGAAGTAGAGAAGACACCGCAATTCGATGAACCAACGAGTAAATGAGGATCGGGAATGGACGGAGCCCATCACCGGAGGGTCCCCGGAAGTGGCGCGCGATAGCAGAGAGCTGCTCGGGGGCCTCGATGGTCTCGAGAACGGTATCGTCGGGTCCTGACCGGCGCTCGTGACCTTCTCGGAGCATCGATTGCAATCCGTAAGGCGGAAAAGAGTACGCCATTCTCCCGACCTTTCCCTGCCGCCACGGCTTCTTCTTGTCCTGCCGATTCTTCGGAATCGAGACGAAACGGAGGAAACGGGGTCTCCCGAGAGGATCGCTGATCGAATGCGAGCTTCTCGCGTTCTTCTCTCCGCCGGCGGGATTCAAAAAATTCCCGGAAAACCCTAGAAGTACCTCCGCTCCGGGCGCCGCGGAACACAGAGAGAGAGAGAGAGAGCCGTTCGGAGGGCGAATCTCCAGTGACGGGGACCGTGAAAATATAGAAATGACAGACGAATTGAAGCCCGAGATTTTTGGAGTATCTTCCAGAAAAAAAAAAAAAATTATCTGTCACAGCAGTTCCTCAAATTCGGTCGACTTTTGTAGTTGGGAGGACAGGGTTTCTCTTTTCTTTTTCTTTTCTTCCCTTTTTTGCCCCTGATTGAGAGGAGGGAGAGGATTTTGAATATTTCTCCCTTTTCCTCTCACAGATTCTTCACCTTTTTTTCACATCATGCCCAACTTCCATTTTCCTCTCCTCACCTCAGGACTATGAGATTTGAAGATCACTTTTACTCCTTTTAGGATTATCTACATTCTGAACTCATATATATTCATCCTTGCAGTAAATGTCTTGACATAGCTTACTCATAAAAATATGTTTTGCAATTGAACAAGCAGACTAAGTTTAATGTGTGGCCAAAATCCTAATCAAAGTTCATTGATAATTAAAAAATTATCAAGTTACTTCACATAAGAGAGCGTGACAAGAGGAATATGATTAGGTTTATTTCTAGTTTATGATGTTCATTTAATTCGATTGTCTAACTTTTTTTAAGTGCATGATTTCTCTAATTTTGGAAGTTTTGTGATTAACTTCTTTTTTTTGGCGAATGCCATTAATTTGCATGCATAACGCCGTTTATCATTATAGGTGTTTCCACTTTCATATGCCAATACAAATTAAAATCAAATCATCCGTATCAAATGAGATTATTGGGTCATGTTCTCCTCTCCTGCAGTTATATTTTCTAATGTCATTAAACCTATTTTAGCAATTTCATTATAACTGCTTTTTCAAGGGGGAAAAAAAGGTTTTAAGAAGGAAGCAAAAGGAAATCAACTAGGTGCTGTGATAATTCATTGAATCAATCCTAAATTGCTATAAAAAATAATTATCAATATCTGCATAATAGCTAATTTTTTTATCTAATCATGAACTCAAATACCATCAATAACTTGTAATCTCTAGCATATTAGTATGCAGATTCATCGTAGCTAAACCTTTTCACATTCAAATTGCCCTTTCATGTCTTCATACATTGACTTAGAGAAAAAGGGTAAAAGTGTAAATTTCACATTTTCGAGGGTATTTCACAATTTTTTTTATTGCCATTGACTTTATCGATGAGTATAAAATCACTGGGAACAATGAGTAACTCTATTTTAATATATATATCAACAAAGGGTTGGGGTGTGATATTAAATCTAAAATCCATCTATGATTATAATAATATCATAGAAATAAATTTATATCATTAAAGGAGTTCAGGAGCATGGAAAGTGGACCACACCCTATCAGGGAACCACCTAAGCTTGCTCATTTATAAATATTATATTGGCTTAAATAGGACAAATTTTAAATTTTGGAATAAGCCCATCCATTTCAGGCCCTTTGGGCACTCGGACCATGATTTAGTCCACCTATAATTCATGTTGACGTAACATTTGATTATCTTAGTAGGTAATCAATTTCTCCACCTTAATGAAACTTTTGGAATTAAAAAAAAAAAAAAACTCCCAGCAAACACCATTCAATACAATGATAGATGCAAAAACACGACTAGAGATTTTGATTGTTGATCAATGAGGAGTTTTAAAAGTGGCCAATTTACATTTGACCTTAATGTTGGTGAAAGTCGTCATAGATTTCAATGTGGCTCTTAGATAGAATATATGGTCATTTGCCACGTGTCATTCTCAACACCTAAATATCGCCAATGGCAAATTTGATACCTGATTAATTATGACATCTTGGGAATCCATCGAGTCCTTAGTTGATTGACAACCGTGACGTTAACATTTATTTATGCATTTATCCCATTTAATATGCATGCATAACCCTTTTTATCATCGGAGGTGTATTAATCGCTTTTACATGCTGATTCAGATAAAATCAAACCGTACTCAAAATAAACATGCGTTTCCCCTCATGCAGACACATATCAACATGCGCCCTTCGAGCACGTTACATAGAAATATAGGGCTACCGGATAGATCATATTCACCATCGAAAAGATTGGATTGATCTTTGACATGTATACAAAAACGTAGTTCTCAAGTCAATTGCATACCGAATCGTCATAAACAACTTCATCGTTTTCCCTTTCTTGTAACACATCGGTGCGTTACTAGATCATAACGGAACCACCATGTTCGAATCATGCTCCTGCACCTAGGTGTCGAAATGATAAATTCACCTTTCAAGGGTTTTCGCAATTTCCCTATTCCCTATCGAGTCTCATCAAATACCCTACAAAATCAAACCATGACTATCGATCCAGGAATAGATTTTGGGAAGCGGCCACCCAAAAAATCTTATCTCGATCCAAATCCCCCACCATCTTTACCTCTAGGATGATGACGACCGCCGGGTGCGAGCTTTTGTTGACTCCCTCCACCTCGGCACCGGGAAGCTAATTCGCGAGAACCCTAGACAAGACATTATTCTCAGCAAACACACACATTAGAAAAAAGAACTAAAGAATACCCAGAAAATATAATATCAATATAAAAATGAAAATGAGTATTTTCCAAAAAAAAAAAAGAAGAAAGTGGGGAAAATGCGTCATATGGTCATCGCCATGCCACAACTTTAGCCAAAATAACCGCATAGGTCTCCCACACTCACATCCACCCACGAAGGCGAGATAAAGACCTTGGAATCACAAGCATAGAAGAGAGAGAGAGAGAGAGAGAAGAACCAGCAATCCAACACGAACACGAACACAAACACAGGCAACAAGCGCAATCCCACACACATCACATTCTTGCTTTTTATTTATTTAATCTATTATTTTTCTGCATATTCTTATCAAGAGAAGCAAAATTAAAAAATGATTTCCTTTTTTCTTTTTCTCCTTCATTGCAAAATCGAGAAAAATTAACCCAATTCCAAAATGTCCACCGATTAAAAATAAATATCGGTTTTAAAAAAATCTCTCTCTCTCTGTCTCTCTCTCTCTCTGTCTCTCTCCCCGTTTTATCTGCATATAAGTGTGCTTCTTCCCCATCATCAACCCCGTCTATCTCTCTCTCTCTCTTCTAGCGAAGCTTTCGCTAGCTTTATCGCCAACGCAAGAAAAGTTTTTTTCTTTTTTTTTTCCATTCCCCTTCTTTGATTTTTTTCCCCCATTTTTTTTTTTTCGGACAAGGGTGTGGGAGGAGGCAGATAATAATGCAGTCTTCTTATGTACGTACGTGTGTGTGCCTAGTGTGAACATCAGAGACCAAAGGAGGAGGAAGAGAGGAGGAAGAGAGGAAAGGAGGAAGGGAGGTGGAAAGATCTGAGCTCGATCGGCTGTTCGAATGCGCCGATTCTCGCCGGTTCCGGTGCCCGATCGTCGTGCTTTCGCGATTCCCGAGGATCGATCTGTGAGTCGGGTCTTTTCTGGGTCTTGGGTTCGTTGAAATTTTTGAACTTGTGGCTGTTTTTGGCGTGGATGGTGGTGGGGGTGTCATCGGCTTTCGAGCTTGTTAGGTGATCGGTTTTGGTCTTGTTGCGTTGAGTTATTTTTTTTCTTCTTTTTTTGAATGATCGGACTGTTTTGAGTCGGTGGTCGATGACGATTCGATTCGACATTGAGCACGGAAAAAAAATCATCTTGCTTTGCTGAATCCGATGCGAAAATCGTCATGTTCGACGACCGATGATGGCTCGATGGTGGGGAGTGGTTCGTTTGGTTGGTCCTAATTCGGTATTAGGGATGAGGAGGCATATGCAATGAGCAAGCGATGGTTATTTTTTGTTGGTTTTGATTTTTTTGATTAGCTTTTGGTGCATTTGTTTTTGTCAATGGGGTATTTCAGATAATGAGATCTTCTAGTTGTATTGACCGAAAAATTCTATCTTGTTTATGTATCCTTTTTGGTACATGCTCGTTATAAATTTCGCTTTACTTCTGAGCATCTTGAGTATTCTAGCAACCTGGCAAATCTTTTTTGGGGGGTTCTTTTTTGTACCTTATTCAGTATGTATGGAAAAGCCTCGTCCTTGCTTAAAATTGAAATGACCTGTACTTCGTGTGAGCAGAAAAAGGGAAACTTGTTTATGGTATTCCCGGTAATATGCGTTTCTTGCTGTTGGTTCTGTTCAGCTTTCTCTTGATCGTGGATTTTTGTGACGATTGACTTGTATTCTTGGGGTTTCAGAAGGCCTGAAGGGTTAGTTGGTGAACTCAGGGGAATGTGATTTGCATGGGGTGACGATGCCTGAGTTGCGAAGTGGAGCACGGAGATCAAAGAGGCTTGACAATATACAACCAAACCCACAACAAATTGATCAAGCTGATAATTGGGCACTGCCTACGCAAAACAAAACTAGGAGGAGAGGAGGTGGTGGAAGAGGAAGGGGTAATGCGACAGCTGTAGGAAGAGGGAGGGCAACAGGTGCTGGTCGAGGTCGGGGAATAAGATTTATAGATTTAGACCCGGAACCTTGTGAAGGGGTTCCTGAAGTTGCAGCTTTAGGAGCTGCTGCTGACCCTGCTTTTAATCGAGTTGAGGTCGTTGGAGAGAAAGACATTGCAATGGAAGGAGGAAGTGCGGAGAAAGCGTTGGGAGTTGAGGAAGAAGCTAGCACCACACCTGTTCCCGAGAGGGTAGCTTCTCTTCTCCCTCTACCTGTTTTTTTTGTTTAAACTTGTAGCTTCTCATCTTTCAGCCGTCTTCTTAGATGTTGATGGTCTACTCCACTCTAGAGGTTACCTAATTCTATGACTAAACAAAGGGCTGAGACCGAGGGTTCTAATTTGGCAATCAACATTCATAATTATTCTTTTGTTGCGTGAGCTTTTTGAGAAAATTGCTGATTCGAGAGTTCTCGTATCTCGCTTATGCTTTAGTAGTCTCCTTATAAATAATGAGCTTTCAATAATTTTCTTAATGTTAAAGTTTTTATTAAAGCATTGTGCTCAATTTATCACGTATAGTCCTGAGAGTGGTCTTTTCTAGTCTCTGTCATTTTATCCCCAATGAATCTCAATGCAAAAGTCTGCTCTCATTTGATGCAGGTACAAGTGGGTAACTCTCCTGTATATAAGACAGAAAGGAAATTGGGAAAAGGTGGCTTTGGCCAAGTATATGTTGGCAGAAGGGTAAGTGGTGGAAGTGATAGAACAGGACCAGATGCAATAGAGGTATGGCATGGCGCCAAATGTATTCTCTTTCTTTTTTTTCAGTCACATCTCAGAGACATCGGATTTTTTATGCTTTGTTGTTCATTCATTTCAGGTTGCTTTGAAGTTTGAGCATCGTAACAGCAAAGGTTGCAATTATGGCCCTCCTTACGAGTGGCAAGTGTACAAGTACGGATCATCACATCGATTCCTTTTTTCATATTTCTCTTGAGAGAGCGGATATTTTGAATCTTTGATTTAATATCTGATTTTAATTTCGTTTTGGAATGGAAAGTACTCTAAATGGATGCTATGGAATCCCTTGGGTTCATTATAAGGGTCGACAGGGGGATTTCTACATTCTGGTAAGATTTGATTTTGACGTTTCTTGTCATTCAGGTTACTCTCTTTGAGGGAAACTAAGCTAGAAGTAAAATAAATTTCAGGTTATGGATATGCTTGGGCCCAGTCTTTGGGATGTCTGGAACTCTCTAGGGCAATCGTAAGATCTGGATTCTTAAATTTTTCTTACAGTGTTTCACTCTACCCTTCTTTATTTACTTACTGATGATTTTTTCTGTGATAAATGCATAATAACGTCTGGGAACAGAATGTCGCCGAACATGGTGGCTTGTTTTGCAGTGGAGGCAATATCGATACTGGAAAAGCTTCACTTAAAGGGGTAAATATAATTATTATTTTAATTCTTGAGCTGTCTGCCTTGTGAAAGGACTTCAAAATTCAATTCCTGCTTCTGTTAACACGTTCCTTCTTTCTGCTAGCTTTGTGCATGGAGATGTCAAACCAGAGAATTTTCTGCTTGGTCAACCTGGAACAGCTGATGAGAAGAAGCTTTACCTCATTGATCTTGGCTTAGGTATGTTCATTTTCCTGGATTATTTGTTTTTGCATGCTGTTTCCCATGCAGATGCATGTGACACAATGCATTCTAGGGCTTGTCTTTATGAATTGTAACCCGCCCTCCTCTTCCCCAACAAAGAAATAATAGTGTGTGCTAAGCTTTTGGTCGTTTGAATTTAGCAGACTTCCATTTATGGTAATAATAATGTTGTTAGTGCTCCTGCAACGTTCTGTATATCGGAACCTCTTAATGGGGAATCTTTACTTACCTAGCCCAGATGACAAAATGTCCTTTTTTTACAGCGTCTAGGTGGAAAGATTCGACATCTGGTCAACATGTCGATTATGATCAAAGACCTGACGTGTTCAGGTTGGTGGGTTTTCAAATATTTCCATAATTTTGTTGGTTGCCTGTTTATTGAATCTCTCCTTTGGGCAGGGGAACAATAAGATATGCAAGTGTGCATGCTCATTTAGGACGGACCGGAAGTCGGCGAGACGATCTTGAGTCATTGGCATATACATTGATTTTCCTTCTAAAAGGAAGGTTACCGTGGCAGGGATATCAGGTGTGCATTGATTGAACTGTTTCAATGGTGTGTGGAGATGTCTTTTACAGTTATATATCGCGAAATGACTGTTTTTCTGTTGCAGGGGGACAACAAGAGCTTTCTTGTTTGTAAGAAAAAGATGGCTACTTCTGCAGAGTTGATGTGCTGCTTTTGCCCCGCCCCATTCAAGCAATTTCTTGAAGCTGTAACAAACATGAAATTTGATGAAGAGCCAAATTACTCAAAGCTGATATCTTTTTTTGAAAGCCTGATTGAGCCATGCACATCTTTGAGACCAATCAGAATTGATGGAGCTTTGAAGGTACTTCAGTCTTCTTCCTCTTCTTGATTTGAATGGAAGATTAGACTACTTACAAATAATGAGACTGTCACCCCTAGCTCGTGACTGACAGATATGTGGAAAGCTAGATTTACTTGTAACTATAATCACCAGAACAGCCTAACAGTATCTGTCATGTTTAAATAGGTTGGTCAAAAGCGAGGCAGATTACTTATTAATTTGGAAGAAGATGAGCAGCCAAAGAAGAAGATTCGATTGGGTAGTCCGGCTACTCAGTGGATTTCAGTTTATAATGCACGTCGGCCCATGAAACAGAGGTAATCACTCTTCCTTAAGTTAAACCTGAATTAGGACTTGCTAATTGAAGATTCTACCTTTCAATAAGGCATGGTTTCATCCGTGAGATGAGCTGTCGCTATTGTCTATTTCTGCATGGTTAAGATGTTTTAATACTCTTTATCTTCTACTCAATAGCAGATAATTATGCACATGAGCATATGAGAAATCCGACGTAAACGTGATATCGAAGTGGTTTATACACTCTTTTTAATTTCTTACACCTGAAACTAATGGCTTGATTAAATTTCAAGGGACTATAAATGACGCATGCCAAAAAGTCTTGGCATTTATACACTCTTTTTATTCTGACGATATGTTGAGTAACCAAATTCATCTGTTCTATGTGATGCTTATAAACCATTCTTAACAATAAATGTGAGCATTTTCTGTGATACGCTTGTATGGTATACTACTAAATGTGTTCTCTAGGTAATTTTCTCAAAAGTTCTATTAGGCTTTGTTTGTTTTGCGGAAAATGGATGATTTGGAAAACATTTTCCTAAAAATGATCGCTTGTATCACTTACAAATATGAATCAATGAATAATATTTTTGTCGTTTAAGAAAATGTTTTAATATAAATAGCTGTCGATAATGACTAATTATTTTAGGTGATATAAGTGAATATTTTTTGGAAAATGTTTTCCAAATTAGTCATTTTTTGCGAAATAAATGAAGCCTTAGTGTACTTTATTCTTTGATGTCTTGCATTGAAATTGTGCCTGAGGTTTTGTGTCAGGAATCTGTTTTACAGGTGCAAAAAAGTCCTAGCAATTATACACTTTATAGTCTAATGACATGTGAAGTAACCGAATTCATTAGCTGTATTGTGATGCTCATAAAAATTGTTTTACTAGTGAGGATTTTCTTGATATGCCTCTATCCCATTCATCTAAATGTTCTCTCTAGGTGACTTCCTCAAAAGTTCGGGTAGGTCTATTTTATTCTTCTATATCTGGTATTTAAATAGTATCTTAGGTTTGTGTTAGTAACCTTGGGTAGAATGTTAAATGTAATGTAAGACTGGTATTTGTGTTGTTGATTCCTTTATTATTGAAGTATTTGCTCAGGTGTCCGGCCTCAGGCTTGATGTTATCACATGCCATTCAAAGGATAGATGACGGGTTGTTATATAGCAGACTCTTGATTGTTTAATATGTGGAATGGCATAGTGTTTTCCCTTTTCTCATGTAACATGCACCAATTTCACCTAAATTTAACCATACCAGATATTTGCGCCACCAGTAATTTTTGTTTAAAAATTGTACTAGTACTTGGCCAGGAACGGTTAAAGGCCTGTTTAGCCCAACTATTATTCATATAATATCTCTGATCATCTATATTAGCTTTCTAGCAACCATTGTAATGTTCTTTTGCATAGTATATGCTAATTAGGTTCTTTGACCTGCAGATATCATTACAATGTAGCAGATACAAGGTTAAGCCAGCACGTGGAGAAAGGAAATGAAGATGGGCTATTTATCAGCTGTGTGGCCTCATCATCAAATTTGTGGGCTTTAATCATGGATGCAGGAACTGGTTTCTCTTCGCAGGTTTATGAGTTGTCTGCTGTTTTTCTGCATAAGGTACTTCTTGTCAAGTGATTTTCCTCATTTTGGAGCAGTCTTTGTGGAATTTGCGACATTTCTTACATTTTCCATATGATCTTCCTTGAAGGATTGGATCATGGAACAGTGGGAAAGAAACTACTATATCAGTTCAATAGCCGGCGCATCTAATGGGAGTTCCTTGGTTGTCATGTCCAAAGGTGAGTAAAACCTTTCTTATATATTTGAATTTGAAGTATTAATCAGTGAAAATAATGAGTAAAAGAAAGTCAATTAACAACTGAAGTTAGCATATTACTGGATTAACAGCTATGAAAGCTATAGAAGCGCGAAGCATGATTTTCAGCCAGATGATCTTTTATTGCAGCACATACAATTATAGCATTTGCAAAAGAATAAAATTCCTTAATTCTAGCTTGAAAAGGCTTGTTTTTGAATCTTAACAGTAAAATGTTAGTCAGAATGAAAGCAGCGAGTTTTCAAGGTTAAATAAATGATAAGAATTTGACATTTGATTTGTCTTTTTACATTTGGATTGACATTTATTTCACTCTTCTACATGTTTCAGAACCCGTGTATTGTTTTATGGATTGCTATCTGGCAAAAAACATTCTATGTGAACTATGCTAATGTCAGTTAATGTGCATTCCTGTTCTCTGCACAGTTCAGTATTCAGAATGTATTAGATCTGTGAATTCTTCCATTCTTTTTCTGTAGGTTTTAGGTTTAAGTTGACTCCTTTAATGAGTCCTCTATTAAATTAGATATTAGCCTCTGGTATAACACAAGATGCACCTCTTTATAAGTTTAACATCGTAATATGTATGTGAAGCTCGTGAACTTTTTGCGCTTAATATGGATGTTTTATCTATGTTCTGTGCCGAAATTGCTGTCAGCAAGTATGTTGTCCCTCTCCTGGTTCATCCACTTTCTGATTATCTGTATCAGGCAAACTGGATATTTCTTCAATTGAATTGCTTTTGTGTTTGTTGCTGTTCTTTGTATACGGTGCTGTCATGTAAAGACTTAGATCTCTCAGTAAGCTCACTTGCAACTGAATGGGTGAATTGCACGGACCCTTATATCTGTTGAACTTCACCACTTCCACTAAGTTTATCACATTCATTTCATTGTCTGCCACTTGCCATTTTTTATGGTTTTTCTGGCCATCTGCTTTGTGCCTCAACTTGGATCACATTGTTCAGTCTGCAGAATGTGACTGCCTATCGCATGTGGCAAATCAACCTCTTGACTCTTCTTTATGTTACATCTGACTGATTCATTTCATGCTGTGAGGTGTTCAATTAGTTTCTTCCATTCTTGATGATGAATGATTGGCACAGAAGCTTTTCTTGCTGATTATTTTCCATAATCTGTAGGAACCCCATATACCCAGCAGTCCTACAAAGTGAGTGAAGCTTTCCCTTTCAAGTGGATAAATAAGAAGTGGAAAGAAGGTTTTCATGTCACTTCCATGACTACGGCGGGCAGTCGCTGGGGTGTGGTAATGTCTAGAAATTCTGGATTTTCTGATCAGGTATCAGTCTCCCCTAATTTTTTTATAGAAGCAGTTCATGTAGTTAAAAAATGTTGGAAATGTGGGCACTAGCAACTGAGAATGGGCAAATACTTTCACAGTCCTGTTTTGAAAATCCCTTTTTTTTCTCATTGAACTTTTTATTTCCTTATGCAAGGTTGTGGAGCTTGATTTTCTATACCCAAGTGAAGGTATACATCGAAGATGGGAGAGCGGCTATAGAATAACTTCTATGGCTGCCACTGGTGATCAAGCAGCATTTATACTGAGCATACCTAAAAGAAAAGTGATGGATGAAACTCAGGAAACCCTGCGAACATCTGCCTTCCCAAGCACACATGTCAAGGTTAGTTCCACTCTTCTTGCAATTCATCACGTGCTTGTGCGTCATTATCTTTGATTATTCCTTATTGCTTCCAATCTAATGATATATTAGTGTCATTGGACCTTTAATTTTTTTTGACATAGGCTGGTTTGTACTTGGGTACCATTCTTTTGTTTACTTCCCCGGTCTCTCTTAATTCCCAATGTCCAAATCCATTAACTGGTCATGATTGCTTACTGTTATGGATGCCCTTGTTTGAGCTATCACGCTATTTATTCTTTTTTTTAACCTGTTCATAGAAATCTAATTTGGATGCATTTTGTTTCTGGCAGGAAAAATGGTCGAAGAATCTCTACATTGCATCAATTTGTTATGGCCGGACTGTTTGTTGATTCGGTCTTGCTTTATTCCTGTACTGGGAGTGTTTTGGCCGGAAATTTTCAACGCTGAGACGGCTTTTACAAAATTTGATTTTCCAGCAACTAAAGAAAGGCAAGGCCCCCCTGCGAAACCATTCTCACAGGCTAATGTAAAGGCGAAAAGAGCAAAGCCAAGACAAGATAGCAGTTATAAGTGTGAGTTGCAAAAAAGCAAATGTACCCTGAACCGATCTGATTGATAGGGTACTTTAGAGATGATGAAAGATGGTTTGTTTGTAGCACACCCTGCAATTTGCAGGCGGACTTGTGGTTCATAACACCGAATTGTTGTATGAACAACTTGCAACCATTTATTAGCAACACTGTTGTAAACTATTTGACAGGCTGGAATAGCTGCCTATCAAACCTCTTATTTGGAGGGCATCAAAGTTCTGAATTTGCAAAGGTGGTACCTGCTTGTCTGGTGTTCTGGAGGGGGTCTGCTTCTGTTGTCGTAGTCCTAATAACGGAGGTTCTATCTGAGTCTCTGCTGGTAAAAACTGGTCGACGAGGGGGCGCTTAGCCTTGGAAGTATGAGATAGTTTCCTAGATTGGCTTAAATCATGTCCGTAAATTTCCGTTGATGAGCGTCGGTGAAAGTTTAGACTTCAGGAGGTTTTGCCAGTGTCGCGTTGATTTGTCTTGCGGTCGGGTCACTTGCACTTAGGTTAGGCACCAGAACTGGACACTGATGATAAGATACAGGACATAGTTTTACTAGACCTGGGTTTAGTCACCGGTGGTGCTGCAACTCAGCTGCGGTTATCGATGGTTAAGGGCGAGGTTTCGGTTAAGAACATTGCCGTAAAAGACAAAGCTTTGGTGTTCTCCTGTGATTTGATTCCCTTTTAAGCAAATGGAAGAAGCTCTAAGCTCATCCTTAGTAACTAGGAATCCATAAATAAACCATGGATTTGCTAGTAAAATGTTAAATGTCTGCTTCTAGCCTGACCCAAGAGACAACACCCATTATGCCTTACTTGATTTTCAGATCATGCCAAATTCTCAAATGAAAGAAACGAACCGTATGCATCAATAATGCAACATGTGACAACAGATCATTGACTCGAGTCAATTTTGATGTTTGATGTTCGATAAGCAATACAATTTCTTAAGTAACATGAAAATTCTTCCTGTAGATGACAAGCATAACTATCTTTTTTTTAAAAACAATCAAGGGTGATAATAATTAATTGATTTGATGTGATATACTAATCAGAAGAGTTTATTAGATTTTGACCCTTTTACCTTCTCAATAACCTCACATTTGAGATAAATTGGGAACATATATTTATCTCAAAAAAATAGGGACTAAACATATCCAAAGTCGCACTAATATCTATAAAGATAAAGGGTCATTTTGGTCATTTTGCAGGAGCGAGATTGCGCAATGAATAAATTACAGGCACTGTATAATAAACCCTAAACCCTCCCGCTTCGCTCGCCAGTCACCTCTTCAGCTGCCTCCCTCGACAAGCTTTCAACTTTCGGCCCTCTCCCTCTCTCTCTACAGCTTCGTCGACGGGCGAACGATGCGACCTCCTCGGGGCGGCGGCGGGTTCAGGGGCGGAAGGGACGGCGGCGGGTTCAGGGGCGGCAGGGACGGCGGCCGCGGGAGGGGCGGCGGCGGTCGCTTCGGCGGTCGCGGTGGCGGCCGCTTCGGCGGCGGCGGGTTTCGCGACGAAGGGCCTCCGAGTGAAGTCGTAGGTGCGTTTCACTTGCGTCCTTTCTGTTCTGTTTGCTGGAAGACCGAATTTTTAGATAAAAATGACGCGAGTCCTGTCTTCGTTGATGGCTACGAGGTGCGACTCCGTGAAAGTGCGCGTTTTCTCAGTTAATGAGAGATGTATTGTCTTCTGTATCTGTTTGGGTGGCTAATGCTTGACGACAGTATAGATGGTGGTTGAAGGGTTAATGACATTTTGTTATCTAGCCATTCGATCGCGTTCAATGTCGAGTGACTGTAAGATTACTCTTATTTCTGTAATGTGCGAACTTGATGGTTTAGGTGGCTTCGTGATTGACTTGACCACCGATGTTGGAGCAAGGTGAAATCAATGGATTTTCAATTTTTTCTCTCTCGGCAGTGTGGATGTAGCTTAGAAGAGAGGCTTTTCGGAAATGGGTGAATATAGGAATGTATGTTGGTTAAGGAATGTACTAACTGTTAAATGGTCTCTCTGTCTTCCGTCATTTTACAGAGGTCTCATCGTTTGTCCACGCGTGTGAGGGCGATGCAGTCACTAAGCTTACCAATGAGAAGATCCCCTACTTCAATGCTCCGATCTACTTGCAGAACAAGACTCAAATCGGCAAAGTCGATGAGATATTTGGTCCCATCAACGAATCTGTAAGTCTTTTTTGAGGCACGTGAGTTGGTTCTTCTGCCTAGGCGTGTTCGTTTATGATGTGATTGACATATTGGTATTGGTATCAATGGTAGTTCTTCTCTATCAAGATGATGGAA
Source organism: Angophora floribunda (assembly GCA_014182895.1). NCBI lineage: Eukaryota > Viridiplantae > Streptophyta > Magnoliopsida > Myrtales > Myrtaceae > Angophora > Angophora floribunda. The sequence goes on from CM024715.1 coordinate 13,233,228, forward strand.
GGTATTATTGCTACTTCATACTCAATGGGTGATAAGTTCTACATTGACCCGGCTAAGCTCCTGCCCCTTGCAAGATTCCTTACGCAGCCAAAGTATGTGTGCCCCTCTCTCCATACATCATTAAATGTGTTCTGGTAATTTAAAAAGAGAGTTTTGTATGTTTCATTTCTTGTGCATTGTCAAATAGTTGTACCCAGTTCATTTTCAGTGTTTAAAAAATATAAATTATTCATTAAGTAATGCTAAACGACTACCGTGAGGGCACTCTCTTGACGTACATATATAGTTTTTAGCTTGCAGAAGTTATAGGAGTGTAGGATGGTATTCATTGGATCCACCATCTTATGTGTTCACCTGAGGTAGAGCAATCTGGCCATTTTTTTTTCTCTGCAGAATCTAAAATTTTTGCTTGAAAATGTTTGAAGTGATCTGTGAACTGTAGTATCAATTAAACCTCTTCAGAGCTAATCCAGTCCTTTTCCAATTTTATTTGAGATCTGTTGCATCTGATTTCGATGATACACTTCTAGATATTGAATTAGCTTACAATGAATGTGGTTGCTTGTGATCACGGAATATGGAGATATTTGTAAATCACTTGTCCCTTTGTACGTTTAACTCCTGCAGGGGACAGCAAGCTGGTGGTAGAGGTGGAGGTCGTGGTGGAGGCAGAGGAGGCGGTAGAGGCGGTGGCCGTGGAGGTGGTGGTTTTCGTGGACGGGGTGCTCCAAGGGGTGGGAGAGGTGGCCCTAGGGGTGGTCGTGGTGGTGGTTTCAGGGGCAGGGGGAGATTTTAGGCCATCTTCTCCTCGCATCACCCGTGCTCTTCTCATTTGGAGTTGTCATTCATGCATACATCAGATCAAGCTTTGCAGATGTTCTTTGTAATGGCTCTCTTTGTTTTTAGTGAACAAGCAGCCTACCCGGAAAATTATGGTGATTATTGTTGATGTTTGTTAGGTTCCGAAGTATGCTTTCCTTTACTAAGATTTTGCAATTTGCTCGTCTTGTTGCCGTATTATCCTGTGACGATGGTATGGCCGGGAAAGGAAAATAAAAACAGAGGATGGAAGCTGCATGATGCAGATAGTCCCACATATCAAATTACCTTAGAAAAACCAAGAAGCACGTCTTTAGAAGATGAAATAATTAAATGACGGCTTACACACCTGTAGATTGTTTGAGACTTGGTATTGCCATCAACGGAAGTCATGAAGCTGGGTTCTTGCAAATTTGCTATGGCTCTCCTAACAAGTATTAATTTTCTTTTTTCTTGCTCGACCTTTAGCGGTGTAGTTTTATGGCCGCATGTGGATGGGAATTTCATAGTTGATTTTGTGATAGATGATGTTCCTAAATGAAAAAAGGGTTTATAGACTAATTGCGTAATCATTACACAAGATAGAAACCCGAGCTGATGCCGATCGTCTCCGAGTTGCCCTTCCAACCTTTTGACGAATTTGATGTAAAAAGGTTGGATTGTGTCGTTCAATTTGTCTTAAAGTCAATTTTGCATGCTCGATGTTTGTAGTCCTTGCAATCATCTAGAGCTCACTAGTCTTCCTTGAAATATTTACTCTCTGGGTCTATCAAGAATGCCAACACCTTGAAGTCAGACAGCCTACACTCAGATCCACAGTGTGAGTAATGTCTACTGGGAAGATCGGTTCTTGGATTCGTTGACTTGATGGTGGTGACTAACTTCGCCACTTTAGCCACAATGACGGGCTTTACCAAACATTCACAACTTATATTTTAGCAGCTCGACCAAGGATTTCTCGAGTAACTCTCCTCTTGTGGGAGCACAGATCCCGAGGAAGTAGCAATCGCAACGTGTTGAAGGTGAGTGAACGAACGAACTTCATATCCTGAAGCACTGTACACAAAATCGTCACCCATTCGCACTGACCGGAGTAGTCTCTTCGAGGTTCAGATTAGCCATCTTGCTCGACATGATATGCTTTGCTTTGGCAACCTGTATGCTATGACAATTACCCCGTGTGTGGGACGTGAGACAGCTGCACCCAGCAAAAGACAAGTCGATCCCAACTAGCACTGAACGCCCTCGACGGTATCAAAGAATAATCAACTAGAGCAGCCAGTAACCCAATGATTTGGACAAAGAAGAACATCAGTTGGAAAGCATTTCGGCTGACAATGAAGCTGGATTTCATAATTCAGAAAGATGGATTGAAATTGCAGCTCTGGTATGATGTCAACCAGTCTCTACTACAGGTTTAGCAGCACAAAGGCTTGCCTAAACATAAGCTCTCTAAAAAATACAACTATACAGCAAAGTAGTAAAGATTAATTAGTGACAACAAGCAACAAGTCTAATTCAGATCAACTTGTAGCTTAATAGACATGTACAGCAGCGTCAAAAGAGCGCCCTGAGGAAGTGGCGCATACCTCGCAAGATTGGAGCCAACCCACATAGCAACCACCACAAGAACAACTAAACTACTGCTGCTTTTCCCACAAACCCAACTTGCAAAAGAGAGGCACAAAGTCAGCAAAATGCCACCTCTCCCACCCAAAATCCAGGCAATCACATAACCAATCTTATACCCTGCATCTAGTTTCCTGTCAAGTAATGCTGTAAAGCTGCTAAAGGTAAGGGATATCCGACAACCAAATGTCTGCACAAGGAATAATAGCAGGAAGGCAGATCTAAGCACTTCCACGAAGGCACCCCTATCTTGGCCAAAGTTTTCCCTTCTGACTTCTTCTGTTTCACTGTTAAAAGAAGATTCACCTTCATTGGCTTTATATCTTTCTCTGTACATTTCATATTGCATCTTCCGCCTCAGTTCAGCCCACTTGTAGATCCGAACCCCATCTCCATATTCAGGTTTGTAATGCCCTTTACCTTTATAATGTCTGCCAGTGTCTTCCTGGAATTTGAGTGCCTTGTCATAACGAGTTCTTGCAGCTTCATTTGATAATACCTGTTTGAAAATGGAGGATACTTTGAAGGCACAAACATGTTTCTGGATAGAATATATGAAAGCATAAAGTACTCCCACAGGGGATAAAATGGCTTCAAGACAGAAATTTTCCTACCTGGCACCATTTTGTTTCCCACTAATATTTCATTACTAAGAACATAAGCTTGGTGGCCACTTTCAATCATAATGTTATGGTTCCAAAGATCAACGAGTTAATGGACAAAACAGTTGCTATATGACCAATCCTTTACCGAAATTTTGTCCATGGGTCATTCTAATAATTATCCAACCTTTAAGTACTAAACTCCTCGTTATCAAATTCATCTTACATGAGTCAGGAAATAAATAATATAGGGCATAAGTATACTCACTTCATATGCACGGCGGATGGTCTTGAAAACCTCGCCAGCTTGCAGATCTTTGCTAACATCAGGATGATACTGTGATCAAGAGACACAATCACAAAAAGGCAAGGAATGGTAAATACATGTCCAAAGAATGACTGGTGAGATGTAAAGAATTTAAGAGTTCAAGGGGAGGCCACAGCTAGTACTCCTAGTCCTTGTAATTAATAGGAGATTGATGGAAAAAGACTGATTTCATTGGAGCACCGTCAGCCAGCACAAATGAAAGATACATTAAAAAGGACGAAACAGAAATGGAATGTCATTTAAATCAGAAAACTCTGCGATTTAGTGGGTATAGTAAATTTAGGTCAAACTTGATCTTTCCCCAGATCTTTCTTTTAGACGAGTGACGTTACCAACACGACATCATGTCATGTGGTGTATTTGTGAGCCTTCAAAAATTCCTTATGAATATAAGGATGCATATGTAATCACAAGATGTTGTGCCCTTTTCTCATCACCAACCCAGAGTTTGTCATTGGGTTGGCTCAAACACTCGCCGAAACCAATTAGGAGTTGCCTCATTACTTCGAACACCAATCTTTTTCCCCATAACCTTCAATATACCTCCCTAAAATCCGATCATTAAGCTCCACCATTTCCATCATAGAGCTGATCCATGCAACTCTCTCCATGTAAAGCCACCGTGACAAAGCATAATTTTTCGGGGTTCTCAAGTGAAAAGCTTCAATCACCCAATTTTCACTACGACAGCACAGACACACAAAGCTCGCGCAAAATCGTCATAACTCCCAACCTCCTCGTACAGCACAATAATGGGAAGATGCACTTTGGTGTTCCTGACATTTCTTCATGCAACTCTTATCTCTACTTATCACCATAACAAAACAAACAAATCCGAAATTGAATATTAGTCAGCTTGTTGAAACCTAATCAGACAATCTTCACACTCCTAGGAACCAATCGCCACTGCTTTGAACATGCATCATCTTCCACGACCCCGGAACAGTTTGGAAAAAAACACAAAAAAACAGAACTTTGCGAGATGAGGGAGCGTTCGCCGGGAAATACCTTGCGGGCCAGAAGGCGATAAGCCCTTTTGATGTCGCCGGAGGTCGCGTGGCGCGTGAGGCCCAACACGTCGTAGTGGTTCTGCTCACCGTCGATCGCCGCCCAGGACGACGACGACGACGACGCCGATATCGGCCGCCAGCGGTGGCGGTAACGGTGGGTGGTTCTAGAGTTCTGGGCGTGGGACCGCGACGGGAGGATCGGGACGGGTCCCACGAAACGGTGCGCCTGCATTATCCTTCATGCATCGGAGGAGATCGAATCGTCCTGCGTCGTCGGCCTTTTCAGTGGCGGAGGGGAAGACGGAGGCGGTCGGGTCGGGTCGGGTCGGTTCGGGTCGATCCGGGCCCTGGAGGGGGAAGCATTGGCCAAACGGTACCCTTGTGTAGTGGGTGCTCGTTCGGCGGGTCATAGGGTCGGGTCAAGTTATTGCCCAGGCTCGCCCGGGGCAGATAAGATCACGTGTAAATATAATTGTAATTTAAATCCGCCTCATTTATATTAGAAAGACAAATTAGCCCTCGATCATTTAATTGTAATTTGAAGTGATGGTTACATCTCATTCTTTTTTCCCATGTTTTATATTTCTACCTAGAATCTAGTTGTCATAATTAATCATTTCACATATTTTTTTAGTGTATTAAGTTTTTTAAAATGTATGCTTAAGCATTCTTGTAAGGCCTTATATGCTCCGTGTAAAAGAATCGCCAATAGTAAAGGGAAAAAAAACACAACAAGGCATTAATTACTTTATGTACAGTAAGGCATCTTGGTACTTTTCTTAAAAATATTTCATGAATAATATTAATTTTTTGTCAATTTAAAATAATGAGATATCATTGACATTTCTAAAATAAAATTCTTATTTTATGCAATCTTTTGATTTAATTAGATTTCATCTTTCATAATTTCATGTTGTGATGACGAAGCTATTACTTTATTTGGGGAAATCTTCAAAGAGGGTTTTCTTTTTTGGGCATCATCCAGCCATCCCATTATATATATATCCTCTTCACCCGAAAGTATCTCTCTGATTTTGAAGTAAGTTTTCGAAATCATATCATAGCTTCTTCATATCTATCTCTAATATGGGAGGGATCGCCTATGAAATGTTGGGAAATAGAATATATTAAGGTATTAACAGCATCAGGGATAGAGTGGCCATTGTCATCAAAAATAATTTGGCCGAAATCGTCTCTCTTGTAAACATGTAGAATTTGTATTTTTTGTTCTTCTGTGAGGTAATTATCCCACCATCCTTTCAATTGTCTGGTGAAGCCTGCTAATAAAAGATTAGCAACTGCTTGATTCGAAACATCTTGTTGGGTTTTGTAGGCATTGGCTAACATTATCATGTTGTTCAAAATATTAAGAAGGTTGGATTCTGCTATACCATCAATATTACATTCGTAGATAGCATCTGGGGAGTATCTATGTTGTATTTTTTGAGAAGATAGTTCTTCTAAGGCTATATTAGGGGGAGTAGCTCTGTTATGATATAATTTTTGGGGTTGTTTTCAGTTAAAATTATTAACTTCATTGATGCTTTCGTCATCAGTATTATTAATTTTGTCAAGGGTGCTAATACTAGGTTTAGTTTTGTCTAAGGTGTCTTTGACTGTCAGTCCTTGGATCATAGGTGTTTCTATTATAGGTTTTGATTCTTCTTTTCCTATTAGCTGTCTACGTTGTTCTACTGCTTTTGTGAATTCAGGGCTAAACCTTCTGGGAAGTTCAAATGTTTTGAATAACGGTTGTTTTATGGGTTCAGTTTTAGAATTCGAAGGATTGCCATGTTGTATTGAGGATTCAATTCTAACTAGTTGTCTTCCTATGGTAGACAGGTGCTGGTTGGTATAATTGTTCTGTTCTATTATCTTGGGAATATTAATAGATTCTTCCATTTTGTCAGCAATTTTGAATGGAGCCGCGTGATCTGGCTTTCTCCTACGTGGATGGTTATTTTCCGAGTGGTGGATGTAGAGATTCTATGATATCATCATTTTCTAATTTCCATTTGTAATGATGTTCAAGAGCCATTATTTCTTTTGTTTGAAGGAAGTGTTCTTCAAACCAAAAAAAAGAATATGTGAGTTTGATATTTGTATATGAATTCATAGTATTGTTTTTTAATTTGTATAGTAGAATTAGCAAATGTTTTAAAGAACCATTCTCTATGATGTTATTAGCAGGTGACATAAATTCTTGATTAAGGTAGGTCCTATTTGGCTCAAATTCCTTTTCTAAGACATTTAGCTCACTGTCAATTTGGGAATAAGTGGGAGAATCTGCTCTTTGTATGATGGGTTCCATTTCATTCTGTTGGTAAATAGGTTTGGTTATTCCTGATCTATTGTCTAGGCCACTAATTTCCGGCTCAGGAGGTGCAGTGGGGGTTTGCCGTAGTACTGGTAAATTCTGGGGAGTATTACTAGTGCTTGGTGTAGTTCTATGGGTAGTACTAGGTGGGATGGTGATTATTCTAGGTAGGTTGGGATGTTGATCAACATATGCTCTTGATGAGGCTGTATGGAATGAGGGGTTTGATTTTAAATCAAAAGATCTTCTTGGGAATTGGATAGTGACTTTTCCTTCTGGATGTTGTACTATATTTGTAGGTTCAGAGTTTTGGACCACTGGTTGGGGAACCTTGTTTTCTAATTCCCATTGGTCTGGTAGGGTTACTTCATCCCAATTTATGGATCTAGGTATAGTAGTGTTTGCTTTGGAAATATCAGTTTGAAGGAAAATGGTTTCTCCTTTCGGGCTTCTTTTGAAAGCATTTTCCCCGAAGGCCGAAGCCATGGCTTTATATTGTACTCTATAGACAATGGCTAAAGGAATAGAGCCTTCGGCTACATTATAATTATGGATTTTTACTTGTAAGGTAAGGGATTTAAGGATGTTATGATCTTTGAGTGATACTGTGAAATTAGGGTAACAATCAAAGTGTATGGGTTCTTTGCAGAGGCTGGTTTTTATAGTTCCTAATATGGATTCTTCATAGTCTAAGAGACGAGAATCTCTTAAAACTAAAAGAAGAGCTGTGTTTAGTCCTTCTTTTGTGAGAGGTTTTGCCCCTACTTGAACTAGACCTATGTGGAGATAATTGTATTTTTCTCTATGTTTCTTAATGGAATTTGGATCAAGGAGGTATATTTTTTGATAGGAGTCTGATAAGTGAATATCTCTTTCTTCAGTGGCTATAATATAATCGGATTTTTTGAAAAGACTTCTAAATTTGGATTGCTTATAAATATCTTTAAGCTGGACTTTGGGTATTTCCCAATTATCAATGGATCTATTGAAATCTTCTATTTTTATTTCTTCTCTATGAATAGGACTTAGATTTTGGTCCCTGACAGAAAGAGAATCAAAGGAAGACATGGATGTCGTATCTAAGTTCATACTTAATGGATCGGAACTTACTTCTTCTATACGCGGACCGGTACTAACTCTTCGTATCCTCACAAAGGGGCCTTTACCAAACACCAAAGGATTTACTGCCTCCCTAGGACTTATGACCTGGAACGGTTTGGTCAAAACGTGAAGAGTCCCAACGAATGGGTCTCGGTCTACCGCTAAGAAGAATCCCAACGAATGGGCACTCGATCTATTGCTGGGTATGGACCTATATACTCGATCTATGCTTTTCCTATGGCTCTGATACCATAAGGGGTTATGGTGTAAAGTGAATTTTCGTTTATATATATACTCGATATATATATAAAAGAAATATGATAAGGATGAATTTGATGGTGATATGCAAAATAAGAATGAAAGTTTATAAATAAGCAATTGTGTTAAAAGAATATCTATGCTATTTTTTTCTAGATTCTACTTGATAATTTATCCATAAATTTGCTCACCAGCATAGCAAAGAACTAGGTATTTTAGAAATCTATTTTTTCAAAAAAATATTTTTTTATGAAAATAATATCTAATAATGAAAAGGTGCCTTTTAATATACATTAAATTCCTACAATAAACGAAACTTAAACATGTGAATTTTCAACTATTGTAAAGGCCTAAATCCTACAAGTGAAATCTACATATAAATAGAAAAACTAAAAAAAAAGAAGGTAAGTAAGTAAATTTGGGGCCACCATATTAAATTGTAACTTAATAATTGAGTACACAATTCTATTTTTTTTTATAAAAATCAGATGGATTTAGTTGGTGACAGAAATAGTGACATCCTCAGAAAAAGGGAATGAAAGTTCAAACCATCTCTCTTAGGGATAAGTAATAAAGTATGATTTTAGGGTAAAATTGATAAATGACCATCTGCGTAATCCTAACATAGAAATTGACGTAATTGATGAGGTTGGTAGGCAGAGGCTTGAGCGAAGAAAAGAAATTCCTACATCTTCAAGAGCGACTCCTCGGCCTTCATTCATGATATTTGACTCTCCAAAGCCTGAGAGTTCAGACGTTGCTCTTCGTTTTCAATCGACACCGTTGGCCACTTCTATTGTCGCCGAGTAAAAGCTCTTTTGTGCACTAATTTCCGACCGGGACAACACGAATAGCTCAGGCTCCGCTGGAGACCTCTTCGTTGGCCAACATCACCGGCAACAAGACCTAAGAACCTCCTGCTGCTAGTTCGCTCATTGTTTTCAACTGTTAAACACATGTTCATTGTAAGATTCGAATGATCTATCTTCATTTACTTTATTAAGACACATATTCTTTGAATATCTCATTTGCTATTCGAGCAAAATTCATTCAAGTTTGATGTTACTTCGTTGATTCTTAGTATGCCAATATGAATGGTGAAAATTTAGATTTTAATATCTCGTTTGCTTTAATTATATAAATCACTTCATGAAACTGCTTACAACCACAAATGTGAGCTAATAAGAAAAATAAAAGACTGAAGATCAAACACATCATAAACTCTTACACTCCTCACTAAAGAACCATAACAATATCAAGTTCAGCAAACCATGGGCAAGTAATCAAGAACGAGCTATTGGTAATGCCGAATTAACTCGAATTTTTTAAGCAAAATAATGAAGAGTGGATTTTTTTTTATCTCCAAAAAGGATAGGAAATAAAATGATAGAATTTAAGTTTCAAGGCATATAAGGTATGAAAGATTGATGAATTGATTCCAACGGACAGGTTCCTGGAACATGGACAAATTCCAAAACTGGTCACCCTAATCTCTCTTATTTATTTTGCCACATTTTCTTGTTCGCTATAAATAAGGTGAAAGAGAGAGTTTTTGAAATTTGTAAAAGACGGGGTTCGGTGGAGTGGTGGACGAGACAGTACAGCATTGTGCGTGAAGCAAGCGAAGATGATGACTCTGGCGTCACCCTGGTCGTCCTCGCTCTCTCTACTTACCCGCGTAAATGGCGGTCCAGTCCCTCTCTCCCCTCTTCGTTTCCGCTTCTGCCCTCCCAGACCTCCCAAGCTCTCCCCTTTCCTTCGCCCTCTTTCCATGGCCGCCTCTTCCGCTCAGGTTCGTTCGCTTTGCTGCTCCTCCTACTCCAAAAGCTCCGGCCTTTTTATTTCTCGTTCGCTCTCCCGATTTTCATTTGCTTTTTGTTGTTGGTATGCGTGCTTAGAGATGTAAAGTGAATGGTGGGTCAACGCGATTTGATCGAAATGGAATTGGGTACTAATCCCTGGTTTTTGAATGCGTGTGTATGCGTGGCGATAGCAGACTGTGTCGTCTGGAGATGCCAAGAGCGAGGTCGATGTTTTCCAGTTAGTTCAAGCTCATCAGGTGATTTGATCGATCATTCGCTTGTAGTTACTTTTGGTTTGACTTCAAAAAATCTGACATTTATTGTTCCCTCTTGAAGTGGGTTGTGGACGTCCTCACTCTGGAGCTGTATTTCTGTGTTTGAGTGGGGTTCTCTGATTACAGTATTTTGCTGGGTGTTGGGTATTGCAGGAAAAGGCGGCTCGGCTTCCGCCCGTGGAGGAGATCCGGACGGTGCTTGACTGCAGTGTGCGCGGCATGCTTTCCACGCTATCTCATGTAAGTTTATGCTGGAAGATTGACTTACCAACCGTTGTTGGAAAAAGCTTCACCTGAGTGCACAATTATAGTATACCTTGGTTGGGTTCTTCTCTGTTTTTGACAATTCTGATTGGACTTGGCGACATATTCTGATGTTCCCAGGCAATGATTAAGCACTTGTCTCCTTCTGCCATGTTGCAGCAAAGTTCATTTGTCTTGTATTTGTTTTGTTTGTCTTTTGCCACACTCAGCCTGTCATATATGCTCAATGTCAGTCCTTCCTGGCAAGAAATAATCTTTCCTGATTAATGTCTGATAGTGCAGTTGTTGCCTTTTCACCTTTTGCATTGATCATGTCCATGTTCTTAGGGACATGAGGAACTAATTGCACTTTCTTTTAATTTGCAGAAGATTGAGGGTTATCCTTCTGGTTCAATGGTTGACTTTGCTTGTGACGCAGATGGATCTCCAATACTAGCAATCAGCAGCCTGGCATACCATTCTAAGGTTTAATCTTTAAATCTCAACTTTGACAAACGAATCTTTATAAAATTTCCATGTTAGAGGATTTTTGTCCACACTTCCTGTGACAGTGTGTAAGTTTTTTGCATGGGAATCTTGTTAGATAGTTCCTATATGTAGCATGTGCGCTACAAGTGCATGTTAAATATTGAAATGGGTCTAGTTAATGTGATGATAATTAAAATAAGTAAAAATTCCCATTATGTTGGTTTGTTAACATAGCATCTGTGCTACAAGTGCGTGTAACATCTTAAAATAGGTATAGTTAACTTGATGATTAAAATGAGTAAAAGAATAACTAGCCATTTTGATTAGATTGGAAACCTATAATTTTAGCTGGCTAGTTGGCTTTTTCTCAGTGCTAGTCATATAGACATAGTTTTGTTTAACAGGTAGAGCTACTTTAAGAATAATTTGACCAGCTCCTAGTCTACGGTGTATGTAATTTGGGTTCATCAGAAGCTTGTTGAAGTTTCCTGCTTCTCTGATTTAATTTCACTATCCCTGTCTCTGGAAATCACTCTAATCTATTGAGAGCTCACTTTATGCAGGACGTTTTGGCTAATCCCAAGTGCTCTCTTCTAGTTGCTAGAGATCCTGAGGATAGGACTGATTTGGTGATCACTCTGCATGGTGATGCAATCAGCGTGAGTTTTATAGTCTATTATACTTTCTCCTACTGATGTTCAAAGTGTCAAGTTTATATCCAGAGCTGGTAAATGTGAGCCATCAATTGTGTAGGTCCCTGAAAAAGATAAGGAAAGTGTCCGTGCTGCTTATCTGTCAAAGCATCCAAATGCTTTCTGGGTAATTTATTTCTTCTAATCTGATAAGCTTTTCTGATTGAACTATCTAAAGATGCTTGTTATATTTTCCTTTGAATCTGAAGGTTGATTTTGGTGACTTCCAATTTATGCGCATAGAACCAAGAGCCGTGCGATATGTTTCTGGTGTGGCAACAGCTTTGTTGGGTTCTGGAGGTAAGTGTCCTGGCTTTCCGTGTATTAGTCTACGTGTTTAAAGAATGAGGTGAAATCCTCCTAATTTTTAGTACTGTATGCATTTCCATGGTGCTTCGTTTGGCACTTCAGACCCTGCACTATTAATTTACCAACTGAAATATTTAATTTTTCATTACACTCAGAGTTTACCAGGGAGGAATACAAGGCTGCAAAAGTGGACCCGATTGCACAGTTTACTAAGCCTGTTACGGTAAACACAAATTGTATATTATTCCAATCCCTGTCAATAATGATGATTTTCCCTCATTTAACTCGATTTCCTTGATTGTCAGTCTCACATGAATAGGGACCATGCTGAAGATACCAAGCTCATAGTGAGACACTGGACCTCTATTCCGGTATGAATCTTACATCTCGCTTTTATAAATGTGATTGGAAAACAAATTTTGTTAGCTGATGAGTTGCAGCTTATGGAGTGTCATATGGTGGATCAAAGGCTCAGAAGTCTAGTCACTAGGTGGAGACATGGATGTAAATTTTAAACCATTAATATAAGCGCGCAGGATAATAATGTATGTTGAACAGTTTAAAGGCACAAAAATGAGTTTTGTGTCAGATAATTCTGGAGTGCCTATATAGTATCTTAAGTAGTCTGTGGTTCAAGCTTCTTTTTCGTGTCTCTAATCTCTTTCTGTCTGAGGATGTTCATTTCTCCTACTAATCATTTTGCATAACTCTGTCGGCTCAGGCATATGGAAATCAAAGATTTCCTTTTCTAGCAAAAATGATCACCTTGTGGTTCACCTGTGGTGTCATATACAGACTGTAGACCCAGAATGTGCTTTACTCCTATTAAATAATAGCTAAGTTGGTTATGTGCGTTAGGAATTGCCAAAATATTTAGATCATATGCTAAAAGGCAATCTGAGCTTATGAACCTTAGACATATAGTTTTTAAGATTGAATGCATGGCTACTTTACCCTAGATTCATAATATTCCCATGTTGTGATATCTTTATGTACTAAATCTGTATTTGTGATACACATCTTTGCTCCATGTACTAAAGGATGCACTGTCTGAGACAAAAATTCAAGGTTCTGACCCTTTGCATTTATTAATACTTGCACAACGTTTACATGCATATTTGTTCTCCTGCTGTGAAAAAATAAGGTCAAGATTTGTAAATTGTTGTATCGTGGTAGTAACTTAATGGCATGAAACTGCATATGAATTGGCATCTCTTGGATGTAAAGTTTTTTAAACGGAGGTATGTTTTTGTTTAGGTGGACTCTGCTTACATGCTGGATCTAGATAGCGTGGGCTTTAGTGTCAAGGTATTCTTTTTTTCCCAGCTTCTTCTTTGATGGTTAAAAAAATTCATCATTAAGTTCATTGTGGCTTGTACAAATAATCCTTCAGTTTTCATTGACTCACAGCTAACTTGCATTGTTCTACTACTTGGCTTTCTCCTTTTGTCTCATATAGGGTTTTGTTTTTCTTTCTTTTGTCAGGCAACATGTCAAGGGAGTAATTTCAAGCTTCGAATCCCATTTCCGCGTCAAGCTGCAGATCGAAAGTAAGGCGTTTTCATTTAACATATCTCCTAGACCTCCATGTAAGGTTGATTTTCTGGTTTATGATGCTCTTTTAACCGTTTTCGGCAATATCACATTCTTATCAAAACAGACTTCTGAGCTTCTCTTCAGTTTGTTGTTGCATGTGATGCAATTGATATAGGACATGGGTGGTTATGTAATTTGCTTAACTATGTTGCAGTAGTCAAAGTGTAGTGCATAAGACCACAAACAGAATAAGTCTCCATGGATTAGTTTAGAGTTTTGTCCATATTCTTGTGTCCTATTGCAAAACTTTTGGATGGTCCTTTGGCCAACATAAACCTATTCTTTTTGTATTGGCTCCCCTTAATTTTAAGGGCATTCCAGGCAAATCAGTGCTTAGGACTGAATTTCTTCAGTTATTTATTTCTTTTGTTTGCATTACGGCTCCTGTCTCTCAGTCCTACTTGACTGTTAAGTAGGGAGTGAGGCATAAGCTTCCCCTCTATTAGTAGTTAACTTCAGAAATTTATTCCAACTTTCTGTTGAAAGCTGTTGTTCTTGGGGTTATGCCATAAATTGTCAAACATTGCCTTCTTTCTTGGAGGTGGTCCAGGTGTGCAATTTTTGATGGATAGTTATGAAGATCTCGATCTTAATGCGTGCGGAATATTATGTTAGAGAGAGTAAATGTTTTCATGAATTATAGATATCAAAAGACTTTTGGAGGCTTTTATTTGCAAATCTATTGCAGAAAGGACTGTAGCTTCTCGATCTTGCATTATCCCTACTCCTTGTTGTCCATCTTTATATTAGACCTTTTCTTTTTCAAACATTAAGGTACCTTTTCTTAGTAGTTCCTGTATACTTTGATTTTGCTCTCTTTTCCTCACCAAGGGGGAAAAAGAACAAAGAATGGCCGGCTTCATTTGGTCAGCGAAAACAAGAGGACTATTCTTGTGATGATTTTTTTTTTTTTCATGATTTCTCGATCATTGATGATTCTTCTGCAGAACTTTATTTTATTGTAATTGTAATATGTATACTTGACTATGCTAAAACAGTAGGCAATAAAAAGTGCTGGTGCAACCTTAGCTTCTTATTTCATTTACTGAACCAACACAACCACCTCCCTGATGGAAGTTGAATTAACCTTGCATTTCTCAGGGATGTGAAGACCCTTGTAGTGGAAATGCTTGAAGCTGCAAAGGCTCAAGACAGTTGAGGCTGCAGTTAAAGAGCTGCACATGTCTCGGTAATATTTCTCTGGAATCTGTTCGCTTTTCAGCATATCATAAAGCAGATTGCTCCCTTATGGGGACCTATTGTCTCTTTCCAGAATAAAAGAAAATGGAAAAGAAAAGAGGCCTTTGAATACAGTTCACATTCAATACCATGCAACCTCAATGTGGATATTAACTGTTCAAATCCCCTTATATGACTGGTCTTATCTGATGATTGGACATTGTGTTTGAAATCTGTGATTGTTAGTCTAGGCCATTGAGATCATTGACTGCTCTCTCTACCTGAATTCACTTTGCATAAATGTTTTGGAGCATTTTTTTCTCGAAGTTTTGTGGATCTTCATAACCATCTTACTCCCAACATCGTGTGCATTAAAAGCCATAAGGGTTTTTCTACTTCACTGAGAAGTGGTTTTATTGATGAGGTAGTTAAAAAGCTTTGCTCTGTCTTATTGTTGACATCTTAGACTTGTGCTGTGAACCTTATCTCCTTTATGCCATTCGTCTGTGCTGTTGCATGATGCATATCTAGTATCCTCACGATCCTAGATAGTGAATTTTCGTGTGGGGAGTTTGAAAGGTCAATCTGATTACTGCTAAAATGTCTTCATCCTGCAGGATCCAGCTGACAATAAGAATTGCTTGGGATGGTCAGAATGCAATCTCTTGAAGCCGCAAAAGAAGTTACTTTATTGTCGTGATAGAAAATTTACTATGTATAGTGTTACACACGCAACTCTACATGTATAGGGGCGATGACACAGCTGTTCTTCCATCTGAAGGACATGGTCTCAAACATAAAAATCACCATTCTGTTATTGAAGTATATTCATTCATATATATATTTGATAAAAGAGTTTTTTGGTTACAATATCAGATTTTTTTATAATTTATCGAAAAGATATATACATCTCCACTTGACAGCTAAACTCATAAGTCTATTTTAAATATAAACAATTAATACGTAAAAATCCAATTATCAAAATTTCCTCTGCATAATGAAAGTGTTCTCATCTTAATTGTGGCTAGTTAAAGAACATGAAAAGCAAGAAAGACGATAGAATGAGCGATCATAATTTAATAAGTAGTACATCTCTTTTAAGCAGATGAAACATTCACTTTGTATTATTATAAATTGATATCATATCTCGTTGATCCCAAATTTAGTTTACAAAATACATAAAATATGAAAAGTGGATGATATCTTTTCCAACAAAACATATTATGTATAAAATCAATCAACAATATCAACTCACGATAATAAATCAACCATTAGTAATCTATTTCATTAATCAATCTCAATCAATTCAAATGTGAATGGTATAATTAATATCTAATTATGGTCAAGTTTAATGCTCATGATAAAGCCCTTGGTTAAGTTTCCACTTATACCGGCTAGTGGTTTGATTCAGAAAAATGTTCTGATAACAGCAGATATTTTTACCCACCAATCTCAATTTTCAACGACTCAACAAAAATTGAAAACTATATCAAAGCTCAGGTTTACTAATCAAATTAGATAACTTTTCATGATTGATATGTATCAATATACTTTTCTTAAATCATATTTATAAATCATAAATTTTTTGTGATTTTTTTTTCATAAAAAGTTTCGTAAATCATTTTACAAGCAATCAACTCAAACTATAATCCAAGGAGATCTTGCCATTTCAACTTAGACAAAATAAAAATAATAGTACATGCTCGATCTAGTTTTATATAGCAAAAAATGCCATTTTTTAACTCATAATATGATTAATCCATATTGCTTTGAAAATATGAATTCACAAATTCAAAAAAGAGATAATTCCACTTATTTGGGAAAATTAAAAACTAACCTACGAAGGCTGCACGAGCTGATGTACTGGTATTCTTACTAATTAATTGAAAAAACATATCAAAATCTAAGCAATACACCATTCTAATGAACAGTTCGATTAAACTATGTTTATTCATTGATAAAACACTTCAACACGTTAATGAAGAAATTTGTTTATATTAAACATTCATATTTATCTATTACGTGTATTGTTTGTCATGCATAATTCGCACATGAAATTGGACTGTACTTCATAATTAATTTTCGTCAAACCCTATAGTTCCACAACATCCTAAATTATCATTTGCATATAAATCAATAGCTTGACAACTCTTTAATTGAATCTCATAGTCCAATTGACATAATTTGAATTCAAAGTTGATTTGGCTTGTCGAAATGGATTGGTCGAGCATCATTATTATTTTTTCTTTTTGCTCTCTTTCCTCTTTCATGGATGAGCCCTTTTTCAAGTTTCCTTGCTTTTGTAGCCATTGTCGGGCAAGGTCTTGTAACTGGAGATACCCTACTTAATAATTAGTTATGACCTTGCTCGAAGGGCTGTCAAGAGAGTAGTGGGATTTGCGCTGACCCTTACTCACCTTAGGAGCAATGAGCTACTATACTTTGTCCACTTGGCGATAGCCAAGATTGAAATCTTGACATGGAGTCTATCTTCCCCACCGCAAGACCTCCAAATTGGTGACTGTATCTTTTTCTCCCCAATACTAGGGAATACGAGGATTCTTAACAATGGACTCAGTGGCCCGCTTCCTCTTGAGCCTTTTAAGGACCTGTTCAGATTATCCTTTTACGCTCAATTGCAACTATCCATTGAGGAGAAAGGGAAAATGGGTTGGGCTTGGGCTTGGCTCTGTGATGGGCTGGGATCATTGGGCCAAACATTACATATCGTCGGCTCACTCATTCACTGCACGATGTAAATGTGGACATGTTGCAGTCATAAACGATGGGAATGGCAGTTTGTCAGTTCCTTCCTCTTCGTTTCTTCGTCCAGCGATGATGAAATGGTACATGCGACACATTCCCATCATCTGGTAGTTGTAGTTCCATCCTGACACAGACGTACAGGTGGGTTAAGTGCCTATGGACAGAATCCAACGGAGAGAGAACACCAGCAAGAAACGAAAGAAGAATAAACAAAGAGATGGATACCCATGCCTATGCTTTGCAAGAAGTTATCTGTCTCTCCTTTCGATCGTTCATCGAGGACATGAAGCTGGAGGTGGCGCGATCTTTTATTCCTTTGGAAAGATCATCATGGGTTGGTGTCAAAATAGCTGTCTTGACACCAAAAAGTCTGAAGCAACACCCTGTCTTCCAACTATAATCTGGCCTCTGAAAGAACCCCAGAAAAGAGAAACCGCGCCCCATGTGCTCGCCTCTCTCTCTCTCTCTCTCTCCTCTTTTTGCATATATAATCTCACATTCCTCACCCCAATAGCTCTCACCAAGTTGCAAGCTTGCTCTTCTTGAATCGAGCCCGCGCAAAAGCGAAGCCTTTCATTTGCTATTTGCAACCGTCGTTTGCCGGCCAGCAATCATCTGCAATGGAGGCGATGAAGATGAGACTGTTCTTGGCCGTGGTGATTGCCGTGATGGCCGTGTCGGCCGTCCAAAGTGCGTCGGCTGCTGAAGCGCCCGCGCCTAGCCCTGCTTCAGACGCCCCCGCCTTCGTGCCCGCCGTTCTCGCTTCTCTGATCGGCGCTCTTGCTTTTGGGCTCTTCGTCTGAGTCTGACCCGTCCTCTGTCTCGTTTGGCTTTCGTTTCCGATTGGGTGCTCCGTTTGGTGCATCATTTCACTCTCGAAAGCAAAATGAGAAACGGTGATGACTCCGGATTGATGTCTCTGTACTTCGTTTTTTTATCTCCTGCTCATTTTTTTTGGCCCTCCATCCTCGCTTTGTCCCCCTTCCTGACTAGTCAATTCTGATAATAACATTTTATCTTCATATGATGGTTGCTGAATCTTATTGATGGTTCTTGCATTCAATTACCGTCTTTCGGAAGAAAGAAGGAATAAGTGCGCACCGACTCATCTTTCAAACATCCATTGCTACAAAATCGGCGCTATCATGTAGTCAAAACCTCATCGATATTAGAAAAATCAAGATATTTCTTCGATATTCGACAGCTGGTGTGTATGGTATCGTCGGACTGCCTAAGTTTGGTGTTTGCAACATCTTTTCGAGGATGGCGTTCTTCGATGCATTGTCCATGAACAAATGTTGGTCCAAACAGTTCCTCTTTTTGAAGTACTCTCGATGGTGTCGCTTACAAAGCAATCTCCTGCCTAATGCTGATTTTAGACATTGTTTTTGCTGATCGTGTCCAACGGAGTTTCTTTCTCCTTGGCATTTTCCATGTATTGTTTGCTCGCGTTTATGTTTTGAGAAACAAATCAGTACCATATCGTTTAGCGTGTCAAATGATTGCTCATATTGTTTACAAAAATAAATGAATGACTATTATTTCCATCATCAATGAAAACATCAAGGTAAAATTATTACTAATGTGAAGATACATTCTAATTGATTAATTTTTCCAAGCAATATAAAATTTAAACACATGTTGTTTGAATAATGTTTTTCAAATCATCAATTTTCTGTGAAATGGAAAACGAGCAAACTTCACTTTGACAGACTATGTATACTCGTAAATGTGAGATGGCGAAGCATCTTGGTAATATGAAATAACTAAACGTTCACCTGTGTCGTGCAAGATTTTACATTTTTAGGAAAATCAAGAAGAAAAAACAGACAACTGAGGAATTCATTAGGAAAATCAAGAAACAAACATAAACATAGTAAGGAAAAAAAGATGGTGTAAAAACAAAACTCTGACGCAATAGGGGAACTTCGGACAATGGAGGAGAAACGAAGCACACCCCTCATTTTTTTGTGCGTACCGTCGTAAGGTTTCCATATATGATAATGATATGAAGTAGGAGAAAGAGGGAATGAACAATTTTGGACATTCCAGAATTGATGTTGAGGATCGTAAACGGTCCATCGTCCACACCTATGCGACAGCGAGAAATTCATAAAATAGCTCGAAAGGAACATTAACGGAATAGGCAAATGTAGAGAGGGTAGCTTCTTTTATGGAGAAAATATCAGATAGCGCTTAAAGAAAACTCTGTAACTGGCATATTCTTCATATAGATTGCTCCTACCTTTGTCGAATGGTCCCCAGAACACCCTTCACTCCTACAATTGGAACATTTCCTGCTCAAAGACTAAAACCCATTTGGTCGGATCTCTCCCTCCTTCAACCAGCCACGTTCTTCTCCGTTCACGTCCCAAGAGAAATACCTTCGGGCCCGGATAGCTACCCAGGGCTCCAGATTTCAAGAACAGTCTGCCGTTGCTGTTGAGCTTCATCTTAGAAGTTCGGATGATTCATCAATGGCGTTTTCTACCAATTCATGGTGTTTCCTCATGGGACTGAACTGACCACTTTTGAATAAGTGATAAAGCCATTATGACAGATAAAACTAGATAAACAGGTAGTACAAGCTTTTATGCAACGCATGATCATTGCTTAAAGTGCAAGAATCGACATGCCAACTACAGACCAAAAAGAAACATGCCAACTCATGTCCCACTGAACTTTCCTTTAGCGTGAGTCATTGAAACAATCAGGAGATGCCCTGCCTCCAACCTCCAATATTCTATAACAGCTTTATGCCTTGTCGACAAGAAACTAAAAAGCTGGAGTGATGCGTTTTCTAGCAGATAAAGCTTCAATCAGCTCCAAACATACAGCACTAGAAATATTTCTGAGCCTCGGACTTAGATGTTGCAGATAATCATACAATCAATGACATACCGTTCAGAATATATACAACCACGGCATATCTGATTTACTATAAGATACTAGAAATTTGCAATGCTACTGTACAGGGGATCCCATACATATATCATATCAGGAGCGATCCTGAGACCTGACTGAGACTATCTTTGCATCACACTTCAAAGAACATCATAATAGCCACCAACAATGATATGAGCACGGGTGTGAGGGACTCCTCTCACTGCAGATATTGCTTCATTCAGTTTGGTTGCGTGATGGACGACCTTCTCGATTCTCTGCAACCACAAGTTCCGAGCTACTCAAAATCGATAGGTTTCAAGCATGCAAAAACCAAATGTATATGTCTACACTAAACCGAGAGGCGAATTACGGTGTTAACAAGGGCCATGATCAGAATTATGTGTTTCGAGTATGGAAAAACAGAGATCTTTTTTGCATGTTAAATTTTCTTGTAACATGTCGAATCAAGCCACAAGTCTTGTTTATACTTTCTAGAGAACACGAAAAACTGTCTTCTTCAATCTTCCTCTCAATGTGCAAAATATCAGCAACTACATGCATATCTTGTTGTTGACCATATTACTCAGTTGAAGATTATCTTTATGGCAATTCAGGGACTTAGCTCTCATCACATAGCATTACCCTGTTTCCAGGCACATCTTATTTAAGGACTAATCTAAAAGGCCAGCCACGTTGGTCGAGGCTCAACGCCGTCAAAGGTGGCAGGCTTTCTTAAGGCCACCATCTTAGGGTGTTCTGCGAAGCCCAGACCTGCGACATCGTCAAGAAAACCATATCTATCTTCACAATTGCTACAACTACTTGATGGGAAAAGCCGAGCTATGTGTTGCATTCTAAGAGATGTACAATGTGCACTGACAAAGCAATCGAATTTCTCGGTTTTTGTTCTGACCTTATCATCGCTGTAGATCCGAAAGCGCAGGTTCTGCTTCTGCTGGCGCTGCCTGTTGTTGTTCCCCTGACGGCTTCCGAGAATCAGGACGCAGAACGTCGCCGCCGCGGCCACTCCGAACGAGCACAGCGCTCCGATCCCGGTGAAGCCCCTCTTCAGTATGTTGTTCACCGCATTACTCTCACCCTCACTCTCGCTCTGCTTCTCTTCCCACAGGACCTCTCCCACTTCACGCTTGGCGTCGTTCTTGTCCTTCACCACCGCCACCGCCGCCTCCTTCTCGCCCCTCATCCTCGGCGGTGAGCGCAGGCTCTCCTTCTCCGCCGCCGCATCCCCCAATGTCATGTCGACGAATTCGATTTTGTCCCTCGCGACCTTCTTGAAGAAGACGCGGGACGCCACCTCTCGCTCCGAGCCCGACCCTCCCAAGCTCGGAGCTTTGGCCTCCTCAGTGGGCGAGCCGGCGATTTCCTCGACCGCCGGAGGCTCCGCGGCGGCCTCCGGGTCGAGGCCGATCGCGACGGGGACGATCCGGCACGCCGGCGGGGAGGGAGGGCAGCGGAAGTGGTCCATGTCGAGGACGCTCGTGGAGTGGAAGCTCCGGCGGCGGGAGTAGATCTTGCCGCCGTGGCCGTCCTCGTGGAAGTCAAGGAGGCCGTCGACGGCGAGGAGCTCCCACTCGTCAGTGTCCATCTCCGGAGAGGACGGCGCGGCGGCGGATCGGAGGGATGCGGTTCGGCGTTGCGGAGTCGGAGGCGCGTTTCATTTCATGGAGGGAAGGAGCGTTCAGTCGCCGAGACTCGCCACCATCGTCGAGCGGTGCTCCTCTCTGGTGCTGTTGTTGATGTGGAGGGAAGGCGAATCGTGTAGAAGAAGAAGGAGAAGTTAGAGAGAGAGAGAGGGGCTGGGCCTTATCCTCGCAGAAGATGACGGATTGGAGGGTCGTCCTAGTGGGCCCCCACTGGATAATGTTCCAATTTGGTCGGGCTCCTTTTATATTTCTTTTCCCATTTTTTTAGGCAACAAATTAAATTATTTACAAAATAATTTCTCAAAATTGATCACTTATACAGTTTAAAGTAACTAATCGATTAAAATATATTTTCGTTATTGGCAATAATTTATGTTTAAGTATTTTCATTGATAATGATGATGTTTTTCAATCGTTTATTTTTTGTAAGTGATATGGACGATTATTTTCATATAAATATTTTTAGATCAATGATCTTTGATGATGTAAATGCACTTTCAATTTTTTTTAAGGTTCTTTTCAATTCTTTTTTTTCGAGCAAAAGAGCATCTGCTCTAGGAATTACAATTTTTGTCTGCACATAATCGTGTTTTCAATTCGTATTGATTTGCTTTTAACCTCGATACATAATGAATCTAATTTGGTAAGTTACATAATCAGCTTATAATATAAATGAGCTATGTGTATCAGAGCTCAAGCACGATCGACTTGAGTCATGTTCAACTTCTTCTCATGTGTTCATGCAATATAAGATGACTATGTCCAATGCCGCTAGTGCCGGTCTAAACTCGACCCATCAAAATTGAGTCAGGCAGGACAATCTCTCCATCTTAACACACACAAGATAATTACCAGGTTTGAAAGCATACGATTGATTTACGGTCATCAACCCTAGGAACATTTTTTGTCTAGGGTTTTCGAATTGATACGGGTGATCGATTCGAGAGTCTATTGACAAAAGAAGAAGATGAGGATAAAACGTGGCAATGTTTAAGGTGGGTCCTCGGACAACCCTTCTGAAGAGCGCTTGCCCAGGAGACAAAAGGAGGGGGCATTCTTGAAGGGTAGATAGATAGATGGTGCTTCGAAGAAAGTCTTGGCAACGCACGAAAACGACGGAGCAGAAGAGGAGATAGAGGGCGACAGCCCTCCA
Organism: Angophora floribunda; assembly: GCA_014182895.1. Classification (NCBI taxonomy): domain Eukaryota; kingdom Viridiplantae; phylum Streptophyta; class Magnoliopsida; order Myrtales; family Myrtaceae; genus Angophora; species Angophora floribunda. The sequence goes on from CM024715.1 coordinate 13,256,346, forward strand.
CATCTGTCCATCCACTCGAATCTTGTTTGGTTTCTTCGATGTTTACATGTTGGGGCTACTTGAGTGCTTTTCCTTGATCTTGTGCCAAATCGGCAAACAAAGGATTAATCCGACATTGGGTGGAATGATTTAAAAGTTCAAACTGGTACAACGCATTAATTTAAAATTAATTTACATCTCACGAAAAATCTCAAATCAATATATCATGACATATTTATCACAAGTCCATTTTTATCAATAATTTGTGATTTGATGTAGATACCGATTTGATCTTGTGATAATTTAGGATTTTAAATGGCCATAGCCCTTTTAAATTCTCTTTTTACACGGGCCTTCTAGAAATTAAGGCACATATCCATTTAGATAATATAGAACTATCTGTATGTTTACGGATCTTAATCTTAAGATAATTTATGTAAGAAAAAACGGTACCCTTATTATATAAAGTATACCCTTCACGTAAAGCCACACTTTTGCTTGCTAATATTTTGTTTTTCTTGGTTGGGTGTAATTTCATAACTTGAGGTTTTTTTTTTTTTTTTCCCCTTCTTGTCGTGTCTCACTTGTCCTTTTCATTGATGATAATATTTGGGATCTGAAATGTAAATGCAAAACAGTGGAGAATGAATAACGAGAGAGAATTCAATTATGGCATATGACTCGTTCAAGCTCAGAATTACAACACAAAATGATAATGTCTGTACAGTATTCGCTTCACATGTAAGCTTAGGAATTGCCTTAAGTGCCAAACACCAACATGGGTGGACATGAAGTCAAAACAACAGTCTGGCATACTATATTAGGAAAGTACCTAGGTTTTGCATTCAACTGATTGCAGTATCAAAACACAAACGTCTGGTCTTTCAACATGATGCACAAGGTCCGGGTGGAGTATGTCTGGGGAAAGAGATTGATCTCGCCACTCCGAGGTTCCTTCCAGCACACGAATATGGTCGTTGGGTCACATTCAAAGATGAAGTGTCAAAGCATGACAAATGGTCGCCCTGGCCGCTCAGAAACTCAGATTAGCATCTAGCAAAGACGGCAAACGCTACTTTGCGAAAGACGCAGAGAGAGAGAGAGAGAGAGAGGGGAGGGGGGTAATTATACCATCCAATCTATGATCTATTCTCTTGCCATTTATTTGGAACCAAGAGAGTTTATGTTACAGGCCAAAGATTCATTATCTAGCTGCTGGAGATTCACCGGGCGGATACAGAAGCCAGCGAAGATGCCCATACCTGGGCATCCCTAGCATTTACATGGAAGTTACCGTTCTTGCAGAGTCTCAGTTTCCTCCAAGCCCTTCTCACATCGATCATGTGAAGCACACGCAAAGATCCCGAAAACCTGACCATAAGGACCCTCGCACACAGGAATAATACAGATAGAGACAAGTAAGGATCCTTCATTATCATCTCCTTCATAGATGTCCCGCCACTCCTAGTCCAAGATGTGGAGCTTGATTCTTTACTGTTACTTAAACCTGTCAGTCGATCCTCCATGAAATCTAGAACTGGTTCAAACCCTGCATTATCATCAGAAAGGTAGACATCACATTGATGTTAGGCAAATTCTGCTTAATGGAGCTAATTATGCAAGGCAAATTCATGGAAATGACAAAAGAAAAAAAAAGTAAAGCAGCTTCAACGACTAGAATTTCCCTTCAACAGTTGAGTACAACAACACAATCTTTAACTTTATTAAAGAAAAGGAGGATGCGCACACTCTAACACAAGTGCCTGCAAACAAATCATCCTCAACCATCTTTATTGAATAAAATAAAATAAGGCAAAAAATTACCGGTGTTTCTCTCATAAAACTGCACCAGAGAGAGGAGGGTTTTTGAACCGTGATGTTTCACCATTGAAGTCTGGTTCACTACCAATATTGAGGGCAAGCTACGGATTTCATATCCTGCAAGCACACTGACACGTGAAACGATAATGAGCAAGCATGGCATGGTAACTCGCCAATATATATATATATATAAACGATAATTACTTGCTTATATATATATATATATATATATATATATCAAGTAATTAATTTTTTGCATAATAAAGCATACTGTCACTAGATAGAAGGATTCGAGGAGAAAAACCTCTCAAGAAAGACAATTTTTATTCAAGAGATTAATTATGCTCTAATGGATCAAGCATTATGTTTGGCCACAAATTCCTACTAATTAACAATAATATCAGAAATATACCACCCCTGGAATGATACATGTAAAGATTTCCAGTGGTAAACCAAAAACAAAGGAGGCTTGAAGCTTATCATTCAAGGAGAAAAACTCTCAGGAAAGACAATTTTTATTTAAGAGATTAATTATGCTCTAATGGATCAAGCATTATGTTTGGCCACAAATTCCTACTAAATTAACAATAATATCAGAAATATACCACCCCTGGAATGATACATGTAAAGATTTCCAGTGGTAAACCAAAAACAAAGGAGGCTTGAAGCTTATCATTAAGCAGTATTGCACCTTGGCACAACTGAAGATTGCTCAACTAACAAATGATCCATCTGAGGAAACATGGAGCTGAGGACATCAAAAATAGGAAGCAATCTCTGTGAAAATGGACACCAGGAAGCATGGAACAGCAAAGCAGTACATGCATTTTTGTCTTTGGAAGCCAAAATGCTATTGAGTAAGTGTCCATCCACCTGAAGCAGACAAGGGAAGAAGGTTAAAGGATGTAATGATTGCTTAAATCAAGAAAGCACAGAAATTTCTCAATCTTGAAAATGTAGGGCATATCTAGCTAAAAGAACTAAAATTGCAAGCACTTACATATACAGTTGCAAAAGACAGACAGATGCATGGACTCTCATCATAACATGTACAACGCCACTTAAATATAAGTGATAAGTCAGTAAGAAACTCTATGCTCAAGCTACACCAGAACTCCTAGATAATTGGGTCGTATGTGGTAAATTAGTAGTACAGTTGGCATGAAAAGTCTCAAGGCCCATGTTAAAGTATATTGAACAGAAAAATCTACATAAACACATGGCACCAAGAGGACTAAAGAATATCGCCTCCAATAATACAGGGTCATATAACAATTAATAAATGAATCAACCTAACCTTAACTTTTGGGGAAAAGCAAAAGGCTCACCTCAAATTAGAGAGCTTTATATGTTATCGTGTCTCTGCATTTGAATGGAGGGCATATACAAATTTCTCCAATTGGATGCTTTTTTGAATACGGATGATAGCAGAATCAATAGACAGAGCTGCAGTGTGGGCCAGTTGGCTGGCAGCAGGAGCATTAAGTTGAGAAAATAGATCCCACCGTTCAAGTTCAACAGAAGTGCAGATCATTGCAAGTTGATGGGGAATTAGATTTTCAGTACCCTTCTTTCTTTCTTATTTTCATTATCTAAATGACAAGGAAAACTGCCAGACATCAGGTTGGCTTCATATTCTTCTCATTGGCTACTTTTATTTTACAGTTACATCTAGAAAAGTGTTTCAAAAATATGATCTCTGCCATCCTATGCCTGATGGGATTAAGAGCGCATGTGCTCGGTCCATACTCATCGATGGCTCATCATGACATGACCCCCAAATATAACCGAGTTTCCTTCACTAATCGGTACCCAAAAAAAAAAAAAAAACAGAGCAACCAAAACTTTTCTTCCAGATCTCATTAGGAATTAACTGTTTCCAGCTGGTAGTTCTATAAACTAATCTACATCTGTCAGAGTCAGTGTGACAGAATGAACTAAGTCGAGCCTTCGAGAACAATGCAATCATTGTCTGCCTAGGCTTCTCCTAGAAAGTCACCCGATTCTTGAAAAGTTCGTAAATTTTGAGCCAAAAGCTGATTGATGACAAAAAGTCAAACCCGACATCTTTGTTATGAATCCATATTCTCGGACCTCATTCACCCAGACAGAAAATTAAACGAAACTAAGAACTCCAAAAAATCAAGGATCACTCTACCTAAAATATGAAGAGACAGAGAGAGAGACAGTCAGGTTTTCATTTTCAACATCCAAAGGAAATGATCAATGAAGTAATCACCAACCCAGAAGGAAAAAATAAAAAAAACCCATCAAAGAACACACCCAGAGGAACAAAACACCCACACAAACCATAAAGAAGCAAACTTTCAGCACAGCCAGAGACAATCACAAAGCATTGCCGCACACAAAGCGAAGCGAAGCATCGAAACCCAGCGAAAAGAGCCACGCACCAGAAGAGGCGAACCAGGCGAGACCGAAGTGGAGCACCGGGACATTAAGCCGTAGAGAAAGGGAAGGGCTCGACGGGGCAAGAGTCCCGCGCCCCCGTCGACGCGGAGAGCGCGAGCTCCGCGAAGGCGCTCACGCAAATCAACAGGACTGAAGCCAACGAGGATGGAGAAGCCATTTGAAAGGCGAATGCACACAGACCCTCGAACCCAGATCAAGATCAAAGCTTAGAGAGAGAGAGAGAGAGAGAGAGAGAGAGAGAGAGAGAGGGCAGGGTCGAGTTTGTGGGTGTCTCCGGGTGACGATTCAAGAAATAGTGGCGACCCCACTTTGGAGTTGGACGGTAGGGTCTCGAGACTAGAGCGGTAGGGCAGGTGGAGACCAGCTCCCCCTTCCGTTTGGGCGTGCAAGCGTTCCCGTTTTCTCGCGAAATCCATAACAGGGCATCCGCCATTTTTACGTACGTGAGCGCACGTGAGGTCGTCGTCGTTCCCGTCCTCGTCCGCCGAAGCGAGGACGGAAATTTGAAAAAGTCCCCCTCGAGCTCAAAGTCGCTGTGCCACAACTTTTTTTTCTTTTTTGTCATGAGATTTCAATTTGAATAATATGCAAATACGATTACTTTGACTTGGTAACCCAAAATCCCTTTATGATTTATTTTTATTTTGAAATATTTTTGTAAATTTGATAGCGATGACTTAATAACTTTATATTCATTACTGCCAATCAATGATAATAAGTTATATTGTGCATGTTTTGCACCTTTTAAGGGACATATTAACCTCCCACAAATCACATTTCTCTGGCATCACTTGTATGCATGTAAAAGACGTTATAAAATTTCAAATGTGCTGCAACTCTATAGGACAAAAAGAAAGGGTTATAGTTTCTCAAGCATATATTGAAAAATTGGAGATGGAAATTCATTAGAGATTTGGGGAAAGAGAGGGGGGGAGGTTGTAATCATGAAGTAAGGCAATTTCAACTGGGCGCTTTGTCATGTGCTAGGAGTACATGACAAGGTCAATGGATTCTTCAATTTGGGGTTTTTAAGTTACGGTGGTTTTTGGACCAAAATGCCCTTTGCAAAGTTGCAAAATTGCACTTGATTATCTGGCTATTATTTATTATCATGACGAGCTTAGGAGGTTATAAAGTCAAAGTGATCGAACTTATTGCACTTTCTTATGTGCGAGGAGTACTTGATAAGGTTAATGGATTCTTCAACATGGGTTTTCAAAGTTGCAATAGTTTTTGGATCAGAACGCCCTTTGCAAACTCACAAAATTGCACTTGACTGGCCAGCCATTATTTATTATGATGATGTGTTTAGAAGGTTATAAAGTCAAAGCAATCGAGCTCATTGTGCTTTCTAGCAAGAATTGTATTAGTGGGAAATCCCAAACAAAACGAGCACCACTTAAGAGAAATTATTGAGTTAAAGTGATCAAATTGATGGGATATTTTGAAATTAAATGAAGTTCAAGGATAATGAATATTCCAATTACCTTGAAAGAGTAATGTTAGATTAGACTTATAGAAAGAGTCAAGTGACCCAATTACATGGCTCCACGGGTCTTCCACGAAACACATGGAAAATTAGTGGCAAGCAGCAAAATCAGGATGAAAATGAAAAGGGGGGGGAGGTGGCACAGTTATCTCCAAATGTTAGAAAGCAATCGCCGGCCGAGAACATCAATTTCCCGAGCAAAAATGCCCAGCCCATATCCGAAAATGTCAACAAGAACAAATGCACGGAGAATTAGCATAAATTTTATGAGTTGATATCTATTAGAATATTTAAATATTAAATCATATATATATATAATAATATCATAGCATAAGGTTCTACGTTCAAATCTTCCGAACCTCTATTTAATTTTTTAACAATTTTTTTGGAGTGTTAGAATTTTTTAAATATTAAATTACATCTTTATGTAACAATTTAAACCATTAAATCTATTGACAATTGTGCTATAGAATTGGTGTGGTGTCATGGCGGATGGTGAAGCGGTTGAAGAGGTCACGGGGATTCAAGATGAAGGTTCTTGTGATCAACATTGGCAAGAGTGGAGTGTTGTAAGAATCGAGGGCTTTGTCTGTTATCGAACTATTTATTTTTTTAAGATATTAGTTGCACATGCATTGCACGCAATGCCCTATCGTTTTTAGGAATGTTTACTAGCGACAAACGTAACGTCATGGATAAAAAAAACTAAATATAGTACTTTGAAATTTATGCCATTTACCCTTATTTATTATACTTGCGTCGCAATTTGACATGAAGAATGGTCACAATCAAAGTACCACCACTTCAGTGTTTATGCGATTATTTTGCAGAAGTGAGCTTTCTCTAGACATAAGTGCTAAGATATAAAACATTTCCCTTAAATCAATCACCAAAGTGAGTACCAACGTCATGGGCATATCTTGAAATGGCATATTAGTAAAAGTATGTATTGGCATTTGCTCCCGCACATTGCTTTAAGCAGGTCAATTTAAAGAATAAAGATGAATTATCTTTTGATAAATCGGCTAGGAGGTGTGAAAATCAAATGCATTCAAGATACTTGGCAAAGGGCTGCAAGTTATCTTTCAAGAGAGGCGGGAGTTGAAATTCCATATGAAGGCATCGACGTGGATGAAAAGCTGGAGGAGTTATTCAAGATTACAACGTGGCTGAGGAGGGAAGAGATCTCTTTACATCTCCTTATGCTTTTATTGCCTGCACTTTCGGCTTCATGCAAACCCAGCTCCCGTATGTTTGTTTCATATATGTTTAATTCCAATTTCGTCAAGAGGAATTACTAAATACATCGTAAATTTATTATATGGATATCGATTCCATTCTATTATTGGTGTATTTTAGCGAGACTCGATCCGAGCCACATCATTTTCATCACATGATTAATTTGATCAATAGAATGAATTCAGGTAACGCTTATTTGAGGGTCCAATTCATGGCGTTGTGCCCCTATTAGACACCAGGACAACATCGCCAAGTTTTCAACTCTCGAGCAGGCCAAGGTTTTTCCAAGTACGAGGAGAGAGAAAGTGCACGAATGCAAAGCACTGCCGGAGAAGCCTCCACGCGCCGTTGACGAGCCTAACATTCGATTCCAAAAAAACGGCGAGACGAACCCATAAAGCACCCATTTCGTTTTCCTCCATGTTGCATTTATATATATCCATATCGATTTCATAGACTTTTCAAAGTCGTATCCATAACCGGACCGCTTTTGAAGACTGGGAGTCGGCCACTGGAGCACGTTGAATTCAAAAGGCGCGCAAAAGAGAAAAATTAGGCATCTTCTCCTCGTCTTCATACGGCCATTCCTTCATCAGATCCAGAAGAGAGGAAATGGACGGACACTCACACATATCATTACATTACGTGAGCCGTTCGTGCATGCTGACTGACCGTAGATGGTCAATCTTGCGTTCCCGAAACCTAAATGGAAGGCGACGAGGAAACTTGTTTGACTTACTGTCCCTAACACCGTCGGTTCCATGCACCGGGTAAAAGTCCGGAAATGGTCTAGGTGCATGGCGAGTCGGGAAATTTCGAAAGTTATATGTATTAGTCTACATATCTGTCGTGGTACAAAGGAAGAAGATATATACCACGTCGGTTTCGATCTTGGTCATAACTTGGTATCTTTAATATTTATATTATATCCCCGCTTGACATCTTAACTAGTCAATTTGCTAAATAATCTTTCAATGGCCACCGTAACCATTCTTCATCATGGAATTCCCTTGGTCCCGCCGGAGAGCACTGTTTTCCACTTCTTGAGTCTAATTCAGTGGACAGTCTTCTCTTTCTCGTCTAGAATACGATATGGGGAAACCCGGGAGCCCTAGAGAGAAAAACTGTTTGCCAGGACGCATGATAAATGTGATCAATCATCATCCAGTGATTTATCATTCATTTTCCTTTAGTTTTTTTCCAACATGGCAATACTTTTTAGGGTCAAGGAGTTTTGACATGTCATAAAATCTGAAGGACGCGTGCCTCGTGAATGAAAAACCCTAAAATATTTCTAAGTAAACAAAACTGGTTGTCCATGTATATGGGAAATTGTAGCTTCGTGCCAAAAATAAATGATTTGGAATTTTTTTTCCTTAAAATGATCACTCATATCGTTTATAAAATTGAACAAATGAAAAAAATATTTTTATTATTAGTGAAAATGTTTAGACATAAATTGTTATTGACAATAAAAATAGTATTTATAGACTGATTATTTAAAACAATATAGGCAATCATTTTTGACAAAATGCTTTTCAAATCATTAATTTTCTGTAATACATTTGCTTCTAGAAAGTCACTTTCTAGGATAATGACGATATTTTTGGTATTTGCTTGAAATATAAAAAATAATACCAAAAAATATCCAAAAAAATATTTTCATTGTTTGAAAAGGAAAATCACATTTGATTTACTAAATAAATATACATTATTTAGACACTAGTGACTTGCCCATGGATAGTTAGGGAACCACATATGAGCACGAGGGTCTCAGGCGCAAGCACTTGGACAAGGGTGCTAGGGATTTGGACCCGTGCTCGGCCACGGGGATCCATGCTAAGTGAAGAAGGAGATTTTTGGTTGGTCATACTCTTCTCCTATTCTAATTCTCAGACTTTTACTCTACTTCCTTATATGGCGTGGGAGTTGAGACTTATATCTTGAAGATAAATTGTCATCACCTCAATCTCATGAGAAAGTGGAGATTCAAATCCCCAAGTCCCCCTTCCCATGTGGGAAAGGTGGATAAATTCTAAATATGACCGTAATTCCTTCTTGATTTGTTTTTTATTTTTTGTTTTGTTTCATTTCATTTTTCCCTATTCTCTTTGTTGTTGCCAAATTCTATTGCCATTGGTTGCGCTGTGTATGGGGAGATTGAGTTTGCAAGGAAACTTTGGTCGAATCGTGGTCTCCATGGCTGTAAATTTGGAGATGGACTAGCAGCGTGTTCCACCTGATTTGGAGATGGAACTCTTCATGGCCATTGAGCCGAGAACCGATAGGTGAAATAAGGGATGAACCGTGATCCGAGAGGTCGCCAAGTCCATATCTAGCTTTGATTGAGGCGACGACCTTCATTACCTTCCTCATCTTCATCAACACCTCATTGTCTTCCACCTTTCTTCTTCTTTGATCGTCTGCAAATTGGGAAAAAAGAATTAATGTCAAACATGGACAAAACCCTGATTTGGACAAAGCAAAATTAGGGTTTATATTTGGAGCAAAGATGTAGACGATGTTGTTTAGGGCTATTACTGTTGGCTAGGCATGCCGACAAGTCTCTTCATTAATGAAATTGATAAAATATTGCTACGTCAAATTTCCAGCAATCAAAATCGGAGTTGGCACTTAAGTGATTGTTTGTTATAAAGTGACACTTAACCATATCACAAAAAAAAGTGACACTAAAGTATCCCACCTAAAAAAAATGACACTTAAGTATCTAACGAAAAATTTTAGCATTAAAATGATCGTCGTATAAAAGTTATGGCATTTCTAGTATTATTTTCCAGATTTTGCATTGGTTCATTTTTCCCAAACAATTCAAGCACCGGAAAACAAAGAAAATGTTTTTTGAAAAATGTTTTTCACGAAACAATCAAAGCCTAAATGAAAGATTAGGTACTTTGTGGCAGGTGCGGCAGATTACGCGTTCGGATTGCACATCTTTCATTCAAAATGATCCTGGAGCAGGCCACGTACGTCCGTCATCTTGTAGAGAGAGCCACACCCAACGTTGCCCGGAAAAGAGGAGGTCGTAAATTCTCCACAGCACATGGTACTTCCTTTCGTCTCCCAGTCGATTTCAACCGTTCAAGCATACTTCCTTTCCATTGATGACATCGTTATCTCAACCAACTTCTAACAGATGATGCATATAACAGTCGAAATCTAACAAGACGAAAATTGCCGGCAGAGGTTCCTGATATCTCTGAAAGACCAAAGGATGTGAAGGGTAATCAAGGAAGAAGTCTTCCGTATAACCTGTTGTTCTTGCCACTTTTGCTGATCTCTTGTCGCCAGGTACGCACTAAGTATATCTGTATCCTAATCTTTTTCCTCAAGAAACCAAAACATGCGCAGGGAAAGATAAGCCAAGCCGTAACGTCCAAGCGATTCTTTTTAATCTTATTCGGATAACATTAAATAAAAGCTAAACAAGTTATGCTTTCCATCTCAGTCCTCATTTCAGGAATATGACCGAACGTTCGACCGCTCAAGTCTCCCATCCATCTCTGTACAGCGGGACACGACCCAAAACGGCCGCCCATGCAATGAAACGTCAGATATAATAACCAGTGCAACGCCACGCGTTGAGGGCTCATTGGCCGTTCAATATGCCTATTCATTTTTTTTTGTGAAGGCTTGTCTCGTGTGCGCTCTTTGTACTTTTCCTTCCTGCCCTTTTACGACATCATCATCTCCCTACATATATTGCCCTCCCCGATGGAACCCTAAATCACTTTATCCACAATCAATCATCCTTCGCACACAGAGAGACGAAGCAAGAAGAAAGAAAGAGAGGGAGAGAGGGAGAGAGAAGGAGGAAGAGATGAGGAATCCGTTGTCGTCCTCTTCGTCAACTTCGCCGAGCAAGCCGACGCCATGCTGTAGCAAAGTGGGAATCAAGAGAGGACCATGGACGCCTGAGGAGGATGAGATCCTGGCGAGTTACGTAAAGAAGGAAGGGGAAGGGAGGTGGAGGACTCTACCAAAGCGGGCAGGGCTTATGCGTTGTGGCAAGAGCTGCCGCCTCCGGTGGATGAATTATCTCCGGCCATCTGTCAAGAGAGGGCAGATTGCACCGGACGAGGAAGATCTCATCCTGAGGCTCCATCGATTGCTTGGTAACAGGTGAGCGCTAATACTCCACAATTATAGCAAAAGCCCAATCCTTTCAGAGATATTTTGAACCTACACATGCATAGCCTTCTTAGCTAGGCTTTCGCCTTATTTTAACTCTCTCTTCCCCTTGCACGTGATGGAGTTTTGATGATGTTAATCTCTCACACATATACAAATCACTAGTTAGCGAGAACTTCTGGGTGCTTAACAATATGCTAACTCATGATCTTGTTGGTATCTGTCTAAATAATATCTGATGCTGTTATTGATCCAATTGGTTTGGTCGAGCTTGATTTTAGGTGGTCCCTGATAGCTGGGAGAATTCCAGGAAGGACAGACAACGAAATCAAGAACTACTGGAACACTCATCTAAGCAAGAAACTCATCAGCCAAGGAATAGATCCGAGGACCCACAAGCCATTAGAACTTATCCCCAACATGCCAACATCAGATCACCATGATGTTGCACCCGCTTCAACCTCCCCTCAAAACCCTAGTTCATCTGAGTTTCAAGTGACCAATGGCGATCACTATCAAGTCGCTATAACTGATAACACCCAGGTTCCTAAGGAAGTGATGACTAACCTGCAAGATCTGCATCGAAACCCTAGGGTTGATCATCAGGATGGTATCAATCAGAATTGGCAGAATCTTGATGGGTCAGCGATGATGGCAGGATCTTCGTCACACCACAGCGAAGCGCAGACCCATGCTCAATTCTACATGGACAACAGCAATGAGGACGCGTTCTCTTTATACTTGGATTCTCTGATCAACGAGGATGGGTACACGAATCAGCATCAGCGTGCGACTTCTTTCCTTCCTATGGTTTCTTCTGCTATGAATACCTTCAATAATCAAGAAGCCATCTGGGAAGCTGAATTGAGAGCTGCAATGGGGCCATCAGCTGATCAGCAAAAATGGAACCTGTAATCACTGCGCGCGAGTCCCAAAGAAAGGGTACAGATATATAGTTCTATAGCTTAATTTCTCGAGTTTTTGTTCTGTCCAAATGGTGGATGGAAAAAATAAACTTCTCATGGATGATGCTAGCACATTGCCATGTGTGCATCCATGGTTAAAGAAACACCTTCAGTATATTTGAGATGCACAAATGGTAGCTAGTATGCGTGGAAGTTGATTTTTTCACATTTTCTTTCTTACTTCATTTGTTAATCTTTTCGTTGCTCTTGTAAGAAAACTTTAGTGCTTCTCTAGATGTGAATGTGGGTACTTACAATGACAAAAGTTACTGCATTTCGTTACCTTCCGTGCATGTGAATCTTTCCCTAGCGGATAGTACATCAAAAGATAATGTAACATTTGGCCTTTTTTAACCTTACCATCAAGATTCTCCTTGTCGGTCATTATATGAGCACAGTTCCTCTTTACTGTTTAGATATGCAACAAATCCAAATATCCTTGTTTTAAAGGTAATTTTGAGAATGAGATACCACAATGATAGGTTGATTGATGACAACTTTGCTGTAAGTTTATGAGTAATGTCTATAATTGCAAGAAAAATCTAGTTGAAGAAGTGATATACAATTGGATAAGTCTTATTAAGTACAGAGATATATAGGAGCTCCAATCATGCTCATGCGGTTTCGAATCATATACACATATGACTCCACAGATAAATGAAGCACTCTATCTATCAAGGCACGGTCTTTCACTTGTGGTAATAATAATTTTATTACAAGGAATGTGATTGCCTTTTTTAGCATTCTCACATGTAATTAAGGGTGTTGATTTCCTCTATAGTTTACTCACTTAATTGACATAGAAGACTATATCAAGAACTTTTACTACTAGATTAACATAATTACTAAACGACGAGGCTTTATTGTTATCAACATTTAGACAAATCCCAACTCTTTTTTCCGTTGGTGTATCTCGGTTTTGGGGAAAAAGAAGAAGTAATCCCCGAATGAAGCAATTCCAGGTAAAGACATTGTAATGAATCTCGGTAAGAAATCATCTCTACATATGTAACGTCTCTTACATAGATTAGACATCACAGGGTGATATGGTGACATGATGAAATACCAAAGCTAGTGTATTTTAAAGTTGTGACAAGAATCCATGCATGTTCGTCATGAAGCACATTTCGAATTCTTCATTCTCAAATTTAGGAACTCAGTAAGACTTTAAGGGTGCGTGTATCATCCATAATGTGCCATGCATGCAAAGCGATCACATTTCGAAAGCACCAAGTTCATCAGGATGTTTATTTACATACATATAACTCCCTTGGAGAAAGTGTCATTAGCGAAATTCTAGCTAAGTCTTAATAGTTGAACCAGTTCAAAATTAATGTCACTCTTTCTCATGTCCCAAATTTATCTCTCAATATTGCCATGCGGTAGTATTTGCCCATCATAATCAAATACCTCATCGGCCATTTTCCTAAACACATACTAGCACGGACTTTATTAGTTTAAGTATTAAGGAGGTTCATAATAGAAAATAGATACAAAGGAACGCATTCAGCTCATATTGGAAAGCATATGAGATGCAGATAAGCTTATTCTAGAGCATCAGAAACCCTAGCTTACTCAGCACCCTTAAGCCAAGCAAGAAAATGCGGCAAATTTTTGGCCTTCTAATGAAAGGAACGCGCTTGAATTTCTCACTACTTACCTGCAGATACTTTAGAACTGAAAATCAGGTGTACTATATATGAATCAAGGATATTATAGGCGTGAAATAACCTCGTACGGCCCATGCGGACAAAGTAACTTGGGTCGGGTCAGATAACACATCGGATTTGACGGCAAACCTGAAAAGCCACCTAGAGGCGCTTTATTCCCAATCATACAACCATTCATGGCATTTTGCTACCCTCCCTTTTACCTTTCGCTGAATTTCACTTTCTGGTGATTTTGTTGTCTTTTGGTGCATCACGTTCTATCGGTGGCGACGGTTGTTCTCTAATGGTAGAGACTTTCGAAAGATCGATCTTGACTACAAGAAATGAGGACATTCGCGCTTGAGCTTAACTAAATGAAAATTTAGCGAGGCCCTTAGAAATCTCTTGCGGTATACTTCTCACAACCACATAACATGCACGAACGCCGAAGAACACTTTAAGGGTCAGTTGCTATGGAAGTAAAGAAACGTGAAGTGTCCTTACATATCATGTTGAAGACAAACTTGAATATAGGGTTGTGCAGCCGAACCAATTCTACTTGGGAACCGGACTGGACCACCCTAAAAACCATTCCGGTTCCAAGTGAAAAATCACCTGAGAACTAGACCGAATTTGGAACCAGTTTCATAAAGCTTGCAAACCCTAATTTTTCTCTTGACATCTTTTTCTCTATTCTCTGCAACCTCACTCGGACACTTCACAACTCTCTTTCACTCGCTCCCGACTCACCCTCCTCCTTTCACTCAGTAGCTCGCCCTTGCTCATTCCTGACTTGCCTTGCTCACTCATTATTGTCATCTTTTACTTTGAATTGTTTTGTTGCTCTTATTATTGTAAAAATGAAACCAAAAAGACAAATAAAAGAAAAATAGATTCTCAGGTAGACTTTGGAGCCAAACCGAAAAAACAAGATCATTTCTAGAGTAAACAAGGTAGATTCCGGTTTCCAAGAATTAAGAACCGGTTCTAACGTGGTCTAAAACCTATCCACCCTGATACCGATCACCCCCACTTAAATGTGCTACCTTGTACCATGGCAATTGCAGAATACTATGGATGAAAGGTTTTTTTTTTTTTGGGGGGCCGGGGAGGTTTCACATGTCAAATTTTTCGTTTTCCTCATCAGAAAAGAATAGGCTTAGTGTGGAATACCTCTATGGGCGAGAACCCACACTAGTTATGGTTGAGGAGCTTGAGTGGCATATCTGACCCTAGTTCTGCTCTACCTAGAAAGTCATCTCTGCAATTTTTTTTTGTGTTTGAACTTTATGCTCAGTGTGCCCCTTAAACTTCTCACTCCAGTGTAAATTTTTCATTTTCCTTCGTCAGGAAAGTAAGAACGCAAATGTCTTCCCCATGTAACAAGATATGGGACGAAAGAAGTTACACAGTGCAATGCAATGAATCATCGTTATTTATAAGAGGAAGACTTATGGAAAAGTTTCACTTGACTTTCAAGTACACGAATATACAATGACAGACAAAGAGGCCACTGGTGGCGCTTATACATGTAAAAGCAACACGGCGTTTTGCGTAAAATTTGAATTGGCTAAGGTGTCTATACTAGAACCTGTGATATTTTTTTTGTAGATTTCGAATAAGCTAAGTTATGGCAAAAGGCTTTTTCATCTCATCACCTACTAGTTTAAGTTTCAGCATCCATCACTGCACACACATGTAAAAGCAATGCAAAAATGTCCAACATAATCGTTCATTTATGTATGTATGTATGTATGTATGTATGTATGTATGTATGTCGTGCATACAGCTTAGCAGGGAACTTAGTAGGTAAATCTTATAAAATTTGTGTTGATAGAGAAATAACATATCTGGTGCCTAAAGGGGCGGGTTCACCAGTGGTCTCATTCATCTAGTGATCTGTCAAATAGATGCGGTAATACCCTGCTTAGACCCGTATGAACCGAGTAAATTACAGAAGTCGATGATATCAATCTCACACGAGACCGAGTCCAGAAAACGGAAAAGTCACATCAAATCCGAGCCGAAAGCAGATAATTTGTCTTTATCTATGATGACAAGAAAGCCTGTTTTAGGTAGAGATATATCGGGGGATCGGGAAACCTGGCCTCATAACTTCGTGAGTGAAGTAAAATGCGAGGTAAAAACAGAGCGGCTGTCTAAAAGTAAGAACGTTCGCATTTAGACAGCGCAGAACCGAGCCCGGGTCTTTTTGCTTGATCCATAAATGCAAGTCCATTTGGAGCCACTCAGCCAAACGCACAGTTGAGGCAAAGCAAATACTTTATTTTCGTCCATTATTTAAGACCCACGTCCGTCCAAGGTTGTTCCTTGACGGTTGACAATAAGCTGAGATAAAGTTCCACACTTGTCTGTCTGAGCTACCCAAGAGGCAGGAGGGAACAACTGGTGGTAGACTTAACTATCTGTTGATTACTAAATTACAACATGATATAGCAGAAGAAGCAAGTATAATTCAGGAGCTACTCTAGATTTCCTTCGTCACTATTTATCGATCGCTCTCAAGTCTGCAACTCATCACTACCAAGTTGAGCCATGCTCCTTCCTCACTCTGTACTTTTTAACCAGACCCAAGCAAATTATGAAGAGCTCGTTTCGACTGATGAAGCCCAAAAGGATGTTTTCGGGAACAAAGATATGAATCGAAAAGAGAAAAGAAAGAAACAAAAAGGAAAGTGATGGAATATACATGCATGACGAGTTTAGGGAAGATATAAATACTAACCTTTAGAAATGCTAAGCTCGACCGACAACCAGCGCGCCACCGTTTGCAAGACATACAGAGTCTCCCCGAAACTCCATATTAATAGAGAGAGAGAGAGAGAGAGAGAGAGAGAGAGAGAGAGATGCAATAGAACAAAACCGGTTATCTTTTGAACTGAAATTCAAGTCAATAGCGACAATAAAGACAGGCTAAAGTGTCCTTGGGAAATGTGGGAATGTAGAGGGAGGGAGGGAGGGAGGGAGGGGGAGGGAAGGTAGACAGTGCAAATTCACGTGCCAATAGGCTTGGCTTGGGAAGTGGACACACCGTCACCAACCAGACAATCTAGTGGGAGAAACATAATGAAAAAAAAAAAAAAAATACATAAATTTCTTTATGGACCTACCTTTCTTCCAAATCATTTTTCACCTGCCCCTATGTGAAGTTGGCTGTTGAAAGTCCACTCGAGGGTCACTGTGTTTCCTGTTAGCTAGGGCTCCAAGGCGATTGGGAGAGGAAGGGCTGATGGTACTTGCCTTTGGGCATTCATGATAGTTATATATCTGGGGTTAGGTGGTAGGTGATTATTACTTTTTTCAAATATAAAATCTGTTGGTGAAGGAATGATCCCACTAAATCCTACTACTCCTGGCCATAAGTTTTATTGCAGATGTCATGTATGGTAGCTTAAGATCGAACACTTGGCATAGAGATTTTCTAAGCTCGAGTTTAACTCGGTTATTAAAAGGTGCATTTTGGTTTTGGTTTAGTCGTGCTTCAACTCAATTTGTGAAAGCATAGTTAATAAAGAATGTTCTTACAATATATATATTATGTCCAACTTAGATATGACAAACTCAAGTGCTTGAACTTGAAAAGAACTTGAGCCCCAATTTAAACATTATAATTGACTTTGAGCGCCTAGCAAGTATCTCTGACCTTATTTCACTCCTTGGTCAAGAAATTATAATACTAACCTATAGCAATTATTGTTTTTTTTTCCTTTGGTGTAAATATGTTAGTATCATTAATTAAATGATGTACATAAGCTCAAAGGAATCCCTAACATTACAAATAAGGCTAATTACACAAGAAGATGGAGCGACATATTCTACATACATATTTGCCAATAAAAAATTTGCTTGAGAAAGCCTACAATTTTGGCAGAGTGTCGCTCTTCCCCTTAAAACCTTACGAATTCTAGCCAACATAAGATGAGCCTCAATTGACTTGTTTTGAAATTGTTTATAGTTACATCCCATCCAAATAGAGTAGATAATTGTTAACAAAGACAGTTCAAGGGGTCTCGCCTTCAAGTTTTTACCCTTGGTAGCCTTGATCCTTCCTTGTAGCAATAATAATTGGCAGAGTTAAATTTTGGTTTGGTTTGACATTTCTCTTTGCACAATATCACTTTTCTTTTTTTCTTTTTTCTTTTTGTTTGCAGAAAAAAAAGAGATAATTTCCATTGCTAATGGCATCGAAAAAAGATTTGAAACTTGAAAGGTACATGAGATATTTAAGACTCGGAAGAGTGGAAGAAGAGCCAACTTCTTCTTTTGTTTTTGTTTTCGCTTTTGTTTTTTCAACGTTGGCCGGAGCAGAGGAATCGACCAAGAGGTCAATCTTTGGAGAAAAATTCAAGTTAAAAACAATAGGCAAACGTCGGAAATAGGAAGTCAATAGTACATGAATTGGCGACATGGGTGTGTTCCAACTACCCCACTCCCGGAATGTCGTTGGGGTAGAGACCTGTCAGATGTTCCATTCCGCTCATCCGCGCGATTCTATGTCGTTGATGTTTCATGTGGCAACAGCGGTAAGTAAAAAGAACGGGAAGGTACAATCAAAATTGATGATTTCTTTTAGATACAGCCAAAAGAGTTTCTACCATGCAAATTAAATATTCGATTTGAATTATAATTATTGCTCATTTTAAGTGAGCCTGTTGTCGCCACGCCACTGTATGCAAGTCAGAATGAAACCAGACTAATTCCTACACTAGCTACATTAGCCTAACCAACACTGTGGAAGATCTGGGGATTTCATGATGTCGAGGAGCAACTGGAGGATTTCAACGGGGAACGAAAGAGGGCTCTGAACTGCGGGGGAGTAGATCTTAACCAACTTGGCCACAATATGATTGTTCACATTCACATAATTAGATAATGGTTTTTTTTCCTTATAACAAGTGTCGTACTTTAAATAATTCTATTCTAAAATACAAGCCTTTCTCATTTATAATACTATTGATGTAGAATCACCGACTCAACGTCATCTGTCAATTCTCCATTACAGTTACACGACTTCTGTAACCTACTCTTTTTAAAGGAAAATGATGATACATACCCCTCCGTATCCGAACCGTATAATGATTTTCCCGTCCCATATAATTACCAAAAAAGAGAGACAATTGCATGTGGATGGTCCGTCTCTTCCCTCTAGCCCGTTTAATGCTGTTTGGGCCGGAACAGTCGACCGGCCTGCATCTGTACAGCACTTGCTCTTCATGGGCGTTGGCGTCCAGGGTCATCTTGGGCCTTCCCTTTGCACCTTTGTTGCGGCCTATATAAGCCCCGAATCAAAAGTTTTATGCTCAATGGTGCTTTGATGCTGGAACTGAAAGTCAACGACAAAGACAGGCTTGTCTTCCCAGGTTTAACCGCCAACGCACGTCATGCTGGATTCCTGGGACGGCATTGCATAAGTAAACTAATAGTTCCTTTCTCCGAGCAGCATACATAGGGGGAAATGAGCTAACTTGGGTGGCAATCTCCTGGACTGAGCACATCTGCTCGTGGAGTGTTTAGTTCAAGCGAGCTAATTAGCGTAGTGCCATCGTGCTCATAGCTTGTTATGATAGGGGTAAGCTTCATGTTTTCGGTATTAGATCTCGTTGGCGCGCTACCATCGAGTGAGTGATTTCAATCTCAAGACCAAAAAGGTGTCCTTAACGTGCTGAGCTTCCTCCTCGGCTGAGCGCCTGTAGATATGACTTCTCTTTTTGACATACCAATATAACGATTTTGACAAGGTTGTTTCGTCTACCATTGTTTTCAAGGTGCTTCCTGGTTGTGCTAAACTGGGTTTTTGCTAGACACGGTAGGTTAGGGTGTTGGAGGATTGGCCATTGAGGCAAGTAAAATCATGTCGCCCTACCTATACTATAGGGTTTATGTATATATGGCGTCTCTTTTCTACAGGCCCAATAAAAACTTTGGAGTTGAGCTCCTTGGGGTTACGAGGCATTGGCTTTCTTTCACCTGTCCACATCCTTGGGGAATGAATCTAATGGAAGGAATGCTATAGAAGGATCTGGTTCAATAATCTTTGGAATGATCTTCCTCACCTGGACATTCGCCATTTGCTTGACGGTTAAGAACCAGCGAGAACCTCATCCTCTGAGTCGCTATTGCATTGTTTGACAATGACAAAAAAAAAAAACATTAAATTGGACATGCCCTCCTCCGGTTACTTACCTTCTTATCTAAGGTGAGGCTTAAAGATATGATATTTTATCCACTGGTTTGTCATCCTTCCTCACTAGCTGGTGGAGGATTTCAAGAAATGCCTGAATAGCGGGAGAAAGAGCAACTGAGGCGGTGTGTCTCGCACATTCTAGTCCGAAGTTATATTCTCTGCATGTGACGCCACTTTACTTGACGATCCAATCAGCGACCTTTTCCAATTCAAACTCTTGTCTATTTAAAGCATCTCAATCTAATGTCAAAGCAGCAAACTTTGCATCCTCAAAATCTTGAGAAAGCCCGAGGCTCTCTAGAATCTAGACCGACCTCATATGACCCTCTTTTCTTGATCGACCACTCTTCACTGAAGGAGACAGGAAGGTACGCAAGAAAACAGACATCTGGTTCTTTGCTGTCGTTGGAGTCTGTTTGATGCTCTGGTGTCTCAGTTCTGCATTAGATTTTGTCCCTGATTGTTTGTCGTGGGTCTTCGTTCAATGATTTTGGAACTATGACAGAGATCTTCGCTGCTCATTTGTTGAGCTTTGGCCAGTTGCTGTTCGGATTTTGATTTACGAGCTTCATTGATGTCAGTCTTTGTTCAATCAAAGTTTCGCTTATTTTTGTTGGCTCTGTGCTTATCTTTATGTTGGGTGGTTTGAGATTGTTGGGAATTAAAGGGGTTGTGTAATTCAGTGCAAGGTATCGCTTTACAAGCTGGTCTTCCCTTCTGAAATGTGTACAATCCTGAAACGACCGTTTTGATCCGCAAATGTCCTGTGCATTTTGATTGTTTTTCTTATCTTTTAAATTTTCTCTGCGTCAAATTGCTCTGTTTGCTAAGTGATTGGTCTTCATTTCGTCAGTTTCTTGATAGCGTATGAGGATTCCCAACTTCTTTGTCTAATAGTGTTCTATCAGCGTCACCTGCGAAAATGTTGCATGATCATCCGCATTGGATTGTTTCCTGGATTCCCACTGACTGAACTGTGCCTTTGCCTTTGTGAAATTTAGAGACAGGAGCTCAAATCTCAAACTTCAGATAGTTCATAGAGAGATCCAATCCACCATACCAGAAGGAAGACATGGCCAAGGAACAAAAAGCCGAGGAAAGGCAGGAGTTCATCTATGCAGAGAAGGTTTTGAACGAGGAGAAGAAAGAATGTCACGCATTGGGTGGCAAACCTGAGGAGGATGTAGAGACCAAGAAAGAAGAGACAAAGAAAAAGGAGAAGAAGAAGAAGATACCCAAAACTGTCGAGGAAGAGGAGGCCATGTACAAGGACATCGACAAGTTGAAGCAAAGGCTTGAGAAGATCGATCGCAAGATCAAAGTTCAACTGGAGAAGAAAGCATTTTTCTCCCAGAAACTAAAGGAGGCCAAGGCCGAGCAAGGTGAGACTTCCGGGAAGCCCGACCTGAAAGAAGTTGCTGCAGCTGATGGAGCATAGTGCCTCCCTGGCAGATGTTTTCCCACATACATATTTTCTGTCGACAATGTGTGGTCATGGACTCATGTTGCAGTGTGTTGTAAACAACCCAGTTGGGTTGGGAGTCATTGATGTTTCTTCTCTTTGATGCCAAAGCCATTTTGCCTTATCAATCTTGTGAATAACTTCAGGATAAGGGTTCATTCCTGATGTACTACTTCGTTATACATATTGCATGGAGGTCACTTTTGTACAGGCCGTTTTCTGTTTTGCTCCTCTCTTCTTCTGCAATGGAGCTGTAGTCTCAGAACGTGGGAACTGGGAAGTACACGTTCTCTCACGCTTTTGCAGTAATTAGTGTTATCGATTTTTTGAATCGGCCGTTTATCTTTTTCACCATGCTCTAGTATTCATCTGTCCAGTACAATAATCGTACTCTTATGTCAAATACGGCTATTTACGAGATTTTGAATCAAAATTCCGTCTCCAGCACTATTGCCGAACTTATGGAAAAAAATTCTGGTTCTTGCGGAGTAAACTAATTATATGCGTACAAAACACAAGACGTATTATATTCAGATAAAAGTACTTCGGTTTTGAACTTATTTCTTGTCCTTTCTTTAGTCAATTAATGGCGTAACATGTCAAGAATCATTTATATGCTCGAAGGATGATTGTTTTTATTTCATATTCATATCAGAAATTTTTTTTTTTTTGTGATTTCTCATTAGGTGGCATGGATTATGAATATAATTAAATTATCAGATACTTTCTTTTTATAAAAATGATGTAACTTAAACGGTTCTATTATGTATAATACAATTGATGCAAAATCATGATAGCATCATTTGAAGATTTGATTATTTTTTGACATATTTTCAAGGAAAATCATGATATATACTCGTATGTAACTTGAACCGTTTAATTTTCCATCCTGTATATTACAAAAAAAAAGGTATTTGCATGTGGATACATTATGCTGGATTTTGGGGACTGCATCGCATAACCAAACCAGTAGTTCCTTTTTCTGGACAGCAGAAGTGGGAATGAGCTGAGTTGCAATCTATTGGACTAATCATATGTATTACATAGTAAGCGCCTTACCATCGTACCTGTTAACTTTTTAAGGCGTAAGCTCGATCCTTACGATATGATATATCATCGGCATGCTGCTGTCAATACGATTTTAATCTCGAGATACAAGAGGAGTCCTTAACAAACTAAGCTTCCACCTCGACCGAGAGCACTGATGCTCACGAATACTCCTCTTCGACGTACTGATGTAATGGTCTCAACAAGGTTGCTTCATCAGTCTGCTTCTTTTTCAGGAGATCCTTTCCCATTGTGCTAAGCTAAGCTTTTGCTGAACGTGTAATGGGATTGAGTAATGGGTCTATGAATGTACGGCGTCTTGTCTTTTTTTACGAGGCCCGAGAAAAACTTCTGCATTGGCTTATCTTGCTCCTGTCCACATCTTCGGAGGGTGGAATTTAATGAAAGGAAGGGCTATGGAAGGAGCATATGCAACCTAATCCATGGATAGATCTTCCCCGCCTACACGGGCACCATTTGCTTAATGGCTAAGGACCGGCAGAAACCTCTTCCCTCGGGTTGCCGTCACGTCGCTTGACAATGACAGGAGAAGCTTTGGATTGGGACATCTCCTCCTCCTCCAGTTACTTGGCACCCTCCATCTCCAGCCCAGCCCTCTGGGTAGGTCGACCAGTTACATGGTCCCCCTCCATCCACAAAGTCACTTATGGAGACGCTTAAAGATCCTAGTTTTTCTTGTCCTTGACCGCGGTAAAGAGAGCGACCGACGTCGGTGCGTGTCGAGTCTGCGTGTCTTGCGCGTTCTTGCCTGGAGTTTTCTCCTCCTCTGCATGTGACCCCACTTTGCTTCACGACCCAATCCGCGACCTTTTCCAACTCATGTTTTTGTCTATTTAAGGCCTCTCAATCTAATGTCAAAGGAGCAAACTCTGCATCCCCAACATCTTGAGGGAACCCGAGGCTCTCTAGATTTCTTGATCGAACGCTCTTCGTCGGAGAAGAAGCGAAGGTACGCAAGGAAACGGACTTTCTGATTCTTTATTGCTGTCATTGTCTGTTAGATTCTCGGTTTCTTGGTTTTTGCATTAGATTTAGTCCCTGATTCGTTATCGTGGGTATGCGTTTGATGATTTCGGAACCTAGACAGAACAGAGACCTTGGCTAATTCTTTGTTATACTGTGGCCAGCCGTTGTGCGGACTTCGAACTTTGATTTACGAGCTTAAATGATGTCAGTCTTTGCTTCAACCAAAGTCACGTTCTTGTTGGGTTAGCGCTGTGCTGATGTTGGGTGATTTGAGTTGGTTGGGAATTGCTGAGGTTGGGATAATCCAGTGCAAGGTATCGCCTTCCAAGCTGGTCTTCCCTTCTGGTCTCAGCCAGCAATTGTTCCTTTCGTTCTATGTTGTCTGGACAAGTTTCTCCTGTCTTCCTATTAAACGTTGTTTTGCTTGATTGGCTACGTGGTTTGTCATGATCTTGCCCTCTAAATCATAGTGATTCCTTAATTCTATGAGATACACACCCTGACTTATAATTGGAGGGTTCATTATAGTGTTCGATCTCTGGATTAATTATGCTAGTTAGAATAGGCCAGGTAAATCCACATTAGAAGACAATCAATGGTGTAAAACTTGAAACCGCAGTTCTGATCCTAACATTTTCAATGCCTTTCGTTCTTTTCTTTTCTTACCTATTGACTTTCCTGTTGGTGTTATCTCTTTGTTTGCTAACTGATTGTTCTTCAATTCATCAGTATCTTAATAGCGTGTGAGGATGCCGAACTTCTTTTGTTTGATAATGTTCTATCAGTGTCACCTGTGAAATGTTGCACAATCACCCGCATTAGATTATGTCCTGGATTCTCAGTGGCTGAACTTGCCTTTGCCTTTGTGAAATTCAGGGACAGAAGCTCTTTTCTCAAACTTCAGCGAGGAAATTAACATGGCAGAGAAATACGAATCCACCAGAAAAGGAGAAGTACCAGTAGAAAATGAAGAGCTCAATGCCAAAACAGAACCCAAGGATGTGCTGATTAGTGACTTCAAGGAAGAGAAGATTGAGGAGGTTGAATCATGTTACCAGTTCATTGAGAGATCCAATCCACCACAGCAGAAGGAAGGCATGGCAGAAGAACAAAAAGCTGAGGGAGGGGAGGAATTAGACTATGCTGAGAAAGAGACGAGGGATGAAGACAAGGAGAGCATAACAAAAGATATGGAGAAGGTATTGACTGAGGAGAAGAAGGAATGTCGTGACAAGATAGGCGACAAACTTGAGGAGCATGAAGAGACCGGGAAAGAAGAGAAAAGCAAGGAAATAGTAGACACAAAAGAGAAGGGAAAGGAAGAGAAAAAGAAAAAGGATGAGAAAGAGGAGGAGAAGAAGAAAACCGAAGCTGAAGGGGAAGAAGAAGAGGAGGAGAAGGACAAGAAACAGAAGAAGAAGAAGAAGAAGAAGAAGGACAAGAAGTGCTCTGAATCTGGTGAGGGAACAGAAACTAAAGATAAGGCGAAGGAAGAGAAGAAGAAGAAAAAAGATAAAAAGAATAAAGAGAAGAAGCACATGGACAAAACCGATGAGGAAGAAGGAGGCGGTGATGATTCGAAGGAGGATGAGGAGAAGACAGAAGGATGCCCTAATGTCGTGTCGAGGGAAGTCACCATAGAAGAGGATCTCGGCAAGTCGGAGGGAGAAGCAGAGAAGAAGAAACATAAGGAAGGGAAGGAAAAGAAGGGGAAAGATAAGAAGGATAAGTGCGAAAAGAAGAAAGAATGTGGGAAGGACAAGTACGAGGACATCGGTAACTTGAAGCATAAGCTCGAGAAGATCAATGGCAAAATCGAAGCTCTGCTGGAGAAGAAAGCATATATTTCTGGGAAGATAAACGACGCCGAGGCTAGGAATGGCGAGGCTCCTGAGAAGCTTGCGGCCCCTAAAGAAGTTGCTGCAGCTGATGCAGCTTAGCCCGCGTTCTGATAAACATTTCCTGCTTAGCTTATGTCGACACCGTTCGGTCGTGGCCTCATGGTGCAGGTGCTGCTTATGCATAAACCACCTGGTCGGAATAGTTGATGTTTCTTTCTCTTTGATGCCAGCCATTTTGTCCCTATCAATCTTGTGAATTTAACTTCAGGATCAGAACTGATGCGTGATGTACTACTACTACTTTCGCTGTACATTTTATGTGAAGTGGAGGTCACTTCTGCATACTCTGCTCTCTTCTTCTGTTGAGCTGGCTGTAATCTCAGATCGGGGGGAAGGACTTGTTCTCTCACTTCATATTCCCCTAATAAAATTATAGTCTTCTTGTGATTTCTTATTAAATAGCATGGATTAGCTACGAAACTAAGTTATCAGATACGATATTTTTGCAGAATGTTGTAATTTAAGTAGTTCTTTTATAAAATGTGGGATTTTTTGGCTTATAATACAATTGACACAAAGCCATAACATCATTTGACGATTTTATTATATTTATGCCAAATTGTTTTAATGTACTCTTAAGGAAAAATGACGATATATACTTGCCTATATGACGAATTGTATAATGTTCCGCCATATATTGCCAAATGTGGATAATGGGTATATTCAGTAAAGCATTCTCGAAGGATTTTGGCCTCTGCAAAAGCTTTTGTGTCAAGATTGAGATGTTTGGTTCAACATTCCTAAATGCCTTAGAGCCAAATTGGCATTTGCAAAGTCCCTTAACCAATGCAACTTCGACCCAACATTTGTAGTTCAACATTTTCGGAATGCTACTTAGGGGTCTCTGAATTTTTTTTTCCTCCCAACTTTCCCCTTGCTAGTTATTTCGTAATCTTGTTTTGCCCTCAAATCCTATTGTAAATCGTCTCTCCCGACCGCCACTCTCACCTATCGCTTCAGATTCTTGCTAAGGTAACATGGCCCTTGACCTCTCCTCACCCAGAACACCTAAGGTGGTGTGAGATTAGGGTTTGCTCAACCTCGCCTCGCCTCAGGCCATGACCTCAGGCGAGGGTCATTGGGGTCATGCGACCCTCAGTGTCACCTTGCTTGGGCCACTCGAGATCACATGAGATCTATTGGATCTCCATGAAGGTCACACGACCCTTTGCCTTGCCTCATCTAGGCCATCGGAGGTCGCACTAAGATCTAAATTTGCGTGACCACGACTGCCAAGGACGCACAACCTCGCCGGCTCCAATTGCTTCAAGGTTTGCTTCCTTCGTCCCGTTTGTCCTCTCCCCATCGATCCTTTTCTTTTTCCGTTTTATCTTGAAAATTCTTTGCAGAAAACACAATTTGTATCATATAAAATTATACAACTCAAAGCACTTTTCATTCAGGGACGTTTGGCAAAAGCTCTCCGAAACGCACCGACATTCACTTACCGTTGTCGATTCGTCGATTATGGTTTGCGCCGGAAAAGTCAAACTGGCTTGCGTGTGTCCAGTCCAGGCACTTGCTCTTCATGGGTTGGCATCGTTACTGTGGCCCCTTCCGATTTTTCAACTGATTGACCATTTTTTCATCTTTAATGTATTGAATTTCCGAGAAACGTCGTTCATTATTAAACTAAAATCCCCAACAGGCCCCGATCGAAAATTGACTTGCCATAGATTAATGCTTTGCGCTTTAGATGCCGGAACTTGGAAGTCAACGAACAAGCAGTAAGACGTTGTCTCTTCCCAAGCAAACCCAGTAGCAACAATTCCTTTTCCTGGACAGCATAAGGGAGAAGAGCTTGCTAACTGGGGTAACAACTGGCGGGTAATCTACCGGACTAAGCGTACCTGTTCCGCACGGCAGAAGTGAGGATGTCCCTTCTGGACAGCAATCTCCTGGGTTCATCATATCTGCTGTCTGCTGCAGAATGTTCGGTTCGAGCAAAGCTAAGTAGCGAGACAGCGCCGTAGTCATAGCTTGTCAAAGGGGTAAGCTCCGCATCCTTACGATCCGATGTCTAGCTAGCGCAATACCATCATGTACGATTTCAATCTCGGGATAGAAAGAGGAGCCCTTAACGAAGTGAGCTTCCACCTCCATCGAGCATCTATAGTTATGGATACTCGTTTTACTATACTAATGTAATGGTTTTTTTTTCTCAAACAGAGTTGCTCCATCAATCATTATCCTTTGAGTAGATTCTTCGCCGTTGTGTTAAATTAGGTTTTGCCTAGGCGAGCGGGTTGCAGTGTTGGGACATTGGCGATTGATGTGAGTAAAATCATGCCAGAATAAACGGCATTTACCAAAAGGAAAAAAAAAACCTACGGCTTATGTCTTTTACTAGGCTTGATAAAAACTGTTAATGATATCTAACTCAAAAATCTTATGCTTATAGATGGAGAGAAACTTTATGCATAGGCAAGCTGGAATAAGAATCACACATGGAAATTTGATTTACAGATGGACAAACTCATGAAATGGACAGAATTTAACTAAGATATGATATTCAAAAGTCCAACATAAAGATCATAAGTATATAAATAGCATATAAACTTAATGTTGAGCAACAAGTGATATTTTAAAAAAAATTCAATGAATTGAAGGCTATGGAAGTCTTGGTTCAGTGTCATCTTCGGAAAGATCTTCCTCGCCTACACGTTCACCATTTGCTTAGCGGTTAAGGACCAGCAAGAACCTCATCCTTTGAGTAGCTGTCACAAGACATTATTTGACAATGATGAAAGGAAAACATTAAATTGGGACGTGTCATTGTCTTTCCTCTCCGATTACTTAGCATTAGAAGTGTGTGACAGTCCCTATCTAAATTGGGAATTAAATCGAATTAGATTGAACTAATTAATTTGGGACAGTTCCCGAGAGGATTGATCCGATTCTTGATTCCACGTAAAAAACTGGATCGACGGATTACACTATATCAACCAAAAATCCTCAATTTTCTTTTTATTTTATTTTGAAGCAAAACCCAAATTAATAAATTAATTTTTCTTGTCTATCAAAAGAATTATTTTTTTTCTTTTTCAGTGTTAGGAAATTCTCACTTATAGACAATAAAAAAACAAAAAGAGGGAAAAAGAAGAAGAAAAATAATGGGTTCCAGGACCGACTTTGAAATCGGGTCGGATGAATAGAAAATTGATCCCGTCCGGCCCGATTACAAAAGTCCGGGCGGCAACCGACCTCAGCCCTTCCAACCGGTCATCCGGGTAGGTCGACCGGCATCTTTATTCCTAGTTTTCTTTATCTTAACAGTCGGAAAAAAAAGAGCAACCGACGTCGGTGCGTGTCGGGGGCTGCGTGCCTCCCGCGTTGCTTGCGCTGGAGTTTCCTTCGCCTCTATGCATGCGACCCCACTTTGCATCGCGACCCAATCCGCCGACTTTTCCGATTCATATTTTCTTTGTCTATTTAAGGCTTCGATCTGAATGTCAAAGGAACGAACTTTGCATTCCCCGACATCCTGAGCAAACCCGGGCGGCTCTCTAGATTTTCTGGATCGACCCCTCTTCATCGGAGAAGAAGCGAAGAAGGTACGTAAGAACATACGGATTTTCTGATTCTCTGTCCCCGGCCGTGTCTGTTCGATGCTCTGGTTTCTTGGTTTTTGCATTAGATTTTAGTCCCTCGTTCGTTAGTTGTCGTGGGTCTGTGTTTGATGATTTCGGGACTAAGACAGGACAGAGATCTTCGCTGATTCTTTCTTGAACTTGGGTCAGTTGTTGTTCGGACTTTGGTTACGAGCTTAGTTGACGTCAGCCTTTGCTTCAATAAAAGTTTGCTTTTTCTTTTTTTTCTTCTCTCTTCTGTTAGCTGTTTGCTTATCGTTTTTGTTGGGTGGTTCGAGTTTGTTGGGAATTACTGGGGGTGGGAGGATTCGGCGCAGGGTTGTAGCTTTACAAGCCAGTCTTCCCTTCTGGTTTTCGCCAGCAATCGTTGCTTTCTGCTTATGTTGTCTGATAAATTTTGCTTGATTGGCTACTTGGTTTGTCATAATCTTACCCTGGAAATCCCAGTGACTCGTTTGTTCTGTGAGATGTACTCACCGATTTTCAGATTAAAGTCAGAAAATTCATTATCATGTTCAATCTCTAGATTGGAGAAGTTGGGCTTGGGCTTGGGCTTGTGCTAGTTAAAATAGACCGGACGAATCAACATTCGAGGACAATTATTGGTGGGCAAACTTGAAACCACAGTTCTGATCCCCACATGTTCTACGCATTCTGATTGCTTTTTTTACCAATTTAACTTCCTTCTCCGTCGAATCTCTGCATTTGCTAATGGATTGTTCTTCATTAACGCCAGTTTCTTGATTGCGAATGAAGATACCGAACTTCTTTGTCTAATAATGCTCTATCAGTGTCGCCTGTGACATGTTGCGTTATCACCTGCATTAGATTACTTCCTGGATTCTCAGTGGCTGAACCGTGCCTCTTGCCTTTGTGAAATTCAGGGACAGGAGGTCAAATCTCAAACTTCAGCAAGGGAATCACCATGGAAGAGAAATGCCAATCCACCATCAAAGCAGAAGTGCCAGTGAAAAACGATGAGCTCAATGCCAAAACAGAAACCAAGGATGTGTTGATCGGTGACTCCAAGGAAGAGAAGATTGATGAGATTGAATCGTCTTACGAATTCGTTGAGAGATCCAATCCACCAAACCAGAAGGAAGACATGGCAAAGGAACAAAAAGCTGAGGTAGGGGAGGAATTAAACTATGCAGAGAAGGAGACAAGGAATGAAGACAAAGTGGAGATAACAACAGATGGAGAGAAGGTTGTGAACGAGGAGAAGAAAGAATGTCATGGTGAATCAAGCCACAAACTTGAGGAGCATGAAGAAACCAAGAAAGGAGAGAAAAGCGAGGCAATAGTAGATGGAAAGGAGAAGGGAAAGGAGGAGGAAAAGAAGAAGGATAAGAAAGAGGAAAAGAAGAAGAAGAAACCCGAAGCTGATGAGGAAGAAGAAGACGAGAAGAAGAAGGACAAGAAAGACAAGAAGAAGAAAGACAAGAAGTGCTCTGGCTCTGGTGAGGGAACAGAAGCTGAAGATACGGAAAATGAAGAGAAAAAGAAGAAGAAAAAAGATAAAAAGAAGAAGGAGAAGAAGCACACAGACAAAACTGATGAGGAAAAAGGATGTGGTGATGATTTGAAGGAGGATGAGGAGAAGACAGAAGGATGCCCCAATGTCGCATCCAGGGAAGTCACCGTGGAAGAGGATCTCAGCAAGTTGGAGGGAGAAGCAGAGAAGAAGAAGCATAAGGAAGGGAAGGAGAAGAAGGGGAAAGACAAGAAGGATAAGTGCAAAAAGACTCAAGAATGTGGAAAGGACAAGTACAAGGACATTGGTAAGTTGAAGTATAAGCTTGAGAAGATCAATGGCAAAATCGAAGCTCTTCTGGAGAAGAAAGCATATATCTTGGGGAAAATAAAGGAGGCCGAGGCTAAGAATGGCGAGAATTCTGAGAAGCTTGCCCCTAAAGAAGTTGCTGCAGCTGATGAAGCATAATGCGTCCTGATAAATGTTTCCCTCTCAGCTGGTCGTGGACTCATAGTGCAGTGTGTTTATGCATAAACCACCCAGTTGGGGTTACTGATGTTTCTTCTCTTTAATTCCAGCCATTTTGCCTTATTAAATCTTGTGAATAACTTCAGGACAAGAGCTGATTCATAATGTACTTGCTTTGTTAAACATATTATGTGGAGTTCAATTTTGTAGAAGATTTTTACTCTCTTCTTCTGTCAAGCTTTAACCTCAGAGCGTGGGAAGGACCTTGTTCTTTCACAATTTAGCAGTAACCATAGCTATATAGATGGGTAGGAGGCACAGGTTCAGCAACTTTGATGGTCTAATGTACTGACACTGAATGAGAAAAAGTAGGAAGTAATTCGGGGAACAATGGTCTGCCTATGGAAAACTTGCTTCATGGACATCAAGTGAGTATTTAGCCTGTGTAGGAGTAATCTCGCTGATGAGCTTGACCAAAAAAGGGACTGAACTGAAAGACCTAAATCTAAACTTCTCATCTGGATTTTAACTGCGCTTCTGCAGAAGTGGACTTCCATCTAGTCCCTGAAAACGTCAGAGGAAAGCTTGATGGCAAGTCACCCACCCTGACCTTGAGCATGTCAGACCTTTTCATTGGGCCAAGCCGGCGTAAACACCCGCGCTATTCTTTCTCGCACAATCTCGTCTATTCAACAGAGTGCTTAGGAAATCTGTCATGAGGTTGTGTTCCAGCGCACAGTGTGCGTATGTGCCTGTGCAACGCCGATGTTCATTTGGCATGATTTGATTCAGATGCATTCCTACAGTACAGCCAAGCCGCTAGAGTGCAAATTGCTGACGCAAATGCCTAAAATCAAGTCGGTTTGTGGATGGGAAGATGCTACACACCAGTATAGAATCTCCATATTCTCTGTAAAATTAGAAATTCAAATATCATCTGCTCATCATGCCTGAAAGACAGGGCTCGGCCACATATTCATCTCAAGTGGTGGACAAGGGAAGATGTCCAGAATTCAAAAGATTACAATAGCTACAGGCAAAGGCAAGAGGGAGGGGGAGAGAGAGAGAGCTAAAGAAGAAGATGACAGAGAGAACTAATGTGATGTGCTCTGCAATAGCATGAAAGAAAATAAAAGCCTCACCGAGCCTGTGCTCGCTTTCGAAGTGCTCTCACATCATTCGGTCGGACAGCGAAGGCAACCTCCGGAAGAAATTCAAAGCCGGCGCCGGCATCCGGTCTCGGAATATCGGGTGCCGGAAATAATAGAACCCCGACGCCATTGCCACCATCTTCGTTGGCACCGTGTAAAGTATCACCGCCACCACGAAGCACAGCATGATGAAGATCCCCGTGGCCCTCGGGTCGCGCCACGTCACTAGCGCCTGCACCCTCTCCCCCTGCGTGGCGAGGTCCCCAAGCACCGTCTGCACACGCGCCCCAATCCCGCGCAGCTTGTCGTACCTCACCCGCACGACGGCCGGCGGACTCTTGCTCGGCATCTGGTCGAACTCCTCGTCGAGCTCCTCGCGGTCCACGGCGTCGGCCAGAGACATCCTCAGGTCAAAGTGCGGGAGCGGGTCCCGGGCCCGGAACCGGTAGTTCCACGCCCCAATCACAAACACGTAGAACGCGATCGTGGGGACGATCAGGTCCGGGAACCAGACCAGAATGATCAGCAGTGCGTGCACGAGCGCCGTGGCCGTCGGGTTCTTCCACCCGCGTGTGTCCTCGATCCACCGGACCACGTCAATCAGCCCGGCGAGCACATTGATGATCCTCAACCAGTTGGCGCGCACCTTGCGCATGCTGAACGCATGCGTGTCGGCATCGAGCATGTACAGCACCACGGCGGGCTTGAGCGGCGGTTCGGATCGAGATAGATGTGCCGCCATGATCTTCACGGCGGCGCTCCTCAGCAGCTCCTGCTGGAGGACTCCCAGGGGCTTGACGTGATGCATCAATGGCAGCAGAGGCTGCGAGTACACATGCAGGACGTCAAGCGTCGGCGCCGTCCGCGCGAACCTTATGGCGATCTCCACTTCCCCCATCTTCTTCAGGCCGGCGTTCCACAGCACGAGCAACGGATACGAATTGCGGTACACTCTGTTCGCCTGGAGCGTAGATATACGTATCCGTACTTTGCCGATACGACAGTCGGAAGGCAGGGCTTCTTGAGGATCGTCCGGCGGCAGCTCGGACGGTCTTCTGCTGTCGAAGACGCCGATCGTCAGGACCGTGCACGGGTCGTAGACCCTCCACGTGTACTGCTCGTTCCACTTGGGATCCAGCGTGTCGCAGACGGTCCGTGTGCGGACCCACTTGGGGCCGTACTTCGCCACGCAGTACGCGTCCGTGGATCCCTTGCCGTTCGCGGTCTTCATGGGTAGCAAGTGCCTGCACCCGATGATCCCGAGCTCCACCGTTCCGACCGGTGGCTTCCAGAGCTGCCTCGCCGTGGGCCGGTAGTCGCTGCAGAGGTGCGCCGCCTCGTCCATCACGTGATATCCCCCGTCGAAGCACACCCTCACGTGGACCCTGCCCTTGAACATCTTCGTCTCGACGTCCCCGAAGGTGAGCCACTGCGACGCCACCTGACGGTCGTCCACGCGCCGCTCGATGGCCATGAGAGGGACGGCCGCCGTGCCGACCTCGACTGGCCCCATGGGTAGCCGGTTCTCTATGGTGAAGACCAGGTTGTCGCTGAAAGGCTCGGCCGCCACGAACAGCAAGTCCTCGCCCCACGACGGGGAGCCGTGGCGGGCGACGGAGACCTTCGTCTTCTGCATTTGGAATCCGAGCTGCGCTTTGATCTGAAACGAGGCCTCCCCCAACGCCATCCCCGGGGTCGACGGCAAGACGCCCTGAGCCTCGATCACGGTGGCTCGCAAGTACCAGAGCTTCGGCGACTGGTACACCTTGGCGCGCGCGTTCACGTCGCCGGCCGCGTCGGTTTTCCATGCGTCGGGGAAGGACTCGTCGGCTTGGGTGCCGATCCACGTGGCGAGCATCAGGTCAGCATGGTTGGCCCCGCCGCCTTCCAGCCGGTACCACTGTGGGGCCAGCGGGCTGTCCGGCGGATCCCGCAGGGGGATCTCCGAGGCGTCGAAGCAGATGCCGCCGAAGAACTTGTGGCCCGCCACGTCGGACGGGGAGCGGCGGTCCCACACGGAGACTTCCAAGATGGAGGACTCGGCGGCGTCACGGCCGAAAGCGAAGGTCTCGTCCCACTCGAAGAAACCGGCGGGCGCGCTCTTGCGTGCGGGCTTGGACTGGACGTGAGTGCCGGAGACGACGATCTTCACGACGGGGCTACCGTTGGTAGGCAAGTGCCGGGCTTTGACCAACCTGACGAAGAGGTAGTGCATCTTCTCAACCAGATCGAACGACGAACGTTCGCGTTCGGTGACGATGCTGTCCAGCGAGTCCATTGTGTAGGTCCTGGTCATCGCCTGCCTCGGCGGCAGAGGATGACAATTGTTGATCCCCGCGAATTTTACTTGGGGGGCTGACGCCGAGACGGAAGCAGCCGCCAGCGGCGGTGGAGGCACCCACTGAGAGGCTGCATCCATTTCGGTCTCCACCGAAGTTCGTGAGGGTGCCGGCGACGGTGGCGGCACTTGCGAGTCCTCTGGATTTGCCTCTGCTGTTTCCGGCGGTTCGGCTTCTACAGTAGTTTCGACGTCTGGAGGAGCATTATCAGGGGACGGTGGCGCCGGCTCCGGCGGCACCACATCTTCCTTCGGTGCCTCTTCATCGGGCTTTGCGCCCTCAGCAGGTGGGGTGGCTTCAGATGCGGAACCGGCGGCTGCCGCCCCATCCGGCGTAGGCAGCGACTGCTCGGCAGGCTCGGGCGGCTTGGATGCAGCCTCCTGCGGCGGCGGCGGAGGCGGAGGCGGCGGAAGGCGGGAGCTCGACCGTGTAATAGATCTTGAGACCGAGGTCGCCCTGGACCCAGCTGAACCAGCCCTTGCCGCGGAGAGGGTAATAGATGAGGGCCTCCTCGCCCGACCAGACGAACTGGGAGGAGCTGAGGCGGACGCGGCCGAGGAAGTTGTTGCGGGTGGTGGGGCCGTGGGCCTTGTCGTGGAGGACCTCGATCTCTAGCGCGTTGCCGAAGACGTCGGCGGACTTGACGGCAAACTCGAGGACCTCTTTCCACTCGGGGTGGAGGTCCTTGACGGCGGTGCGGGTGCGCTTGCGCTGCCCGTGGAAGTTGGCGACCACGTAAGGGCTGGACGCGCCCTGGCCGTCCTTGGGGGAAGGTTGGCGGCCCCCACCACCTCCACGACCAGCTTCCGGACGGTGGCCATAGAAGTCGGGGTGCTGACGATGTTCCGATGTACGAGAAACGCGTGTTAACTGACCCCAAGTTGCAGGCGACGATGTTGCATCTCTGTCTGTCTCTCTCTCGTGTGGGGGAGATGAAGGTTCTAGTGAGAGAGAGTGGAGGTGAAGGTGGGTCTGTAATTCCTAACTTGAAGTGGAAGCAGCAGCAGCAGCTTTATAGTATGGCTTTTGCTTGAGCTGAGCTGAGCTGAGGCTTTTTGTTTGGGGGTGCTTTGCTTGTGTGAAGATGGTACTTTTTGCTTCTTTATGAAGCTGAAGATTCTTGCTTGGTTCTTGACCATTGCCCAAGCCTTGCTTTCTTCTTTCTGGCCACCCCCCGTTTGACAGGATAGTGAGAAAGAGAGAGAGAGAGTAGACATTTTTCAAAGCAATTCTTGATGAGTGGAGTGCAGTTGGGGAGGGGGGGTGGTTTCTTGCTTTTTCGAAAGGTGGGATGGGAGGGAGTCGCGGACAGAACCTTTTTTGAATCGTCGCCGACCGAGATCTTGTCGCTCCTTATTATCTCATGCGACGATGGATCTCGCGTTGCAGCCTGTCCAATCCGACGGCCCACATTTCATTTTGTTGGAGGTATTAGATTCGCTGATTAAGTTTTCTATACGTAACTACATCTGCTAAGCTTATAGGGGAAGAAAGAAGATTCACGGAGCCGTTCTAAAATTGGATTAGCAATAAATGCTCGCAAGTGAAATGCCCGTGGAGCACAAGGATACCGGCTCCAACAAAGCCGACCACCAGCTGGGACGGCAGCCACCTTGACGTGGCATTTGCCTTGTGTCCATTGATTTTTTTTTTTTTTTCCATCTATACCTTTTGTTGTTAATCATAATTATAATATATCACTGTTAGCAAATGGGACTTCTCAAGATTGATTTTGATGTTCAAATGAAAATGAGTCGATACTTGTTTGAGAGCCGTGAGTACTTGTTTGAGAGTCGTGAGTCTCTCTCTCTCAAACAAGTCTTTTGGGCTCGAGTTGGGGTTTATCGACGTCGTATTCTATCTTTTAGCCATCGTTTTCAACTCATCCCGATGAACCCAAAACTCATCGTTCCTATACGATTCCAAACACTCACTTCGTTTTATCTAAACAGCGGTCATCACACCTAATCAACTTCACGAATGCAAAGCAGAGCTCTCTCTTTCGGACAAGCAATTCGCCCGTGAACTACTGCCACGCTCGAGCAGCGTAGGAATTAATCCCGTATTCTAATCGAAGAAGTCGCGGGAAAACGCTCCACTTACCGTCGCCGATCTAGCGAGAAGAAACGAGTCAAAGACAATGATTACGGAAGCAGAAACGAGCGCCCCAACACCGACTGCACAAGTCAATGAATCACCTCATCTCATTTCGTCCCCCAAGAAATCAGCAATGGTGTCGCCCTCCCGGATTTCTTATTTCGAAAGTAAAATTTCCAGCTTTTGCCTTCCTTGCAGCCATCTAAAATCCTACGCACGGCCCACGCATCCATCGTCTCCACTCGCTTTTTCTACCTTTTGATCCCCCAACTTTACTCGTCTCGCACACGTAATCGACCGTCCTTTTATCGCGCGAGACAGACGAGATGATAAGCCGAGGATCGTTGTTCACACCCCTTTTGACGAAATTCACGTTCTGCTTTTCGTTGGAATCGAGGTCCCTTTGCCCCATAATTCCCGATAATGTAATGGTGCTTTTACACCAACCCTTTTTGCTCTCTGAGACGAGCTTTGCTTTTAGTGGAGATCCACTCGTTCTTGAATTTTCTGCGCCGTGCAACCCAAAGGTCTGATCTTTTTACCGGAAGTAATGACCTGGAAACGAGTCACGAATAATGACAGATGCCAAAGAGCTAACGAACGACAAGGCTATCTATCTTGATCTACCCTCGCAGATCGCTAAACCTTCATTTCATTTGATCGGGATATCCACCCAAAAGGGATCGGTTTGCATTTGAAAGACGCATGTTCCAACTAATTCGAACTGACAGCCTATCCCGTCGCTAATCCTAGGAAGAATAAACACCCTGCATTCTGAGACATTCAGGAGGCGACCAGAACATAGTTCACATGTGATACATTTATGTACAAAGGTAACTAGCTTCTGGATCCCTAACAGAGTAAAATAAGCTTCCAAGCTCGTTTCCACAAGGGCAATGACTCTACTTTTCCTAGACAAAGTCATCTTCAATGGCCACGCTAAGATCAAGCAAAACCAAGTGAAATGCTACATCTTACTTTCTTAGTCGGTTGGCTCTCCTCATTACTGCCGACCGCCTCCTCTTTATATTGTTCCAGCACTTTTTCGTCTTCGTCTCCATTGCCTAAGACTAACCCATCCTTCTTGTGCTCCTGTCCCCCTTCTGCAAATGCAGAAACAGGATGTTAACCCTATAAATCGAGCTAGACAGGAGAATTAACAGACAATTGCACGAAGGAGACATAATCTAATTTTCAAAAGCAAAGGCTGGCATGAGGATGAGCTGGTTCATCAAAAAGAATTTCTAGTCATCCACCGTAATGATCATATCAACTAAAGCCACTAGCACTGATGAGGGCACTACACGTCTGGAGTTCACCTCAGCAATAAGGTCACTCACAATACAAAGGCTCAAGGTGCCATGAATAATCATGTGAAAGCAATAAAGATCCCGCAAACGAGGTGCTAAAGGCCTCTTGCTTCCAAAGATACTTTTACTGTGACTAGCTGCTCAAATAACAAGATGAGACAATGACACAATCCAAGTGATGCATGGCTAATGAGAAAAATCACCATCAAAAACACCTCAACTGCCAAAACCAAGTACTTGAAAGCATCCACAAGAAAAGTCATAGAATTTTCCATAGTTTGCATGCATGGTATCAAAGAAATTTACCATTGATACCCAGGCTCCATGATTTAAAAGAAATTTGCATCACCCAGAGACATTTTTAAAATGAGGAAAGGCTGTAAGAAGAAAAAGGAGTCATCACGGGATCACAAAAGGAGAAGATTTTTCTAACCCAGGAGAGAAGATGATTGTGATGTTCAACCATCCACTCAAATACATCATTCTTTACTGAAACCCAAAAATAATGCTAACTGAATAGAGAAAATTAGATTTAATACATGGAAACAAAAGTTTGGAATTCTGTAATGAAATTAAGAGTGACCCAACACTTATGGCTTTTATAGTATTTCAAAATATCCTGTACTCTTTGTACCTGCATCATCAATAACATCAAACAGTCCTGTTAATGAAAAGAGCCTTCAAGAGCTTCAAGCACAAAAGCAACCTCCAAAAGAGAACTTAATCTATGCATACAAAACCATCTACTTTAGAGAAAACTTCCACTTTCACACAAAATATCACCTTTTCCATCCATGTACTCATACAAGGTGATGAAAAGTATCTAAAAGAATATGCAGATAATTATGAGCCTTGAACAACCATGACCTGTAAGATATTTCTTTAAGTTCAGGTTGCGTAGGCCCTATGACTTGGATCTGCACTTACAGCAACCCAGTTTTCATCACTCCGGACTATTCTCTGCTCAGGAAATGTCATGTTTGATGTGTAAGGATACACCCTAACCACTTTGTCTGATACACCATTCGATTCAGCTGGCAGCTGAACAGTGTCGATACCCACATCAGCAGAATAGGGGACGGAAGAGGATGAGGATGAAGCATCTTCAAACAAAGAGGAAACAGCATTTGACATGTTTGGTATGAATTGATCAGTGGATTCCCTTTTGAATATATCTAACCCACTAGATCGGCCTGGGAGATTGTGGTTGCTAGCTTCAACAATCTCTGTCATCCAATATAGATCAGAATACTCATGAGTTAATGACTTTGTCTAATACCCATGGAGACATAACATGAACTTATGCTAGTACCTAGCATTGGCATTGACAATACTAAGCTACATCCCCCGCACATCAAAGCATCTAGCTTCCAGAAAACCTAATCATCTTGATTGCCTTAATCATCTCTCTAGTTTATTAAGAAAATACATGACTACACATCAATATAATTCACTTTAGAAGGTTGAGGTCTCCATATCACAGATACTCAGGCTGAGTCCAGACACTTGTCGGTAGCATCAACTCTACTTTTTCCAAATCAAATATTCTCCAACTTATAATGAGTCTACTTTGATGATTATGAGCCACTGTCACCTTCAACGTTTGAGGTTGAGAGTCACAATATGCATGCAAATAATATCTTTTACACATCTCCACTTTCAGCACCATAAGATCTTTATCTCAGTGAACATTTGAAACAGCGTTCAATCAAGTCACATGTAAATTTAAAGTTAACAATAGAAACTTTATCAATTTTCTAGGTAAATATTACTATTGCCAATTGTCTTTTATCTACGCTTTGTCAAACCTCAACAATTCAACATTGAGACAGAATATCCATGTTTATGGACCTTCAGAATCTTCCAACTTAAATTGCAAGAGCATAATCTTCCATTTCCTTTCACGTTTCAGAGACAGCAATAGAAACAAGGAGTTATGAACAAACACAAGGAGTTCAGAATGCCAGCAAAAACTCAGGAGATGGTCTAGAATTTTTTCTCTAAGACTAGCTTTATAAAGATCCAGAAATAAAATGACTGAAAGAAAAGGCAATAGTTAGCCTACTAATTTGCTATGTAGTTATGCCAAAATTATCTTATTTTACCACACTATCCAGGCCCATGTTTATGCTGTTCAAGAGCAATGAAGAGCTACTAGCATGCAGATTTGATGATGTCAATCAAAATAACTGTAAAAGAGGAGACAACAACTATAAAACACTAAGAAAATGACCTCTATTATCAATCTGTTTTCCATCAGAGCCGCTATGATTTGAGATCACATTAGGAGTAGGTCCAGTTGTGACCTTCTGCTGGTACATAGTACTGTCATCTGCCGGCGAGCGACATGATGACAAAACTGCCTTTTCCCTTTGAAGCACAGGGGATTGGGAAGTAGAGCTTACACTTATTTTCCCTGAACAAATCAATAGCAAAGTAGTAATTTTAATAATATATTCATAAACACTCAAAGTGAAAAGGAAAATATAATTTATTTGAATGTGAATATAAATGTCCCCAAACATTAAATTTGATTGTACAAGTATAATTCGGTTCAAGTAACAAATTCTACTTAATCGAAAGGATCTGGAATCTCACACCACTACTTCTTTTAAACATCTTGGAAAATTCCCATAGGTTGAGGACCTTTTCCACAAAAATTAGAAAATAGCATAGTTCAAAGGAACTCATTAGCTAAAGACTCAGGTAAAAAGGATTTGGTCTTGCACACATCCTACTGATCTAAGAGATGAACTACAGAGTCAAGAAACAAAGCAACCTTTAGCTTACAGAAAAACCTGGTATTGCAGCATTATCCATACATAGAAAATGTTTTACAACTGGTCAATCGTTTAATCTAGCTCAACATCATTTGCCAATTGCCATGGTTTGATGTCATCTTTCCATTATCCCCAATCTTTCCCTAACATAACATAAACACTAAATTGACTCGTACTTGGAAAGTCCTAAAAGAAAACATAAAGGTGGATCTAGCTTATACCTGTAGCACACATGGCCTCAAAGCAGCCTCTACAGTCAGCCACAACTTGAACATCAGAAAGATATAAACATTAAAAAATAAAAGGACACTAGAATGGCATATCTTTCCAGGTTTTGCTATCATGCATAAACTAATCAAATCAGCCTCTTACTATTTAGCATGAATGGCAGGCTCCAGAATGTCAGCAATTTCAATTACGTAAATCAGACAACACAGGAAAGAAAACCATGAAATAATACTTTCAAGATAACCATCTCTCTAAATCATGAAAAGGACCGCTATTAATCAAGAGCAACTGAAGGCAAATAACTCATTTTGTAAGACAAGTACTATACATAACAGTTTGGAAAAGAAGCAAAATGTAATTACTAAGTAGATTTCTCTCATTTCATGAAGACACCATAGCATGCCATGATGTAAATAACGACAAGAATGGCCTCCAATTAATGTCAATCAAGTTGTCTTTTTTCCAGTGGGTAATCCATAATAATACCATACAGACTGCTTAAAGATAAGATAATTGACGCAAAAAAGAAATGAGTAACTTACCAGATGCGCGCTCTTTGAGAACAATGTAAGCAACTTTTGCAGCATTAGTCTCTGCCATCTTTTTGGTTTTCGCTTTTTGCCCTGTAAAACGCTCTCCTTCTATCACCACAGTTGAAACAAAAATTGGTATATGACTTTCACCATGTCTAGCTGTATCATAAACTGGCAGGGAACAGCCTTGTTTCTGAGTAAATTCTTGCAAAAGACTCTTGAATAAACCACAATCAACCTGGAAAAATAAAGAAGGAACAAGGTGACAGACAAATCAAAAAATTTGAAGAGACTTTGCACTCATACTGATACAAACATAATCAGCAACAACTGTATTTTTGAATTACCTCCTGAGACATATCAGACGACAATGACATCAGAGCAACCTTGGCAGCTGCATGTTCAGCTTCTTTCAATGTATTATAAAACTCCGCCGTTTCAAAGGTTCTTCCATCTATTAAAACTTGGCACCAAAAGCGACGAGCATGTGGCGGACCCTCATGCTCAGAATTATATATAGGCAAAGCAAGACTCCTCTTTTGAGCAAATGTTTGCAGTTGGTTTTTATACAAATGCTGCATGTCTATAATATCAAACAAGTTCACAAGTTAGGAGGTTAGGCTTCCTCACCACAGAAACCCCATGTATGCCTTATACAGGCGATAAAATGAATGACTGTATCCTTAAATGCATTGAAAAGGAAAGACAGTTTGAGCCTATTCGATAAAATCCTTCTTTTATTCCAAGAAGCAACTAGGGTAAAGGGAAGGTTCGAGCAATCCAATCCCTCATACAATCCATATTTTACTAAAGGGCAACAAAAAGGCCACCATTAGGAGAAGGTAGCCCATTATCTTTCACCTCCCACAAGATCTTTGCAGTTGACTCCTTGCCTACTTTGTGAATCAGAATCAGCAAAAAGAATCACTTCATTGATCTGGTACCTGATCTTAACCATCAAATGTTTGTCTTTTAAGGAAAGCAACTTTCAATCTACTCGAAAAGAAGATTACGTTGGCTTCAACATTATCAGTTGGAATAGACAGGGACTGATTATCTTGCTTATGGCATCAATGGTCATTCATCTCGCAACTGACCTTTTACAGTAGTATTATCGCTGGCGATCGAGCTGCTCTCAGCGGCTTCAGAAATGTCATCGCTCTCTGGTAGTTCTAGCTGCTCATTCTCCAAATTGGCAAGTAAATGGCTCTCAGCGACTTTTGAACCATCATTTCTCCCAGGTAGTTTTGGCTGCACTGGGTCGAAACTGGCAAGATAACGTTGTAACATTGTATTTTTACTTGAAGAGCCTGCATCATAAGTGAACCCAATAAGAGAAGTATATAAGTGACAAGACAAAAGTCTTGTCAATACCCTGTACTTCATTCCACTTGCAACTTCAGTCAGAACCATTCAGTCATCTACCACTTTATATCAATTCTTTCTCCAGACTTCTTTGACATTTTATCTATAAACATTACATCCTTTACCATCCATAACACATCAACATTGTTATGATTGCATCCATTTCAACTTAACTATATCATTATATGTAAACCTAAGCAATGATGATATTAGCCGACACTCAAAGAACAAGTCTCTCTGGTTTTCGGAGAATATAGGCAATAGCAGAGAAATGCACACACTACTCTAGCAACACAAACATCTAAAATGAGGTGTGACACGATGATTTGCATGTGACAACTGCAGAGGTGTACATTTTTATTTTTCTTTTAATCATATCTTGAAGCATATTGTCTATGAACTAACACTCTAATCAGGTGAGCTACCTCCCACAGAAGCAAGAAAAATATGTATACCTAATTACTGGATCAGAATTTCCCCTAAAAATATATAACTTCAACATATGCTGGACAACTGCTAAAGAATATGCATGATAATATGTTATGAGACCATTTCCTAACAAATTATACCTTTTTGAAAAAGCGGTTTGTAACATGGTATCGTAGCACACATCATAAAATAGAAATTGCACTCCCTCTTATTATTGTTCTGCATGTTCTCCTGTTATTGTGTTCTTATCTCCTGTTGTTTATTTGGTAGGATTTATGTCAATATCTCGTGTTCATAGATAATATTTGGCTTAGATGCAATTAAGAAATGTTTTGATATACACTATAGGCTTGCCTGTTTCCTATCAACTTAAACTCTTGGAACGAATTGTTTCCTAACATCGGAAAATGTAAAAGGAAAGAATATATCAACACTCAATAGGCAACAGTATAATGACACAACCATCAATCCTTAGGTTCTCATCTCTTCCTACACTTAAACCAAAGGTACAGAATTATAACTTTCTTCTTGTTCCGTTGAGCCAATTTCTCAACGGAAAATCATATGCTTTGGCTCAACCTCCAAGGGATGACAATTCTTGACACGTCATCAAGTCCGTGTCATGATACTTTCATGTCGCCTATTGCCATTATAATAGCTCAAATAATACTCTTTTTGCCTGATATTTTGGTTTTGTCAAAAGGTCAATATGTAACATAGTATCTACATCGGTGTCAGTTTCGCCTTAATTGTGGCGAGTCATGTTAGTTTTTACTTTCCCTCAGTAAAACAACTCATTCAGATCGTCAGTAAAATAGCTAATTAACACTATATAATTAAGATTTAGGTTCTTTCAAAAGATTAATACACAACTATGTATAAGTTGAGCTGGATTTGAGTTAATTGTGGTATGGTCACATTAGTTTTGGCTTTCCGTCACTAATTTTGTAGTACTCATATTGCAATTGTATAGTTCTTGGGTCATAGTGCAATGTCTAAGAATGCTTGCTCAACCTTGGTTTTCTTAGAATGGGTCTTACACATACTAGCAGATACATTCTCAATCTCTACTCATTAGAAGGATTCACAATACCAAAATGGTAGTCAGTATCCCACAATGAACACCACTTCTATTTTCCCTAAAAAATTAAGTCCGGAGTAATTCTGTTAAGGGAACAAAATCGACAAGAAAGTATCAATTTTTTTTCACTTCTCTACTCATTAGAAGGATTCAAGATACCAAAATGGTAGTCAGATCCCACAATGAATACCACTTCCACTCTCCTCGAAAATTTTGGCCAGAGTAATTCTGCTAAGGGAACAAAATCGCATTTTTTTTTATCTCCGACCATAAGGTTCTACCGATATCACCCAAGCGGAAAAAATACTTGAAGCAATCGTTCGTCACCGCGCCACTCGAATAGAAAAATTTCGCCACGACGTCAACCACAATCACAAAAACGACACAGAACACATCCATCCCAAAAATATCTCGATTTCCCATTTCAGAAACACAAGTTATTGAGCTTACGCGTACCAGCAGAGTCATAGGAGCCGTCGTCGGAAGGAGCCGGAGCCGGAGCGACTCGGGCCGGCTCCCTAGGAGGAGTCCGCGGCGCAGAGAAGTGGTCGTAGGCGAGCTTGGCGGCCTCGTTCTGGGCTTCCTTGGAGGATCGGCAGGCTTTCAGGGTGTGGAAGGGGCGGCCGTTCACGGAGACGGTGCCGGTGAAGCTAGGCATGTGGTCGGGGCCG
The DNA here is from genome assembly GCA_014182895.1 of Angophora floribunda. Classification (NCBI taxonomy): domain Eukaryota; kingdom Viridiplantae; phylum Streptophyta; class Magnoliopsida; order Myrtales; family Myrtaceae; genus Angophora; species Angophora floribunda. Next base: position 13,301,185 of record CM024715.1, read on the forward strand.
TCCTTCACGGACGAGTACTCCGGCAGGCTCCATGCCCGCTGCTGGCAGAGTTCCTGCAGCTTCGATTTGTACATTTCTCCTTCGCTCTCCGATCGCGAGGCGAGGTGCTCGGCGCGCGCTCTCCGGTGGTGCGCTCTCGCGCGTCGCTTTCGCGGAATCGCAGGAGAGAGAGAGAGAGAGAGAGAGAGAGGGAGGGGGAGAAAGAGAACGTTCCAAGTGAAAAAGATTATTGGAATATATATAGTCCAGGATAATAGCCCATTTTTTTTATTTTTTTTATTTTGGATATGAGAAAAGTTAATGCAATCTATTATTTTTGTCATCATATACTTTGCACAATGAAATTCTATCAGGTCCAAAAGAACTATCTAGAATGAACCATGCATAGGATTTAAGCTCTAGGGTATCAAAATTGCTGGTGGAACTAAGAAAACTTTAATGGTGATTTTTCGCAATTTTAACCGAATATAAGTTATAAATCAAATTGCTACAAATTATGAAAAAAAATTCACCGGAACAGACGGGATTCAGTCTGATGCACAATATAGTAACAAAAGTTGGTCCTAACGGACGTAGTAAGGGAGATTAAGCTGTGAGATTATGTTACTATATCGTGCTTCACATCGAACAAGCAGGAATTTTTTCTGAAAAGAAGGTTACCGACTTTCATGAGAAGAATCCGTCATTAAAATTGTAATCGGGCTTTTTACTTTAAAGGAAAGGAAAGATAAAATAGTAAATAATTTTTATTTTCATACCTTACATTATATTCCCAAAAAGCAATTTGTGGACCCAAAGCAAATTAATAAAAGGTGTCTAGTGTAAAATTCGGAGATATTCTCTCCTAAGTAGGAAAGACAAAAATTTACCAAGGAACAAGGGAGGCCATCAGGAGAATGTAGACTTCCTCTCTCTTCTTCGGAAAGGGCTACCGTGGATAGGTGATTATGGTTGTATGATACCATAACACACTTCACTTTGGACTAGCGAAAATTTTCTCTAGAAAGAAGATTGCCGATTGCCTACTTTCATAAGAAGAATCCTTTGTCAAAATTGTAATCAAGCCTTTTGCTTTGAAGGAAAGGAATGATTAAATAGTAAACAATTTTTATTATCATACCTCGATGGTATATTCCAAAAAAGTAATTCGGTTTTTTTGAGTCATTATTATGTTAGATTGGCCTAATTCAACTCATTTAATGAGGGGCTAACTACCCTGATGGTCCTAAACTTTTCTCAATGAAAAATGTGGTCCTTAAATCTTTTTTTTCAATTTAACCCTTGTACTTTCATAATTTTGCTCAATTTACTTCTTAGATTAAAATGATCAATGGTATTAACTTGTGTTAACATCGACATCATTAAGTTGTCATGAATTTGCACATGTGTCGTCCACGTGGAGTCTACATGGCATCCATGTCAACTTGGTTTCTCCATGTCACATCTCTATCCCAAGCCTCTTCCCATAGAAAATTGTCAATGCTTTAAAATCAAACAATAATAGATGATTCTCCTCTTCTTCTTTTTTCTTGTCTTACTTTAATTCTTACCTCATTTTCAAAATTTTATGTCACTTTTCGTAAAATGTGGAAGTTGAAACTTATACCTGAAATTAAATATCTCATCCCAATCCCCCTAAGAAGATGGGGATTCCAACCCCCATCTTCCTCTTTCCATATAAGAATGATGATCACTAAAGCAAACTCTAATGATTGATAATATGCCTATTAAAGCAATTCAAGTATGCTAGTAATTGCACCATCATTTTACGGGTGTCATTATCACGCATAAACCCCAATGGACGATTTGAATAGCATTTTACTCGCTTGAAAAAGAATATTAGCTCCTTCAAAATGGTATTTTTCTGTAATGTATGATTCCTGCTGGGCAAGTCACGGCACCAGTGGAATTCCCAGAGTCGAGGACTAACGAGGCCTGAACAAAATTCCCTAGGGAAAATCGAATTATCTCATCTCTTACTGCATTTGAGCAAGTGATGCCAAAACGAAATGAATGAAACAATTGAGGCAATAAATGACATAACTCATGCAGACCTGCTACGCTAATTAGACATCTTTTGATTGTTGTTTTTATTTTTATTTTTGGGTTTCCTTCTTTTTAGCTCCTTTTTGTGTGTTACAAATATTTTGCATTCATGGCGTGATTTCTTTCCTCAAGGTCAAATAATGTACGAGATTTTGCTACAAATTGGCCCCGAAGACACCTGATAAGAAGCATTAATTGTGCTTTGAAAGTCCAGCTTTCATTTATTTTCAAAATCCAATGTTCATAAATATGCATTTAAAATCGTTCCTTCCATTTTTAGGTTCTTATGAATTGCCCAACTTATTAATAAAAACCGTTAATGCTTAGAGAGAGAGAGTGTTTCATTGTCAGAGCTCAAGGGAGACAAAGCAGCGATGGTCATGGTGGTGATGGACAGCATGGTGATGATGGCGACGTGGAACCTAAAGAGATGACGTGCGATGCCAACTTAACAAGTCGCTAGAAGGAAGAAGGAGAAGAGAGGGGCACGAAAAATGCAAAAGAAGAAAACAGAAAAAAGAAAAGAAAATATGCTGATGTGGGAGCTAAAAGAGATTTGTGTCCAGCCACATAATCGTTTGACCAAGTCAACGCTGACTTGGCATCCCAAGTCAGAAGAATACAGGGAGAACCACATTGAGTGGATTTTTTCCGAGAGCTTACGGACTAGATTTCGTGGACCCCATCGAACGACAAGAAAACGTCCGAGGATCATCCGGTCCCGGGAGGTGCTGTTGTTCCTTCTAATTAAAAGGGGTTGCGCGAGTTGCACGAAACGGGTCATATTCAATCCGAGCTATTTAAGTTCAAGACAAAGTCAAGGAACTTCTTGGGCATCATAAATAATAAAAAAAGTACTTAAGTTGTGCAGATTTGTTAACCGCAGAATCACGTCATTAGGTGTAATCTTCAACAAACAAAAGAATCTGTCTTTTATTGTTTTTTCACATTAAAATTTCATGACACGCGTGAATAGACGGATAGTGAATACTTAAGAGAAAAATATATTATATATGCATATGTATGATTTTCATAACGAGACAAGTGTATTGGATAGAGGTAAACGTTACTCGATAGTAAAAGAAAATTTTAACTTCTTCTCACCGAAACAATTAGTTCCATTTTTAAAATTTCAAGAAACACGAAAAGATGGATGGACCGCTCCTGTTGACGAAGGTTTCCCCGTCTTCACTTTATATCAGCAAGCGCAGAACTAATGGATGGACGACAGCCACGTCGGTCGGCTTGCGTTGCCAAACGCATCGCATGTTCAACTTAGAGCAGGAAATGTGTTGTTTTCTAGGGGTGAGCATCGGTCCAGGGTTGACCCTGGCCGACCTTCAACTGGCCTGGCCCCGCCTGCTTGGCCCTGCAGTTCTCGAGAGGACAGGTTGGTCGCTTGGTCTCGAAATTCGGGGCCGTCTTGTGCGGGTTGGCCCTCTGGTCCCCGGAGTTTAAGGGTCTGGTCGGCCAACCCTGACCAACCCCGAATATACATATACATATATATTATATCTAAAAGATTATTTATTAATTTTTTAATCAAAAGAGAAAATAAAAATCAAATGGGTTCAATAGTGTTGACCACAAGACTCATGGCACTAATAGTGATTTCAATTTAGAACTTTTGTTAAGTATTAATTATGTGCGTCATTTGTTTTATTTTTAGGTTTATTTTGTTTCCAACTGTTCAGAAGTTGAAGTGAATTAACAATACGTGAAGTTGTATATCCATGGTTTATATTAAGTATTTTGAACTTCCTAGGGTTTAATTGTATTTCACTAGTAAGCTTCAATTGCACTTTGCTTTTCAATTTGTGTCAAATGGTAGAAATTTTTGAAAAGTAGTATTGCAATTGCCACGATAATTTGCTAATCAAGTGGTAGGAAGCTCATTTTTGGTTGATTGGACTTTGCTTGATGGAATGTAGGAAATGCTTTTGCATATGGTGTTACAAGTATTATTGACAGATGATTATAGGAACTTCCCATCTTGTCTCACATCTTTATGAGTAGTCTTAATCATTTTTATGGTTTCTTGCTTTTAATAAATGTGAAATTTCTATTGTTGTCTTATTTTAAATTTGTTGAATATGTAGTGGTATTTGTAGTTTGGTTGCGCAACGTTGCATTGTCAATGGATATGTAATTTTAAATAGTAAATTTTCCTTTTCAGGGAATGTGAAGAATGAAACAAAAAAAATTATTAATTGGTCCCGGGTTGACCCGGAACCGGACCCATTGGGTCGGTCCGGTCCGGTCCTGGTCCCAGCCGATAGGGTTGGTCTCGGTCCTAAAATTTGAGGACCAATTTGTGCGGGTTGGTCACAGGGTTAGGGGTGGCCGGCCCAACCCGAACCATGATCACCCCTATTGTTTTCTCTCCTGATTTTTTAACTTCTTTTGCAAGTATCCTGATTTGGACATTTTTCTGTCAAATCAATTAACTTCTGCACATTGAGATTTTGAAAGTCCTTACCTAAAAAGCATTAGTATCGACACTTTTCGAAAGCCCTCTTATCATGTTATGTCGAACACTTCGACACTTTTTAATATTAGTGTTTCGTGGAAATCGCATCATTTTTTAAAAATGATTAATTTTTTTTTGTTTGATGATATGCGATTGAAAATATTTTCAGGAATTTGGATCACATTTGGAAAATGATTAAATAATATTTAAATTAACAATTTACACTAATGTAAAAAAAAACAAAGAAATTTTGGAGAGTAAAAGAAAATGACAAAGATGACCTAATAAAAAGGGAATAATCTAAAAGCACGATAAAGAGGAAAGTGTTTTCCCCCTTCCCACGCATACGTATGAATTCATTTTCCTAAAAACAAGATATGATATTTATGTTGATTGGAAAGTATTTTCCATTATTAAATCGTTTTTGGAAAAACAAATAATGGAAAATCCGGAAAACACTTTCCGGGAAACTACTTTCATTAGAACAAACATACCCTAAGTTTAATTCAACACATAATCGGAAAATTCAACACCTTATCAATGCTCGAGTAATTCTGACATGAGAATTCATAATTCCAAGACGTGATTTTGATATGCATGAGGTTAATAAATGATGAGTCAAAATATAAATATATAAATGAATAAATAATAATAAATATAAAAAGAAGAAAAATCTAGTCTTTTATTTTCTTTTGACTCTCATTTCTTGTAATACACAATTCACCTACCCAAGTTTTTTTTTCTCTTTTCTTCCAACACGCTTTGATACGAGACTCTAGAATGTGCATTGCTTTTTTACTCCAAGTTTTATAGATTATTAAAGTGAAGTTAAATTTGTTAAATTGAAACCATGAATAATATTAACAAATGGTAAATTAATATTTTTAGAAAATCCATTATAGATTTATTATTATTATTATTATTATTATTATTATTATTATTATTATTATTATTATTTATGAATTTAATTTAAATTAATTTGATTGAATAATCATAAAAATGACGATTTATCACATATATATAAATACACATTTAATATATAACGTGTCAAAATTATTTACTTTTTGAAAAACATGTCGACATGCTATGTCTTGTGTCGGTGCTATTTAGACCTTAACCGAGAAATGATGGTTTGTAATTACCCATTTCGACCATTAGAAGCGTCAAAAGAGACCCGATCTAATCCGACCCGGCTCTCATTAGGCGGCAGGCATCAGAGATGTTGTCAAATGAAACAGCAGGAAAGTATTTTATCCAAGGGACAGTACCATACAAAAAAGAAGTCGAAAGCGTGAGGCTGAAGCGCAAGAGGAAATGACAGTTTACTCACCATCCTCTTGAATACACACAACATTTTCTAAGAGAGAAGGGGAGAGAGAGAGTACAAGGACAAAAACAAAATACCCCGGGGCCTCCTACCAATCCATAAAAGAAATACAATTATTTTTGAATTAATAATAAAGGATGGGAACCATCATGTGTATAGGAAGAATCATTGCCTCGCAAAGTCTTTCTTGCCCAACGCCGTATACCGCTCACTTAGCACTGGCGAGTTGGGTGCGGAGGAGCTTGGCGGCGGCAACCATGTTCAAGAGCGCGGGCTTAACCTCGGTGTACTTGCGAGTCTTGAGTCCACAGTCAGGGTTAACCCACAAAATGTTGGTCTCGAGCACAGCAAGCATCTTGGTGATTCTGTCGGCGATCTCTTCAGTTGATGGTATCCTGGGAGAGTGGATGTCGTACACACCGGGGCCAATTCCAGCACCATACTTGACTCCCTCGCGGAAAACTGAGAGGAGCTTCTCATCAGAGCGAGAGTTCTCGATAGTGATCACGTCGGCATCCATGTCGATGATGGAGTGGATGATGTCGTTGAAGTGGGAGTAGCACATGTGAGTGTGGATCTGCCGGTCCATAAAAGCCACCAAGTGGAATCAGCATGCGTAGGAAAAAAGGCATCCCGCACAAAAAAGAAAAAAGAAAAAAACAGGATAAAAAGGAAGGGAACTTTGAAGGGACCTGGGTAGTATCCTCGACACCACAGTTAGTGATTCTGAAAGAGTGGACAGCCCAATCCAAGTAGAAAGATTGCTCAGACTTCCTCAGTGGCAGACCCTCTCTCAAAGCTGCCTCATCAATCTGAATAACAGTAATCCCTCCCTTCTCAAGATCCTCGACTTCATCCTTGATGGCCAAGGCAATTTGGTAGCAAGTTTCGAACCTGCGAAACAAATATATATCATTTTGGTCCTAAAAGGAGAAATAAAAATTAGGTTCCTTCATCAATCCCATGTACACATGAGGTTCACGCACCTGGGTTGGTCATTTCGGACAAAGGACCAGTTGAGAATGGTGACAGGACCTGTAAGCATTCCCTTCATTGGGCGTGCAGTCATGCTCTGGGCTACGGTGGACCAGAAGACAGTCATTGGCTTGGGGCGGCTCACATCACCATAGATGATGGGTGGTTTCACACAACGAGATCCATAAGATTGCACCCACCCATTAACGGTGAAAGCAAAGCCAGACAACTGCTCCCCAAAGTATTCAACCATATCGTTCCTCTGCATTAGTTACATTCAGATCAAGATGTTAAAGAAAGAAAGCATAGCTCATAAGATGCCACCTATCTATCTGACATAATCTGTCTTAATTAGATACCACATTCAAAGACTGTCTTACCTCAGGCTCCCCATGAACCAAGACATCAATGTCGAGCTCCTCTTGAAGTTTGACAACTTTCTTAATTTCCTCCTTGATGGCCTCAACATATTCTTCCTCAGAGATCCTATATAGTCAAGAGGACCAATGTGAGTCATTATGAGAAAATGACAGCCCATGTCACATCCAACCTTTTAATTAGAAAAGGAAGATCTAGTTTACTCACTTCTTGGCCTTGTACTCACGGCGCACTCTCCTGAGCTCAATGGTCTGGGGGAAGGAGCCAATGGTGGTGGTTGGGAGGACTGGTAAATTAAGCTTCTTTTGCTGAGCATCAAGTCTAGCACTCACAGTTGTGGCACGGCGATGAGCAGAGTCTTTCAAAGCAGCAGCCTGAGAGATACAAGAAGATCAAGAGTTGAAGACATCAGTACTACCGTTTAATTGGTAACATTGGAATCATATAAGATTGAGGGGTAACTAAGCAGAACATACAGCCTTTTGGACAGCTTCGTTTGTGACTCTTGGAGAGGACTTTCTTGAGGCCTGAGCAGCAGCATTAGCTGAGAAGAATTCCTGCAAACAGAACCGTCGGCAGTAAGAATTGATATACCCTCTCATGATAATAGTAATCAATACTTTGGAAATTGAACATTTCACTTGACAAACACCATAAAGGTGCTAGTTAACAGGCCTAGTTTCAATTAAGAATTTGCATCCTAGTGACTGTATTTATGCAGTTGTTGGAATATGTATGTAGCTTGTGTGGCCAGTAATTAGAGAGACCCACCACAAATTAACTGCATCGATTTCTGCTGATGACAATTCAAAATAGAGTAGAAGCAACAAATTCTAGAAAATAAGCTAACGATATGGATTACCACCACAATTAAGACTACCTAGTAGCAACAATGACAATGTGGGCATATTATGCTGCTTTTCAGCATCATCTTTAACAAAAGGATAACAAACCGCACCTCATCCTTTTGTCCAGCCAATGCCTTGGCCAAGGCATTGACTTCAACGACCTTCTGAGCAGCAAATGCAAGCCATGACTTGATTTCCTTATCCAACTTGGTTTCATTAACTAGGTCAACAGCAGTGTGCAAAAGAGAGCAAGACGTGGAGACCACAAGTTTGTCTGCAGATAAAAAGGAATTTCAGATATCAAGTTAAGGATAGATAACATGCAGATCTTTAAAACACGCTACGTTGAAAAAAAAACATATGCAGAAAGTAGTACCTTTTCCCACAATGCTCTCAAGAGCATGGAGGGTGCTGAGTGATCCAGCAAGATCATTGGCCCAGATGTTCCTCCCATCAACAACTCCAGCAAAGAGATACTTGCCTGTGGGGAACCCACCCTTGATTAAATCAAGGGTCTGTGCTCCACGGACCAAATCAAATCCAAATCCAGAGACACCCTTCAAGGAAGTAAGAACTTTAAATGCCTCAGCAGGAACATCAGCAAAATATGTTTCGACGACAACATTCACGCCAGAAAGACATGATTCTAGTTCTGAGTATGCTTCAGTAAATGCTTGCAGTTTGTGAGAATCAAGATCCATCACAAGGGTGGGCTCATCAAACTGAATCCATGAAGCACCAGCTGCCTTAAGTTCAGACACAACTTCCCTGAATTGTTGATCATTTATCAGGAAGAGTATTCAAAACTTGAGCAAATGATAACAGCTAGAGAAAATTTTAAATTCTTACTTGTAGATGGGAAGTATTTTTCCGAGAAGGGAGAGAAGAGAAAAGGTCTTCTCAACACCCTTTGCAGGCTTGGATAGCAGCAGATATGATACTGGGCCAACAAGGACTGGAACAGTGTCTACTCCAAGCTGGAAATTAGCAAATAGATTAAAAAACAGATATCTTTAATAATGCTAAAATTATGCAAAAGCACAGGTAAGACAAAAACGTCTGAGCTGATAAACATATACAAAAGAAATAGCTACAACCAACAGATCCAATTCCACCCCCTCCAAATTGTTAAAAGGGAAGGAAGAATGCCACGTTCTTATGTGGACCTTTATTTCCCATCCCATGTCACCTTTATGGCAATCAACGAAAACTTAAGAAATCTGTGATTCTTCTACTTTTTGCCACAAAATTGATAACTAGAGGTCCTGTCAATATTTTGTTGAGTAAGTCTATGCTGAAATTTTGCAATACTATATATCTCAGAATCTCATAAAATTTTGACCCATAGTAAAGGTTTAGATAATTAACTAAGGAATGGACATAAGCCTTCATTGGAAACCATCTATTTTGTTAACTAATTAGCCAACAAGCCAATCTACTATGTAACATACAATCCATAAACTATTGCTTAAATTCCCCCCGCACAAAAAAATGGGTTAACTACACTATTGGTGCCAAAACCTTCATATGGCACTCACTATAGTTGGTGCCAAAACTTTTTGCTCACTAAGTGCTACAGATTTGAAAAATTGATCAATTGAGTGCCACAAATTTGAAAAATCGATCACTTGAATACCACTTCTAACTTTTTTGACGGCCACATCAGTGGCACTCAAGTGATCAAAAGTTTTGATACTAAAATAAGTGCCGTACGAAAGTTTTGGCATCAATAGTATTCCAACCACGTAAACAAATATATAACTCCAATCATTTCATTACTTTGGCCTTTTCAGATCTCATTAGACAGCATGAATAAAGAAATAAATTAGACCAGTACATACCGCCTTGGCCTCCTTGTACTCGATGACGGCCTTGTGAGAAGCATAAGAGAAGTTGACATCAGGACCCAATTCAGGCACAATGTAATGGCTGGACCAAATGAGATCAATGGGTTAGTTAAACATCGAAACAAAATGACTCACTCATACTTCTTTAAGATCCGCTACTTACTAGTTGGTGTCAAACCACTTGGTCATTTCCATAGCAGGGACAGAGGCATTTCCTCTGGCCATCGAGAAGTAAACATCAAATCCGATCTCCCCACCATTCCAGCCATATCTGGGAGGAACAGTGCCAAGCATCGCGGTGGTGTCGAGCACCTGATCATAGTATGCGAAGGTGTTGCTGGGAATGTACTTGATGCCGGCATGGGCCATCTGCTTCCAGATGGACGACCTGAGATCAGCTGCAACTTTCTGCAAATCCTCCGCGCTGCTCTTTCCATCCCAGAACGATTCCAGGGCAAACTTGAGCTCCCTCTTGGGGCCCATGCGAGGATATCCGACGATGTGGGACGCCATCTCTCTGGATCACCAAACACCAACAAGAGGTAAGTAAACTAGTCCAACTCACTCACGCCACCTGAATAATGTAATTAGCTGACGCATCAGCTATATCGTTCTGTTTCTTTTGTTTAGATCTGGCAAGAAAACCAACACCCACACAAGAAATTGATCCCACATAACTGTTTCGATATTCATCCAAGAGTGGATCCAACCATACTCGAGCGAAGTTGAGTAAATGAGTAAGTACGGTACTGATAAACACACATCCGGATGCATTCGAGCTTGAAACTTTTTGATTGGAAGGATTCCCTTTTAGAAAATGGTGACATTATGAAGTGGAATTTAAGATCCTCTGTTCGCACATGATTAGGTGAAAGCAACGAAAGAGACATATGAATCCAAACAAATCGCCGGAGTCGGCACGAATGCAGATCCGCCGTTCAAGACAAAACAAATGATTCAAAACAAACGGTCTTCCATTCGCATGGATGGATAAACCAGCGAGATCAGATCGAACGAGACAGAGCAACACCGAGATCCGCCAAAGATCTACAAGCGACACGACCACGACACACGAGATCCGGCAGCGCGAGGAGCGCCGGACCTCGATCCGGACAGAAAGCGCGGGAGTGAACGCGTCTGACTCAAGGTCGAGACGAGTTCACGCTCGCCAGTCGATCCAGATCACTCCCGAGATCAAGACGAAGACAGTAGAAACAAAGGGTCTAACGATCTATTGGCGAGTGCAAACACTGAACAAGAGCAGGACCCCAGTTACGGGAGCTAAACGCAATCGCAACCCCCCATGCGCGAGCATGCCCTGCTCAGTGTCGGCTCGAATCTAGTGTCTTTTACGACCAAATTACAAGCAATGAGACACGGGCAAAAGCGTGGAGGAATGCGAAGCGATGCAGCAAGGACCCTACCTTCGTGCAGTCGGGGAAGGAAACCGAGATGTTCTCTCTCTCAGAGTGACGACCAGACGGCGAGGGGATAGAGATAGAAAGAAGAGAGAGAACGGCGCGAGGAAGAAGGAGAGATCGCGGGGACTTATAGAGTCGGGAGTTGGTGAAGAAGGTAGATCTGAGAAAAAAAAAATTACAGGGTATGGATAGCTTCCTCACGCGCCGCGGTGGCGCGTGGGATCGAGAGATCTGGATCTCAACGGTCGTCGGTGGGTGTGCCCACGTTGTCCAAACGAGAGACCCGTGGAAAAAAACCCAAAAAAAAATGGAAAATGTCACCAAAAACCCCAAATTATACTTATTAAGGCAATCTTATCATGAACTTTTTTTTTACCATAAAAAGCCCCAAATTATGCCCATTGGGACAATTTTACCCTGAACTTTTTTTATACCACTAAAAACCCTAAGCTATACTACTTGGGACAATTTTATCCTAAACTTTTTCTTGTGTCACAAAAAACCTTAAACCATGCCACTTGGAACATATTTACCCCAAACTTTTTAATTAAAGGGCATTTTCGTCTTTTTCTCTCTTTTTTTCTTTTTTTTTTCTTCTTCCCAGTAGAGGGGAGCTGGCGACGGCCACCCTCACCAGTGGTGATGTCCGACGACGGCCACCCTCACCGGTGGTGATGTCCAACGACGGCCACCCTCACCGGTGGTGACGTCCGGTGAGGGTGGCCCATGCTAGGGAGGGTCGCCCTTGACTAGGCGAGGGTCGCCCTCGCCCAAGTCAAGGGAGGGCCACCCCCACCAAATCCAACGAGGGTGGCCCTCCCTGACAAGGGCCACCCTCGCCCGATCTCCCTAGCGAGGATCACCCTCGCCCGACTTAGGCAAGGGCCGCCTGGTCAGGAGTGACCCTCCTCGACGAAGGTCGCCCCTGCCACACGCGAGGGTCGCTCGATCGAGAGCGATATAGTTTGGGTTTTTTATGGCATAAAAAAAGTTTAGGGTAAAATTGTTCAAAAAGACATAGTTTGGGGGTTTTGATGTCCTTTTTCCCAAAAAAAAAAGAAGCACTTCGGGTCCAATCTTCGTACTCGACCAAAAAAGAAATTCCAATCTTATATTAAAATTTCTTTTTGATGGCGGTTTTTTTGGTAAGTGATCTTCGTCAAATTCAACTAGCAAACTAAAATAAAATGGGATAAGACTTTGCATATAGGTATGAAAGTGATCATTTGGCTTACTCGATGAATCCGACCCAACTTATGGTGCATGTCCGTCGTAGTGGAGAAAATGTGACAATTTATTTCATATCCAAGGCTTTATTCATTTAAAAAAGGGAAAATGACAAAACTCGAACTATCATCGGGACAATTTCTGCGAACTTTTTTTGGGTCATAAAAAACCCCAAATTATGCCACTTGGGACAATTTTACCCTCGAACTTTTTTTGGGTCATAAAAAACCCTAAACTCTTTTGGACAATTTTACCTCGAACTTTTTTCTTATGCCACAAAAACTCTAAACTATCTTGCTTGGGACACATTTACCCAGACTTTTTAACTTAAGGGCATTTTCATTTTTTCCTTTTTTTTTCTTTTTTCTTTTTTTTTCTTCCCTCTCTATTTGGACCAGGGAGGGAGGCGACGGCCACCCGCCGCCGTCCGGGGGCGACCCTCACCCGACGCCGGGGAGGGCCTCCCCTGCCGGATCCGGCGAGGGCGGCCCTCGCCGGACGGCGGCGGGTGGTCGTCGCCGGCTCCAGGGAAGAGGGAAAAAAAGAAAAAAAAAAAAAAAAAAAAAAGGAAAAGACGAAAATGCCCTTAAGTTAAAAAGTCTCGGGGTAAATGTGTCCCAAGTGGCATAGTTTAGGTTTTTTGTGGCATAAGAAAAGTTCAAGGTAAAATTGTCCCAAGTAGCATAGTTTGGGGTTTTTTATGACCAAAAAAAGTTCAGTAAAATTGTCCCAAGTGGCATAGTTTGGGGTTTTTTATGACCCAAAAAAAGTTCAAGGTAAAATTGTCCCGAGGAAAAGCATAGTTCGGAGGTTTTTGGTGTCCTTTTCCCTTTAAAAAATGTGACGTTTATAAGAAGTGTTTTCTTGCAAATCATTTTTCAGAAAAAAATGACAATATTTTTATTTTTTTTATTTTCGATTGAAACCTAAAATCGGACAAGAAAATATTTTTGGCCTTTTGATATAAAAAAATCACTGTACACTACTTTTAATAATATTTTTATTTTATTCTATTTTAAAAACCAACTTTTTACGTTTTTTTTCTTTGCCTCTTTTCTCTATCAATCACTAGCCACAGCAACAGCCAGAATCGGCAAGGCTCCCTTGAAGCTCACCAATAGAGATCAACGAGGCCTCAACCTCACTAGATTGACGAGACTCATGCTTGCCTATAGTCGATTGTTGGCCAAAGAAGAAGGAAAATGTGTTTGATAAAAAGAAAGTGATTGGTCTTGAAGTGAGAAAAGAAAGACATAAAGCGAAAAACATTTTCCCTATTTTTGAGGATGTTCTTTCTAGTTGGTGAAAAATGTTTTTCTTAATTAGTTTATCTTCCGATCACTGGGAGTTGTTTCAATGGTCACCATTTCCACATAAAAAAGAAAAAGTGGGAAGTTCAATTTCCTACTTTCTTAGAGGGATTGGAGGTGAGGCAATTTAGTTTCAGATATCAGTTTCGATTTTCACACTTTACAAAGAAACAAAATAAAAATCTAAGAGTGAATTGAAAATTAGAATAAAATGAATTGAAAAAAATGATTTATTTTTAGTGAATTGAATGCCATAAAATCCAAAAATCTTTATTGAAAATTATTTTTAATGAAACAAAATAACCTAAATCCTTTGTTCGAGCTGGTCAAACTGCCTTACAGCACGTCCGGTTTCCAGAGACGACGGATCGGCGTGGAAGCAACTCGCTAAAAGTTCTTACCTCGCTTGATAAAAAATTGTTGCCAACTTCCCGTAAGTAACCATCCATTGCACATTTTATATTAGGAGCAGCCCACTTTTCTATTTTGTGCACGCGACACGTGCACTGCTCTACTATCAAAATATGTGTTAAGAAAACTTTCGAAATTTGGTGTCTTTCTAACTTTTGAACTATACCCTACCACTTATAATTAACTCTAACTTAGCCACAGTTGAGGGGTGATGCTGACTTTTTCCATAATGCGGTTGCACTTACAATCTAAAGACCTCGGTTACACTATGTAAAAAAATGTTTAAAATTGATGGAAAAAAAAAGGAGATAAAAGGAGGAGGGCATAGTTATATTGATGTAAAATATGAGACCAAAAGGGTTTCATTTCTCTTCTTTTAACTTATCCAAGACCCATAAAATTGATTGATGAATGACGTAACAAAAATCATCTAATAAATCAATGTTCATTGACCGAGGTGATAAGGAGTCCGAGTTCCTTTAAGTATGGTCTTGAGTTAGCTATTCCCTTTGTGGCTCTTACGATAGTCGCTTCTCGATTAGTCGAATTATTTGGACGTCGAACAGTCTTAGATAATAATAAAAAATAAAAAAATCATCTAACAGGTAAAATGCCACACCTAGCCAGTAGCCATGGATCAAGTAATCCAGCGCACCTCCTTGCGCTTTGCCTTGAACTTTTATACACGCGCATGTGGCATTAAATCATTATCCTCGATCTGCGTTCTTGCACTTTACCGGCTAAAGTCACCGCCAGCTTTCCGATTAGTTCGATTCGCGACCGTGCGAGATCCAGATCGGAGGAATGCGGCATCGCGTTACGCTCTCCATTTGAACACCGCCATTTGGAAAGTCAGAAGTGCTTGTCGCGAAACCAAAAAAAAAAAAAAAGGCCAATGTCAATCGCCATGTCCCCACGCGCCTGCACCGGCGCTTGCACATGGGGGGAGTAAAATCACGTCAAACGAAAGGCAAAAAGAAAAGACGGAAGAATAAATAAATAAATAAATGTGTAAAAGGCAAAAAGAAAAGAAGGAAAGAAAAAAAAAGAAGAGCAAAATAGTTGGTGGCTGGGAGTTGTTGAGAGGTTGGTAGTACAGCCGCACTTCGTTTGCATGTCTTTCGTTAATGCGGCTTCATTTGCACCACTACGGTTGGGGGGATTACATTATAACCTACGACGCCTTGTCTTTGGTTAATCCCCCAGCCTCGTCGGCGAATTACCCGCTTTGCCCCCCGATTAACGAGGAATGGCAAGAGTTGGTTGACGAGGGGAGGGAGTCAGTTGAAATGGCATAATGTGAAGGACTGTTCAACTTGGCAAGGTTACCCTTACCGATTGAGAGATTGCGGCAGTAGTGTGGGAATAACCCAATGCCTAACTCGTGTAACGTCTCATTTTAATGTATGGATATTCGCGCTCCTTAATTTCAATATAAATATTTTTCTTTCTTATCAGGATGGGAATACTTCGATATTCTATGTCTCGAATTTCAAACTAAACCATTCAATAACTTTCTTTGGTTGGCATTTGCACTACAATTGAGGGATTAGTGCTATTTTTATTAATCCCCGACCTGGGCGAAATACCGGATTTGCCCCCCCAATCAACGAGGAATGGCACGGGGGTTGGTTTGAGAGGCGGGGTGGGTGGCGGAGTGGGACCCGCCCACTAAGACACACTGAAGCTCATGCTGATTTGCTCGCATGTCCAAATTGTCAAGGAAGCCGCTTTTGATATTTCTAGGAGTCGCCTTATTAGTCATTTTTTTAATATTCTCTTTTGCTAATTTTTTAAAAAAAAAAATTTCTTTTCAGTCGCCTTTTAAGCTGGGAATGAGAAATTAAAGGAGGGGAGAGAGTGCGCGAGATATGGTGTGGGCAAGTACAGATAGGACGACGGGATCTACACGGTATGATTGGTGCACGCGTCGTGGTGGGTGTGGGGCCCTCCCGTATTTAATATACCGGATCGCGAGGACGGGCCAGATTCAGATGTGAGATTTAAAGTGGGCCCAAGGTATGTCCAGTGAGAGTCTCCCGGTGGGAACTCGCCGACACCGGTTTCCCAAGTTTGATTTTATCGAACGATGTATCCGATTTAAAAAAATAATAAAAATAATAGAAAATTAACGGGATCGCTTCTTCGGCCGGTTTTCGTAAATCGGTCCTAATGAGTTTAGTATTTTCCTTCAACCGAATAACTAAGAATTATGTTGTACAAGAATACACTTAGTAATGAAATGGCTCGATTAGAAGTGGGGACCTCTTTCTCTTTTCTCGACATAGTTCGTCTTCATTTTGCATAGCAGTCATGATGTGGTCTCTGCCATCGCCATTGTCGGTGCTTCAAATGTGCCACCATTAGAGAGAACCTCTCGAGGGACCGAACAGTGAAAATGATAGTAATAGAGATTGAAAGGTGACTCGACGGTCAATGTCGGTGGCACATAGCATCTTAGAGATCTATATGTTGAGGAGAACTTGGGACAACAATTTCATTAATGGCTAAATTTAATCCATGATAAATTTCTCCTTCAAAACTATCAATCAATATATCCTCATAACGTGCATATATAACACGAAAGTGATAGGGTTCGGTGGAATAAATGAGAACACAGTTTTTTATATTAGAAATTCTCTTACACCCTTGGAAGTTTTTCAACGGATGGCTTACGTAAATTTGGTAAGACTTGGATCTATTCAATTTTTATAAAGGTTCTAATTTCATACTCCCCTAGTTTTTTTTTTTTTTGTTGGTTCGAAAACAAGTGCATTTCATTCATAAAGGAGAAATTAAAAGATATACCTGGTTGGGTTTCAGAGCAGAGAAAATTCCAAAGGGCCTCGGGGGCGACTCAAGACCCAATTAAGAGGAGGGACACGTTGGGATTGGGTTGGGCTCATCCTAACTTTTCTTACAGTTATGGGCTTGGGTTCCACTCGAAGCATAAGTTTGGGCCTCAAATGAATCAACATTTGCTCCTATATTTAGTTTTTGTTCATCTACCATGGAGATCGAGGTTAGGTAATTCTATAATATAATACGAGAAATTGGGTAAATTTATTTATTTAGTTAATATTTTATTGTAGTTTATTTTATTTATCGCGACCCTTTGAAGTTTCTATGCCCGTCGCGTTTACCCTGTCCCGCAAAGACTTTTCAATGCGGCTCTAATTAAATGAATCCCGGGACAGTGATTTTATAATTGTAATATTTGCAGTTTTGCTTTTTCAATGTAACATTCTTTGAAAAAATTCACAAGACGTTCGTTTTAAAATCACATTATTGTCATTCAGTGAAAATATTGACTAAGTAGCAAAGTTGATATGTGAGATGGGTAGACCTTTATGTCATATTAGTTTTTTTTTTTAATATGAATTGCGGAATGTGTATATACATGATGCAAACAAGTAAAATTACGATGTGCAGTCATGATTTATATGTCGTTATAAATTGCCTATAAGTGTTTTATTTTTTTGTAATGATGTGATTATGCATTTAACGATGCATCCATTTGATGTACTTAGGAGCACCGATGGTCATGCCATTGAACACACACATGACACGACATGCGTGTATAAAACATCAATTGACACAACACAAACATGATGCTGGCAAGATGCTATGGCATGTGTAATGGAGCAATCATGCGCCGTGTAAATTGACATGGCCAAAATGAAAAGTTAGCTAGAAGAGCAATGTCACCCATTGATAGGGAAAAAGGAAAAACAAATACTCTGATCCATTACATTATTAAGGCATTTCATAGCTTAAAATTTATTTAGTAGCTTATTATCGAAAAAACCACCCTTCCAACGAAGTGCTTACATTGCAACTGCAAGGCTGGATTCTGCTTGAAGATCCTCTAATCAACCTCCTCACGCTTCCTACTTTCCTTTTTTTCTTTTTGGAAACACGGTCCGAAAAAAAAAATCATCCATTGGTGAAATAAATGCAATTATTGAAACTAACGAGTATATATTTATTTATGGGTAACTTAATCTTCCTTGATAAGAACTCACAATGAGAATCGTTTGTCGGAAAATTGGTGACCGCTAAATCGTATAATTTTCCGTAAATGTTTGATGTACATCGCGCCGTACGTGGGGGTCTCCGATCTCTCCGTCCTCGCCCGCCGTACCACCTGCAGCTCCGTGATCAGCGCCTCCCCAGCGGCCGCCGCCGCCTCGAGCGGCATCGATCCGGAGCCACCTCGGGCCTCGACGTCCGCCCCGAACTAGAAGAGCAGCTGCACGAGGTCGGGCCTCGCCTGGGTGATGGCGAGGTGGAGCAGCGTCTGGCTCTGCTCGTCCGCCGCGCCAGCCGCCCCCCACGACTGGTCGCTCCGCTCGAGCACCTCCCTCACCTCGTCCCTCGAGCCCTCCTTCACGAGCCGCACCAGGACTGGCGAACCCACCCACGAACATCACCTTCACCCCACTGTCGATGAAGACGGATCAAGATAATCCGAATCATTGACCGTGTGGATCCTAAAATGGAACTCATGCGGTTCATGCCAAAACTAGGCTGGAACAAGATCGTTAATGGAAAACATTTTATTTTCACGAAAGACATTAGTAGTTACATAAGTCGCAAGTCCAGAATGTCATCGGAGTACAAGCAAAGAAGCAAATACAGCACTTCTATAGTTATTATGTTTTTTTTTCCAGCTAATATGATATGAGTAGACAAGATGGACGGAGCCAGCCCGCAGGCCCTCGCTCCGATCCGACGCCGGTCGCCTGCAACACTGAACGCACCCTCAGATTCGACAGATTTAAAGGGAAAAAAACAAAAACAGCGATCCATCGAGCAATAACATATTACTCTCGATCTTTGATGCCTCGGACGAACGGAATGAACGTGAGATATCACCTGACTGCGAACCGGAGGGGCGCTCAGTCGCTGTCGTGGCCGTGCTTGTGGCCGTGCTCGAGCTTCTTCTCCTTCTTCTGGTGACCCTCCTTCTTGTGGTGGTGGTCGCCGCTGCCACCTTGAATCTGGTCCTTGATCTTGTCGGAGAAGCCTTCCTTGTGCTTCTTGTCATGGTGGTCGCCCTTGTGCTCCTCCTTGTGCTCGCCTTCCTTGTGGTCTCCTTCCATGGGAAGGGTCTCCTCTCTCTTCCTCTTCATCTTCGTCTCTCGATATGGGTATGATCTTTTGAATTCTGGCTTGGCTTCTTGGGTTGGCTCCCCCTATTTATAGAGGCGGAGGCGAGTGCTCAAGACGGAGGCGAGTGCACAAGACGGAGGCGAGGCGAGTGCACAAGACGGAGGCGAGTGCACAAGACGGAGGCGAGGCGAGTGCACAAGACGGAGGCGAGTGCACAAGACACTCGCCCAAGACGGAGGAAGAAGATGACGTAACGGGTTGGTGAGCGGGATGGAAAATGGCGAATCTTATCCGCTCTGATTTTTTGTAAAGAGTCAGTGTTTTTGAATAATCTCCGCGGTGACTACGGGCCTGCATGGCAACGTTTCTGTTCCTAACAGTTTCTGATTTCGTAAATGTTTTTTCTTGTTTTACATTCCCGAACTGTTTCGAAGCATTTGAGGGTGTTTGATAACGGTTCAAATTTTTACTCCGGGAAAAAACACGTTTGGTAAAAATTTCTAATTTTTGATTTTTTTGATTTTTGATTTTTGATTTTTCTTTTCCTTTTTTTCTCCCTTCTTTTTTGTTGGCTGTCGCCGGCGAGGCTCCGGCGAGCTCGCCGGAGCCTTGCGCCGGCCGCCACCGACGAGGCTCGGCCTCGCGCGGCCTGGGCGAGGCTCGGCCTCGCAGATCCGGGCGAGGCCGAGCCTCGCCGGTGGTCGGCAAGGCTCGCCCGCCTCGCGCGGCCGGGTGAGGCCGAGCCTCGCGCCGGCCGCCACCGACGAGGCTCGGCCTCGCCGGTGGCCGGCGAGGCTCGCCCGCCTCGCGCCGCCTGGGCAATGTTCGGCCTCGCCTAGATCCGCGAGGCCGAGCCTCGCCGATGGCCGGGCGAGGCTCGCCCGGCCTCGTGCGGCCTCGCCGGTGGCCGAGCGAGGCTCCGTGAGCTCGCCGGACCTCGCCCGGTCCGGCGAGGCGCCGGCGAGCTCGCCGGACCTCGCCGGCGGTGGCGATGGGGCGGCGATGGGGTGGGAGGAGGAGGAGGAAGAGGAAGAAGAAGAAGAAAAAGAAAGAAAAGAAAAAGAAAAGAAAAAAAAGTGTTTCTTAAAATTGTTCCCTAACAAAAAAACAACTTTTTCTTGTTTCTCATTTCTGTTCCAAACCTGTTCCGGGGAACAAATTTGTTCCCGGGAACAAAAAATTTACCAAACGCGTTTGTTTAGGAATGCAGATTTTTTGTTCCCTGAACAAAATAAAGTAAAACAAGTGTTCCCTGGAGCGTTACCATGCAGGCCCTACGTTTACGCGGCGTGTATTTATGGACGGGTAAGGGTGGACTCATCCTAACTTTTCTTCTAGTTATGGGTTTGGCAGCTTGGGTGGAAAAGCATAAATTTGGGCCTCGAATGAATCAACATTTGCTCATACATATAGTTTTTGATCATGTACCATGGAGATGGAGGTTAGGTAATTCTATACTATAATATGAGAAATTGGGTAAATTTCTTTTAGCTAATATTTTGTAAAATTTTTTTATCGCCACCCTAGTAAAAATTTATATATCCATCGTGTTTATCTTGTCCCACAATGACTTTTTGATGTGGCGTTGATTAAATGAATCCTGAGATAGTGATTTTAGAATTGTAATACTTGGAGTTTCGCTTTTTAGATGCGACATTTTTTTTTAAAAAATTCCCAAGAAATTCATTTTAGAATCACAATAATTGTTACTTTTTTTTTCATCCGCTGAACATTGACTAAGTAGCAAAATTGATTAGCAAAACGGGTGGCCTTAAACAATATATATATTTATTTATAATTTGCGGAATGCAAGTGCACATGATGTGAACAAATAAAATTACGATGTATGCTCGTGAATTATAGTTCATTATAGGTTGGATCTAAGTGTTTTACTTTTTATAACAATGTAATCATGCATTTGACAATGCATTCGTGCGATTTATGTGAAGAGTGATGATGATCATAGTATGGAACATGCCCATTACGTAACAAACGGGCATAAAATATCAAAATACATGATGTGACGAGATGTTACAGCCCACGTGATGATTGTAATTTGACGTGGCCAAAAAGAAAAAAAGTTAGCTAGAATACTAATTCAATCATTAATAGGGATAAGGAACAACAAAAGATTATTAAGGCATTTCATAGCTTAAAATTTACTTAGTTGATTGGTATCGAGAAAAAAAAAGGGCACCATTTGAAATGCAGTGCTTAAATTAAAACTGCAAGGCTGGATTCTGCTTGAAGATCCTCTAATCAAACTCCTTCTGCTTCTTAATTTTCTTGTCTCTCCTTTTCTTTTGTGGAGGAACACGAAACGAACGCACTTATTAAAATTAAAGAGTATATATATATATATATATATATATTTTTTTTTTTTTGGTAAAGATTAAAGAGTATATATTTATCTATGGGTAACTTAATCTTCCTTGATAAGAACTCACAATATGAATCGTTTGTCGGAAAATTGGTGACCGCTAAATCGTATAATTTTCCGTAAATCTCCGAGACAATGTTTGATGTACATCGAGAGCATGCTACAAAGTGAAGCTTCCGTCGGGTCTCTATGCATCAACGAGGATGACGAACGTTCGTCAATTTTTTTTTTTTTTTACAAAATCCTACTACCGAACCATCCCCTCGCCGCATCGTTATCCGACCCGAGAAAAAAGAGGAAAACGATTTTACAGTCGACCAGAGCGCGCGGCTCGAGCCGGTTCAGGCTCCCAACACGGCCGTCGCCGCCATGGACGACCGGTCGAAGCTGCTCCGAATCGGTCTCTCTCTCGCCGGCTTCTTCTTCTTCATCTTCGTCTTCAACCCTCCGTTGCCGATCTCTTCCTCCCTCAGCTCCATTGCTTTCGCGAACCGAGAGACTCCCGCCACCTGCCTGCCCCCGTCCTTGAGCGCGCCGCCGTGGACGAGGATCCTCGTGATCCCGGCGTATTGCAGCGACTCCGCCACCTGCAGCGCCGTCACGCCCTTTTTCGTCCTCGCCTCCACGTCGGCACCCTTTTTCACCAGCAGCTCCACCACGTCGAACTGCCCCGACTCCGCCGCGCAGTGCAGCGCCGTGTAGCCGTCCTCGTCCCTCGCGTCCACGTCCACGCCCTTGTCGAGGAGCGTCCTCACGGCGTCGGCTCGGCCCTTGAACGCGGCCCGGTGCAGCGCGGTCCAGCCGTGCTGGTCCCGGCCGTTTACGGCGGCTCCGCTCTCCAGGAGCCGGTTGATCACCCGGACGTCGCCCTTCCGGGCCGCGGTGCAGAGCCTGTCGCCGAGCTTGAGGGCGTCAAAGAGCCGCGCGTGGCCGTGCTCCGCCGCCACGTCGTAGGCCGTCTTGCCGTACCGGCTCCGGACGTCCTTGTTCGCCCCCTTTTGCAGGAGGAGCTTCACCATCTGCTCGTCGCCAAGGCGCGCCGCCGCGTGCAGCGGCGTCTCGCCGTCGCCGGAGCTCCGCACGTCGGTCCTCGCGCCGTTCGCGAGCAGCAGCCTCGCGCAGTCCCGCCGCCGCTCCTCGACGGCGAGGCGTAGCGCCGTGCTGCCGTCCCTCGCCGGGGAGTCCGGGTCGGCCCCCTTCAGCAGCAGCAGCCGCAGGACCTCCATGTGGCCGCCCCCGGCGGCGAGGTGGATCGCACCGTACGTGGAGGTCTCCGATCTCTCCGTCCTCGCCCGCCGCGCCAGCAGCAGTTCCGCGATCAGCGCCTCCCCGGCCGCCGCCGCCGCCTCGAGCGGCGTCGATCCGGAGCCGCCCCGGGCCTCGACGTCCGCCCCGAACTCGAGCAGCAGCTGCACGAGGTCAGGCCTCGCCTGGGCGATGGCGAGGTGGAGCAGCGTCTGGCCCTGAGGGTCCGCCGCGCCGGCCGCCCCCCACGACGGGTCGCTCCGCTCGAGCACCTCCCTCACCTCGTCCATCGAGCCCTCCTTCACGAGCCGCACCAGAACCGGCGAACCCACGAACATCACCTTCACCCCGCTGTCGATGAAGACCTGCTTCTTCTTGGTGGTGAACCAGTCGCTGGGGACGGAGTCGAGGGTGGAGCTGGGGTCCTTGACGGCGGCGCCGGGGACGACGACGCTGTGGAGCTGGAACGAGTCGTCGCAGCGGGGGAACGAGGCGGGGAGGGCGGAGCCGGGGGGGAGGTGGTAGGTGACCTCGACGGTGAGGGTCTGGAGAGGGGAGATGATGCCGGACTGGGGGCGGACGGTGTAGCGGGGCTTGTTGTGGGGCTGGAGCCGGAAGGCGACGGGCATAGTGTACATGACGTTGCGGAGGGTGAGGTGGCCGCAGCACTTCTGGCCCGGCTCGATCCGGACCGCCACGACGTTCGACGGCTCCAAGCCTATGAGCCGGTCCATGGTTCGTTCCAATCACTACGTCCGAATGCTTTTCGCTTTTGCGTTCTTCTCTTCTCTTTCTCTTCTCGTTTGCTGTTTTAATTAGGGATTAAGGGAGGGAAAAGAGAGGATTAATTAAGGAAGTGTCGGAGGAGGGGACGGGAGGGGGGTTTAATACGAGGGAGGGAAGGGGAGGCCGGCGCGAATGGGAGGGCGCCACGTGGTGGCGTAGAATTCGATGCGGACTCGTTCCATTCGGTGTCTCTATTCCCTAAAGACATGGCTGAGTATAAGTTAAAAGAAGGGAGAGAACTGAAGTTGCCTTCGGGAGTAGGTTGTGCGCATAGTCATTTTCACCGTAGCAATTGAAAATTGTTAGTTAATGAGGAAAGTACACGTCTCTCTCTCTCTCTCTCTGCAATTTTTTGGAGTATACTATGATGTGGGCATCTAAAGGATCTTCCTTGGAAACGAAGTGGGTATATAATAGAGGTTCGAAAGGGTTAGATTCTCCTGATTTGTTTTTAGCACAATAAAGGGTTTCTTGTTAGCGAACTAATTCCACAAAGCACAAGAGGTTAGTATAACGATGGTCTTGTCTATGTTGAACATTCTTGTATGGGGGCTAGAAAATTTTTAGGTTTTTCCCTTCTCCCTTTGGCCACATTTAGGAGTAAGTTTCGTTCTCGTAGACCAAGTACACGAAGGACTAATGAGTGGTTAACTCCAAAGTTTCTGTTTGGTCATTCAATCGGGAGGATAGAACGCTAAAGATCAAACGTGCACTAGTAGTTGGCTCATTCAAGTACTTGAAATAGGTTTGGAATGAACCTTTTTATATGTTTACGGAGTGGTTTTTTCCTTTGATTATAACATGTAAACAAATTGGCCTAAATGAGGGAACAATCAACTTGTGATTATTGAAGAATGATATCACTCAAGAGAGATATCTTTTTCTTTTAGCATTTACCTAATACACCATGCACTATAGTCGAATTTGCATTGGAATGAGCCAACTACATCAAGAAAATGATGAGGGAGTGCAATTATCGTATAAAAGTGTATTTTTGCGTTTATCAAGTAAATGTGAATTAAGCACACTCTAAACAAGAAAACCTTGTGGGTAGCTGTTGATTATTAATGTGGGAGGCAATTTATGCTCTACACTCAATATTTTAGAACATGTTACATTCTGCTATCTGTACTTAAAAATCCTATAGTTTAGTTTGAATGAAAAAGCTTAACAGTATATATATTTTTGTCCAACAAGTGCATTAGCCAAGAATGTGTGTGGCTTAGATGATGAGAAAGTTTACTTTTCGTTATTGAGTTTAAGTCTTGTTGGGAGCATTTAAGAGTAAAATTTTAAATGAACCAAATTCAAATGGCAAGCGCATGGAAATAGCCAAACTAAGTGGATGAGTTGAATGTGCATAATTGATCTGGACACTATTCGACAATTAAACGAAAAAAAAAATTGTGCATTTTTTAAAAATCGTTTATTCTTACCTTGTGGTAAAGTTGATACTTCCTCCTTTCTCCCTTTGCTTTTGTTTTGCCATTTCACCGGAAAAAAAGTGTAGGACGTTTTACACAATTTTTTTTTTGGAATCAATCATTGTTTGCTCATGAGCATGAGAGTAATTTTATTTTTACTTTTCAAATTTTTTTGCTTTTCTTTTGGGGGTCAAATCAGGAAGTTGCAGGGGCCCCGACGCTTGCGGATAAAATGAAGCGAAGTCATTGGGCAACGAGCACAAGAGAAATCGAGGACAAAACCAAGGTGGGGCCCGAGTGTTAAAAAAAGTTTTCTTAACAATTAAATAATTGTAAATGCACTTGGAAATTGCTCCTCCATGTCCAAATTTCCCTTTATAATAATAATCATTAATATTTTTGGCCATTAGATTGCTTTTATTTACTAGGAGAAACGGTCACCAGGTTCGATACTAACAACGTATGGAAGTAGGAATAACCGAAAGCATCTTGGTATTGTGGTAGGCTAGGAGAGGAGACAATAACATAGACAAAAGGCCCTCCTCAAACTGACCAAACGATGCCCCTTGTTGTGCTCGTTTGATTAGGTCCTAACGATCTCCCGATATCGTAGGTGATTGCGACGGATATCTTTTGTTATTTTCCACTAAAAAGCAACGGGCCTTCTCTTTCCCTGTTATTTCTTTTGTTTTTCCACAAAAAAAGGGACTTTTTTTAATTTAGAAAACCATAGCCACCCGAATATTATTCATTTTATCGGCATCGGAATGTTTGCCATTTTGCAGAATTCAAGATTGATAATACTCCTCCTCCTTATGTACCAAACCATGGTTCTCTCCCTCCTTGTGAGATTATGAATTCTCTCTCCTCCAGAAATGATGTTTTCGGGAACATTGGTCCAGTGATATGTGAATCATGCTATGTATTTGGGATTCAAAACGGTGGCCTCGTGTATTCGGGAGATGACTTTTGCATGTTTAACCTTACTAAAAAATCCAGAAAAGCGACATGAATTGCTTGGGTCGAGTACTTTAAAAGAGTATTCATGCGTTTAACTACCCCTTCCATCATATCCTCCCACCTAAAAATCCAAAAACAACACGACTCATGTTGTGAGTGTCATGTCGCTAAAAAAGTATTCATAGCAATAAGTCTCAATCGGTGTGAAATCATAAATTTTCTGCCATTCAATGTAGAGATTTGGGGTGTTGAATTCTTTTCCATGACTCAAAGATGATAGTCCTCTAATTTCCATGATTTATGCAATCGGAATGCTGATGTGAATGACATGGCGATTTTTACTGTTTAAAATATAATAAAAAGCATATCAATAGTCTTATGAATTAATAAAAATTTTCGAGGAAAAGAAAAGAAACATATAGTCACAAAAGAGTAAATTAACATGCCATCATGCACAATGCAATTCTCAACCCAACATTCGAACATGTTTTTTGACATATGAGAGTTTTAAATATGACTAATCGCAAAGCTTAATTTAGATTATTCTATACTTAATTCAGGAGATGAAAAACCGGGTTTCATATGTGTGAATAATCTCTATCTACGAGATCTCAAGTGGATTGTATCGTTTCTCAAAAGCCTAATTTCCTTTATTTAAAATCTATGACATTAATATCAAATACCATAAGTTTATGGTTCATCATTCGTCAAACTAAAATTCTAAATACACCATATGAATTTGATACCGCGCCTTTAAAATCGCACAGGAGAGGTGAACTAGTTGTGAAAACCGGGTCTGTACAGCCCCAATCGCCATAACCAACCATTTTTTTTTTTTTTAAATTCATCAAATTTCCTAAGTTCTACTTTGATAGTTAAAGAGGAGTTTTTCAACTCATCGCTTGTCTTTACTTTTGTAGGCTCCAACATGTTAACTATCGAGTTGATGTACGAACTATTCGAGTAGGATTTGTTGTGGAGGAGACGAATAGAGCCAGGCTCACCATGCTTTACAAAGAGCTAAAACTGTCAACGTCGTCTTATTAATTTCTAGTATTACTATGTAATTAAATACCATAATAGCGATAGCTTTGATGTTTACGAAGTTTGAAACGGTATGAATTTTTATTTTTCAAGCTGAAGTAGGAGATCAAAACGAGGACATATGCACAAAGTAATTTGGCTTATTATAAGATGGGTTGTCGTCATCCGATGCATGTATTACGCAACAATTTAGTTTAAAGTCAGTAAAGAGTTCCTTGTTCGACGGTGGCTTGATGTAAGAGTTTCTTGATGTAGGATTCTGCTTTTCCATGCCAAAAGATAGAAATTTCTTCTCTGTACCAATAAATCTTTATGAAATATTTGTAATTGTTTGTTGACACTAATGACCAACTTTTGATTATAATCGGTAAGCAGCAGTGAGTTCGGTCGATGAAAGCAAAGTTTGATAAAAATGGATGTCGTCAATGGATATCGTGATTGATGACTTGAAGGAAATCGATAATTCGCCAATCAAGTCATCAACGGCAAATAGGGCTAAAAATCATCGATGAAAGCCTTCATCAATTGACAATCGATAGATAAAGTCATCAATAGCAATAAAATTGTATATTTTGTCAAGTGTTGATCAAGTAGCAGATTTGGCCGTTGAAGTCCGAACTCACAAAACTCTCCCTCTGAGCTGGGTTTCCTCAATCTCTTTTGGAGCCCATTTGGTGCGTTCAGATCCCGTTCGGTGTATTCATCGGGTTGTTTTCCCTCCCGATTTTAACTTCTTTTGCTGGTTTGACTTTTCCCTTATTCGTCACGCTGATTAAGGCTCTATCTGTTTTGCGAAAAGTGTGATGTTTTCGAAAAATATTTTTTAAGAAATCATTTTCTAAGAATATGTAATTATTTTCCGATGTTCGGGTGAAATCTGAAAATGAAGTGAAAACTACTTTTCGCTGTTCGCTAGGGAAAATATTTTCTCTAACACACTCTTTTTCAATAATTTTATTATTATTTTATTTTTGCAAATTGATTTTTAATTATTTAAAAAATGATTATTAAATTAGTTTTTTTTTTATGTTCCCTTTTTTTCCTTGGTTGGTTGTCAACCACCGCGATGATTAGCGACCGGCCACATGCAAGCCTTGACTCACCTCGCCAGCAAGGGCTTCCCCACCTTTGACAAGCTCAAGCTAGTGCCAGCAAGCTCGCCCGATCGGCTTGCCAACAAGGCCCGAGCCTTGCATCCTTTTGCGACGCTTGGGCATCGCTGATCTACGAGGCCCGAGCCTCACTCCCGTTTGGCAATGCACTTGAGCCTCGCACTGTCTGTCGATCGATCGAAAAAGAAGAAGAGCAAAAAGAAAGAAAGAAAGAAAGAAAGAAAGAAAGAAAATAAAAATAAAAATAGATTTTATTAAAAAATAACAAACAAATTCGAATTTAAAAAAAATAGAAAGAAAAAAGTGGACTAGTAAAGGGTGTGAAATAAGAGAGAGTGAAGGTGGAAAATGTTTTTCCCAACTTGAAAAGTGAAAAAAAATTTCCGCCATTTTAGAAATTTTTTTCCTTTATGGAAAATGTTTTCCCGGATGGATTTATTTTCCGTAAAATGAATGTCGGAAGTTATATTCCGTGAAACGAACATAACCTAAGTTTCGAATTAGCAAGATCACGAAATACTCAGAAAGTTCTTCGGTAGAAGATTTAGGGGAAGTGCCGGTTTATAATTACCCGCTACGCATGACTACAATATCTAATGAAGATCAGTCGAGTGGTTCAATCAAGGATTTACACAATGAGGCAAGTAAGTAAACTCGGATGAATGAAAATAAAAATATACTCCTGGTCAAGCAGACTTGTTTCGTCTATTACTTTCGACCGAGTGAAAAGAAACAAGTAACCATAAGAACATAACAGCTATTTCGAACTAAACATTGAGTGCCATATCTCCATGACGTGAGTACGAGCTTAGCTTAGCGCATCCTTTGCGATAGCTAGTTCTTTATCTCAAGCTCGAGTCTCGACGGAGCTGATACAGCAACTCAGAAATTACAGTTTTGCACTGCGGCGCTTCAAGCTCGAGTATCTCGTGCTACCCAAACTCGTACTCGTTCAAACTCAGCACTTAGGTAATCCATGGACAAAGCTACCTTTAAGCTCGCCATATCATAAGCAGCTAATGCAATTGCCAGCAGATGCCAGAAGTGTTCTCAAATCAAACAGCAAGAACGATTCTTTCCAAGGGACGGTACCCATAAGAAAGAAGTCGAAAGCACGACATTTATGCACAAGAGGTAATGATAATCTATTCATTGTCTACCATCTTAAATCCACGAAACAAGTTCTTGGGGAGAAAAACAGAGTGCAAGGACAAAAAAATAAAATACCCCAAACAGTATGATTTCCAACAATCCATAAAGAGGCTCGCCTATTGAATTAACATGTATAGGAAAAATAGATTTATGAGGGAAGTTTATTTCCAATTTCTGTATACCGCTTCCTTGCAAAAGGCAAGTTGGGCGGGGACGTTCTTGGCAGCAGTAACCATGCTCGCAAGCGCGGGCTTGACCTCAGTGTTTTCACGGGTCTTGAGTAAACAGTCAGGGACAACCCACATTCCTTTCGGTTCGAGCCAATCAAAAGTCTTTGTGATTTTGTCCACAATCTCTTCAGTTGATGTAATTCTCGGAGAGGGGCCAATCCTGGCAACATACTCAACTCCCTCGCAGGAAGCTAAAAGGAGCTTCCCATCAGAGCTAGTGTTCTCAACTGTGACGACATCAGCATCCATGTCAATGATTGAGCAGATGATGTCGTTGAAGTGGGAGTAGCACACGTGAGTGTGGATCTGCCATAAAATCCACCAAGTGGAGTCAGAATACGTAGAAAGTGGAACAAACCACATTGAAAAAGGGATCAAAAGGAAGGGAGCTATGGAGGGACCTGCGTAGTGTACTGGACACCAATAGTTAGTGATTGTAAAGGAGCGGACAGCCCAATCCAAGTGGGAAGATTGCTCAGAATCTCTCAGTGGCAGACCCTCTCTCAAAGCTGCCTCATCTATCTGAATAACATTAATCCCTGCCTTCTCAAGATCCTCGACTTTGTCCTTGATGGCCAAGGCAATTTGATAGCAAGTTTCGGACCTGTGAAATAAGTACGTGTTATTCTAGTCCCAAAAGGAGAAATAAAATTTATGTTCTCTCATCGATCCCATGTATACATGAAGTTCACGTTCTTCTGTACTTGGGTTGGTCATTTCGGACAAATGACCAATTAAGAATGGTGACAGGGCCTGTAAGCATTCCTTTCATCGGGCGAGTAGTCATCTTCTGGGCCATGGTGGACCAGAAGACAGTCACTGGCTTGGGGTGGCTCCCATCGCCATAGATGATGGGTGGCTTCACACAATGAGATCCATAAGATGGCACCCACCCGTTCATGGTGATAGCAAAACCATGTGAGTGTTCCCCAAAGTATTCAACAATATCGTTCCTCTGCATTGGATACGTCCAGATCGAGATGTTAAAGAAAGAAAACATAGCTCATGAGATCCTATTTACTTATTCGACATAATCTGTCTTAATTACAAAACCAGATTCAAAGACTGTCTTACCTCAGGCTCCCCATGAACCAAGACATCTATGTCAAGCTTTAATTTCCTCCTTGATGGCCTTAACGTATTCTTCCTTAGAAATCCTACATGGTCAGAGCAACATTGAGGATCATGACGAAAAAAAATAACAGCCCATGTCGTCTTCAACATCGCTTAATTAGAAAAGGAAGATCTAGTTTGCTCACTTTTTGGTCTTGTAGTCACTGCGCACTCTCCTGAGTTCCATAGTCTGAGGGAAGGAGCCGATGCTAATCTTCTTTTGCTGAGCATCAATTCTAGCCCTCCCAGTAGTGGCATGGCGATGATCAGAGCCCCTCAAAGCAGCAGCCTGAGAGAGATGAGAATATCAAGAGTGCAAGACACCAACAATATCATTTAATTGGTCGCATTTGAATGCATAAAAGATGAAGAGTAACTAAGCAGAGAAACATACAGCCTTTTGGACATAATGGTTTGTAACTCTTGGTGAGGACTTTCTTGACGCCTGAGCAGCAGCATTAGCTGAGAAGAATACCTGAAAGCATCGGCAGTAAGCATTGAAATATCCTCTCACGACATTAGTAATCGATCCTTTGGTAATTGAGCATTATGCTTAACAAACACCCTACAGTTGCTAGTCAACAGGCCTAGTTTAAACTAATGACTCTGCATCCCAGTGACTGTATTCACCCAGTTATTGTCATAGGTATGTTGCTCTGTGAAGCCAGTAATTAAAGAGAAACCTACCACAAGTTAAGGGCTTCGGTTTCTGTGATGGCAATGCGGGATAGAGTAATAGCAGCACATTCTAGAAAACAAGCTAACAGTATGGATTTCCACTGTTACGTCTACCTAGTAGCAACAATGATGGTGTGGGCATATTATGCTGCTTTTCAGCATCATCTTCAAGAAAAAAGATAGGAAACAGTACCTCATCCTTTTGTCCAGCCAATGCCTTGGCCAAGGCATTGACGTCAACGACTTCTGAGCAGCAAATGCAAGCCATGACTTGATTTCCTCATCCAACTCGGTCTCATTAACTAGGTCATCAGGAATGTGCAGAAGAGAGCAGGAGGTCGAGACCACAAGTTTGTCTGCAGAAAAATGAGGAATTTCAGATATCAACTTAAGGATCCATGACAAACAGGTCTTTAAAACACACTACTTGAAAAAAAAAAAAAACGTGTGCAGAAAGTAGTACCTATTCCCACAATGCTCTTGATAGCATGACTTTCCCGATAGATTATCATTGCGCCAAAAAATGATCGACATGCTCAAATGTTGACGGATCCTCTTCGCCAATGAATAAAGTAAACTCAGGTATTTTGAAACCCTTTGGATATCGTATGGTATCCATCCAATTCATATATGGCTTTCTATAAACGTTAGCCAAACAAGCAATGTCATTGACATATCCTCTTATGCTAGTTCAACGACTGGCTGATTTTGAATTGGAGCCATAAGAGGTACCCCTGGGACTTGTTGTGCAGCATAATTAGGCTGCAACACTAAGTGTTGTTGAGGCCCATAGAAGTGTGGCTGCGGTTGGACTATGGATACTGGGTTTATTTGTGGATTGAGATCATTCAACTAGGCAGGAGGAAAAGGGTGTTGGAACATTTGAGGTTGAGCATTTGGCATTATAGGTAGAGGTCCTTGGGGTTGGATATTAGAAACCTGTTGTTGAACATTAGGAACCACATTATGGGGTGCCTATTGTTGAACGTTGGGCATCATCGTTTGTAGTTGAATGTTTAACTATTGGAATTGGTCCTGCCCCTTAGTTGGAGTCATTATAACTCCTAAAACTTCCCTGGTGACCGGCAATATATTTTTTTGGGGCACAAGAATAGGGTTTGGCTAAGAAGTCAAACCTATCCTAAGGGCATTTTTGAGTGATGTACTCTATCGAGTCATGGGTGGAATGGACACTAAGCTTGATCAACATTGGTAGGGACATTAGTGTTAATAGATCCATCAATTTGTGTTGTAGCAAGAACTTCTCCCCTTTATAGGATTCTAAAAGGAGCCCAAGCCGGCACACTTTGTCCTGTATTAGCCAATGTTATTGAGAAGCAAATGATATAGGAACATACCCAATTGAAATAGGGACCTGCCCTGTTTATGGCTACACTAGTCCTATTGAGACTCTGTGTTATCCTTGAGCATATTTGTAATAAATATTGATGATTAAGGGCTTGACGACATTAGTCATTCTCCTAACCATATAATCAGAAAACTCATTTTGAGTTCTTCCATTGTTCACCTCATAGTAGCAAGCAAGACTGGTGTGAGGTCCGCTTGTCTTCTTTCTTCCACACATTACCTCGGAATATCAACACCTTCTTCTTCCACTTGGTTCGCGACCTCATTGTGAGGAAGTTGGGCTGCTGATGACACAGCATGTGCGTTGATGATGACTCAACATGTGCGTTGATGATGACTTAGCACGTGTGTTATCTTCGCCCATCAATGGTATTTGTTCGTCAATAGCATTATTCAGGGTGGTTCGACTTCAGGTTCGTGCTATAATACTCTCTCAACTCAGCACAAGGATCCCACTGGGTGCACCTAAAAGATGTTTCGCCGGATTGATTCTCACGAAAAATCTTTCACTGAACGGTATGTTTCGGTTTTATTTTTTGAGACTTAAGTTCTATGTTAAATCCGGACAAGGAATGTCAAATGGAAATGTGAATTTTATTACAACCTATATATCACGACTTTGACAACCAACACCAAAATGACTCAATAATTAACGACCTCTATGAACAGACTACACCAGAATTTAATCAATGGCGTTTTGTGATCATAGTTGATTTTATACCTGGCACTCTGGATCCAAACTATGTTGGAATTTAATCAACGACATAGCCTTTTTAAGCATATGCCTATAATTTAATAAAATCAATAACCCTTAATAGAAAACGCAATGTCATAATTTAATTGACGATGTTGAGCTTGTGGAGCAATACGGGAATTTAATCAATGCTATTGAACCGGATATAGATACATGTTGGAATTTAATCAAACGATGGGAATCTCATAACCTACAGCTAAAATGCAATTAAGTAAATATAAAGTAAATATAATTATTGTGTTGTTGGGGGTTCTCAATTGTGTGGCTTATAGTAGTTATAATATAGCCTAGTCGGTTGCTTTCCTTGGGCAACAGCCTTAGCTTTTCCTACATTTTCCTTCTTCTTTTGACCACCTTATCCATATTTGATTGTTTCATGACTTGTTGATGACGCTTGCACCACCTACTCATTAGGTAAATAACCGGTTCCCTATTTTCACATGCCTTTTGAGCGGCAATTATTCTCGCTTGGGATTTAATGCTAATTTTGTCCAAATTCCAAAGTTAATGCATCATTCCCACAGCTTGACACGTGGCAATTAATTAACTTGTCATCGACTTAGGTATATTCACTTGTAATCCTGTTGACACTTAGTCCCAAACACCTTCGAGAATACTGGCTATCCTTAGCTTTTCCGAGCAAAACGGGGGTATCATTCTTATTTTTGCCCTTGTGATCAGCACATGATGATAGGGGTAATTTTGGGTGTCAACAACCAGCAAGGGGTGATATCGTAAATGGACAATGGCCATGCTAGTCAGCTCGTGTTTCCAGCACAATTGTTGGGAGGACGTATCTCTGTTCAACTTAGAATAGGAAAAATGTTGTATTCCCTGTTGATTTCAACTTCTTTTATTCTGCCAGTCTGATTTAGTTTTGAATAGTGAGATTTTGCAAGAGTAATGTATATTTGCCAGTTCAGACAAAGTTTGCTAGTTTATAATTACCGGCTACTCGTGACTCCTAAAGATTAGTCAGGTGGTCCAAGCAAGAGGCACGTAAAGCGGCAGACGAATGAATAAGAATTTACTCCTCTGGATATGGATCAGGTTTCTTTTGTTCCTTCCTTGCAGATGTTTTATCAGGAGGTCAAAGCAGATCGAATATTATAGATACTAACATTAGCTTGACGTATTTCACTTCCTGCTTCCGACTGAGTGGAAAGAAACTAGTAACAATAAGAATATAATAGAACAACCTTTGCAATGGCTAATTTCTTATCTCGAGTCTGGACAGAGATGACACAGCAACTAAAAAATTGCAGTTTTGCACTGTAACACATTGAAGTCAAGTAATGTGCTACCCAAACACATTCTCGGCACTCCTTGTAACAACCATTAAATTTTATGAATGAAACATGAAATGTTCATCCATGGACGAGCTAGTTTTAAGCTCACCATACCTTTAGCATGCAATCAGCAGCAGATATCAGAAGTGTTTTCAAATGAGAGAGCAGGAAGGTTTCTTTCCAAGGTACAGTACCCACAAAAAGAAAATTGAGAGCATTGCGTTGATACAAGCACAAAACACTTTCTATTCTCTCTATTACACACAACATTTTTTTTTTTTTTGTTGGGGGGTTTGGGGAGAGCGAGTACAAGGACAAAACTAAAGTAGCCGGAAGAGCACGATTCCTAAAATTCCATGTAGGAACAAAGTTATTGGATCAATAATAAGAGACAGGAATACACTCTCACAAATATGAAAAATAGATTGCCAGGGGTAGTTTACTCCCCACTTCCGTATACCGCTTCCATAGCACTGGCAAGTTCAGTGCGAACAATCATGGTGGCAGCAACCATGTTCTCAAGCGCAGGCTTAATCTCAATGTATTTACGAGTTTTGAGTCCAGAGTCAGGGTTAACCCACAATCTTTTTGGTTCAAGCATGACAAGAATATCTTGGATTCTGTCAACAATCTCTTCAGTTGATGCAATTCTTGGAGAGTGACTGTCATAGACACCGGGGCCAATCCCAGCAACAAACTCGACTCCCTCGCAGAAAACTGAAAGGATCTTCCCATCAGAGCGCGTGTTCTCGATTGAGATGACATCAGCATCCATGTCAATGATTGAGCGGATGATGTCATTGAAATGGGAGTAGCACATGTGAGTGTGAATCTGCCAGTCAATTATGGAACAGACCCCAAAAAAGAAAAATCAGTATATGGAGGAAATAGAGCTTCCCACATTGACAAAAAAAAAAAGCAGAAAAGGAATGGAGCTATGAAGGGACCTGGGTAGTATCCTTGACACCATAGTTAGTGATTCTAAAAGAGTGGACAGCCCAATCCAAGTAGAAAGCTTGATCAGACTTTCTCAGTGGCAGACCCTCTCTCAAAGCCGCCTCATCAATTTGAATAACAACAATCCCAGCCTTCTCAAGATCCTCAACTTCGTCCTTGATGGCCAAGGCAATTTGATAGCAAGTTTTGAACCTGGGAAGTAAAAATCTATTATTCTAGTCCCAAAAGGAAAAATAAAAGTCAAATTCTTTCATCCATCCCATGTACACATGAAGTTCACGGTCTTCTGTACCTAGGTTGGTCATCTCGGACAAAGGACCGGTTGAGAATGGTGACAGGACCTGTAAGCATTCCCTTCATTGGGCGAGCAGTCATGCTCTGGGCCATGGTCAACCAGAAGACAGTCATTGGCTTGGGGTGGCTAACATCACCATAGATGATGGGTGGTTTCACACAATGAGATCCATAAGATTGCACCCACCCGTTCATGGTGAAAGCAAAACCCGACAACTGCTCCCCAAAGTATTCGATTATATCACTCCTCTGCATTGGATACATCCAGATCAAGATGTTAAACAAAGAAAACATTGCTCATAAGATGGTACCTATTGATCTGACATAATCTGTCTTCATTACAATACCAGATTGATTTAAAGACAAGTCTTACCTCAGGCTCCCCATGAACCAAGACATCTATGCCAAGCTCCTCTTGAAGCTTGATATTTTTGTTAATTTCCTCCTTGATGGCCTTAACGTATTCTTCCTTGGAAATCCTACAGTCAGAGGATCAATGAGGATCATAATGAAAAAAATAACAGCACATGTCATCTTCAACACTGTTTAATTAGTAAAGGAAGATCTAGTTTACTCACTTTTTGGCCTTGTACTCACGGCGCACTCTCCTGAGTTCCATGGTCTGAGGGAAGGAGCCTACGATGGTTGTTGGGAGGACAGGCAAATCAAGCTTCTCTTGCTGAGCATCAAGTCTAGCACTCACAGTCGTGGCACGGCGATGATCAGCGCCCTCCAAGGCAGCAGCCTGAGAGAGACAAGAATATCAAGCGTTCAAGACATCAGCAATATCGTTTAATTGGTTACATTGAAATGCATAAAAGATGAATAGTAACTAAACAGAGGAACATACAGCATTTTGGACAGAATGGATTGTGACTCTTCGAGAGTATTTTCTTGAGGCCAGAGCTGCAGCATTGGCTGAGAAGACGGCCTGAAAACAGAGCCATTGGCAGTAAGCATTGAAATACCCTCTCATGATTTTAGTAGTCAATACTTTGGAAATTGATCATTATGCTTAACAAATGTCCTAAAGGCGCTGGCTGACATGCCCAGTTTTAGTTAAGAACTTTGCATCCCAGTGACTGTATTCACCCAGTTGTTCCCATTGAATGTAGCTCTGTAAAGCCAGTAATTAAAGAGAAACCCACCACAAGTTAACAGCTCTGGTTTCTGCAATGGCAATGCGGCATAGAGTAGCAGCAACTAACTCTAGGGAACAAGCTAACGATATGGGTTACCACCACTGTTAAGGCTACCTATTGGGAACAATGACAGTGGGCATATTCTGCTGCTTTTCAGCATCATCTTTAACGAAAAGATAACAAACCGTACCTTATCCTTTTGTCCAGCCAATGCCTTGGCCAGGGCATTGACTTCAATCACCTTCTGAGCAGCAAATGCAAGCCATGACTTGATTTCCTCATCCAACTTGGTCTCGTTAACTAGGTCAACAGGAATGTGCAGAAGAGAGCAGGAAGTGGAGACCACAAGTTTGTCTGCAGATAAATGAGGAATTTCAGATATCAACTTAAGGATACATGACAAACAGGTCTTTAAAACACACTATTTGGAAAAAAACATGTGCAGAAAGTAGTACCTATTCCCACAATGCTCTCGAGAGCGTGGAGGATAACCAGTGATTCAGCAAGATCATTGGCCCAGATGTTCCTCCCATCAACAACTCCAGCAAAGAGATACTTGCCCGTGGGGAACCCACCCTTGATTAAATCAAGGGTCTTGATTCCATCGACCAAATCAAATCCAAATCCACTGACGCCCTTCAAGGAAGTAAGAACTTTATATGCCTCAGCAGGAACATCAGCAAAATAGGTTTCGACGAGAACATTCATGCCAGAAAGACATGATTCTAGTTCCGAGTATGCTTCAGTGAATGCTTGCAGTTTGTGAGAATCAAGATCCAACACAAGGGTGGGCTCATCAAACTGAATCCATGAAGCACCAGCTGCCTTAAGTTCAGACACAACTTCCCTGAATGGTTGATAATTTGTCAGAAAGAGTATTCAAAACTTGACCAAATGATAACAGCTAGAGAAAAGTTTAAATTCTTACTTGTAGATGGGAAGTATTTTTCCGAGAAGGGACAGAGGAGAAAAGGTCTTCTCAACACCCTCTGCAGGGTTGGATAGCAGCAGATAGGAGACTGGGCCAAGAAGGACGGGAACAGTGTCTACTCCAAGCTGGAAATTAGGAAATGAATTGGAAAAAAGATAGCTTCAGATAATGCTAAGATTATGCAACGGCACCAGGAAGACGAAAATGTATGAGCTGATAAAGATATACAAAAATTAAACTAGTAACTGCAACCGACAAAAGAGTCGGAATTTGTTGTCGCTGTCGACGAGGAAGAGCGCCGAGGGCCGAAAAGCACGATCGAGCTTTAGGGCTGAGCTTGGCATCGGATCAGCCGCGATCGAGGTGTAGCGAGGCAAGCGGGGGCCTTAGCTGGTCTGCCGGAGCGTCGACGACCGCCGTTGGCCCCAGGTCGAGCGTTGCAGAGGCTGGGATTTGGAAGAGTGGAGAGTCAGGGGATGGTCGGGCAGATCCGAGGCTTTCGGCGGTTGCCATCGAGATCGGAGGTGGGCCGTGTGGTTGCCGGCGACGTCGCAGCCAAGGGACGGCGGGCGGCGGCAGGGAAGTAGTGAGAGGGAAAAGGGAGGGAGGAGAGAGAAAATCGCATTCGGGAACGTGAAATGGACGTTTGGCGTATTTCCTAAATGGCAACCCCAATTCGACCAAAAAAAAAATAAAAAATGGCAACCCCAAAACCCGATTCGTTATCCGGTTCGGGTCCGTGCGGATCGGCTCACTGCAACATGAAACATTTCATTTTCTGGGCCGAGCCGAATATAACCCAATCGAACGGGCCCTTGAGACTGAAGAAAATAACAATAAGCCCAAGCGTTTTACCTTCCTGGCCTCCTTGTACTCGGTAACGGCCTTGCGAGAAGCGTAAGAGAAGTTGACGTCAGGGCCCAACTCAGGCACAACGTAGTGGCTGGACCAAAGAACGAGATGGATGGGGGTTAAGTTTAATCATCATCAAAAGTAATTTCAAATCGGTACCTGTCTGACATCCGTCACCCTTACTAGTTGGTGTCGAACCACTTGGCCATCTCCATGGCAGCGACGGAGGCAGTTCCTCTGGCCATCGAGAAGTAAACATTGAATCCGATCTTGCCACCGTTCCAACCATATCTGGGAGGAACAGCACCAAGCATAGCGGTGGCGTCGAGCACCTGGTCAAAGTATGAGAAGGTGTTGCTGGGAATGTACTTGATGCCGGCAGCGGCCATCTGCTTCCAGATGGATGACCTGAGATGAGCCCCGTCGTTCTGCAAATCCTTGGCAGTGGACTTTCCATAACAGAATGACTCCAGGGCAAACTTCAGCTCCCTCTTGGGGCCAATGCGAGGATATCCAACGACGTGGGACGCCATTTTCTGTGGATAATCGCACAAACATCAACTACAGGTACGTAACCGAGCCAAACTCGTCCAGCTACCGAGTACAAAAAATGGAGGAATGTGAGCGATGCAAGGATCCTACCTTGGTGGAGACCGAACCGGGACTGAGATGAGATGAACTGAAGTCGATTGCAGTGATGAGAGTGCGGACGAAGTGATGAGAAGGAAGTGCGGAGGATGGGTGTTTATATAAAACAGAGGTGGAACTCACCTAAGCTTGAGGAAAAGCCGAAAGCTTAATGGCATTGTCAACCTCGTTGATAATTTTATATAAAACAGAGGTGGGACTCACCTAAGCTATGAGGAAATCTGAAAGTTGAATGTCACTATCAACCCCAAGTATTTCCAAGTATTGATAGGTGGGACTCACCTAAGCTTGAGGAAATCTGAAAGTTGAATGTCACTATCAACCCCAAGTATTTCCAAGTATTGATACTTGGAAAAGTTGAATGTCTGAAAGTTGAATGTCACTATCAACCCCAAGTATTTCCAAGTATAGTAAAAGTTGAATGTCATTATCAACCCCAAGTATTTCCAAGTATTGATACTTGGAAAAGTTGAATGTCACCTATCAATACTTGGAAATACTTGGGGTTGATAGTGACATTGAACTTTTAGATTTCCTCATAGCTTAGGTGAGTCCCACCTCTGTTTTATATAAAATTATCAACGAGGTTGACAATGCCATTAAGCTTTCGGCTTTTCCTCAAGCTTAGGTGAGTCCCACCTCTGTTTTATATAAACACCCATCCTTTAAAAAAATTATCAGCTTTTTCTCAACTCAACCCAAGTGAGTCCCACCTATCGGCTCCACGGGAATACTCGGAGGTGGGTCCCACCCTCGCTATATATTTATATAAATATAAATGAGAACAATATTACGAAAATACAATCGAGTCCTAAAATTTTAAAAAAATATAATTAAATCTTAAAACTTGTCATGAAAGTGTAATCGAGTCTTAAAACTTTTAATAAGAATTATCAATGAAAGGACTTTATTTGACTAATTTGACAAGTTTTACGATTTCATTACATTTTTAGAAATTTTTAGGACTTGATTGTCTTTTCATGACAAGTTTTATGATTTGATTACATTTTTTAAAAATTTTAAGACTCGATTACATTTTTGTAACAACTTTTAGGGAAAATTCTAAATTTGGACCTAAATTGCTCTCATTTTCTCAAATAAAGACATAAAGTGAACATTGTTTCAAATAAGGGCCTAGAGTGTCCTTATTGTCTAAAAAATGAGTCTAAAGTGAATTTTGTTTTGAATAAGAACTTGAAGTGACCATATTAGTTTTAAATAAGAGCTCGAATTCACTAGCTTTGAAGGGTAATTTCATCTTTTAAAATTTTTCCTTTTTCTTTATTTTTTTCATAAAACAAATTGATAAAACTAGAAATTTAAAAAGGGGAAAACATAGGTAGGTGGCTGCCGCCCTATCGCTGGTGAGGTGGCGGCGACAGTAAGGTCGTTGGCACCTGGGCAAGGGCTGGCAACCGCCACTAACCTGGGCGAGGGCGGCGAGGGTCGCTAGCCCTCACTTAGACGTTGGTGACCTCATCGATCATTGCCGCCCCCCCACTAGTGATGGGGCGATGGCCACAGATGGGAGTGATCCTCCCGCTTGTGTGTTCCCCCAACCTTTTTTTTTAATTTAATTTTTTTTTAATGTTTTAATATAATTAAAATTAAAATTAAATTGTGTTTAGACAAAAATACTCCTGATTAGCTAGAATTTTTTACTAACTAGCAAGCCAGCGAGACTAAGCCCTTATTTGAAATAACTATAATCACTTCAAGCCCTTATTTGAGACAATGATAGCATTTTAGGCTATTATTTAAAATAAAGTCTACTTCAAAATTTTATTTGAAAAAATGAGTACATTTTAGACCTTTATTTATAATTTTCTCTAAGTTTTATGACTTTTAATGCAATTATACTTATATATTAAATAGAAAAGAGGAGGGTCACTCCACTCCCGATTTATCCCCGGTTCGAGCAGAAGGTTCTGGTGCTGTTGAGGAAATCCCTCCTCGACGCTTCGTCCCCATTTTGCCCCACAAAACACGTGAAGGCTATTTTTGTCCGTACCTCCATTCGTCGAACAATAATATTTTAATCTCCATCCTTAAAATAAACTGTTTTGTAATCCGCTTCTCATCTCGGGTAATGACGCGGATGCCTTCACGATTAGGTAACATACGGTGGCCCGTGATATTTGAGTTCAAACTCATCAACGTGTGAGTCGAATAGAAAATGATCCAATCTAAATTAATTCATTTAGCTCGTTATGATCTATTTTTATATAATATAAATCTAATGATCCAACACGATCATTATGGTTAAAATACTTACACATATAACCAAATTAGGGTAAACTCATACCCAAAACTGCGGTGAGATCACAGAGTGAGCAAACACAGGATCAAGTGAGGTTGAGATAGAGTGAAGAGAGAGTTATAAAGATAGGTTGAGTTTGAACAAGTTATAAACCCATTTAACACTTATATTGTCATGAGTTTAACTAATATAAACCTATTTTATTGAATATAATCAACCTATTAAATATGAGTTAAGAAATATTTTATGATCCAATTTGATAGGTTTAATTTGAGTAGAGGTGATTGTTTAGTAGATCTCGAGACTAGACCAACATTGCCAGATGAGTTTCACTTAGCTACATTGTAATTTAAGCAAACGTTTTTGTAGACTTTCAACCATTGCTTTATACAATTGATTCAATTAACTGATATATCGTAATGTCAATGAACAAAATGTATTTTTCGATATACCAATTTTTACATACAAATCGAAATCGGTCTCTATCGTCACTTCACATCCCAATTCCCCCCTCTCTCTCCATGTGTGTGTCTGCCCATTGGATGAACGAACCCATCATAAACGATGACATCGTTGGACTGCTTCTATGTAAAATTATGAAGTGAGGAAAGACGGAAAAAAGATAGGAAATATATAATATATATTAATAATAATAATATTTGGAAAAGGAAAGAGGATTACGCGCAGGCTGATTAATCTGCCATTCTTTGCTTCGAATTGAGCTGGGAATCTATCGGCCAGAAAAGAGGGTACACAACAAAGACATTGAAAAAGCATGCTGATCTGACCACATTGTCCAGTTGCCTAAGAAACGCCGAGAGTTATCGGAGACTTGTTGAGATTGCTTTATAAATTTGATTTATTGAAATGATATATTAGATTTTCAAGCTCCAGAACCCTAAAGAAGAGCCTAAGAGAAGAGCCGGCAGTTTTGCCATTATTGTGAGGACAATTCAGAGAGTCATACAGACCACAGAAGCAAAAGGCTCAGTTAATGGGAAAACCTTGCTTCGTCTTTTTTGAGTATATACTCTAATTTTGTGCAGATTGCGGGTATGATTGCTAGGGAAGATGGTCAACG
This sequence comes from Angophora floribunda, assembly GCA_014182895.1. Classification (NCBI taxonomy): domain Eukaryota; kingdom Viridiplantae; phylum Streptophyta; class Magnoliopsida; order Myrtales; family Myrtaceae; genus Angophora; species Angophora floribunda. The sequence continues at coordinate 13,344,260 of CM024715.1, forward strand.
TATCTTACTTGACTCTGAAACAGCTCCCGACTAACGCTTTGGAGAATAAAAAGGCCTATATAAGTAGATCAAAAGGTAACTTTGAAGATGGCCAGATATTCCAAACTTGCATTTTCACTGTGTCGCAACGTGCACTCTAGCTTTCACTCGTGAAATGTTTGTCTTCGGATTGTAATTCTATGTGAAGGCTAAGTTCTTGAAATCTGGCAAGAGAGGGAATTGTGGGATAGTAAGAAGTGCTTCTGCTTTTAAAATCGTCTTCTGAGGTGTTTGTAGTAGGAGCGCTGTCTACAAACTATAAAATCTTGGCGATTACTTGATGGATCGAGTCTTGTTCATGGATGTTAGAGTTCAAAGAGTAAAGTGTGCCAAGTGGAAGAATGAGCCGCCATGAATTTGTCTCAAAATATCTTATATCTCTTTAATTCTTTTATTATATGTCTAATAGAAGTCACTACATCTGCATTACTAATCTCCTCCCATAAAAAGCACATTCGCACATTTCACTCGAGAGTTTTAATTTTCTTAAAACAAGCAATCATCCCTTCTTAGTTGTTGTTTTAGCCATTTTAATGGGAAATGTATGGTCTGTGAACTTTGGTTTAATATGTAATATAGTCCTTGAACTTTTAATTTGTTCAATTTAGTCATTAAACTTTAGCCTCATGTGCAATGTTGTCCGTGAATTATTAGTTTGTTCAATTTGATCTTTCGACTTTTGCTACATATTTAATATAATCCCTAAACTCGAATTAATGGAAAGACAACGATAGTCTAGGGATTGCATTAAACATGCACCTAAAGTCTAGGGAGTATTGAATAAGTTGAAATTTTAGGGATCATATTACATATTGGCCAAAAGTTTAGTGACCATTTGTATTATTATTCCCATTTTAATTAGTATCAAAGCATGTTGCTCAAATTTTTGAAGTGTTATATTTCAAGAGCGAAAAAATCATGTCACAGGAGCATCCTTCAATGAAGACAATCCATTTCTAGACCAAGAATGTTCGATGGATATAACTATATCTACTGGAAATATAGGATGAAGATCTCCGCATGAACAATTTGTGGAATGCCATCGAGAATGGACCATACATACCGGAGCCTAGAATCCGAGCATATCAATCACGAGTAATTCCACATTCAATGAATCGAATGAATGAGACCCGCAAAATTGGACCCCACTCGGCTTAAGGAAACACACCTCAATAATATTAAACTCCAGAAAATCACGACCCTTAAACGATCTCTGTCTGAAAAGCGCAATTCCTCCAAACACGTAATTATAATCTCAAAAGAGCTTGACAAAGCACGGGCCTTTCACACATGGAATCCACCGTGTTGAAAGACCAAGATAGATGCCAGAAGCACGCAACCCCCATACATCCAAGGGTTTTCTTTAGGGCTAGCAATATATGGCGGAACTTTATAAAAAGGTACAAGAACTGGCGAACATCACCATGACTAGAATGAATCATTTGTGTAGGTTTTTTTTCCCTTTCAGAATGCATTCATTTTAATATTTAATGCTATCATGGATTGACGTGGCGATTCGACATGAATTGCCGGAAAATGAAAAGTAAAATACTACCACGAGACTAACTACAAAAGTATAATTGAACATTGCTGACTTTGGAATTTGAGTAGAGGTGTGATTATTATTGACTAGATCCCGAGAAAGGGTTAAGATTCATAGATAAGCTTTTCACTTAGTTGAAAACGTTGATAAATTTCCTTAATTTGAATTTAAGGCTATAATATTATGTAATCTATTTTTAAAGTTGATCATTTTTTGGACTTTAAAAAAAAAAACGGAGGAATGGGACGTCGATTCTCTGCATGATCGAACAAACATCAAATGAAGTTTTGACAGAAAAATAAAAAAGCATAGGGGGAAAAATATTGCATAGATCGCCCCCTCCACGTCTCCTTCTCTAGAGTCTTCGAGAGAAATTTCAAGATTCTCGAGGGAGTCACATGACCTGTTCCCGAGTTACCGTCTCTCCTCGCCCTTCCTCTACAAAGATACGGGGAACCTTTTTATACGTGCGTCGGAGTTTTTCCAATGGATGGCCTATGTAAACTTTCTGAGATCTACCAATTTCATAGCCTACGACATAAGACAATAACGTAGAAAAAAGGCCCCACGATCCCCATAGTCATACATTATGTGACAGGTACACGATAGATCCTTCTTGGCCTCTTCTGCGCCCAAAAGCTATGGGGGTAGATCATCTTTGAATTGAAATCCCCATACTTTCTCTCCGTTCGCTTTTTTTTTTTTTTTTTTTCCAGGAAGGGTTTACGGGGTATTTTGGCGGTAGGGGGACACTTTCCTCGTGGATGGTCCACCTGACTAAAGCGACTTCAAAATTTGGAAAACCATGGCCACCTGAAATATCATTAATTTATTAAGCGTGAAAATACTTGCCATTTTATAGAATCCAACACACTCTTTTCCACACCAAACCATAGTTCTCTTACTCTTCCTGAGATTATAAATTCTCTCTTAAGAATGGTGTTATCAGACACATCGCTCCGATGATATGAGATTAATACTATGTAACTAAGATTCGAAATGGTAATTGCATGTTTCTAAGAGAGGACTTACTAAAACTATTATCGCCATTTTATATCCTTGTTTGAATAATGTTTAATTGGAGCAAGGGCACTCCGAATCTTCATCTAAAATTTTTCCTGAAAAAGATATTGCTCAGAGCGGAATGTGGACAGAAATAGTGGAAGGGTTAAAAAATAGGAAAACATAGGTTGCATTATTGGCCGCGCTACTTTCTCTTTTCGCTCTTCTTGACTAGATATTTTCTACGCCAATGTTCATCCTCTTCTTTGGTACCAGGGTCCCACCACGCACGCCGCACGAAACATGAACACTCCACACCCACAAAACAGTCTGATGAAAATCCTTGGTCCGAGGAAAGAGGAACTGACCTTCGTTTTTGCTTTTGTGTGGATACCACCGTGAGTTGGTTCCCCTACTTTTGTTCCCCATCGATAAGGTGATTCTGCCCGATTTTAATAAACTGGAGTTCCGTTAGGGTTCTTCAAGAAGGAAATCGAATTTTACTCAATTTCTTTAAATTGGATTAGGGTTTTTGAAATAAATCTCCACACGGTGTTGTTTAACTTTCACTTGCTAATTTCATCTTTCCAATAAGCCATGTCAAAGGATTGGTATTTATAAAAAGAATTTTCACATTATTCAAACAAACAAACATCCACATATACATATACTAAAAAAGAAAAGCAGAAACCGGAAGACCAATTGGTTGCTAGGGTGGAGAAATTTTGAAACTCCCCATCTTCCAAAAGAATTACGTATAAATGAATTGGATGTTCATTGAAGTATTCAAGCACTCCGAAAAAAGCTTTTACTTTCTGCTACGCTTCCCAGGTGGGGTTTATGAGAGTTTCAGTGGTGGGGTTGCCTGACATGGTCCACTTGATAAAAGGGCGTGTGATAGGATTTGTCATGTAATTGCACAATTTTCTTCTATGAGGACCCACGAAGCCTTCCATCATGACGCTAAGAAAATATAATACACATTTCTCTAGTCGTCAAAGAGCTTATAAATTACAAGTAATTCCACATATAATAAATAATGCCCAAAGGTATTCCACGTCTTAGATGTGTGAAAATCTTTGATTGATGTCTAAAAAATAAGTCCGGCTTCAAATTCAAAAGTAGAAATCCTACTGAGCAGTGTCTCTCCTAAGCCTACTTAGGAATGATTCTGCTGTCCTAAATTTATTTATTTATTTTTCTTAACATCTCCGCCCTTTCAAGGTAGATTCTCTTTCTCGATGATGCCTAATTCCCCGGAGAGTCCACGTGTAGGCACGCCATTTATCAACATCTTCTTCCTTTTCTTTAGCCCAAAAAAGAAAAAGGAAATCTCTTATTCCTTTTGATTTTTAATTTGAAAAACGGCATAAAGAAAGAAACATGTGTATATATATATATACACATGCCATACATGCCCCCACTTTCGAGATAATCGCACATCTTTCACACCGATCTGGCTCCAGCGACGTCCCCGGGGCGTTCGTCGGGCATACGTGCGTGGAATCTTTTGGTGTGAGCAATTTTCGGATGTCTGGGATCCACGTGAATCCAGCCTCGTTCAGCCTCGTTACAAACGTTGGATCGATTTGAGAATCGTCAGATCGAAATCGGAGGGCCTCCATGAGCTCAGCGCACCTCAAACTCGTCCTTTGGCACGAAAGAAAGGCACGTGGTTTTCTCTGGAGCGAGACCGGTTTAGGGTTTCTCCTATCTTTTTGCATGGTGTAGACGTGGTCTCTCTGGAGCGGGCGGTGGCCTTCCGCGGTCTTCGCTGAAGGAGCGGGTCCCGCTCCTTGACCTTTATGACATGGAGCCTGTCATGGCCCATGGTTGGTGCTCCTTTTTCCTGCCGCGAGAGAACGAATTTTCTCGGAGGAAGGTTAAAAACCCGAGACCTACGAATCAGTCCAAGATCGACACCTGAGCTTCACTTGGCTGACAGAGCTGGGCGTAATTTATGCGCCAATCTCTGTAGACATGCTGAGATTGTGTTTTCACTGTTCATCCAGAAGGTGACAAATTAGTATGCTAATGAAATAAAAACGTATTAGTTAGCAAATCGATTTTTACAAATCATTCTTTAATGTGATTAGTATTTTTCTATGGATGAACAAGTTATAGATAAGTAGAAATCTATTTAATTTTATCTTGTCTCCCTAGTGATAACGTAACACATAGCAATGCATTTAGTAATCAAATGACTCCATCACAAAAATGTCGTGGTCTCCATAGTCACCGCAGCGCCATTGCCTTCTCTCTCTCCTCTTCTCCTATTGAGCACAATATGGGAGATTAGAATCCTTTGTCATTGTCTATCGAGTAAGAGATGTTTTTTGAATCTAATGAACTAACTTCAAATTCATCTTTTGAGCGGATGATGTTTGTGAATTCACATACACTATTTTGCTAAGGACTAGCTTCAAATTCATTTTTTGAAATTCTTCTAAAGAGAATTCATCTTTCGAGCAAATTTTATTTTGTGGATTCACAAACGCTATTCAGTGATGAACTAATAGGCCCGCATCTCCATCATAACATATCACCTTAAGCCGAATGGGGTCTAATTTTGTGGGGATCGAGGGCTTGAAATTGGACTGGTCCTCTCTCTCTCTCTCTCTCCCTACAATGTTCTTGAACTCTTTGAAATCTCAACGAAGAAAGGTCGTGGCGCTTAAAGCACAAGTTTGGGCCTCGGACTCATAATATCTAGATTTTGTGGGCTTGAGCTGATGTCCAATGTCAAGTTTGGTAAATTTACAATATAGCATCAGAAATAGGGCAAATCACTCTATCTTATTTGAACATGATCCAACCACTTTAGTTTGTGCCGTCGCATTTTTTTCAGCATTGACAATTCTTAATAAAGGTTGGTAAGCGTCAAAAAATAGTTGGTAAAAATAACGACCAGTGACTTTTTTTTTTTGCCTAATTATATGTTGGAAACTTATTGAACCCTTTTATGAAATCACCAACATTTTTCATAGTTTGCAAATTATAAGTTCTTTTACTAACTTACCAACCTTTATGTGCATAACTTACTAATGTTTTGCATTTACTAACTCTTACCAACATAAAGTTGCACGATTCACCAATTCTTTCTCCCATCAAACAGTCACATAGTATTAGACTACCAAAACCTAATTCGACCTACTTACTTATGTCTATTCAATTATTTTTTTAGCATGCCAACTTTTTCTATTGTTTTCAAATTCTTACTTGCATTTCTTAGCAATGCCTAAAATTTAATAACTCTTTTTAGTCATTACCAATCATTATTTAGAGTTACTTACAAACTTTTCTGTGAGTAAGGGTCTGTTTGGCAACTTGCCAAACAGTAATAATTTCTGTTCTTTTGTTCTAGAGAGAAGATTTGGAATAGAAATCTGTTTGGTAAAATTTTTGTTCTTGGGAATAGAATCAAGAATAAAAAAAAAGTTGCTTCTTTGTTCTCGGGAACAATTCTAGAATCAAAGCCAATTTTTTTTTTTTTTAAATTTATCTTTCTCTTCTCTTTCGTTTCTTTTTCTTCTTCTTCCTTTTGGTCGGTTGCCGGCCTTGGCCATAGCCAACAACCAGCTAGACAAGGGTTGGCACCCTCATCCGCCCCTGGCGATGTAGAGCCACGGCGAGGCTTGTCGGCTTGAGCCTTGCCTGTAAAATCCCGAATTTCGGTAAACCCGAGAATTTTCGGAAAAAGGGTTTAATGGGCCGAAAAATTGGAACCAAGAGGAATTGAACCGATTGGAGGCCCAATGGGCCTTGCGCCTTTGAGGAGTCGGCCACGTGGGCCCAAGCTAGCCAAGTGGGCCCAAGGAAGCCCAACTTCAAGCCTTTGAGCCCGTTAGATTTTTCAAGCCCATTTCCCTTCGATTTGAGCCCGAACCGATTTTCTTCTAGCACGTATAAATTCTTGGTCCGTGTACGCGTATAGTGAGGTACACTATACTTTTGGAATTTACCATTTTATCCCTTCTAGAAGTGGCATTTATTCTTGGAGGACAAAAAAGAAGTTTGACTTGGTCTCTTGCTTGGCTTCTTGCTTGCTCTCTCTCTCTCTCTCTCTTTCCTCAAGTTTCAGCAGCCCCTTCCCCACGTTGCTTTTTCTTCCTCCCCACTCTCCCAAGTTTCCTTCTTTCTCTCTTTCTCTCGAGTTCTTTTTCTGGTTTTCCTCCAAAAAACAACAACTGTGCTGCTGTGTTTCCCGAACCAGCCACCATTAGCCGCTGTCCTTGCTGCCTTGCCGTTGTCGAGGAGCCGCCCAACCATCACCGGACCGCCACCCCTTTCCTCTCTCTTTTCTCTTCCTTTTTCTTCCTTTTCTTGCTGTGTTTTCTGTTTTCCGCCGGAATCCAGCCTTGCCGGCGTTGCCGGAGCCGCCACCACCGCCCAAAGTGTAGCCACGGAAGTCGTGGAGCCGCCGCACACCGCCGGCCGCCCCTGGTCGCCATTAGCCGCTCGTTTCGGCCATTTCCACCCAATAGCTCTCTTCCGCGTGAACAGTAATCCGGGGGCTGTTTTGGCCCGTTTTGGCCACCGTTTGTCGTCCGTTGTTGTCCCCGAGCTTATCCATCGTAGCCCTCGTCCCCCTCTACGCCCCAGTGTCGCCGGATTTCCGATCCAAGTAAGTTAATTTCCTAATCTTTGTTTAGGGGTTAATCTTGCTTAGGGGTTAATTAGTGTATTTGTGTGTTTGTGATTAATTAAGATTGATTGGTTGATTATGTTGGTTAATTAAGACTGATGAGGATTAGTTAATTGACCATGGTTAGTGTTAAAGTAACCTAGGTTAATTAATTAAAGTAACTAAGGTTAGTTCTAAAGTAACTATGGTTAATTATTAATCATGGTTGAGTTAATTAACCCTAGTTAGGTTAATTTAGTAACCATGGTTAATTTTAATATTATTTTATTAATTTCGGATTAGTTCGTTCACGAATCACTTTGTTCACGGATCACCTGCTCACTGACATCGTTCACGGCACTGTTCATGCAGAAGCTAATTTTTGGCTTATTTTGATGTGTTCTTGGTTGTTATGATTTATTGAAGTGCCGATTGTCAATTATACTTGTGAATATTGATGAAACGCGTGATCGAATGCTGATTGGAAATTGGATTTTTGGAATTGTCGAGTGAAATTGCATGACATATTGCGTGGGTTATCAGAAATGGCATGTCGCATGAGCATGAGCGATGTGCATTCACGACAGAGCAAAGAAAAGAACGAATTGATTGATGATGTGTTGCATGGTCACATTAAGAGAAGAACCCGGTGTTGCCGGAAGACCGCCAATCCTTATGAGGTTGTGCCGTGGCCAGTGGGTCGCCTGACTTCGATCGGATGCCTGATAGGGAGGGGTTCTATGTGGGATCGCGGTATGGGGGCGAGTCCCGGGTCTCTGTCAGTAACGGGGCTGCGGTAGTGGGCGAGTCCTATGCTCCTTCGGGAATGCCGTCTTGGGAGTGAGCCCTTGACGTCGCCGTGCCTCGAGGTAAAGAGGACGAAGCTGGCTTGGCTAGAAACCGCCAACCATAAGGTTGTGCCGTGGCCCAAGAGGAGGGGTCGTAATAATCGGAGCATATGTGGGTGTGAGACATGAGAAAGTTGTGTGAGATGCTCTGATTATTCGCATGCTCTTAATGTCGTGATGATTTAAGTGACAGTTCTGCAGGTTGCGTGTGCCGAGGCCAGGTAGGGTCACCTGTGATTGCACCTGTTTATCAAACTGTCTTGTGCTGTCATTTTCTCCGAAGTGGTGTTGCTTGATTTGATGGATTAGGTTGTATGTTAAACTCCCGAGGCGAGCGAAGTTCCTAACCGGGGCTTAGGACTTTAACTTGCTGAGTTTATCTCAACCCGTCGTGGTTAACAATTTTCAGGTCCGTAGGATGGAGAATCGACGCGTGTTACGGTTGGTGGCCGTCTTTGAAGGGAGTAGATTAACCCTGGCTTGTTGGCCTCATTGGCTCGTTAGGAAAATGCCCGTGGTAAGGACTTGTACTTGTAAACTTCCTAGGGTTAATCAGTAGATAAATAAAGCAATACTTTTGAATGTGTTCCTGTTGAGTTTTCCTGCTATCCCTGCTTTTGTAATTGACTGGGGGTTTGTGTTTCGCTTCTGCATGCGTTTAATTAAAAGATAAAAATAATGGTCGACGACGGATCCTGGGGAGTCGCAAATCAAATGACCGCAAGAGAACAGGGGTTGCCGCGTGTTCGAGGGTCAGGGCGTGACATTGCCAGCCCACCGCCAGGTCGGCGTTGCCTAGCTAAGCCGATGCCAACTTGTCGGTGGGCTGGCGAGTCTCGCTATGGCTTGGCATCACCGGGGGTTGGCAACACTCCAATGAGGGCACTGGCCCTAGTTTGGCTGATCGCTGATCATCGGCGACTTAAGGAAGAAGAACATGAAAAGGAAAAAGAAAAGAAAAAAAGAGAAAAATGTATTTAAATCATCGAAAAATTTAAAACAAAATATTTTGGACTAGAAATTTTAAGATCCTTAACAAATGCATTTTTATCCCAAGAATAAAAATTCCGAACAGTTACCAAACGTCTTTAAATTCTCAAAAATTGTTCTCGAGAACATAATAAAAGAGGGGCACAAAAACGTTACCATGCGCACCCTAAGTAACCAATTGATTTTTGATTAATGGCTCTCATTTGAGGTATTTATCAATTTATTTTTCTTTTAATTACTGAATTCTTATCTTTTACCGATTTGCATTTACCTTTCTTAACTAGACCTTAAATTTAACAACTCTTCTACGAAATTGCTAACTTGAATACGAGTGACTTGTTAACTTTTTAACGTTTTGCTTGTCCTCGAGATTGGGTTTCATTCGGCAAATAGAGTAGCTACAACCTAGTTTGGTTTAGCTTTCCTAGCGGACTTTTAGCCCCTAAAGCCCCTAGGGAAAAATATTGAATGTTTGGTTCAACATTTGGGGGTCTCATTGCTGAAATGCTAAAAGTCCAAAGCTGGTGGGGACCTGCTCTAGGCTTTCAGTATTTGGAGAATGAAGGTCAACGTCCTTTGACTCTTTTGTTTTAATATTAAGAAATCATCAAGGTGGAGGTCGGCCACCGTTGCTGGGTTCATGCCACCGAAGGTCTCGCGACGCCTCACAACTCCCGGGTTGCGCGAACCTAGGCGTTACCGTCTCGCGAATGCCTAGGTTCATGCTAACCTAGGCGTCATCGTTGGAGGTCATGACCTCCAACCTCAAGCGGCGATACCTTGGTCGCAACCTCCGACCTCAAGCGCAACGCTTGTGCAACCCAGGCGTGGCGGCGCTTGAGGTCGGGTGACCTTACGCAACAATCTGGCCATTGGATAGCGACGCTAGGGACCAAATTTGGCCGGCGATGAGTGGTTTAATTTTAATTTTTTTCAAAAAATAAGAAAAGCTCATTGCAAATGTAAGTTTACCAAACGATATTTACGCCAAAGTTATTTCGGAAAACCCTGTTATATTATCATTTGCCAAACACTATAGCTTTCACCAACCCATTGGGTTAAAGATACTTGCGGAAATGGCTTTGCATTTCCCTAAAATTGAATCAAACAGGCCCTACGTGGTTGTGTTGACACCCGAAATTTTATTTATTTTGTCTTAAATGCCCATTTACTTTGCTTATATAAATACATATTAATTTTTAAAAAAAAAAAAAAAAAAGAGACAAGGAGGCCGGGCTAGGGCTGGGCCCGCTGGCCCCCCCCATGCGGCCCTTTCTCTTCCCCCCCACGTTGGCTCGGCCCACTTTCCTTTTTCTCTTCTTCTATTTTCTTTCCTCGGCCCGGCCCGTCCATCTCTCTTCTTCCCCGCACACGCAGCCGGCAACCTGCAGGAGGACGAAAAATGATGATGATGAAGCAAGTCGGCAGGTCGGGCGAAACGGCAGCAAGTGAGCAGAAAAATGCAGGCACGGGCGAGAGGGGAAAAAGGGGAGAAAAGAAAGGACGGACGGGAGGGGCAAAAAAAAAAAAAAAAAAAAAAAAAAAAAAAAAAAAAAAAGAGGCAGAGGGATGCACAGAAAGCGGGGGGAGCGAGAGGTCGCCGATGGCCACGCCGGCAGCCACTCCTGACCCGCCGCCAACCACCCTCAGCCGTGCCTCAGCTCCGATGCCGAAGACAGGATCGCCGAGGAAGTGGCTGGAGCTGAAGAAAAGAAACCAGATCTGAAAAAGGAAGAAAACTGGAGAGCTCAAGGAAGCTGGTTTGAAAGAGAGAAACAGGGGAAGGCGAGCTTCTTCTGGACAGGAAGCTACAGAAAAAATCCAGATCTGAGCTGGGAGGCGAGAGCCGCGCGGAAGGCAAATCTGCAGAAAAAAGAGAGGAGGAAACGAAGAAGAGACGAGGGGGTTGTCAAGCCGAGAGCTAGAGTGAGGGGCTGCGGGTGAGGGGCCTCCTCCTCCGGTAGCCATCGCGCTTGGCCCTCGGCGACGCGCGCCTCTCCCGCTCGAAAGCAACAACCGAGAGCCTGGACGGAGGAGAAGACACGGAAACGCAACAAGAGGCCGAGCGAGCAGAATGTTGAACCAGATCTGAGAAAGAGGAAGACGACGCGAGGTGGACGGAGCCGACGAAGACGGGACCTTCGATGACCGACGCCGCTGCCGCTCAACCACCGACGACGAGGCCTGCTGGTAGCTGGCTTCGCTCCCGTCGTCACCCTCGTCGCATGCCTCTCCGCCACAACCGATGTTGCTGCAACCATCTTCCCTGGGTGGCCGTCCGCCGTCTTGTCGCCCCCGGCTACTGGTCTCACACCGGTTGCCGCCGGTCGCCGTGGCCAAGCCGGGACACGCTCGGCCGCCGCGAAGAAGCAGCAACGGAGCAAATCTGAAGAGGCGCAACGGCAGCTCCGATCCGGGTCAAGATCCGGGTCGGGTAAGGTACAAGCGGGTAGGGTTTATCTGTTGGGTTAGTAGAAGTGGACTGGGCCGGGTTTATATTTAATTTGTTCTGTAGGTTTGTTTTTATTTAGGTCTCAACTAAATTGTGGGCCGTGTTAGTTTCGGTTGGGCTGATTTTATTTTTGCGAATGGGCCTAGACTGTTATTTGGGCTGAATTTTTGTAAATAGATGAAATGGGCCATTTTATTTTCTTTGGTTAATGGGCTGTTTTACTTCCTTTCATTAATGGGCCATTTTGAAGAATTTTCGACCGGGCCGTTCGGCCAGCCCGGTCACTTGCTCCGGCCCGGACCGATAGGGTCCGGGTCGGTTTAGTAGGGCCGGGTCTCCCGACCCGGTTCGAATAATCTTTTAAAAAAAAAAAAATTTCAGAAAATCAAAAATATTAAAAATTCGAAAATTCAGAAAATGCATGGAAAAATTCAGGAATCTGAAATTTCGGAAACAAATATTTTTATTTTATTTTATTTTCGAAAATATTAAAATAAAAAATTTCCAAAAAAAGAATTAAAAAAAAATCAGAAAATTCAGAAAAATCAAAAAAATTGCAAAAATTAGAAAACCCTTAGAAAGAAGAAAACATCTAAAATTGAATAAGCCTTTAGGGCTTTACATAGGTTATTCTGGTTTACATTATTAGGATTATTTCTGCATTTTATTTTGCGATGATATTTTGGATGTCATTTCTTTACCTTAGAGCGGTTAGGACAGACTTTAGTTTCCTTGAATGCATTGCCGATATCTCATTAACACACGATTAAGTTAGGTACCGAAAGGGCGTTAGTCGCGTGACTAACGTAATCAAGTCCCCGACCCTTGACCCTCTGGTTGCGTAAACAGTGAGACACGCTCCCATGTCTCACTTGGTTCCTAGTTGACCTTAATAGACTAGTGGCGACTCCTTATTTGAAAAATTGTGAATATCCCAACGTCGCGCGAGGTATGGGCTTGGGAGAGTCCGAGTTAATTATGGGACGTCGGCCCGAAATTGACAATACCCCTAAACCTATATAGATATTATTATTTTCAGAAAAATTAGGTCGCGACAGCTTGGAAAAGAGTCTTGCAACTTTTTTGGAAAATTAGGGTTTAACTTCAAAAAAAATAAAAAGGATGGAGTCATCGTCAATCAATTTAAGAAAAACAGGCCAATTGTTTGTGCACGTGTGAAGGCATTGGTCATTTACAAAAACCAGGGAACCTTACAGCTGGGGGTTCAGATATGCATGGGGTGTATTGAAAATCTTCTATAATGTTTTGAATATGATAAATTGCATGTTACAGATGTGTGCAGTGGATCGTGCGAAAATAGTTTGTTGATGCATAGACTAATATGCAGATGGAGTCCTTACCAAAAAAAAAAATGCAGATGGAGTCTGGAACGTGGCCTTTGAAGGCATTCTAGTGCTACGTGTCTCCGGAATGAGAACAAGATATTGGACGAGAAATGTGTTCTAAGGCCGGAAGGACCGTTGTAGAAAAGCGAACAAGCTGTAGAACGAGGATTGCTAAAGCAAGGGCAAGCCAGATGAGGGTGAACAGCTTTGTAAAACATGACATCGTCAATCTGCTTTGTAAACCTTGTGATAAAATTTGGTAATTCTTTCGTGAAATTGAAATATTACTTAGTGAGGAATTGCGGAGCTAAATACTGTGTAAGTTATTTTATATAGTTGGAGACTGGGAAATAATTAAAGCATTTGAGTGACTCAAGTATGATTATAATATCCATCGTATTGCTTCACATATAATAGAATTCTTTACTGCTCGATCCGTAGATGTAAGTCATATCAACATATAAATTTAATGTCCGATTCATTTTCTTGTTCTATTTATTTTATTATTCAATTACTTGCTTCCATGGCATAAATAAAAGGAGTGTATGCATGGAAACACTCAGCCAATGGTGTCTACTCCACTCCCCAAGCCTAATTCGGAGTTCTGCCAATCTACTGGCCTAGATGGACAAGTATTGAGAATTCTAGCACCTTTTGCATGGGGAAGAATATAAGAAAAGTCATAAATTTATTACATTGATGCTAATTTAGTCTTAAATTTTTTAATCGTATCAATTTAGTTTTACATCTTTTGACTTAGTGCCAATTCGATCCATTTCATAAAAAAATTGTCCATGTGGCAAAAGAAAGTCACACCAGAAATTTTAAAAAAAAATCGATTTTATTAAGAAGGGGGAGGGATTGGGCGAGGGTTCAATTAATTAATTAATTTTATAATAATATTTTTTAAAAGTTTTTTAATATTATTTTTTAATATATTTTTTAAATGCCACGTCAGCACCAAAACGACATCGTTTTGAATTAATTTTTGCTAACTCAGCTTCCGGCAAGCCATGTAATCAAGTTATATTATTAAAATAAGCCACGTCGAATTTTCGACGGCCTTCACTGAAGTTGGCAGTTAAGTGATCCATTTTTTAAAAAAAAAATGACACTTAAGTATACATTTAATAACTTTTGACACTTAAGTGTCCCTTCGTATCAAGTTTTGACACTTAGGTTGTTTTTTCCCACCATTAACAAGTGATGCAAGATTCGAAAATCCTTCTATTGAGATCACAAGAATATATGTAATCACAGTGACCATTGCAAGCCTATGTTGCGTGTTCAATCAAAGATCTTTCATAATATAATTAAAAAAAACAAAAACTACAAAAACCAATAGGACGCATTTCAAAGATCCCTTTTCCTAAGGGGCCTAGCCTGGGACGGGCCCAATTATATCGGACCGTGTTGCGCCAGGCTGGCTCAGTCTCATTGGCTATTGCTAAGCTATACATCAATCTCAAAAGAGTACACCTTTCGAGATTACCATACTAGCTCGGGCCATCTTGTGCACTCGTACTCTATATAGAGAAAATTTCCTTCATTTTATCATGACTAACTTGATTGATCTCAACATACTACATGAATTTTTGTTCCGTAAGAACCAAGTGCTTTAGACAAGCGATCAAATGGTGATCAAATGCCCGGCCCGGCGCTTGACATATTCATAAGAGAAGGTCTTGGATGGATCCGATTTACTGTATATATGGTGATCACAACAATTGATTAAAGTGAAATCCGCACGAGAGCTACAACGATCCAACGGATGGGATTCGTTTGGTTCATCGGGTACCGGATTGGTCAATCGGTACAAAGGTCACTCTATTGCTTTCCACTTTCCAGAAGTCGTGGTTCCAAGCCTAATTCCGAGTGTTAAACTCTCAAAAAGATGAGGTTGCTTCGTGGAAATGGATTAGCCTAGGGTGAGCCTCCATGACTTTGTGCCCAGCGCTGCCTGAGCTCGCCCTTTCGGATGATAAATGTTTTAAATGAATGAGCTTGAAGTATAGTGAAAAAAATCATTTACATCACTTAGAATCTAACCCAAAACCAGGAAATGTATATCATGTCGGAAACCATTGTGAGCGAGAATTTATCGCGTGGACCGTACGTCGAACTGGGCAAAATCATCCGAAGAATTAATCGTTTGGGTCTCACCATGAAACCCGTGAAATCAACGATCCAAACGAACTTGATCCGCATGATCTAGGCGTCCAATGCGCAATTCTCTCCAGTGGTAGATGCTGAAAGTCAATCGGAACAAGAACATAACGAAAACTTTATATTTCGCGAAAAACATTAGTTACATAAATTGCACGTCTAGCATATTATCGGACTAAAAGCAAAGCAGCAAATATAGAAGTCCCCACTGTTTCTTTTTAGGCTAAACGACATCATTTTAGCCTTGTATTTTATGATTTAGCAAGGTCATCGCTACATTGAATAGAGAGAGAAAAAATTGATCAACATTTTCTATTAGTCAAGTTGGATAGTGTCAATGAAAACACTCAATTATACTAATATAATAAATTCTAGAATTTGATTATACTTTTCATAACTTTTAAGACTCATATACTTTCATAACAAGTTATTGGAGTTTGTATACACTCATCTCAAAATTTTATAAGAAATGGGAAACTAAGTTGACAGATTGTTCCATTTTCTAGAGGTTCCACGTCTTGCATATTTAGCAGCAGGGGGTGTAATTATAAATGGACAATGGCCACGTCAGTCAGCTTCTGTTTCCAGCATAATTGTTCGGAGGACCTATCACTATTCAACTTAGAAAAGCAAAAATGACGTTTTCTGTCCAGATTTTGACTTTTTTTCCTGTCAAATCGGGTAAGTTTTGAATAGTAAGATCTTATAAGACCCCTATATATATTTGTGGATTTGGATGAAATTTTTACGAGAGATGCTAGTTTATAATTACCCTCGTGTTGATCTATGATTTGGTCGAGTGGTCCAAGCAAGGATACATTTTGAGGCAAGTGAAGTTCGGATAGATGCATGAGAATTGACTTGTCTGGATACAGATTAAGTTTCTTTTGTTCCTTCCTTGCAGATGTTTTAAGAGGAGGTCAAGCGGATCGATTATTAAAGATACAAACATTAGCTTGACTTATTTCACTACTTGCTTTCAACTGGGTGGCAAGAAACTAGTAACCATAAGAATATAACAGCTATTTTGAATTTAGCGTCAACATACCATTAGTCCATCACAAGAGTACAAGCTTAACTCAGCACAACCATTGCAATGGCTAACTTGCTATCTCGAGTCTCAACAGAGCTGATACAGCAACTCAAAATTTAGAGTTTTGCACGGCAGCACATATATTGCGCTACCCAATCTTATACTTATTCAAACTCAGTGCTGCAACCGACATATTTGATACATTAAGTGTTCATCCACGGACAAGCTAGTTTTAAGCTTGCCATATCTTTAGCAGCTAATGCATTAGGCAGCAGATATCAGAGGTCTTTTCACATGAGACAGCAGGAAAGTTTCTATCCAAGGGACAGTACCAATGTCGATAAGTTTGGTACTTGCCTATAAACACATAAACAAATCGGAGATAGGTCAAAATCTATGCAGATTTCATATGGCCACCCTAATTAAGAATATGTCCTAGCATGGCATGACTCAGAGCAAGCAAGAAGGAAAGTTCATCCATGTCTCGAATCATGTCACGGTATTTAAGGTGCATTTGGTAATTATTCTGTTATCGAGAACAATTTTTGCTTATAAATAGTTTTTTCTGATTTTGTTCCCTATACGAGTTTCTAAACATTTAAAAAAAATTGATAATTGTTCAAAATATCTATTATTAAAATAGTAATGCGTTTGGTATGACCCTCAAATTCTTTTGTGATTTATAATTATTTTATTTTTTAATAATTTTATTACATTTTTCTTTTTTTCATTTTCTTCATTTTCTTCCTTTAGGCGGTCGCCTGCCTTAGCCATGGCTGATGACGTTGCTAGAGCATTGTTGGCCTTTGGCAAGGCCGAGTCTCATTGAGCCTCACCCAACTGTGGGGCGATGCTCTAGCGAAAAAGAGAAAAGGAAAAAAAAGAAGAAAAAAAAAAGAAAAAAAGATTTTGGCTTGATTTTGAACTTGTTGTTCCTGAGATAAAAAGTAATTTCTTTTTCTTTTTCTGTTACAAATTTACTCCAAAAGACAAAGAATATCACTAGATGGATTTTTATTTTTATTTTAAATAAAAAAAAATAGAATCATATACTATTTAACACGTAACTAAATGTGCCCTTACTGTCTCAGGAACATCGTCTCTGTGATTTGGGAAAAGTAAAGAAGGTCACGTGCCCGAGGAACGTTCCTCTCCATGAATTGCTTAATCAACTACCCTATCAAAGATCCGACCAAATAAAAAAGGAAAGAAAACAACACATTGACTTATCTGGCATTCCATCACCGTGGGAAAAAGTGGGTACCACATTGAAAACCATCCCGATTCCCACCACGCTGTCCATTTGCCATTAAACAGGCCAGTCATCGTAGACGACAGAAAAAGCCTAGGGAATAATCCACGGGCCCTGGAAATTCCCGAACCACAAAGGGGCCTAGAGCAGAACCGGAAGTTCGGCCGTCTTAACGAGGACAGGCAAAGTCAGAGAGCTAGTCAGACCGTACTGCAGAACCAAAGCGCTCTATTGATGGGGGAAAAAGGCCCTGCAGTATTCCTCAAAATCGTGCAGATTAAAGGCCTACATGAACAGATCAAAAAGGTAACTTTGAGGATGGCCAGAAATTCCTAACTTTCCGCTCTTGCTTTCGCTTGTGCAATGTTCTATCTTAGAGTATAACTCTATGCAAGGGCTGAATTCTTGAAATCTGAGAAAATGGGAGATTATAGGGTTGTCATAATTATTGTTTTAGCTATTTCAATTGGTATCGGAGCATATTGCTCAAGTTTTTGAATTGATATATTTTGAAAGCAAAAAGATCATTATGGCTCACATCATAGGAGTATTCTTCATTGAAGACGGTCCATTCCCCTAGATCACAAATGTTCGATGGATTTAACTACACCTACCGGCAATGGAGGATGAAAATCTTCATAGGATCCATGGATTATAATCAATGGAATGACACCAGAATGGACCATCCATACTAGCACCGAGAATCCCAGCACCTCCATCTGGAGAAATAACTACTTTTGCAACATTAATTTCACCTCTAGCAACCCAAAGTCCCAGTTGATCAACAGAAGCATTGAAAAGTCCAAATTCCTGGGACAATAATAGAATCATGCTTAGGCAGAGTATGTGACCTTTGGTAAGATAAATTGTGCTTGATCAACGTTTTGGCAATGAAATTAGTTCTTTTATTATTATTATTATGGCTACAAGAGCATTTGCATGGCCCTTTCTTAGGTTGCACGATCTTCTTCAGTAGGGACAGGCGAAGCATTAATGGATTTATTAGAGGACATCTATTTCTTCAGTCACAATGCTAATATCAGAGTACCAATCTCTCTCTCTCTCTCTCTCTCTCTCTCTCTTCAAGATCCCTTTGTCCCTAACAAGTATGGCCCAGCATGGGCCTCAACTGTGTTGGGCCCTACCTGCTTGGGCCGTGAACATCAAAATCATTAATCACGCGGATATCGTCATTGGAAGTCATTGCTATCGACAACCTAGACGAACTTGGTTCACATGATGTAGAACGCATCCGATAGGGAATGGAACTTAGCCGAACGAGAACATTAATGGAAAACAATTTATTTTGTAAAACAAATTAGTAGTTACATAAGTTGCACGTCCAACATGTCATCAAACTAAAAGCAAAGTAGCAAATACAGCACTCCTAGTGTTAATTTTTTTTCCGCTGATATAATATGATTAGACAAGAAGGACAAAGTCAGCCAGCATGTTCTTGCTCTGATCCGACGCCACCCACCTGCAACACCGAGTACACCCTTAAATTTGACAAATTTAAAGGGAAAAAACAAAAACAGCCATCCATTCGGCATGTCTATTCCTCTCGATCTATGTCTCGGATAAGCGGAACGAACACATAATGTCATCTAATTGCGCATCAGGTTTTCAGTCGCTATTGCCACCGTGCCTGTACTTCTTTTTCTCCTTTTTCTTCTCGTCCTTCTCGTCCTATAGAGAATTTTAAAAAATAAATATTCTCCAATTAACTTATTGTAGTGCCTCACCTGTCCCTCGGATCGGGGTCCCATTTGGCAAGAAGAGTGGTTATGTGATTGGAAAAGAGCTTCAAAATATCTAAGAAAACTTGGGTTTTTGTAAATATAAAATATAAAAAAGAAGTAGGAGCCAATCAAATTTAAGAAAACGAAGCTGATTGGACACCAAGGAAAATGTGTGAAGACATTTGTCACTTATGAAAGTAAGAGAAACTTGCAGTTCTCGTGTTCATTTACTCTGGAGAAGAGTCAAAGAGTACCTACAACGCCTTATCGATATCACATCTTTAAATTAAAACTCTTGAATGCAATATCACATGATGTCCTAAAATTATTGATGCTACTTTTTTTTAATTCTTCCGTAACCACAAATCTAATACCCACCAAAGCTGCACTTCGATGAATGGATCGTCGACCTTCACATAGTCCCCCCCACCCCCCGATCTAAGGGTTGCGCTCCTCATATCTGAGGTGATAGCATTCGACTAGGGATCATCTATGACCTCAGATCGAGGGCCGCTACCTCATGTATGAGGTGTTGCCGACCTCAATTTTAAATTTGAGGGAGAAGGGTATATAGAGAGAGCGTTTTTAATGGTCATAACTCGAACGACCATGATGGCGGTGATGGAGGGAGATGGTAAAGACAGTGATGGTGCCTAGCAATGTTGGATGCTACAATGACGGTGGTGATGACCGGTTATGCCAAATGATCAGGAGGGGAAGAAGAAGAAATGACAAAAAAAAAAATCTAGAGTGGGAAAAGGAACAAAAAGAAAGGGAAAAGATGCTGACTTTCATTTTTTGACCAACTCATTGCTTAAGGGTGAATGGTTCTTCATCCACTCCAATCCCATTTAGGAACTAGGAATCAAAATGAGAGGATAGGTTCCTAATTTTTGGGACTAAGTCGAGAACCGGACTGCACTGATCGATCCAATTTGGTCCAATGGACTGATTATTTAGCCAAAAAAATTTAAATTTTTTTAAAAAATACTAAAATTATTACTATTTTAGAATTTATTGCTATTTAAGATATAATTTTTTTTAAAAAAAAAGTCAGTCCAAAACCAGGAATTGGACCAAAAATTACCAATTCCAAAATTACAAGTGACGTGGTGCAATACTTGATGGAAGGACTAGAAAATTACAAGTGATGTGGTGCAATACTTGATTGAAGGACTAGATTGAGTTGATTTTTTCATAGTCTAGAACTAAATTGAATAAAAAATTGGAAATATCCCATTGAATAACAAGAAAAAGTTCAAGGACCTTCGATGCTATTGTCCCTTTAATTAAGAGGGTCATATGAGTTATAGTGAAAGAAAATATTGAATAGGCACGTCAAGCTTGAGCTGGGGTTCCAAACAAGATTATAAAACGGGTCATATTCAATTTGACCTATTTAACAATGTATCCTTTACTTTGATTTATGTATTAGCTTCTTTTTTTGGGCCAGGTTTCATATGTTAGCTTATTATCTTCAAGACAAAATCAATGAATTTCTTGGGCGTAATAGATAATAAAAACACTTAAGTCATGCTAAAATTATTAACTTACAAGTTACATTGTTGGATGTTCTTTGCTCTAAAGAATCGGTCGTTTGTTGTTCTTTTTTTACCTACTTGAAGTGAAATGAAATGAGGATTCTTCCGACAAAAAAAAAATGTATCCTTTACTTTGATTTATGTATTAGCTTGTTTTTCTTGTTTTCCTTTTTTTGGGCTAGGTTTCATATGTTAGCTTATTATCTTCAAGACAAAATCAATGAATTTCTTGGGTGTAATAGATAAACTCTGCTCATAAAGTGAGATATTTTTCGAATGTTACTATGAATGTAAGAAACTATGATTTAAACACTAGATGTAAAATTTAAATTTTACTCATCAACTCAAAATAGAAAAAGACCTTAACAACTTTTTCAAGAAATGTTCCATCTCTTAAGGTTCCACGTCTTGCCTATCAACATGGGTAGAATTGTAAATGGACAATGACCACGTCAATCGGCTTGTGTTTCTGGAGCAACCATGCGGAGAACGCATCACTATACAACTTTGAATAGGAAAAATGTTGTTTTTCCTCTTGATCTTAACTCTTTTCTGTCAAGCTGATTAAGTTTTGGATAGTGAGATTTTGAAAGACCCTGAATGTATATTTGTCTATTCAGACCAAGTTTTTACAAGAATGCTAGCTCATAATAACCAGCTATGCATGAATCCTATGGATCAACCTAGTGATCGAAACAAGGATACACTCAGAGGCAATTACAACTCAGATGAATGAATTAAAATATATACCCTGTCTGCAGATTAGGTTTTTTTTGTTCCTGGCAGAAGTTTTAAGAGGAGGTCAAGCAAATTAAACTATAAAGATACTAACAGTAGCTTGACTTATTTCACTTGTTGCTTTTGAGTGGGTGGAAAGAAACCATAAAATATAAACAGCTATTTTGAATTTGACGTGAATACAACATATCATTAGTCCATGACACAAGTGCAAGTATAACTCAGCACAACCTTAACCTTTGCAGTGGCTAATTCGTTATTTCGAGGCTTGATGGAGCCGATACAGCAACTCAAAAATTACAGTTTTGCGCAGAAATGCATCAAGTTGAGTATCTTGCACTACCCAAACGCTCATATTTATTCCAACTCAGCACTTGGAACTGCAACCGATAGATTTTATAGACGAAATGTTCATACACGGAGATCGCCATATCATTAGCAGCTAATGCATTCGGCAGGAGACATCATAAGTGTCTTCAAATGAAAACAGCAGGAAAGTTTCTTTCAAAGGGACAGTACCCACAAAAAGAGAAGTTGAAAGCACGACGTTGATGCACGAGAGGTAATTTATATAAACAAAACATATTCAAAGACAGGAATATACCCTCATGTGGAGGACAGATCGATTGACAAGGAAAGTTACTCATACTTTTCCTTTTTAGCGCAGGCAAGTTCGGTGCGGAGGAGCTCAGCAGCAGCAATAAAGTTCTTGAGCGCAAGCCTGACCCTAGTGTGTTTACGAGTCTTGAGCACAAACTCTGGGTTAAACCACAATATGTTTGTTGCGAGCATCTTGGTGGTTCTGTCAGCAATCTCTTCAGCTGATGGTATCATCAGAGAGTGGATGCCATAGACACCAGGGCCAATCCCAGTACCAAACTCGACTCCCTCGAGGACAACTGAGAGGAGTTTCTCATCAGAGCGAGAGTTCTTGATTGTGACGACATCAGCATCCATGTCGATGATTGAGTGGATGATGTCGTTGAAGTGGGAGTACATGTGCGTGTGGATCTGCCAATCAATAACAGCCACAAAGTGAAATCAGTATGCATGGCAAACAGATCTTCCCACATAGAAAAAAGGAAAAGATTAAAAAAAAAGAAAAAAGGAATGGAGCTACGGACCAACCTGGGTAGTATCCTTGACACCACAGTTAGTGATCCTAAATGAGCGGACAGCCCAATTCAAGTAGAAAGATTTTTCAGACTTTCTGAGTGGCAGACCCTCTCTCAAAGCTGCCTCATTAATTTGAATAATATTAATCCCTGCCTTCTCAAGATCCTCGACTTCATCCTTGATGGCCAAGGCAATTTGATAGCAAGTTTCAAACCTGTGAAATAAATATATATTATTCTAGTCCTGAAAGGAGAAATAAAGATGATGTTCTTTGATCAATCCCATGTACACATGAAGTTCACGTTCTTCTGTACCTGGATTGGTCATTTCGGACAAAGGACCAGTTGAGCATAGTAACAGGGCCTGTAAGCATTCCCTTCATCGGGCGAGCAGTCATGGCCTGGGCCATGATGGACCAGAAGACAGTTATTGGCTTGGGGCGGCTCACATCACCATAGATGATGGGTGGTTTCACACAATGAGATCCATAAGATTGCACCCACCCGTTGACAGTGAAAGCAAAACCGGACAACTGCTCCCCAAAGTATTCAACCATATCGTTCCTCTGTATTGGATACATCCAGATCAAGATGTTAAAAAATAAATGCTCATAAGATGCTACCTATTTATCCAACATAATTTGTCTTAATTACAATACCAGATTCAAGGACTGTCTTACCTCAGGCTCCCCATGAACCAAGACATCTATGTCAAGCTCCTCTTGAAGCTTGACAACTTTGTTAATTTCCTCCTTGATAGCCTTAACGTATTCTTCCTCAGAGATCCTATAACGAAGTGCAGTCAAAGGACCAATGAGGGTCATAACGAAAAGGATTAACAGCCCCGTGTCATATCTGTCATCGTTTAATTAAAAAAGAAATATCTAGTTTACTCACATTTTGTCCTTGTACTCACGGTGCACTCTTCTGAGTTCCTCGGTCTGAGGGAAGGAGCCAATTACGGTTGTTGGGATGACTGGCAAATTAAGCTTCTTTTGCTGAAAATCAAGTCTAGCACTAACAGTTGTGGCACGGCGATGATAAGAGCCCATCAAAGCAGCAGTCTGAGAGAGAAGAGAATACCAAGAGTTCAAGACACCAGTGATATCATTTTCATTAGTATTTTTGGAACGCAAGAAAGATGAAGGGTAACTAAGCAGAGGAACATACAGCCATTTGGACAGCTTCGTTTGTGGCTCTTGGAGAGGACTTTCTTGAGGCCTGAGCAGCAGCATTAGCTGAGAAGAATCCCTGAAAACAGAGACATCAGCAATAAGCATTAAAATATCCTCTCACGACATTAGTAATCAATACTTTGAAATAATTGAACATTATGCTTAAAAAACACCCTAATGGTGCTAGTTAACAGGCCTAGATTAAATTAAGTACTTTGCATCCTAGTGACCATATTCACCCTGTTCGTTGCCATATGTATATGTGCACTGTACAGCCAGTAATTAAAGAGACCCACCATAATGTAGCAGCATTGGTTTCTGCTGATGACTATTTGAAATACAGTAGAAGCAACTAATTCCAGAATATAAGCTAACGATATGGATTACCACCACCGTTAAGACTAGCTAGTAGCAACAATGACGCTGGAGGCATACTATGCTGCTTTTCAGTATCATATTTAACAAAACGACAACAAATTGTACCTCATCCTTTTGTCCAGCCAATGCCTTGGCCAAGGCATTGACTTCAACGACCTTCTGAGCAGCAAATGCAAGCCATGACTTGATTTCCTCATCCAACTCAGTCTCGTTAACTAGGTCAACAGCAGTGTGCAAAAGAGAGCAAGAGGTGGAGACCACAAGTTTGTCTGCAGATAAATAAGGAATTTCAAATACAATCTAACGATACATAACATGCAGATCTTTGAAACACACTATATCGAAAAACATATGCAGAGAGTATTACCTTTTCCCACGATGCTCTCGAGATGATTGAGGGTGCCAAGTGATCCAGCAAGATCATTGGCCCAGATGTTCCTCCCATCAACAACTCCAGCAAAGAGATACTTGCCCGTGGGGAATCCACCCTCGATTAAATCAATAGTCTCGGCTCCATGGACCAAATCAAATCCAAATCCAGTGACGCCCTTCAAGGAAGTAAGAACTTTATATGCCTCAGCAGGAACATCAGCAAAATAGGTTTGGACGAGAACATTCACGCCAGAAAGACATGATTCTAGCTCCGAGTATGCTTCTGTGAATGCTTGCAGTGTGTGAGAATCAAGATCCAACACAAGGGTAGGCTCATCAAACTGAATCCACGAAGCACCGGCTGCCTTAAGTTCAGACACGACTTCCCTGAACGGTTTTTCATTGGTCAGGAAACGCATTCAAAACATGAGCAAATGAAAACTGCTAGAGAAGAGGTTAATGTCTTACTTGTAGATGGGAAGTACATTCCGGAGAAGGGACAGAGGAGAAAAGGTCTTCTCAACACCCTTTGCAGGCTTGGACAGCAGCAGATAGGACACTGGGCCAAGAAGGACCGGAACAGTGTCCACTCCAAGCTGGCAATTAGCAAATAAATTCAAGAACAGAGAGCTTTAAGCAATGCTAAAAGACCATGCAACGGCACTAGGAAGACGAAAATGCATGAACTGATAAAAGACATTTGAAAATTAAACAAGCAACTATAACTAGAGATATCAAAATGAATCATAAATTCGTATTATAATTCATTTTTAATTAAATGGATTAAATAAAATTAAATGTGAATCATAAATAAATTTTATAAAGTAAAGGAAATATAGAAATGAATTTTAATATGGGTTAAGTACGAGTCAAGTGTGTTATTAGGAAACCCAGTTAGAATCCATGGTCCTAAGGCTCTCCTCCTCTCTCCTTCCATACTCCTCCTCTTTGCGTCCCTGACCACTATTGCCAATCCCGCCGTCACACCGCCGTCACCATCGCCGATCACGAGCTCGCCCGCCTCAGGAGAGCTGCGAGCTCGGCCTGGATCTGGGCAGGCGAGCCACGAGCTCCGCCTCGCCTGGATCTGAGCAGGCAAGCCCCGAGCTCCCCGGCCGGAGCGCGGCCTGGATCTGAGCAGGCAAGCCCCGAGCTCCCCGGCCGGAGCGCGGCCTGGATCTGGGCAAGCTTGAGGCAGCCGCAACAGAGCTCGGGCTGGTGAGCTTGCGGCTCGCCGGCCCGAGCTCGGGATCGCTGGCCGGAGCTCGGCCGAGCTCGCCCGGATCGGTCGACGAGGATGATTGCCAAGGGTGGGGTAGCTCGATCGAAATTTTGGTCAGGGCTTGGCCTCGGATCAGCCGCGATCGAGGTCTAGCGAGGCAAGCGGGGGCATTACTAGCCTGCAGGAGCGTCGACGACTGTTGTTGGCCCCGATTCGAGCATTGCAAAGGCCGGGAGTTGGAAGAAGGGAGAGTCAGGGGATGGTCGGGCAGATCCGAGGCTTTCCGCGGTTGCCATTGAGATTGGAGGTGGGTCGTAGGTTGCCGGGCGACGTCGCAGCCAAGGGACAGCGGCGGCGGCAGCGTCGTGACGACGGCGGCTGGGAAAGTAGTGAGAGGGAAAAGAGAGGGAGGAGAGAGAAAATCGCATTGGCGAACGTGAAACGGATTTTTGGCATATTTCCTAAATGGCAATCCCTAAACCCGATTTGTTATCCGGTTCGGGTTCGTGCGGATCGAGTTTTGGATCGGGTCACTACGACATCAGAAAACCTCGTTTTCTGGGCCGGGCCGAACACGACCCAATCGAACGGGCCGTTGAGTATGAAGAAAATAACAATAAGCCCAAGGGTTTTACCTTCTGGGCCTCCTCGTACTCGGTGACAGCCTTGCGAAAAGCGTAAGAGAATTTGACGTCAGGGCCCAGTTCAGGCACAACGTAGTGGCTGGACCAAAAAACGAGATGGATGGGAGTTAAGTTTAATAATGACCAAGACAAAAGTAATTTCTAACTGGGTACTTGTCTGAAGATCCGTCACCCTTACTAGTTGGTGTCGAACCACTTGGTCATTTCCATGGCAGGGACGGAGGCGGTCCCTCTGGCCATCAGGAGGTAAAGATTGAATCCGACCTCGCCACCTTCCCAACCATATCTGGGAGGAACAGCACCAAGCATCGCGGTGGTGTCGAGCACCTGGTCGTAATATGAGAAGGTGTTGCTGGGAACGTACTTGATGCCGGCATCAGCCATTTGCTTCCAGATGGATGAACTAAGATCAGCCCCGACTTTCTGCAAGGCCTCCGCACTGCTCTTTCCATTCCAGAACGATTCCAGGGCGAACTTCAGCTCCCTGTTGGGCCCCATGCGAGGATATCCAACGATGTGGGACGCCATTTTCCCTGGATAATCGTACAAACATCAACTACTAGTAAGTAACCCAGTGTAACTCATTTAGTTACCTAGTCTAAGAATGGAGAAATGCAAGCGATGCAAGGATCCTACCTTGACGGAGACTGAACCGGGAACGAGATGAACTGTAGTCTGTTGCAGTGACGAGAGAGAGAGAGAGAGGAAGAAGAAAGATCACGAAGCGAAGAATGCCGAGGTCCACGGTATTATATAGCCCAGAGGGAGGAAATCCCCGGGTCAGTCCCCGGACAAAAGCATAAAATGAAAAGGCGTCCCCTATATCATTTGATATAGGGGACGCCTTTTCATTTTATGCTTTTGCTTTTCATTTGATGTTGCTATCAAATGAATAGGGGACGCCTTTTCATTTTATGCTTTTGCTTTTCATTTGATGTTGTTATCAAATGAAATAGGGGACGCCTTTTCATTTGATGCTTTTGTCCGGGGACTGACCCGGGGATTTCCTCCCTCTGGGCTATATAATACCGTGGACCTCGTGGCACTTTGGTCCGGGGTCCCGCCGCAACAATGCTCATATCCAAAACTATGGTGAGATCGCAGAGTGAGCAAATGGAGGGTCAAGTGAGGTCGAGATAGAGTAAAGGGAGAGTCATAACAATGATTTAGTCTGAATAATTTATGGACTCATTTAACACTTATATTATCTTGAGTTTTGTTAATCTAAATCTATTTTATTAAATATAACTAACTCTTTTAATAACTCGACCAATTAGATATAGATTAAGAAATGAATTTATGATTCATTTTAATAAGTCTAATTTGAGTAAATGTATTTGTTCAATAGATTCGAAGACTAGACCAAGATTTCCGAATGAGCTTCACTTAGCTACAACGTAAATTAAGCAAACATTTTTGTAGACTCGCTGCGATTGCTTTACACAATTAATTCAATAAAGCTCGTAATGTTAATCAACAAAAACGTATTGCTCGATAAATCAATTTCTACGTACAATCGGTATCTATCGTGACCACACGTGCCCGTTGCCCCCTTCTCTGTCTCTCCACGTGTGCGGGCGTCATTGGATGAACGACGCTATTATAAACGATGACAACGTTGAACTGCCCATCTAAAAAGTTATGAAGTGGGGAAAAGGCCAAAAGAAACATAATATATATAATAATATTTGGAAAAGGAAAGAGCAGTACGCGCAAGGTGTCGTGTTTGACGGGCGAGGCACGCCCCAAACACATTGACTAAGCAATGCTGGCTTGACCACATTGTCCATTTGCCTAACAGAAAGCGAGATTCATCGAGACTCATTGAGTTTGCTTTATAAATTTGATTTATTGAAGTGATATATCACATTTTCAAGCTCCGGAACCCTAAAGAAGAGCCTAAGAGTAGATCCGGCAATTTTGCCATTTTTCTGAGGGCAATTCCGAGAATCACACGGACCACGTAAGCAAATGGCTCCATTGATGGGGGGAAAACCCTGCTTCGTCTTTTTGTGTGTATACTTTCATTGTGCACATTGCAGGTATGATTGCAAATGACACCATCTCTCCTAAGTCCTAAATTTGATTTTTTTTCCCTTAACATCCGCCCTTTCAAAAGTAGATTCTCTTTTTAATTTCCAGTTAAAACTAAATACAACCAATTAAAGATAGCTTTAATCCAAAAATTGACTGATAAATTGAAGTAAAAGATGCTTAAAGACACCCTTTAGAAATTGAATAAAGAAGTATGACAAAATAATCAGAATGATATGGACTCCACAAATGACAAAACCTTTTTGCCCAAACTTGGCGAGGGCCGCAAAACCCCGAATGGAAGAAGAAAAATAAAAGAAAAGAATAAAAAATCAATTCAAAAGATTTTAAAAAAATTATCCGCGTCAGTATTAGCTATTTTATATGACACTATCAATGTCCAAATCAATGATTTCTGGCTAAAAATTTGTGAATGGACTCAATTAACAAAATTTGAAAAAAATTTAGGAATCACTTTATAACATTAAAACTGAATTGGCTAAAGTGTAATAAATTTATTATTTTTTTGGATATTTTCTCATATCAAAAGAAATTAACTTCTTCAGTCATGACATTAATTGGAAAGATTACATAATGCGTGGTGCAACACAAAGAGTCAAATTTCCTCTCTCCGTCTTGCCCTGTTAGTTATCATCATTAACAAGTAGCCCGAGATTCAAAACCCATCTGTTGAATCACGACAATATATGCAATCCTAGAGACTCTTTGCCTGCATATTCTAGCTGGTTTACTCGAGATCTTTCAAGGTACAATTGACAAAAATGCTTAATCCAACCAAACATATTTCCAACACCCCTTTTTCCCTAATTGCCCGGCCCGGCACAGGCCCAATCTTGTTGATGGGGGTGCTGTACCATCAATCTCGAAGCCTGGACTAAAATGCACTTTCACTCTACATCGAGTTCATTTTACCATATAACAAATTGATGCAAGATCACATGCGAAACACTTGATTGTCTTCGGTAGAAAAATTGTACAAAAAGTTATGAACCTATTATATAGCAACTAATTTAATCCTAAACCTTTTAATTTCGCCAATTTAACCTTGAACATTTTGATAACTTGCCAATTTAATTATAAACATTTTAATTGTACTAATTTTGTCCTAAACATTTTAACGAATTGCCAATTTGATACTTCTAGCTAACTATGGCTAGTCAAGTTTTTGAAATGCTACATTTCAAGAGCAAAGAAAATCGTTATGGCTCACGTCATAGGAGCATTCCTCAATGAAGACAGCCCATTTCTAGGCCACAAATGTTCGGTGGATATAACTATATCTACTGGAAATATACGATGAAAATCTCCTCACAAACAATTTGTGGAATGCCATCGAGAATGGACCATACATTTAGGGGCCGAGAATCCGAGCATCTTAATTACGAGTAATTCCACACTTAAGGAATCAAATGAGTGAGACCCACAAAATTGGACCCCAGTCGGCTTAAGGAAACACACCTCAATAATATTAACTCCACAAAATCAAGGAAAATGACCGCTAAGAAATTATCGCAATAGTAGGAACTCAACTTTCGCAAGGCACCTTGATACGACGGGATTGGAGTTGATGACAGCTAAACAGAATCTCCACCACGAAGCCATTCTCAAGGGAGCTTGACAAAGCACGGGCCTTTCACACATGGAATCCACCGTGTTGAAAGACCGAGATAGATGCCAGAAGAACGCAACCCCCGTACATCCAAGGGTCTTCTTTAGGGCTAGCAATATATGGCGGAGCTTTATAAAAAGGTACAAGAAAAACCGATGCAAACAAAAAGGTAAAGACCGAGAAAAGAAAAGAAGTGGCGAACATTACCATGTCTAGAATGAATCATTTGTGTAGTTTCCCCCCACCCCCCCTTCAGAATGCATTCATTTTAATACTTAATGCTATCACACGTTGACGTGGCGTTTCGACGTGAATTGTTGGAAAATGAAAAGGAAAATACTACCACGAGACTTACTACAAAAGTATAATTGAACATTGCAGACTTTGAAATTTGAGTAGAAGTGTGATTATTATTGACTAGATCCTAAGAAAGGGTTAAGATTCATAGATAGGCTTTTCACTTAGTGAAAACGTTGATAAATTTCCTTAATTTAAATTTAAGGCTATAATATTATGTAATCTATTTTTAAAGTTGATCATTTTTTGGACTTAAAAAAAACTGAGGAATGCGACGTCGATTCTCTGCATGATCGAACAAACATCAAATAAAGGTTTTTACAGAAAAATAAAAAAGCATAGGGGGAAAAATATCGCATAGATCGCCCCCTCCACGTCTCCTTCTCTAGAGTCTTCGAGAGAAATTTCAAGATTCTCGAGGGAGTCACATGACCTGTTCCCGAGTTACCCTCTCTCCTTGCCCTTCCTCTACAAAGATACAGGGAACCTTTTTGTACGTGCGTCGGAGTTTTTCCAATGGATGGCCTTTGTAAACTTTCTGAGATCTACCAATTTCATACCCTACGACATAAGACAATAACGTAGAAAAAAGGCCCAACGATCCCCATGATCATACATCATGTGACAGATACACAAAAGAAATCGGGCAGATCCTTCTTGGCCTCTTCTGCGCCCAAAAGCAATTGGGGGTAGATCAGCTTTGAATTGAAATCCCTATCCTTTCTCTCCGTTTGCTTTTTTTTTTTTCCAGTAAGGGTTTGCGGAGTATTTTGGCGGCAGGGGGACACTTTCCTCGTGGATGGTCCACCTGACTAAAGGGACTTCAAAATTTGGAAAACCATGGCCACCCGAAATATCATTAATTTATTAAGCGTGAAAATACTTGCCATTTTCTAGAATCCAACACACTCTTTTCCACACCAAACTATAGTTCTCTCACTCTTCATGAGATTATAAATTCTCTCTTAAGAATGATATTATCAGACACGTTGCTCTAGTAATATGAGATTAATACCATGTAACTGAAATTCGAAACGGTGATTCCATGTTTCTAAGAGAGGACTTATTAAAATTATTATTGTCATTTTATATCCTTATTTGAATAATGTTCAATTGGACTAAGGGCACTCCGAGTCTCCATCTAAAATTTTTCCCGAAAAAGATATTGCTCAGAGCGGAATGTGGACAGAAATAGTGGAACCAGCGTGCCACCATGCACATCGCATCAAACACGAACCCTCCACACCCACAAAACAGTCTGGGGAAAATTCTCGGTCCGAGGAAAGAGGAACTGACCTTCCTTTTTGCTTTAGTGTGGATACCACCGTGAGTTGGTTCCCCTACTTTTGTTCCCCATCGATAAGGTGATTCTGCCCGATTTTAATAAATTGGAGTTCCGTTAGGGTTCCTCAAGAAGGAAATCGAATTTAACTCTATTTCTTTAAATTGGATTAGTGCTCTAGAAATAAATC
This sequence comes from Angophora floribunda, assembly GCA_014182895.1. Taxonomy (NCBI): domain Eukaryota; kingdom Viridiplantae; phylum Streptophyta; class Magnoliopsida; order Myrtales; family Myrtaceae; genus Angophora; species Angophora floribunda. The sequence goes on from CM024715.1 coordinate 13,375,915, forward strand.
TCCACATGATATCGTTTAACTTTCACTTGCTAATAAAAAGAAAATCTCTTCTTCCTTTTGATTTTTAATTTAAAAAAGAGCATAAAGAAAGAAATGTGTGTGTGTATATATATATATATATATATAGACACGCACACGCACGAGATAATCGCACATCTTTTAGACCGATCTTGCGCTAGCGACGTCCACGCGGCGTTCGTCGGGCATACATGCGTGGGATCTTTTGGTGTAGCAGGAAAGAGTGGACTTTACCAAATTGGTTGATGCGCTATCGATTGGAATGATTACGTGCAGAGCGCTTGGGGAATTATCCCTCACTGAATTACCTAACCGCGGAGCATCCATTAACGAGAAATGTGAATGGGCAGGAGACGCGAGGGTTTGAACTTTGAAGCAGGTTACCTAACTACTCAATGAGAAGCATATTGATTTTGCCCCCGTCCTTTTTGACTAAAGAAACGACTTGACGTTCTTGAGTCACGTTTAGCATTCTGATCTTCAGCAGACAGATATTATGCCGAGATCTAGACGACAGATCGGACATTTAATGCTCATGATCAGGGTAGAGATAGATTGTTGAATTATATTATGTGCGGAGCTTCACTTAACTAATAACATTATAGGCAAGATGAATTGTAGGCTTGTAGACATTGCGTTACAAAATCGAGTTATTAAGTTATATATTGGATTTTCAATAATAATAAAAATAAAGACAATGCATCGCTTGATAAATCAATTTATGTGAACTGGAGTTAAGAAGTTTTAGTATTTTCCTTTGGACAAACAAGTTAAAGATAAGTCAAAATCTGTTTAATTTCAGATAGACCCCCTTGAAGAATTCATCACGTGGAAAATGCACTTCATAATGGAATGACGTGATGAAAGAGTAAGCCATCGCCTGCCTCCCTCGTCGGTACGGGACAGACGTCCCCTTGGTTTTTCATTTGCTAAAGAATATTGGTTAGTTAGGCCTGGAAAGATAACTCTCCTTCGTTTGCGTGTCCCGCGCGTGGCCCCATACGTCGGATATTCGAAGTTTCCTCCTCTCCTTCCCTCTCCTTCCCCCTCCGTTCATTTCGTCACCCGGGGGGGTTATAAACGTAAAATGATAGGAAGTTGGTGGCTCCGGGCTCGGTTTGGGGACACCCCACCTGCCCACAGAAAAGAAAGTTCTCTATGTGGCCCCACCATCGTATATATTGAAAAACGGGTCGGTGGCTGCTCAGGGTTTCGGTGGTGGGAGGACAACGCATTGCACTCCCGATTGGAGGGTTCGTCATTTCGTCAAACGAGTGGCTGGATTTCCAAATGAGCTTAATTGACTGAGCTAAGATTCTTCTTAGACTCGCTGCGATTGTTTTACACAATCGATTTAATCGGTTGATGTATAATGATGTTAATGAACAAAACATGTTGCTCATTAAATCAATTTGTATATATCAATCTTAATAAGTTTAGTATTGTCCTCCAAACAAACAAGTTAGAAATCAAAATCCATTCAAATTACAGATAACCTCTCCATTAAGAATACTAATCATATGGCGTGACTCAATCGAAAGGGAACTTCTCTCTCTCTCCACTCGCCCTAGTCCGTTTGCTTCTAAAAATCATGTCACGATCTCCATCCCCCCTCCCCCCCTCTCTCTGTGCGAGCACATAAAGGAAAGTGATGCTCTCGTGGAACTGCCCCTATGTCAAATGATATTGAGTGGAAAAGTAAAGAAAATTATGTGCGATGAATTGCTTAGCTAGGCATCCATTAGCGAGAAACGCGATCGGCGAGGGACCCCAACACATTTGACTAATCCGACAATCTTTCAACGGGAAAATGTGTACGCCTCCAACACATTGAAAAAAAAGAACGCTAATTTAGCCACAAACAGCTTCCATCCAACGCTTACAAGAATAAAGCTGTAGATAAACGGATCAAAGGTATCTCTGAAGATGGCCGGAAATTCGGAACTTGTGCAATTTCGTCTTCATATCGTAATTTGAGGGCTAAATTCTCAAAATCTGGAAAGAGAGGGAATTATAGGGTTGTAAGAAGTGATTGTGCTTGTGCAATGGCCTTCTGAGCTTCTTGCAATGGGAGCACCGTCTACAAACTATAAAATTTCGTCAATTACTCAATGGATTCGAGTCTTGTTCATGGTTGTTGGAGTTGAGAGACTAAAGTGTGCAAAGTGGAAGGCCAAACCACTAAGAAATTTGTTTTGAAATATCTTACCATCTCTTTAATTCTTCTATTATATGTCTACTAGAAGTTACTTCTACATCCACATAATTAATCTCTTTTTCTCACGTCTTTCACTCAAGAGTTTTAACGTTCTTAAAACAACCAATCGCCCGTTCTTAGTTGTTGTTTTAGCCATTTTAATTAATATCTATATTTCAAGAGTAAAAAGATCATTGTAGCTCGCATCATTGGAGCATCCTTCAGTGAAGACAATCCATTTAAAGACCACAAATGTTCGATCGATCTGACTATATCCACTGGAAATGGAAGATGAGAACCTTTGTAAAATCCATGCACGAATTATAATCTGTGGAACGTAATCGAGAAGGGATCATACCTACTAGCACCGAGAATCCCAGTGCCTCCGTCCACAAAAACAATCACTTCTCCAACAACATTTCCACCTTCAGCAACCGAATTCAAACATGATATGATATTTGGATCATCCGAAGACACGAGTTCCTTTCCATGTAGAAATTTTCTACACAAACAACTAACTAATTAAGAATAATTAGATCTATATATGATTATAAAACACTAAAACTTATATATACAGCGGAATTAAAACATATCTGTTTGAGCCATAGCCTCATTTGATGAAAAACAGATTGTACTGACGGTAATCAGTAATCTATCGGAATACCAGATCTTCTTCTCTATAACTTATTTCGGTATGGCAGCTTTTAATGGGGTTCAAGCAACTGATAGGTATAACCTACTCTTTTATAGGTTAGAGAGAGAACCTAGTAAACCCTAATCAATAGTGTGTTAATTGGGCTCCTCCATTACGGGCTTCAATTAAACACAATTACCTACACTTTGCTACTCAACTAGGCCTGTTATTAATTGATACCATAACACAATTCAATAAAATCACTTAAGAGTTTAACATATATTGGAATATCCATTAACCCGATTATTTAAAATAGAAAATTGATTAATTAATGTAAGTTCATTATAAGAAATTTCCAACATTCCAACCATTGCACCCACCCTTTCTTTTTCCCTTCTTATCTGATCGAGATCCTATCGATAGTATTTATACAAGTCATTACTTAATGTAATGTGTGAATTGGATCTATCTTTCGCATAATCTGTAATTGCTCCACATTCGTCTTCCATGTACAAATATATCATACACACGTAACGGAGAAAAATATCATAGAACACCACAGTCAATGCTAAGACCAACTGTAGTTGCATCCTTCCACATGCTTCCTGATATTGTGATTTGGACAGAAGTATCGAAAATTCCTATGACAACAATAGAATCGTGCTTAGACTAAGTACACAACTATTGGTAAGACAAATCATGTTAAATCAGGTTAGATTAACGTTTTGGTAGTGACTGTCGATTGTCGTCAATGTCGTTATTATTATTATTATTATTATTATTATTATTTGACTGCAAGAGCATTGGTCATGTCAATTTGTCAAGTCACACAATTTTTTTCAGTGAGGACACAAGAAGCCACCTATCATGACACTAATCAAAACAGAATATAGATTTCTCTAGCCGTGAAAGTATATCTTTTTTTATTTTTGTGGAAGCCATCAAAGTACATCAATTACGAGTACTTCCACATTTAATGAATTGAATGAATGAGACTAGGATCTAAACCTCATTGAAAGACTCAATAAATCAAATGACCACCAACGGAAATGATCTTAAAATCCACTAATTTGTCATGAGTTTAAGATTTTTTAGAATATTGAGCCTAAGTTTCTAGGGTCTTACATGCCTTGGGAGTGGCATGACTCTCGATTGGTTCGGGGAACGAAGAAGGCACTAATTTGTCAGAACCACTATAAATCGACTAAGCATTTCTCTACCTATACTCTTTTAATTTATATGTTTATGGCATAGCTAATGAATTGCTCAAGTTACATATTTTAGTTATTTACTTGAAATTTAAAAGCATATTCGAGATATCTAGGCCAACAAATTTTAACCTCACAACGTCAAAACGAGCCTTTTGATGCCCGTATTGCCATTCGAGGGCAAATCTGAGGTCCCTCTTGGGGCTGATGCGAGGATATCCAACGACACCTCGTGATATGGGATGAGTAGCGGACGAGGAAACACACCTTAATAATATTAACTCCGCAAGATCTCGATCCTTAAAACGATTGCCGTCTGAAAAGCGCAATTCCTCCAAGCACGTATTATAAGGGTGCGCTTTGGGAATATTTTAAGGTGTGTTTGGAGGAATATGGTGTCAGTTTTGCGACCTTTTTGTGCGAGAGTCAGGGTAGGGAATAATATTTTAATGCGTGAGGAAACTCGTCCAACAGTCGGGGGGGGGGGTGTTGTTGTTTGGTAATGCGCCTACCCTTTTGGAAGAACCGATCAAAAAAAAAATCAGAGTGAAGAAAGTTCATAACTTTCTTCACTCTGATTGGTTAGCTCTTAAAGCATTTTTCATTGGTCTCAGGCTGTTTGAGGAATCTTTCTTCCATGGACGACGAACCCACCAAGACGCTGACTTAAAGTGGCATTCCGACAACAAGGAATAAAAAAGTATGCTGATTTGACCATAAGAGAAGATCTGGCAGTTTTTTTTGCCATTTTTGCGGGGGCAATTCAGAGAGTCGTTCCGACCAAAAATAAATAAATTCAGAGAGTCGTACAGGCTGAACAGAAGCAAAATTGATAGAAAATGTCCTGCTCTGTTGTCTTCTAGAGCATACTGTAAATGTATACAGATTGCAAATATGATGGCCAGAGAAGAGGGTCGACCGTCTCATTTGACTCCGAATCGGCTTCAAAATGTAAGCAGATCAAAATGTAACTTTTGAAGATGGCTGGAAATTCGGGACTTGCATTCTCACCATGTCGCAACATGCACTCTACTATTCGCTTGCGCAATTTTTGTCTTCAGATCGTAATTCCACGTGAAGGCCAAATTCTTAAGTAGAATGGGATCTAATTTTGTGGGGGATCATGTAGAGCTTGAAATTAGACCCAATTTTAATTGGTATCGGCTTAAGGTGTGTTTTTTAGTTTCCTCATCCCTGTATCTGATCTCCATATCAAGTACCTTTAGTGTCTTAATCTCCTTCCCTTAGAGTAAACCGTGGTTGATTTCCTTTGCCTCCCTTCCTTTCCTCTTGGGAACATGAAAAGGAAAGATTGGTTTAATATATGACGCATGTCATATATGCTTCCTTAACCTCTTCGCCCTTGTACCCCTTTTTGGACGACTTAGCCCTCACTAGAGGTGTTAACATGGGTCATAAACTCATATTATGACTCACTTTTAGTTAAATGGGTCAAATATGGGTGAAGGTTAAATATGGGTCAAGTGAAAGTTAAATATGGGTCAGATATGAGTTGACTGAGTTATTAGGTAGACTTATCATCTCTCTCCTTCCATCCCCCTCATCTATGCGTTCTCGACCTCCGTTGCCGATTCCGCCATCACGCCGTCGTCACCATCGCTGATCTCGAGCTTGTCGTCTCCAGTTGGAGTTCAGCCTGGATCTAGGTCGGCGAGCTGCGACAGAGCTTGGGCTGGCAAGCCCTAAATTCGCTTGCCGGAGCTTGGCCTAAATTTGGACAGGCGAGCCGCAAGGTCACTAGCCTTAGCCGAGCTACGGCTCGCCCGGATTTGGGTAGGCGAGTCTCGAACTCGTTAGCTACAACAAAGTTCACGGCTCACCAGATCCGGGCGAGCTCGAGCTTGACCATTGCCAGTGACCTTGACGGAGCCTAGATTGGTCGAGCCTTGAGTTCGTCGACCTTGGTCTAGTTCGAGCTCGCTAGCCTGCGTCTTGGCCAATTGTCGTCGGGCGGCACTAGTAGAGGAAAAGGGGAAGAAGAAGGAAGAAGAAAGAAAAGAGAAAAGAAAGGGAAAATAAAAAGAAAAAGAAAGAAAAAAATATAATAATAATAATAATAATAAATTCAATTTTTTAAAATAATTAAAAAATCTATTTTTTTAAAAAAATTATTTTCCAAAAACTATTTCAATTTAGAGGTATCCACATTTTTTTATTTACTAATTTTTTATTATTTAATTTACTTTATAAATTTGATGTGAAATTTTTATTCAAAATAATTTATATGTGAAAAGTTAAAGTTGACTAAATAAGTGGGAGTAAATTTTCTTAAATTAAGTTAAATATTAATATGTGTTGGTAATATGGGTCGGGTCTAGTATGAATCATCAAATTTACATTGCATGAAAATGGATCAAAACGGATTAAGTGGGTCGGATCATTTTTGACCCGACCCAACCCACCCATTTGACACCCCTAGCCCTCACCCTATGAAAACCCAATCTCAACAAGAAAGGGTGTGCAGCTTAAAGCATATAAGTTTGGGCCTCAAACGACTGAACATTTAATAATAATATTTGATTTTTGGGGGCTTGAACCGATGTTCAATGTCGAGTCTAGTAAATTTATAATATGGTATCGGAAATTAGGTAAATCTCTTCATCTCACCCATTTACTAATGTTCTGTAAAATTTCTTTTTCCTGCACCCAAGCAAAGGTTTCTATATCTGCACAGTTACCACTTCACAACTCTAAGCAGCGTTCTTTATAATATGCACGATGCTAAATGGTGCAAATATATGTGAGGAATCCCTGTCAATGAGGTCCCATGTGAATCGTATTATTCCTTAAAGCTTAGTTTGCTATCGTTTAAATTTAAGGCTAAAATCCCAATTCCTCTTAACACATATTATAAGGGTGTGTTTGGAGGAAATCGATGTTGGTTTTGTGGCTTATTTGTGTGAGAGCCAGGGCAGCGAATAACATTTAAAGGCGCGAGGAGACTTGTCTGAGACTCAGGGGGACTGGAAATGTACATACCATTTTACATTATAGAACATAAGCTAACGTATTTATTCAGTAGTGTAGCTTTGCCATCGAATGTATCTAACTTGTAGTTCCCTGGCTACGGTGAGGGACCCCGCTCAGCCCTTAGGCCCTAGAGCTAGGATGAGAATTCTAGCATATACCTTGATTTGTCCGATTGTCTGAGAGTCTGACCCAGAGTCTGACCCGGCAATTCCCTCCGCACGGGTCTCCACGACAGTACATCGCCTTAAGCCAAGTTGGTTGCAATTTCGAGGGAATTGAGAGCTTTAATGGGTATCGGCTTAAGGCGTGCTTTCTCATCCACAATTCATCCCAGCATCCGATCTCCATCTGAAGCACCTTTAGCATCTTTATCTCCTTCCTTAATGTAAACTTTCGTTGATTTCCTTTTTCCGCCCTTTCTTTCCTTTGGGAAAATGAAAAGGAAGGGCCGACCACTAGACCTACAATGTACGATTTTGACACTATAGGCGTGCTTGGGGTCCGATAACGCACGTCATGTGTCTAGGAGTCCAGTTTCCACCAAACACACCTTAAAATATTGGACTTCAAACGCAACTACCGCGCGGCTTTGAAATTTGAGTAAAGGTGTGAACGTTACTGACTAGATCCCCAAACCCTATCCCCCCCCCCCACACAAGATTGGTTTCATACATGAATGACGACCTTTATTCTTCCCCTCCTCACGACCCTCTGTGTCCATTTCTTGACGACTCGGCTCTCACCCTTTGAAATCCCAAATCTCAACAAGAAAGGTGGTGGGGGCTAGGGTTTGCACTTAAAAGCATAAATTTGGGCCTCAAAACGAATCAACATTTGCTCATAATATTTAGTTTTTGTGGGCTAGAGCTGATGTATGATGTTAAGTTTGGTAAATTTACAATATAATATGAGAAATTGGGTAGATCTCTTTATCTCACCCAATTACTAATATTCTGTAAAAATTTCTTTTTTCCGCCCCCTAGAAAAGGTTTCTACATCTGCAAGTTACCATTCTCCCAATGCTTTTTTGAAGCGACATTCTTTAAATAATGCATGACACTAAGCGGTGCTCATATATGTGAAGAATTCCCATCCATGAGATTCCATAGGAATCGTACTGTTTCTTAAAAATGTAGTTTTCTAATTTTAAATTTAAGACTGTAATATTATATAACATTGTTTTAACGTTGATCATTCTTCCAAATGCACCAAATTGTTAAAATATTTAAATATTATTTAATATTTAAATGGATTGTAGTAGCAAGCGTTAGAACTGTATATGGATTGTAGACACGTCAGCTGGATTGTGTTTCCATTGAAATTGTTTGGAGGACGCATCACCCTACAACTTAAGATTAGGTAATAGGAGATGTGTTGTTTTCCCTTCTGATTTTAACTTCTTTTGCCAGTATAATTTTTTTTTCCCGTCAAGCTGATTAAGTTTCGAATCAGCGATATCTTAAAAGACTTGGAAAATTGTTTCAGAAGAGCTAGTAAACTTGGACGAATGAATAAAAAAATTTACTCCTAGCGGATGTCTTAAGAGGAGGTCAAGCGGACTTATTTCAAATATCGCCTTCGACACTTATGTACCAAACCATAATTCTCTCGCCCATTATGAGGTTATAAATTCTCTCTTAGAAATGATGTTATCAGGCACGGTAATCATAAGTTTTCTCTCATTCAACTTAGAGATTTGGGGAGTTGAATTCTTTTTCATAGCACCATATTCGTAGTATAACTAAAAGGTAAGGCTGTGGCGGTAGTACTCTACTTTTCCCTGATTTGTGTAGTTAGAAGACTCATGTGATTGACATGACGATTTTTACTGTCAAAATATAATTAAAAAGTATATTAATATTCTACCAATCTCATACTCCCCCAGCTGGGTAGCCTAAACTCAATGAATCACATTGCCTTTGGCCATTTCTTCAACTCGGGGCTGTTAGAGGGTCATGAATACACAGTGAAGAGTGGACCGGTCTATCCTCCTCCAGGAGTGTTGCCACCTACGAGGTCTACCTACAGTAATTCTTCCAAGCCAAACTGCGTTCCTTATTTTAACGTGTCGATGCCCACATGTCTTGCACCCCTCATTTGTAAGCGAATATTTTTCTTTGCCTCTAATCTGAGAATACCTCGAATTTTTCATCCCATAATTCAGACAAAGTAGTTTAAGGACTTACTCAGGTCCAATTGGCTACATGCACATCTTCAGTCATAAAAGCCAGGATAAATGCTACAAAAGACCCCAAACTATACAATTTTAGACAATTTTATCCTAAAATTTTTTGTGCCACTAAAAATCCAAAACTATACTACTTGTGACAAATTTACCTTGAACTTTTTTTTGTATCATTAAAAATCCTAAGTCAAGCTCACTTTGACACATTTACCCCAAACTTTCTTTTGTAATGCAAAAAACTCCGAACTTGTACTCGTATGACACATTTACCCAAACTATTTGGTGTAAGAGCTTCGTCTTTTTCTTTTTTCTTTTTCCTTTTTTCCCCTTCTTCTCTCTTCCCTTTGCCGACCATGGCGGAGGGAAGCCAGTGAGGGCCACCCTCGCCGACATTAGAATTAGGCAAGGGCCGCCCTTCGCCAGATCTGGTGAGAGCTGCCCTTGCTTGAGTCGAGAGGGTAGCCCTTGCCTAGGAGAGCGATTGCTTGGGTGGAGCGAGGGCTGCCCTTGCTAGATCCGGTGGGTAGCCCTTGCCAACATTGGTAAAGGCTGTCCTACCCTGATTCAGCGAGGGCAGCCCTCGCCCAACTCCAACGCTGGCGAGGGTGGCTCTCGCTAGTGAAGGGAAGAGAGAAGAAGGAAAATAAAAGGAAAAAAAAAGATGAAAATGCCATTCGACCAAAGATTTTTGAGATAAATATGTCACATGAGTGTAAATTTAGGGTTTTTTGTGTTATAAAAAAAAGTTTGATATAAATGTATCGCAGTGGGTATAATTTAGGATTTTAAGTGGCATAGAAAAATTTAGAGTAAGTTTATTCTAAGTGGTATAGTTTGGAATGTTTAGTGGCATAAAAAAATTCAAGATAAAATTATCTTAAATGGTATAATTTGAGATTTTTGGTGGTAGTTTCCTTCAAAAACCATCAACAATCACATTTCAAACCTGTTGGCTTCCTTCCCCTCCTCACTTTTTTGCCGACTCTGTCCACATTCATCGAATTCCTTCTCTCAAGAAGGGTCGGGGCATCGGGTCCGCCAAATATGACATCATGTAGTTGCTCCCCAAGTCATGTATCAATGACCCCATTATTCAAAATTGAACTTATTCTCTTTTTAACGCGGGAGACGAAAATGGTGAATCGTGTTGCTCCCTAAAGTCTAATTTCCTTGATCTGAATTTAACACAACAATGTTTTATAACATATATTTAAATTAATCTTTTAAATAAAATTTAAAATGTATCAAGCCGATAGGGGAGCACCGTAAGATTGTCTAAGGAGGTGAAATAATTGAGATGCGTGAATATCCTTTTAGACACACCCCTAATTGCCATACCCAACAAAAATATAAAGTTCATCAATTTTCTTAAGTTGTACTTTGTAGCTAAAATTTTTGGATGCTCTTTCGAATACTGACCATGCTGATCGAATCCTCTCTACCGGAGGTTTTGTGAATAAGAAGCTTTGCCATTTTCCATGACCATTTCTTGCGAGAAGACGAAAAGAATCAGGCCACCATATTCGACAAGAGCTAAAAAAAAAAAAAGTAGTCTCAAAACAAAAATCCAAGCGTTGTCGCTTTCTGCAGTTCCATGCCTAAAAATACTCGTTTTATTTTGTATTGGTAAATTTTGATAAATGAGAGTGAGTGTCCAAGAACATTTGGTAAAAGATGTTCGATAGCTTTTTTCTTTCCTAATTATATGTTGGCAACTTATCAACACATATCCGTATTTTCTTTTATAGTTTGCATATTTTAAATTGTTTCATTGATTTACCAACTTTTATTTGCATAACTTGCTAATATTTAGAATTCACTTACTCTTATATGAAAATATTGCCCTACATTAAAGTATTTTGCTGACTTTTGTCAAATTAAATTATCAACTAGTTTTGCGAAATCAACTTTCATTTAAATAACTTATCAACTATCAAGTTTTTTTCTAATTTAACAATTTTCCTAATGAGTAACTGGCTTTTATTTGCCTTGGTTAGCATATCAGCCTCTTACATTTATTCAAATTTTTTTTAAAGTTCTCACTTACTTATTTCATCTTATGAGCCACGCGGAGAATTGGCATTTATAGAAAGAATTTCCACGCTTTTCAAATAGATAGACACATTCACACACACATTTATATATATATAGAAAATAAAAGAAGAAATCAAATGTGGAGAAGGGTGGGGTAGGTTGGTTGTTTATAAAGCCGAGTTTGTCGGTCGATGAAAAAAGATATTGCTCGAAGCGGATGCGGGCAGAAATAATGGAAGGGTTAAAATATGGAAAAACATAGGTTGCCCTTCCCGCGCTACTTTCTCTTTTCGCTCTTGTCGACCTGATATTTTCCACGCCATGTTCATCCTCTTCTTCACATCCAGGGTCCCACCACTCACACCGCACTAAACAAGAACATGAACACCACCCACAAAACAAACTTGGGAAAATTCTTCGTCCGAGGCAAGAGGATTTGACCTTCGTTTTTGCTTTTGTGGATCCGACCGGAAGCTGATTTTCCTACTTTTGCTCTCCATTGCGTATTCGATAAGATGATTCTACCGGATTTAGAGAACTAGAGTTCCGCTAGGGTTTGTCAAGAAGGAAATTGAATTTTGCCTAATTTCTTTAAATTGGGTTAGGATTCTTGAAATAGATTTCCACACGATCTTGCTTAACCTCTCACTTAGTTGATTTCATCTTCCTCATGCGTCACATTAAAGGGTTGGTATTTATAGAAAGAATTTCCATACTTTCCAAACAAACAGATACCCACATATATATTGAAAAGAACAGAAGAAATCAAAAAACCAGTCGGTGGCTGGGGTGGAGAAATTTTGAGACTCCCATCTTCCAAAAGAGTGAAGTATAAATAAATTGGATGTTCGTTGAAGTATGCAAGCACTATGAGGAATTCATAATTCACACTCCTTTACTCTTTCCTGGTGGTGTTTCCGAGGGTTTTAGTGGTTGGGCTGCACATGATGGTCCACCTGATTAAAGGGCGTACAAGAGGATTTGTCGTGTTAATTCATCAATTCGCACAATTTTCTTCTATGAAGACCCACCACGAACCTCCTGTCATGATGCCTAATCAAAATAGAATACAGATTTCTCCGGCTGTCAAAGTATATAAATTACATGTAATTCCACATAAAACAAATGATGCAAAAAGGTATTCCAAGTCTTAGATGTGCGGAAATCTTTGATTAATGTCCAAAAAAATCTGGTTTCAAATTCAAAAGTAGAAACCGTACTTAGCAATGTCTCTCCTAAGTCCTGAATTTGATTTTTTTTTCTCGACATCCGCCCTTTCAAAGTTAGATTCTCTTTCTAATTTCCAGTTAGATCACTCGATGATCCCTCCTTCGTCTGAGAGTCCACGTGTAGGTACGCCATTTGTCAACCTCTTCTTCCTTTTCTTTAGCATAAAAGAAAAATCTCTTCTTTCCTTGTTATTTTTAATTTGACATAGCATGCATGTATACACCCCCTTTCGAGATGATCTCGCATCGTTTGGCCAAAGAGATGATGTTGATTAACCCGAGAGACCACAGGCAATTAAGGAAAAACCCAGTACTTCCGATCTCGCTTCAGCGATGTTCACGCGGCGTTCGTCGAGGATGCGTGAACGGGTTCTTCTGGTGTAAGCAATTTTCGGATGAATAGGATCCACGTGAATCCAGCCACGTTACAAACGTTGGATTGATATAGGAATCGTCAAATCGAAATCCGAGGGCCTCAATGAGCTCAGCGCACCTTAAGGAACTTTTCCTTTTGCATGGAGGAAGGTAGACCGGTTTAGGGTTTTCCTTCTGCATGGCTTAGGGTTTTTTTACACCTTTTGCATAGTTTAGGCGTGGTTTCTCTGGAGAGGGCGGCGGTGGTCTTCTCCGGTCTTCGCTGAGCGGGTCCCGCTCCTTTATGATGTGAGTGATTGGAGGAGGAATTGGGCTTTTCAGACTAAGACGTGGTTGGTGTCCCTTTTCTTTTTTTCTGTTCCGGGAGAATGATGCGGAAGCTCAAACCCGGAGAGACGCTGAGATTGTTTTACGCCGTTTAGTTACAGGTGAATATTATAATGTTAATGAAATTAAAAAAAAAAGTATTAGTTAGCAAAGCAGTGTTTGATAAGATTAGTATTTTCCTTTGGACAAACAAGTTAGAGATAAGTGAAAATCTTTTCAATTTATATTGTCCCTCTAGTAAGAACACGAGGCGAGGCACTTAATAATCAAATGACTCCATAAAAAAGAAACCTTCCTTATCTCTCTCCCCTCAGCCTAGTCCATCTGTGAGTCACAATCATGTCGTGGCCTCCATCATCACCACAGTGTCAATCAAAAGATGTTTGTGATTTCACATACGCTATTTGGCGACAGACTAACTTCAAATTCATCTTTTAAAAATCTTCAAAAGGATACATCTTTCTTTGAGCAAAGATAATTGTGTCCTGTGACGAACTAACGGGCACCCATTTCCATTATAACAAATCACCTTAAGCCGGATGGAGTCTAATTTTGTGGGGACCGAGAGCTTGAAATTGGACCGGTCTTCTCTCTCTCTCCCCCCACAATATTCTTGGACTCTTTGAAATCCCAATCTCAACAAAGAAAGGTTGTGGGGGCTTAAAGCACAAGTTTGGGCCTCAACGAATCAACATTTGCTCATAATATTTAGTTTTTGTGGGCTTGAGCTGATGACCGATGCCTAGTTTGGTCGATTTACAATATAGCATCAGAAATTGGGCAATTCCCCCTATCTTATTCAGGTATGATGCAACCACTTTAGTTCGTACTGTCACGTTATATTCAGTATAGACAATTTTTAATAAAGGCTGGCAAGTGTCAAAAAATAGTTGGTAAAAACAATGACCGATGACCTTTTTTCCCCTAATTATTTGTTGGAAACTTATTAACACTTCTATGAAATCACCAACATCTTTCATAATTTGCAAATTATCAATTCTTTTACTAACTTACTAACTTTTATGTGCATAACTTACTAATGTTTTGCATTTACTAACTCTTATGTGAAACTTTTGTTCTACTTAAAGCCACTTACTAACTTTCGTCATCTTAAATTATCAAATTTTTGAGTTACTAACTTTCATTTAAGTAATTTATCAACTATTAATTTGCTTTATCTATCAATTTTCCTAATGAGGTGGCCAGTTTTATTTTCCTAAATTTGCAACCCCTTATACCTAGTCAACTCTTTTTGTAGATTACCAACGTAAATCCAATTTTTTTCTCCCATCAAACGATCGCATTGTATTAGATTACCAAAACCTAATTCGAGCTACTTACTGACCACTATTCAACTATTTTTTAACATGCCAGCTTGTTCTATCATTTTCAAACTTTTAAGGCCGGAACATAACCTTTGAAGGCATTCTAGTGCTATGTGTCTACGGAATGTGAACAAGATATTGGATGAGAAATGTGTTTTAAGGCCGGAAGGACCATTGTAGGAAAGCGAACAAACTGCTTTGTAAATCTTGTGATAATACCCTCACTTTTAAATGATCCAAAAAATGCATGAATGACTTAAGGATATAATAACCTGCGTTAAGTTCTTCATCCTTGCAAATTGATGAATTCATTAAAAATCATCGATATGGAATAGTAACTTTTGGTTTTGGGGTGAAAGAACTCAATTCATTTACCTTAGGTCCTTTCTATTTTGGGCTGCTAATTTTCTTGTTTTATTTTCTCGTTTGAAGTGGAAAAGATCTTGATTGAAAAATTACAAGTGTGAAAAGTTGTTTTGCTTTGATGTTGTTGCTGATAGTAATTCGACATTTCTTGGAATAAAAATGTCTAAGTCAGTTTTTTTTTGTAATTCATGTAAAAAGAATTAAGTTTCTTTTTTATTCTCTTATTTTAATTTTGGCTGATTTTTTTTCTAATATAAGAAATCCCACTCGGTGAGCTGGCAAATTCACCAAGAGGAGAAGGATTCGTGATTTTCCAGGAACCGGGTTAACGAGTCACCCGATTTCCTTGTGGATTACACGTTACCGTTACTCTCGTACAATTGAGTAATAGTACCTTCCCCCATCTCATATGCCCAGCTTCAAATCTCACGAGGCGGCGGCATGAACAAAGAAAATAATAAGATGAGCGTCTACCTTCTTGTCCTCCTTGTACGCAGTGACGGCCTCGCGAGAAGCGTAAGAGAACTCGACGTCAGGACCCAATTCAGGCACGATGTAGTGACTTGCTGAGATTGCTTTATAAATTTGATTTATTAACGCGATAATTCAGATTTTCAAGCTCCGGAACCCTAGAGAGGAGCCTAAGAGAAGTTCCGGCAATTTTGCCATTTTTGTGAGGACAATTCAGACAGTCATACAGACCACAGAAGCAGAAGAAGGCTCAATTAACGGGAAAACCCTGCTTTGTCTTTTTTGAGTATATAATCTAATTGTGCAGATTGCGGGTATGATTGCAATTGACACCATCTCTCCTAAGTCCTAAATTTGATTTTTTTTTTCCCTCAACATCCGCCCTTCCAAAAGTAGATTCTCTTTTTAATTTCCACTTAAAGTTACTAGATACAAACAGTTAAAGATAGCTCTGATCTAAAAGTTGACTGAAACTGCTAAAAGACACCCTTTGCAGAAATTAAATAAAGAAGTACGGCAAAATAGTCAATGGTTGTATGGACTCCACAAATGATAGAACATTTTCTCCCAAGGCGAGGGCCACAAAGCCCTCATAAAAAAAAAGGAAAAAGAAAAGAAAAGAATTAAAATTTCAATTTAAAAAATTATTCACGTCAGCAAGAACCATCCTACATAGCACTATTGATGTCCATATAGCGATTTATGGCTAAAATTAACTAAATGAATTTAATTGACAAAACATGATAATGTTTATGAATAATTGACAACATTAAGAGGTTTAAGACTGAATTGATTAAAGTGAAATAAATTTATTACATTTTTTAGATAATTTTAACATATAAGAAGAAATTAACTTCTTCATGCTAATTGGAAAGATTATAGAATGTAGTGGTGTAACACGAAGACTCAAATTTTCTCTCTTAGTTTTGCCCTGTTATTTATCATCGTTAACAAGTAGCCCGAGATTCAAAACCCATCTGTTGAATCAAGACAATATATGCAATCCCAGGGCCATTGCCAGCATATTCTAGCTGGTTTACTCAAGATCTTCCAAGGGACAATTGACAAAAATGCTTGATCCAACGAAAAATATTTCCAAGACCCTTTTTCCCTAATGGCCCAGCCAAGCCCGGAACAGGCTCAATCCTATTGATGGGGTTGTTGTACATCAGTCTCAAAGCCTAGACTAGACAACATAGCACTTGTACTCTACATTGAGTTCATTTTATCAGGTAACACATTGATGCATCATCGTCGCAAAACACGATTACATGAATTCTTTTTTTGTGTATGGATCATGCCCGTGAAACCCTTGATTGTCTTCAACATATTACATGAATTTTTTTTTCATTTTGTGCAAGGATCATGACCATCGGACAATCCATCAAGAGGTGATCAGAAATGCCTAATTAGGTATTTGAAATATTTACAAGAGAATGTCTCACATATATTCAATCTACTATATATCAAGTGATTTCAATTGTTGACTGAAGTGCGATCCATATGAGTGCGATAACAATTCAATGGACAAGATTGATTTGGCTCGTCGGTACGAAGCTCAATCTAATGCTTTAGGGGAGTCATGGTCCCCATTCCTAGCTCCTCATTGCTCTCCAAAAGATTTGGTTGAGTCGTAGAAATGGCTTACGCTAGGACGATGGGCCTCCATGCCTTCGTATACATCGATGTCTAAATAATGATACTTGCGACCGTCGAACATCCCACGATCGATTCCCATAAATGATTCATGTTCTTTTCCCCCGCCATCATTTACATCACTTCAAATCTAATGCAAAACTAGGAAACGTATGCTACGGCAGAAACCTTCGTGAGCGAGAACTTATGGACCGGACTATAAATCAAAGACCGATCGAGATAATCCGAATCATTCATCGTGTGGATCCTAAAATGGAACTCATGCGGTGCATGCCAAAACTAGGCTGAAACAAGATCGTTAATGGAAAACATTTTATTTTCACGAAAGACATTAGTAGTTACATAAGTCGCAAGTACAGAATGTCATCGGACAACAAGCAAAGCAGCAAATACAGCACTCCTATTGTTATTTCTTTTTTTTTCCAGCTAATATGATATGAGTAGACAAGATGGACGAAGCCAGCCGGCACGCCCTCGCTCCGATCCGACGCCAATCGCCTGCAAAACCGAGGGCACCCTCAGATCCGACAAATGTAAAGGGCAAAAAAAAAAGAACGGCGATCCGTCCGGCAAAGATGATGCCTCTGATGAACATGAAATATCACCTGACTGCGAAACGGGGGGCGCTCAGTCGCTGTCGTGGCAGTGCTCGTGCTTCTTCTCCTCCTTCTTCTCGTGACCCTCCTTGTCGTCGTGGCGGTCGCCACTGCCGCCGTGAATCTTGTCCTTGATCTTGTCGGAGAAGCCTTCCTTGTGCTCCTTGTCATGGTGGTCGCCCTTCTGCTCCTCCTTCTTGTGCTCCTCCTTCTTTTGCTCGCCTTCCTTGGGGCCTCCTCCCATGTGGAGGGTCTCTTCGATCTTGTGGATGATTCCCGACATTCTCTCTTCCTCTTCTTCTTCTTCTCTCGATATGGGTTTGATCTGAGGAAAGCGAAGATGGGATCTACTTCTGGTTTGGCCTCGGGTTGGCTCCCCTATTTATCGAGGCGGAGGCGAGTGCTCATTGAGCACTGCTCAAGACGGAGGAAGGAGACGACGACGTTGTCGGAGGGGAGATATCACGAATCTTATCTGCTCTGATTTTTGGAAAAAGTCAGTGTTTTTGAATAATATCTGCGGTGACTACGCGCATGGATGGATAGGGTAGATTCTCGATAAACATTATATTTCAAAAAAGGAAGATATTTTCTTTTGGGAATTCTGATTTATGCAACTCTACGGTGACTTGATTTAGAAGTCTTGTAAAGAAGTTCAGAAGATTTTACCACCTACGAGACAGACATTAGCATGGTTCATCAGTTCAAGTTATTCATCAAATACTTCATCCATTTCATTCCGTGATCATAAGCATTTCTTTTTTATGAAGATGAATTCATTATTTTCGAAGAATAAAAGGACTGAGAAGTCAAACTTCTATAGCATTTCAGTATTGATTTAATTGCTGAAGCCATGTTAACGGGTGTCTCAAAAGACGCTCGCTAAATATATTTTTCGTGGGACGATTTGACTCTCTAGGCGGCAAATCGTACGTGCCAGGAGATGTCGGTATGCGATTAATATATAATTTTCCAATTCTTTTATTGGTGCGAAACCAGTTGATCTAGACAAAGTGCACGCGCGTCCGACACTTGTAAGAACATCGTCTGAACTGAGCACTGCTCTCTCTCTCCCTCTCTTCCTTTCGCTTTTGGAGAGTTGTCGATCAACAAAGACCGCGCGCGTCACCTTTAAATTTGTGTGGTTGCCGACAGTTCAGAGGAAGATTTCCGTACCCGGTGACGTGGGGCAATTCTTCTCTCTCTCTTTTTTTCCGATTATTTATTTTGATTAACCGTTATTCTATAAATAATCAGGAAAATAAAGATAAAGCTATGAAACTAACAAAATTAGAAGGGAAGCCAAGCATATTAGTGAGAAGCATGTCACATTCTAAAAGAATATTCGAGATATCCAATACCCAATAAATGATTTTATAAAAAGAGCATCCTAAGACAATTATTTAAAAACCAACCTTTTCTCATTAAACATTGCATGACAAGTATGGGCACACATGAGAGGGTGATTCTCGAAATATAATTTGAAATTATGAATGCTGATGAATAAATAAAATAAATAATGAAAAATTCATTTTAAATGTGCCTTATCCTCTTTATTTTTAGTTTGGAGTATAAAAAGTCTCCGAGATTGATTCTTATTTTCTTTTATTTATCTCAGTAAATTGATCATGGGCACGGTGGCTTGCCAAGGCTCTCACGAGCTCACAAGCTTAAAGCACAGCTCGGCAAAAATCCAAACAAGATTTTTTAAATGTGTGCGTCACAGGATTTATGAGTACGCGATTAATCCAGACACATGCTTACGGAATTTGAGTACATGATCTTAATGCTAATTCGCTCACTGCATCTAATACCGGTGAAGGCAGGGGGCGAAAAAAATGTACCAAGTGGAGGACAGGTTTATGGCAAAGGAAACGAGCATCTGATCAAACATCAGTTCATTTTTCGCTTTTGTTTTCTTGGCCAAACCAGCTGATTAGGCAGAAAATTTAATCAGCCAGAGAAATTTCATCCCAGCGGATGATAGCATATGGGGCAACTAGAGTATCAAGTTAGGTCCAGTTCATGCATTAGTTACTTGTTAGCAAAGTCGGTGCAGATCAAACATCGGAGTGGGATAGTTGATCGGGGCAACCGGAGACAAAATGTGGCGAAGCGACCAGAGCAACAAGACCTCCCTTAATAGCGGCTGGATCAATACTCAAGTACTCACATGTAAATGGAAGTCGATAGTAATGATCTAGATTGGCTGAGACTGTAGACAACCTGATGGGCTAAGCTGCAAGCATCCATGATCCAAAAAATAAAAAGAAAATCGCTTCATCCTTTTGATTTTTAATTTGAAAAAGGGCATAAAGAAAGAAGTGTGTATAATATTATATAAATATATAGACATGCGCACACGAGATAATCGCACAAGGTCGGCCAGTGACGTCCACGTCCACGCGGCGTTCGTCGGGCATACGTGCGTGCGTGGGATCTTTTGGTGTGACAAATTTTCGGATGAATAGGATCCACATGAATCCAGCCACGTGTCCGAGAAAACCACGTACCGTACGTGGACCTTTCTTCCATGCAAAGGGAAAAGTTTCGGACAAACACAATAGAAATAGGATCCACATGATGCTGTCGGTTTCCTCTTTCCCTGCTCTGGGAGAGTGTTGATAAGATACAAATCAGTCCAAGATTGACAGCCGACCTTCAGCGCCGATGTCCGTAGATACGCTGAGATTGTTTTACGCTGTTCATTTACAGGCGAATATATTTTAATGAAAAAAAATGTATTTAGTTAGTGAATTGACTTTTATAAATCATACTTTAATGAGATTGGTATTTTCCTTTGCACAAATTCGATAGAAATAAAATGAAAATCTATTCAATTTTATCTTGCCTTTCCAGTATAAACAAGACATACAATGAGGCATTTCGTAGACAAAATCACTCTATCCCTCTGTCTCTCTTTTTCTCTCTCCACTTAGCCGCCATCTACATGTCACAATCATGTCATGGTCTTTACCGTCTTTGTAATGCCACTGTCCTCCCTCTCCCTCCTCTCTCTCATCGTCGCTTGTTGAGAGATGTTTTGTGAATTTGACGAGCTAATTTCGAATTCAACTTTTGAGCAAAAGATGTTTGTGTGAATTTACAAACATTATTTTTTTGATGAACTAAGGTCGAATTCATCTTTTGAAAGAGAATTCGACCGAATCAAAAGCCTTATTCGAATTTCTGGTTGAGAATAAATAATTGTATTCGATAAATGATGTACAAAGCTAATCTAATTCTTATGTTAGTGAAAATCTTAGATTAATGTTCAACGAGAGTTTGGTTTCACATTCAAAAACAGAAATCGTACTCAACGACATCTCTCCTAAGTCCTAAGTTTGATTTTTAATTTTAATTTTTTTAACATCTGGCCTTTGGAAAGTAGATAAAGTTACAAAATGCAAATCATGAAAGATCCACTTAACCAAAAATTTGACTAATAAGTTAGAAGAAAGACTTTCTAGAAATGAGAGGAGAAGAAGAAAGAGCACAAGAGAGAACAAACTCATCTAGATTTGACGTGCTATTTTGGAAGAATATGAGAGATTTCAACTGTATTTTCTTTTTGCTAAAAGAAATTTCGACTGTATTAGGACTGCCCGATTGCTTACTTTGACTTTGTCCTTGCATGGTCGTAATTTTGCCGTTCCCTTTAGTGTTTATGATTAAGCAAAGTTTTGACCCGCTTGGGAGAGAGTTGATGTTTCCTGCCCTCCTTTTTCAACTTTTGGTTTTCTTCTTTTGGCTAATCTTTCTGCTTTTTGGTGGAAAAAAAAATTCTACATAAAATTATGCACAATGCCGCGCGGAAAATTAATTATGTTACCATATAGACGCTCGATAATGATTCTCTTAAGCATATTCCCACAAAAATGTGTCATAGCCTCATAAATTTTTCTGAAATTATCGCTTAATATTTCAATGGATTGTGGTAGCAAGGGTTAGAACTATAAATGGACCGTGGCCACTTCAGTCGGCTCATGTTTCCGACGAAATTGCTCGGAGCCTTGGTGGACATATCACCGTTCAACTTGAGAATAGGAGGTGTTATTCTTCCTCCTGATTTTTACTTATTTTGCCGGTTTGACGTTTTCTTTTTTCCGTCAAGCTGATTAAGTTTTGAATTAGCGAGAAGATCCAATAGAAATGCTAGTTTTCAATTACTTGCTTCCTGTGACTATCACATCTAATGAAGATCAACTGAGAGGTCTGATCAAGGATTTACACTTAAGAGGCAAGTAAGTAAACTTGGATGAATCAATAAAAGAATTTACTCTTGGCGGATGTTTTAAGAGGAGGTCTAGCAGACTTATTTCACCTATTGCTTTTGACTGAGTGTTAAAAAACAAGTAACCATAAAAACATAGCAGCTATTTCGAACTAAACATTGAATAACATATCGTTAGTCCATGACATGAGTAAAAGCTTAACTCAGCACAACCTTTGTGATTGCTAATTTGTTAATCTCGAGTCTCAACGGAGCTAATACAGCAACTCAAAGTTACAGTTTTGCACTGTGGTGCATCGAGTTAAGTTTGTCGTGCTACCCAAACTCATGCTCACTCATACTCAGTACTTAGTGCTGCAACCAAATATATCCGATGGATGAATCGTTCATCCATGGACAAGCTAGTTTTTAGCTCGCTGTATCATAAGCAACTAATGCATTTGGCAGCAGATATCAGAGGTGTTTTCAAATCAGACAGCAGGAAAGATTCTTTTCAAGAGACGTTGATGCACAAGCGGTAATAATAAGTTCTAGGGAAGAGAGAGTGCAAGGACAAAAATAAAATACCCCAAACAATATTACTCCCAACAATCCATAAAGAAGCTCAATCATTGAAGTAACAGCAAACGACAGGTATACACTCTCAGGTATAGGAAAAATAGATTTACGAGGGAAGTCTACTCCCCATTTCCATTTACCGCTTCCTTGCAAAAGGCAAGTTGGGCGCGGACGCGCTTGGCAGCAGTAACCATGTTCGCTAGCGCGGGCTTGACCTCAATGTATTTACGAGTCTTGAGTAAACAGTCAGGGATAACCCACACTCCTTTTGGTTCGAGCCAATCAAAAGTCTTTGTGATTCTCTCCACAATCTCTTCAGTTGATGTAATTCTCGGAGAGGGGCCAATCCCAGCAACATACTCAACTCCCTCGCAGGAAACTAAAAGGAGCTTCCCATCAGAGCTAGTGTTCTCTGTCGTGATGACATCAGCATCCATGTCAATGATTTTGCGAATGATGTCATTGAAGTGGGAGTAGCACACGTGAGTGTGGATCTGCCATAAAATCCACCAAGAATCATTATACGTAGAAAATGGAACAGCCCACATAGAAAAATAAAAAAGGATCAAAAGGAATGGAGCTATCAAGGAACCTGGGTAGTATCCTTGACACTGCAATTAGTGATCCTAAAAGAGCGGACAGCGCAATCCAAGTAGCAAGATTGCTCAGACTTTCTCAGTGGAAGACCCTCTCTCAAAGCTGCCTCATCAATCTGAATAACATTAATCCCTGCCTTCTCAAGATCCTCGACTTCGTCCTTGATGGCCAAGGCAATTTGATAGCAAGTTTCGGACCTGTGAAATAAATATATATTATTCTAGTCCCAAAAGGAGAATTAAAAAATATGTTCTCTCATCGATCCCATGTACACATGAGGTTTTTTCATACCTGGGTTGTTCATTTCGAACAAAGGACGAGTTGAGAATGGTGACAGGACCTGTAAGCATTCCCTTCATCGGGCGTGCAGTCATGCTCTGGGCCATGGTGGACCAGAAGACAGTCATTGGCTTGGGGCGGCTCACATCACCATAGATGATGGGTGGTTTCACACAATGAGATCCATAAGATTGCACCCACCCGTTCATGGTGATAGCAAAACCCGACAACTGCTCTCCAAAGTACTCGATTATATCATTCCTCTGCATTGGATACATCCAGATCGAGATGTTAAACAAAGAAAACATGGATCAAAAGATGCTACCCATTTATCTGACATAATCAGTCTTAATTACAAAACCAGATTTAAAGACCGTCTTACCTCAGGCTCCCCATGAACCAGGACATCTATGTCAAGCTCCTCTTGAAGCTTGACATTCTTGTTAATTTCCTCCTTGATGGCCTTATCGTATTCTTCCTTAGAAATCCTTTATAGGACCAGTGAGGACCGTAACGAAAAAGATAACAGCCATGTCATCTTCAACATCACTTAATTAGAAAAGGAAGATCTAGTTTACTCACTTTTTGGCCTTGTAGTCACGGCATACTCTTCTGAGTTCCATGGTCTGAGGGAAGGAGCCAATGGTGGTCGTTGGGAGAACTGGCAAATTAAGCTTCTTTTGCTGAGCATCAATTCTAGCACTCCCAGTTGTGGCACGGCAATTATCAAAGCCCCTCAAAGCAGCAGCCTGAGAGAGATGAGAATATCAAGAGTTCAAGACACCAGGAATATCATTTAATTGGTTGCATTCAAATGCATAAAAGATGAAGAGTAACTAAGCAGAGAAACATACAGCCTTTCGGACAGAATGGTTTGTGACTCTTCGAGAGGACTTTCTTGAGGCCTGAGCAGCAGCATTAGCTGAAAAGAATGCCTGAAAGCAGAGCCATCGGCAGTAAGCATTGAAATTTTCTCTCACGACATAAGTAATCAATACTTTGGAAATTGAACATTATGCTTAACAAACACCCTAAAGTGCTAGTCAACAGGCCTAGTTCAAATTAAGAACTTTGCATCCCAATGACTTTATTCACCCAGTTGATGCCATAGGTATGTCGCTCTATAAAGCCAGTAGCTAAAGAGAAATCCACCACAAGTTAACGGCTTCGGTTTCAGCGATGGCAATAAGGCATAGAGTAATAGCAACACATTCTTTGAAACAAGCTAACAAATATGGATTAACACCACTGCTAAGTCTACCTAGTAGCAATGGTATAGACATATTATGCGGCTTTTCAGCATCTTCTTTAAGAAAAAGACAACAAACCGTTACCTCATCCTTTTGTCCAGCCAATGCCTTGGCCAAGGCATCGACTTCAACGACCTTCTGTGCAGCAAACGCAAGCCATGACTTGATTTCGTTGTCCAACTTGGTCTCGTTAACTAGGTCTACAGGAGTGTGCAAAAGAGAGCAGGATGTGGAGACCACAAGTTTGTCTGCAGATAAATAAGGAATTTCGGATATCAACTTAAGGATACATGACATGCAGATCTTCAAAACACACTATTTGGAAAAAAACACATGCAGAAAGTAGTACCTAATCCGACGATGCTCTCGAGAACATGGAGAGTTACGAGTGATCCAGAAAGATCATTGGCCCAGATGTTCCTCCCATCAACAACTCCAGCAAAGAGATACTTGCCCGTGGGGAACACGCCCTTGATTAAATCAAGGGTCTTGGTTCCACGGACCAAATCAAATCCAAATCCAGTGACACCCTTCAAGGAGGTAAGAACTTTATATGCCTCAGCAGGAACATCAGCAAAATAGGTTTGGACGAGAACATTCACGCCAGAAAGACATGATTCTAGTTCCTAGTATGCTTCAGTGAAAGCTTGCAGTTTGTGAGAATCAAGATCCAACACAAGGGTCGGCTCATCAAACTGAATCCATGAAGCGCCAGCTGCCTTAAGTTCGGACACGACACCCCTGAACGGCTTATCATTGGTCAGGAAGAGTATTCAAAACTCGAGCAAATGAAAACTGCTAGAGAAGAATGTCAATATCTTACTTGTAGATGGGAAGTATTTTTCCGAGAAGGGACAGAGGAGAAAAGGTCTTTTCAACAACCTTTGCAGGCTTGGATAGCAGCAGATAGGACACTGGGCCAAGAAGGACCGGAAGAGTGTCTACTCCAAGCTGGAAATTAGCAAATAGATTCAAGAACGGCTAGCTTTGAGTAATGGTAAGATCATGCAAAGGCACAAGGAAAACAAAAACGGATGAGCTGATAAATCATACAAGCTATAAAGAATTGACTTCAACCAACAAAAAGTCAGAATTTCTCGTCGCCGTCGACGACGAGGAGGACCGTGGGGGCAGGGGCCCCGGGGGGGGAGCTCGATCGAGGTCTAGGGCTGGGCTTGGCTTTGATCGAGGTCTAGCGAGGCAAACGGCGGCCTTAGCTGGTCTGCAGGGGCGTCGACGACCGTCGTTGGCCCCGAGTCGACCGTTGCAGAGGCAGGGAGTCGGCGGAGGGAAGACTCAGGGGCTGGTCGGGCAGATCCGAGGCTGTCGGCGGTTTCCATCGAGTTCGGAAGAGGTGGGTCGCGGGGTCGCCGGCGACGGCTGGCAAAGGAGTGTGACAGGACAGGGAGGGAGTAGAGAGAGAGAGAGAGAGAGAGAAACGCATGGGAGAAGATGGAATGAGACTCTGGGAATTTTATTTTTTTTAATGCATATGGTGAGCCTAAACCCGGTAGTCCTACCCGACCCGGTTGTGGACCAGGTTAAAAAAAAAAAAACTTGCCATGTACGGGTATCCCGCACTGAACTGGCGGCTGTTGTCCCACTTTTTCAGAGGACCCTGACAATAAATTAAGGTTGCCATAATGCCAATATCCTACTTGTGAGGATTTGGCAACCGGAACTTGGGAAAGTCTAGAAAGATTTTCATGACGGCAATATTGAAAAGCAAATTCACGTGGTGTTGTTATTTTATTAGGGAATGACAAGATTTTGGAAAATTGAATTTGGAATTTTTTTATAGTTCTGTTTAATGGCGTTAAGAATATTTTCCCTACTTCTGACCAAATCCCCCCCTCCAAAAAAAAAAAACACATGGATTCTTATTGGACAAAAATATCCTCACTTTTTAAATGATATAAAAAAAATGCAAGAATCACTTAAAGGATATAATGACCCACCGTTGAGTTTTTCATCCCTATGAATTGATGAATTTGCAGAAAATCAACGATTTAGAACCCTACTAACTTTTGGTTTGGGATGAAACAACTTGATTCACTAACCTTAGGTCTTTTAGTTTGGGATTGTTATTTTTTTTTTCTATTTTCTAGTTAAGACAAACAAGTTCTTGATTGAATAGACTATAAGTGTGAAAAATATTTTATGCCAATAGTGCCGCTAATAGTAAGTCTACATATATTTTCTCTTGAAATAAATATGTTTAAATCACTCTTGTCACTTAATGTATAAAAGATTCTAACACTGATGGTGTTAATAAGTTTCTTTTTCATTATATAAGAAATCCCACGAGTAACAGTGCCGTCCCCCTCATTTCCCTTTTTTTCTTCAAATCTCAACAGACAGCACGAATGAAGGAATAACAAGACAAAGAGTCGACCTTCTTGGCCTCCTTGTACTCGTCGACAGCCTTGCGAGAAGCATAACTGAAGTTGACATCAGGACCCAATTCAGGCACAACATATAGGCTGGATCAAAAAGGAGATGGATGGATTAGTTAAACTTCAAAAACAAAACGATTTACCGGTATTGTTTGAGAACCACCGTCACTTACTAGCTGGTGTCAAACCACTTGGTCATTTCCATGGCGGGGACAGAGGCGTTTCCTCTGGCCATCGAGAAATAAACATCAAGTCCGATCTCCCCACCTTCCCAACCGTATCTGGCGGGAACAGCACCGACCATCGCGGTGGTGTCGAGCACCTGGTCGTAGAATGAGAAGGTGTTGCTGGGAACGTACTTGATGCCGGCAGCGTCCATCTGCATCCAGATGGATGACTTGAGATCAACCGCGACTTTCTGCAACTCCTCCGCACTGCTCTTTCCATCCCAGAACGATTCCAAGGCGAACTTGAGCTCCCTCCTGGGGCCCATGCGAGGATATCCGACGATGTGGGATGCCATTTCTCTGGATCATCGTACAAACATCAACTAAATGTAAGTAACCCGGTGTAACTCGCCTAGTTACGAAGTCTGAGAAAATGGAGGAATGCGAGCGACGCAAGGGTGATACCTTCGCGGAGGCTGAGCCGGGGAACGAGACCAACCGTTTGTCTATCACGGAGACGATAGGGCGACGAGTAGAGAGGGAAAGGAAGAGAGAGAGAGAACCGGGCCAAGAAAATTGCCAGACATGAACGTTCTTATAAAATCGAAGGATGGGATGGGCCATTGTCTTTAAAGTGTCGCGTTTCTAAGGGTCGCGCAACACTCGCGCTAGATGCTACAAGATTCTTTAAAGTGTCGCGTTTCTAAGGGTCCTGTAGCATCTGGGGCGGGTGTTGCGCGACCCTTAGAAACGCGACACTTTAAAGACAATGGCCCACCCCATCTAAGGGTCGCACAATATTCGCGCAAGTGCGTCAGCATCTTGGGCGAGTATTGCGCGATCCTTAGAAACGCGACACTTTAAAGACAATGGCCCACCCCCTCACATGGGCTAATGGAAAAAAGTTGATAGACTTTGATGAACGCGAGACTCCCTAAAACTTTTCTCGATGGCCACACCCCCATCATATACATCTAAAGGGAATGACCAATGTGAGACTCCCTTAAAACTTTTTCCAACTTTTCCCAATATTTCCCGAGGCCTTAATGTGTGACTCCCTTAAAACTTTTTTCAATGGCCGCACCGTCACTGCTCAAAGATAACGTCCCCTCCCCATCATACTGTATATGAAAAGAAAAGTAGAAATCGAATAAAAAGGCGGTAGGGGGTTCACTGCAGTGTAGTGCACTTCTAATTGGAGGGCGTGTGGGCTGCTCGTCATTTCGTCAAACAAAATTGCTGTATATCTCGAGTAACAAAAATTAGCATTTTAATCTCCTTCCCTTGTTCGACCCCAAAAAAAAAAAAAAATACTCCTTCCCTTGACTAGGCCAAGATTTCCAGATGAGCTTCATTCACTTATAGCTATAAAGTAATTTAAGCGAGCGTCTTCGTAGGCTCGATTTGTTTCGCCCAATTGCTGGTACCTGGAGTGCTGACTGGATGGATGGCATGCCTCCTTCTTGTTACCCTCCTCGATCGATACGAGTTACTTAACGCTCAACTTCACTACATCCTATTAGTTTTCTAATTATCTCTTGTTCAAGTGACAGCAGTATTTTAACCTCCTTCCTTTAAATAAACCGTCATTGAGTTTCCCTTTTAATCTTGTAATGACAACAATGAATTGGAGATGATATATAAGTAGAGTTGATATGGGATTCACCTAGCTAAGAAATAATTTAGGCAAGCATCTTCCCATGCTCGCTGTGATTGTTTCTACACAAAATTGAATTAATCAAGTGGCATACCATAATGTTGATGAACGGAATGCATTGCTCGATGAATCAATCTTATACAAACCAATCTTGATAAGTTTAATACTTTCATCTCCAAACAAATCAGAGATGAGTCAAAATCCATGCGGATTTCACATGGCCGCCCTTATTAAGAATAGGTCGTAGGCAGGAAAAGTATCAAAAAAGTTTTAAACCCATTATATTTGTATCAATTTAGTTATAAACCTTTTGATTTAGTACCAATTGAGTCCTTCATTTTGGCTGAATTTTGCTGACACGGACGTTGGTTGACTTACGTGGCACACTATCACTGACTTGGACAATTTTAATATTTTTTTGAATTTTTGAATTTTTTTTTTTCCTTTTTTTTTTTTTTTTTTTTCCAGCTGGAGAAGAAGGAAGGGAAAGTGAGGGAAAAAAAGGAAAAAGGAAATTAAAAAAAGGAAAAAAAATTATTAAAAATTATCCATGTTAACATTATTCATGCCATATAAGTCAACCAATGTCCATGTAAGTAAAATCTAGATAAAATTAGTCAAATGAAGTCAAAATGTTTATAATTGAATTGATATCAAATTAAAAAAATTCAAATTATATTTATAATAATAAAAAATTTAAAATTAAATTAACATTAATACAATAAATTTAGGACTTCTCTAATACTTTCTTCATGCAGTTCATAACTCGGAGCCAGCAAAACGGAAAAAGCGAAGAAGGTCATGTGCCCGCTGTTGGAGGAAACGTTCCTCCATGGGTTGCGTAATCGACCGTCTTATTAAGGATCCGACCACACAAAAAGGACAAAAAAAAATCCTATTAACGGACAACGACATGCGCTCGGGACGACGCGCATAACTCACCAACGTCCCTGCCGCATTGTCCATTCAGAGAGTTAGGCAGACTGCAGAACCAAGAGGCTCCATTAATGGTGGGGGAAAAAAACCCTGCTTTGTCTTCAAAGTATTCCTCAAAATTTGTGCAAACTAAAGGCCAACATGAACAGATAAAAAAGGTAACTTTGGACATGGCCGGAGTTTCCAAACTTGCGTTCTTTGCTGCGTCACAACATGCACTCTAGCTTTCGCTTGTACAATGTTCTGCCTTCAGACCGTGACTCTATGCGAGAGCTAAAATCTTGAAATTTAGGAAGAGAGGAGATCGTAAGGTTGCCTTAATTGCTGTTTTAGCATTGGAGCATGTTGCTCAAATTCTTGAAGTGCTATTTTTCAAGAACAAAAAGATGGTTATGGCTCACATCATCATCGCTGGATTGGAATTATATAAAATTCCAGTGAGATTGAAATAATCTAATAACTATATAATTTCAATCCTTCTTACATCTCTTGTCAACCCCACGTCAATTCACTACTCTTATTATCTTTTGGTATGATTGGTCCATCTAATAATTTCTTTTCTCATTGGCTCCATGAGAATACCCGAATGTGGGTCCCACCTGTGATATATAAATATAAATGAGAATAATACCTCTCGTCTCCTATAGTCCCGGTTCGTCAGCTCTGCAAGTATATGTATGTATGTATGTATGTTAAATAGAAAGGAGGCGATGGGGTTACATTGCACTCTCAATTTATCCCTGATTAGAATAGAAGGGTGTGCTATCAAAATTGAGGTGAGATCGCAGAGCAAGTGAAAGCAAAATCGATGAGAAATAGTAAAGAGAGAGCCATAAAGGTAGATTGTGTTTTAGTAAGTTACGAACTCATTTAACACCTATAGTATCATGAATTTTACTAATCTAAACTCATTTATTGAATATAACTAACTCATATAATAACTTAACGCATTAAATATAGATTAAGAAATGGGTTATGACCAAGTTTGATAGTCAATAGATCTCAAGACTAGACCAAGATTTTCGGATGAGCTTCACTTAGCTAAAACGTAATTGAAGCGAACATTTTTATAAACTCACAATGACTATTTTACACAATTGATTCAATTAAGTGATATATCCTAATGTTAATGAACAAAACACATAGCTCGATAAATTAATTTTTACATACAAATCTTAATAATTTTAATGTCTTCCTCCAAACAAAGTAAAGATAGGTCAAAATGTAATCAAATTTCGGATAGCCTCCCCATATGTCATGTGTCGCCATCAGAAGGAAACTTCTCTCCCTCTTTCTCCACTAACCCTAGTCCCTCTGCTTCTCAAAATCGGTCTCTACGTTCGCCACACATGCCCATTGCCGCCCTCCCCCTTCTCTCTTCCCTCTCTTTTCTCCCCTTCTCTCTCCACGTGTGCGTTACACATTGGAGAGGAAAGGCGGAAAAAAAAAAAAAGGAAAAAAAATAATAATAATATTTGGAAAAGGAAGGAGGATTAGCCGTTTGACGGGCGAGGCACCCACCGAACGCATTGACTAATTTGCCATTCTTTGCTAATTGAACTGGGATTCTATTAGCTGGAAAAGGGGTTGCCCCACCAGTACATTGAGAAAACATGCCGATTTGACCACGTTGTCCATTTTGCCCAAGAAATGAAGGGAGTCATCGGAGACTTGCTGAGATTGCTTTGTAAATTTGATTTATTGAAGTGATATGTCATATTTTCAAGCTCCGGAGCCCTAGACAGGAGCCTAAGAGAAGATCCGGCAGTTTTGCCATTACTGTGAGGGCAATTCAGAGTCACAGAGACCCAAGAAGCAAAAGGCTCAATTAACGGGAAAACCCGGCTTTGTCCTTTTGAGTATGTACACTCTAATTGTGCAGATTGCAGGTATGATTGCAATTGACATCATCTCTCCTAAACCCTAAATTTGATTTTTTTCCCCTTAACATCCGCCCTTCAAAAGTAGATTCTCTTTTTAATTTCCAGTTGAAGTTACTAAATACAAACAATTAAAGATAGCTTTAATCCAAAAGTTAACTGAAGATGCTAAAAGACACTCTTTTTAGAAATTAAATAAAGAAGTACAAGAAAATAGTCATAATGGTATGGGCTCCACAAATGATAAAATATTTTCGCCCAAACCTAGCAAGGGCTGCAAAGCCCTCGTAAAAAGAAAATAATAAAAATTTCAATCTAAAAAATTATCCACGTCAGTGCGAATCATCCCACATGACATAATGAGTGTCCATAGCAATTATTTCCGACTAAAATTGACCGAATTGACTCAATTGGCAACATTAAAATGTTTAAAACCGAATTGGTTAAAGTGCAGTAAGTTTATTTATTGTTTTGGATAATTTTCCCATATTAGAAGAAATTAACTTCTTTGATCCTGACGCTAATCAAAAAGATCATAGAATGCAATGGTGTAACATGAAGACTCAAATTTCCTCTCTCCATCTTGCCCTGTTAGTTATCATCATTAACAAGTAGTTCGAAATTTAAAACCCATCTGTTGAATCACGACAATATATGCAATCCCGGAGACCTTTGCCAGCATATTCTAGCTGGTTTGCTCAAGATCTTTCGAGGTACAATTGACAAAGATGCTTAATGCAACGAAACATATATCTAAGACCCCATTTTTCCTGACGGCCCAGCCCGGCCTGGCACAGGCCCAATCCTGTCGATGGTGGTACTGTACATCAATCTCGAAGCCTGGACTACAGTGCCCTTGCACTCTACATTGAGTTCATTTTACCATATAGTTCTTGTTTTTTTTGTGTGTAAAGATCATGATGGAAGTCATCTACCGGTGATCATAAACGCCTAATTAGATATTTGAAATATTTATAAGAGGTCTCATATATATTCGATCTACTATAAATCGAATGATCTCAACCGTTGGATAAAGTGAGGTCCACATGATAACTACAATATTGACAGAGGGGGAGTAATGGTCCCAAAGCTTAATTCCTAGTTACTCATTGCGCTCCAAAAGATTTGATTGATTCATGGGAATGGCTTAGGCAAGGACCATGGGCCTCCATGCCTATGTATACATCAATGTCTAACTTGCCGACCGCAAACATCCAACAATCGATTCCCCATAAATTGATTCATGTTCGTTTCCCCACTATCATTTACATTGCTTCAAATTTAATTAAAAACTAGCAAATGTGTTTGACGGCATAAACCTTTTAGAGTGATGACTCATCGACCGGTCCATTAATCAAACACAGAACGGGATAAATCCGAATCATTGATCATGTGGATCCTAAAATGGAACTCAAGCGGTACATGTCGAAACTCGGCTGGAACAAGATCGTTAATGGAAAACATTTTATTTTCACGAAAGACATTAGTAGTTACATAGGTCGCAAGTCCAGAATGTCATCGGAATACAAGCAAAGCAGCAAATACAGCACTCCTATAGTTACCATTTTTTTTCCAGCTAATCTGATATGAGTAGACAAGACGGACGGAGTCAGCCCGCACGCCCTCGCTCCGATCCAACGCCGGTCGCCTGCAACACCGAACGCACGCTCAGATCCGACAGATGTAAAGGGAAAAAAAAAAACAAAAACAGCGATCCATCGAGCAATAACATACTACTCTCGATCTATGATGCCTCGGACGAACGGAATGGACGTGAGATATCACCTGACTGCGAACCGGGGGGGCGCTCAGTCGCTGTCGCTGCTGCTGCTGCTGTCGTGGCCGTCCTCGTGCTTCTTGTCCTTCTTGTCCTTCTTCTTCTTCTTGTCCTTCTTCTCGTGACCCTCCTTGTCGCCGTGGCTGTCGCCGCTGCTGCCGCCGTGAATCTTGTCCTTGATCTTGTCGGCGAAGCCTTCCTTGTGCTCCTTGTCATGGCTGTCGCCCTTGTGCTCCTCCTTCTTTTGCTCGCCTTCCTTGCGGCCTCCCCCCATGTGGAGAGTCTCTTCGATCTTGTGGATAATTCCCGCCATTCTCTCTTCCTCTTCTTCTTCTTCTTCTTCTCTCGATATGTGTTTGATCTGAGGAAAGCAAAGATGGGATCTAATACTGTTTACGCCTCGGGTTGGCTCCCCTATTTATAGAGGGGGAGCGAGTGTTCGAGACGGAGGAAGGAGACGACGTCGTTGTCGGAGGGGAGATATCGCGAATCTTATCCGCTCTGATTTTTTGGAAAAAGTCAGTGGTTTTGAATAATATCCGCGGTGACTCCGCGTACACGGCTTGTATTTATGGACGGATAAGGGTAGATTCTCGATAAATATTACATTTCCAAAAAGGAAGATATTTTCTTTGGGATATTTTGATTAATGTAATTCTACGGTCATTTGATTTAGAAGTTATGCAAAGAAGTTCAGAAGATTTTACAACATTTGATATTTGACGAGGAAGCTTTAGCATGGCTCTCATCTGCTCGAGTTATCCATCATATGCGATATCCTATTTCGCTCCACGATCGTTAGAATGTAAATATTTATTTTTTGTAAAGATGGATTCATTATTTTCAAAGTACAAAAGAACCGAGAAATTATATCAACAAGTTTCTCGGAGATACTCACGAATTGTATTTTATTCGATTCTCGAAGGCATAATCGTGTTTGTGACACCAGATAAAGTGTTTTATATAAAATATAGATGCCGGTATGCCATTAATATATAATTTTCAAATTCTTTTAATGGTGCGAAATCAACGGATCTAGACAACGTTCACGCGCATCTGACACTTGTAATAAGATCGTGCGAACCGAGTACTGTTCTCTTTCCCTCTCTTCTTTCCGCTTTCGGAAAGTTGTCGGCTCTCCAGTCAACAAAGAGCGCGTCACCTTTAAATTTGTGTGGTTGCCGACACTTTCAGAGGAAGATTTCCGTAGCCGATGACGTGGCAATTCTTTTTTTTTCGATTTATTTATTTAGATTAACCGTTATTCCATAAATAATCAAGAAAATAAAGACAAAGCTATGAAACTTATAAAATTAGAAGGGAAGCCTTCAAAACACCCCCCCAAAAAAAAAAAAAAAGAAAAAAGAAGAAGAAGGGAAGCAAGCATGTTAGAGAGAAGCATGTCAAATTCTAAAAACAATATTCAAGATATCCAATACCCAATAAATAATTTTATAAAAAGAACATCCTAAGACAATTATTTAAAATCAAACTTCTCTCATCAGATATTGCATGACAAGTGTAGGCGCACGTGAAAGCATGATTCTCAATTATAAATTGAAATTACGAATACTAATCAATAATTAATAAAAATTAATTTAAAATGTTCCTTATCCTCTTTATTTTCAGGGTGGGCGAGGTCTAGCAAAGGCCGTGACCCACGCCTACAGCCAATGAGGGCTTCACTGCCCTTGCCTAGTGGCCAACAAGCCCTACTGAAGCCGCACCGGCCACTATGGAAGAGAAGAAGCCAAAGGAAAAGAAGAGAAAAAAAGATAAGAAAAATGAAAAAAAATCGATAAAATAAAATAAAACATTATTAAAAAATTGCCATGTCAACCTCAATAGCCAAATTTGATTACTTGGATTAAATTGACACAATTGTAAAAAATTTAAGACTAAATTAACAAAAAAAAAATGAAGCTAAATTGTAACAATTGCAATAGATTCAAGCTTTTTTGGTAATTCTCCTTAATTTCATCACATGAAATTCATATGTTGGGACAGTTTTAAATATGACATGTTAGGAAAAAGCCGGTGCATCCGTATTGGATCAAGCAAAAAATTAAAATCAAATGCCTATCCAAACCCACCCTTAATCGAGCAAAAGGTTAAAAAAGTAGAAATTAATCTAGACAAGTGCCTATGGAATTCGACCACATGATCTTAATGCTAATTTGCTCACAGCATCTAATACAGGCGAAGGCAGGGACAGAAAATACCGAGTGGAGGACGGGTTTATGGCAAAAGGAAACGAGCATTTAACCAAACATCAGTTCATTCTTACCCTCTCTGTTTTCTTGGCCAAACCAGCTGATTAGGGTAGAAAATTTAATCAGCCAAAGAAATTTCGTCCTGGTGGATGATAGCATAGGGCAACTAGAGTATCAAGTCAGGTCCAGTTCATGCATTAGTTACTTGTTAGCAAAGTCGGTGCAGATCAACGTCGGAGCGGGATCGTTGATCGAGGCGACCGGAGACAAAATGTGCCGAAGCGACCGGAGCAACAAGACCTCCCTTAATAGCGGCTGGATCGATACTCAAGTACTCACATGTAAATGGAAGTCGATAGTTGTAGACAACCTGATGGGCTAAGCTGCAAGCATCCATGAGTTCTATTGGTACTTCCTATCATACGCTGAACCTCCTCAATTGCACCAAACAGTGCATACTGGAGATGGATCTCTCGTGCTACTTCTTTACTAATTTCCTCTAGCCTTCTCCAAGTCAGGAAGATCTGCAAAACAGGGCGGTGCATGATTAGAAATGGATAACTTCTCTTGACCAGGTGAACAGGGTGGCAGTAGCAATCAAGGCCAGGGGAAAGGCCATCATTGATCAACAGCAGTAAGAGCAAAGGTCACAAAACAGATTATTTCCTTCTTCCAATGAAAAAGAGGGATTCAGCTCATTCAGACACAAGCAATCACAGCAAATATATATGAACCTACATATTTAAGTAAAAAGCAAACAATTTCTTCAACTAGACAAAACACTCAATTTGCCACTGCTTAATAAAGCTAAAAAAGCAGAGAGAAGCTGACGATTACTGCAAGATAAATCACAGTTAAAATAAACAATCAATACTAAACATACTATGACTTGTCTACTAAGTGATGTGGCATAACTCACCGGACAAGGTAGCACTCTAACTTAAACAACCACTCATAGAGCATCACATTACTAAGAAAACCAATCTAGTAAACTCGTTTCAGCATCTCTAGAGTTGCTCTAAACTCCAAATGCATATGGATTTTGTGAAGTTGAAAAAAAGAACATTTCAACAAATATATGATATGCGATCAATAACATCTATCAGTAATTAATGAATAACTTCATTAATAAATAATTAAAGTTCTGTTGAACTCACAGAGCATTCCTCCATCATCACTGCTTTCATCATCTTCACCTCCATACTGCAATGGAACAAATAGCATGATAAGTTTGTCTTTCCTATGAAATATATTCAGGCAGAGCCAGAGTAAGAATCCATCAAATTACCGTAGCATCATCGACATCAGATCCTAAATCAGCTGCCAAAAAAAAAGACAGAATTGAGATGAGTGAAA
Source organism: Angophora floribunda (assembly GCA_014182895.1). Classification (NCBI taxonomy): domain Eukaryota; kingdom Viridiplantae; phylum Streptophyta; class Magnoliopsida; order Myrtales; family Myrtaceae; genus Angophora; species Angophora floribunda. Next base: position 13,412,827 of record CM024715.1, read on the forward strand.
CATTCACTGAATTATCAAAACATTTCATGGACGCAACATGCAATATTTAACTCGAGCAACAGGACCCTAAATGCTTGAAAGTAAGTAATATCAAGCCTAGCTCCTGAAGTACGGAGTAATGCCATTTTAGATGATACAAGCATTCACATAGAACCTAAAGCCAAGTTCTATGTATTCTTAATCTCACAGTAGATATACTTGAGTAGGAAAGACCAATATTATTGCTCTTCTCCTTCAGTTTCAGTAGGGCAAGCCCCTTCCTCAACCATTTCTGAGACCCGTTCTCCAACAGGAGAACATGAAGCTTGTCTCTTGAATTGCTCCTTTGTTGAGTTCACAAAGGCTTTCTTGAAAAGACTGTTTGATTTTACAGTTAAGCACAAGGCTTTCTAAGGCCTTTACATGCCAGAAAACACTGATATAAGGCCTTTATACAAGGAAAAAATTCAAAACATCAAGTAAGATAATTACACTGTGTAAGCCAAGTTTAAGCACATATTTGTGGTCAAAGGGAAGGGAAGTAAAGAATACTCTGATTCAAAACAACGAGACAAACTATGAGTATTTGACTTGGCAATTACATTCAATTAGGTCAAAGAACTTTAAGAATTTTCAATAAGCTTACTTAATTCTTGAAGCGCTTACAATTTGGTCACTGAATTGGACAACTAATTACTTGGCTCTTAATAGAAGCTACTATAGCAATTTATCCATGCGCTACATGCCATGACCCAATGACAAAGTGGCTCGATTTAAACTTAAAAGCACTTCAAAAGTATAGTGTGACTGAAGTGAAAGTAGCCACAATGTTTGGAACTGAAAGAAGTGTTCCCTAATAAAATTTTGCTAATGACAGGCCTTCTTTTTTGCATCTAGTAGATAATCCTGGGATATCGATGCTTTCACCTAAGAGGATGAAGGCCTAAGCTACAGCTATAGAATCCATGCTAAGGACGGTAGCTTTAGAATGATAATGGGCCTAGAATCACTAACTTGCTTGCAGCACACAGAGAGAGAGAGAGAGAGAGAGATGCATTTAATCACGCGAGTTTTCTAGCTTTCACTTCCAAAGAAATTCTGAAATCTATCTTCAGTTTTTCACTTCTGTGATTATGAGCTTGGTGCATTATTCTCTATTTCTAAAATACATAGTTTCAACCTTTTTCTCCCCATATTTACTGATAATAAATGGTCAATAACAGATCCTTTATGAAGTTAACTTTTCTATCAGTGCAGGTGGGTGGCTGCTGGTACATTTACACAGCCAAGAACATGGAAAAACAACTTTTTTGAAAACTGTCCTTTGTTATAAGAAAATGAAAACAAGGCTAGCAACTAGGCAAATTCTTTCTGCTCACTTTTCTTTTGGCGCAAAATTTTCTCATCAACAAATGAATCATCACAAGGTATGGCAAGGTTTTTTAAAACCCTATAATATTTGTCTCCAACTATACAACTTGAATAGGTTTAATGAACGTTGACAGCCAAATGTTATGCCAAAAAGGAAGACGTTCAAAATGAAACAGAAATGAGTCATGCAAATAAATATAGGCATGTCAGACTGCAGCCATCTTATTCCACATAAGACCTTCGACCGCTACCCTTCTTTCAAATTGACAATGCAGTTGCAGAGAAGTCTTCGGATATAGTTCCCAAGCAACAAAATAATCAACTATAAACACCACAGTTGTAGAGTAAAAAATACCACAGAAGGAAGATATTGTGAACTTACAAGATGATTCCTCATCTTCATCACACCATTTGTTCCAGTCAACCTTCAGGTAAGGTGCAGGTTTTTCTTCCGTCTTCAATAGTCTTTTCCACCAACCTTTCTGCTCTTTCTGGATTGTGCAGATTATATTCCTCAGCCCCATTTTTGTCTTACAACCCTGGTGAAACACAAACGTAGCTCAAGGCTTGACAGCTGAAGGTTCAAGCAAAAGAACTACAGGGCAATAAAACTCCTCGAACTTTCTCAAAAGGAAAACATCGCATATGATACTCAAAAGATGGTAGATCACTATGTCTTGACCACAGCATCTACATCTTGTTTTGGTGGAGCAACTCCAGGAAGTGTCACAGGGACAAAAAAAAATTACCAGTAGATATGAAACTACCCAACAATAATTGTTAGTCTCTCTTTTTTTTGGATAAGTAACAATTGTGTCATCTCTTATGATAATAATATAGCTGAATGAGAAATGGGCAATTTATTATACCCTCTAAAGGATTGGCTTTCATGCTCATCTCCATATTAATGAAGAAAAGCTGGTGTTTTAGGTTTTTCTGTCAAAAATTAAACTTGAAGGACTTTCAATTCATTGCTTAGATTACAGTGACTGCAAGTTCAAAGTTAAACCTCTATTCTGGCAGGGTATGACAGCAGTTTCTTTCAAAATTCAGGGAAGAATTTGCACGGTTTATAATTCCCATGACAGTACTTCCTTAAGCAGAGGCTCGTTATCAAGTAAGTATAGCTAACTTGTTACTGCTTCAGATTATCCTATCAGCATAGCTATTCTCTCGTGTCCAACATAGCTCCCCTCGCTCAAACCGTCAGCTCTTTTGAACAAAAGTAGCTTGTAAATGTAAAATTGCTTAACATCTTAAACACAGGCTAAAGACAGACCAAGCAAAGTCCCATCTTTTCAACCAAATACAGACCCCTCTCAGATTAGTACAATGTCCTCCCAGCAAGTTGAATTGATTGTTACAAAGAAAAGGTAGGATACTCGACAATTGACATAGACTATGCATTGTGCAATGTGAGTTAAACTAAATGAAATTATGAATAGCTGACCAGTGATTTCTGTATGCTAGGTCAATGTGAACTTTTGGGAAGTGACAAATAATGAATTGGACATAAGAACAACATAAGCCACTGCACATCATCTGAACCTGTGGAAAATTAAAGCATTAAATGGCATACAGCCCCACCTCTGCCACTATCTCTCCATATAGTTGCACGCTAAAACTGAAGGATTCCCCCTGCACCCCAACGGCTGAGAAGCTGAACGAACCCTGTTGCTCGCATTTCACCGAGACATCCTTCGCATCGGGCAAAGAAATGGTAAGGTACACCCTGTCTGACCTCTGCGCCCAGAGAACCTCAGGTTGACGACTGCATTTGGAAGCATAACCACCATCACATGAAAATGCCAAAAGGAAGCTCTAAATTCAATTGCACAAAATGTTAAAAAGCCAAAGAGGCCTACAAAAACCAACTCCATCAGCGCACGATATGGAGGAACTGAACTCTTGTCCTATACAGTGATCCAAAGAGGCCGAACTTTCGCTAGCAACATGATTCATTGTTTATCGCACAATAGAAAAAATCGCAGCTTTTCCCGTCTGCTTGCAAAACCTAAAACACGTTCGGTTCGCGAAGTGCATATCTGAACCATGAAGGCGTCGCAGAACCAGAACCGCTGAAACCGTACTAGAAAAAACAAAACAAACAAACAAACAAGCACGATCGCCGGAAGCTGAAGCGACACCCTAATCGGCGAATGGCTCGGGCGAGCGCGGGTAGCGAGAGGAGCGTCTCGTCGACGAACACGGCCGAATTTTCGAAGCACACGGAGGAAGAGAACACGATCGCCAGCCAGCGATTTTTACCTCATTTTCGGCCGAGGAACGGAGACCTACGGCGAGCGAGACTGGCGCGAGACGGCGGAGCAGAGCCGGAGGAGGACGACGAGGACGAGGAGGACGAGGGAGGAGGAGCGCGCAACAGTCGGCGGCGGCGTCGTTTGGAGCGTCGCTTTCGAGTAAGGAATATCAGCTGGAGAGTCAAACGGGTCAAACCGTTTGTCCCACATTACTTAGGAATTTCGGCTCTAAGATTCTCCGTCATTATAACGCAAAAAATAAAAAATAAAAATAAAATAAAGGAGCATAGAGCCTTAAAAAAAAAACTCAAATCATCACTACCAACGACAAATTTATTATAAATTATTTTTTTATGATACAAAAATTCCAAACCTATATTTATGTGATATTTTTACTCTTTGTCAAAATTTTGTTGCCAACATAGATTATAAAAGCACATAGTATTGACACATGGTGCTACGTGACTTTAAAATGGAAATTAGGGTGAGAACCGGAAATTTCCTTTAAAGATGAGTTCCAAAAAATTGGAACCAGAACCACCAATTCGTTCTAGATCTACCTAGGAACCGAATTGTGGGTTTGGTCTAATTCCTAAGTGGATTCATGGAAATTAGGGAAACCTTTATGGCCATGAAACGAATGTGGGTATTTCTTTGCAAGATATATTGTATCTAAGATTAGTGTAAGTCCGTTTGTTTGGTCTTTGATTGATCAAGGAAAAACAACTTTACCAATTTATGGTTGTACTTTAGAAATCTTAATGCTATCATGCCTTTCAATTTATATACGCAGATCAAATCAATCACAAATATCACACAAGCCTAAACACTATAGGCTTACAAAATGATTTCCTTTGTCCTTAAAACGAAGTCTAGATAGACTGAAAAATGAAACTCTACTCATTCGGTAGACACAAGAACAACAAGTTAATTGTTCAAATGATGAGTATTTAAATATTTAAATTGACTTGTGGTACTTTTCTTATGGTTTTATCAGTCCATAAATCTTGAAGGATATAGAGAAAGCCTTTGTATTTTTTTCTTTGTCTATACACCTCTGTATTTCAATTAACACAACTCCTTCCTGAATCTTCTAGAAAGTTATAGTTGTGGGTGGAATTTTTTATATATAATTATATCAGTTTGATTTGGGTGGACAAATAGACGGTTTCATTTTGAAATCGGAAACCAAACCAGTTCTCATGGGAACCATAAGTTTTGGATGATTGTCAATTCCTTAGCACATCCCTAATGGACACATCCTTATTTTGGCTAAAAAATCATCTAATAAAAATTTGATAGAAGATAAAAGTGTCAAGAATTGGGATTTGCTCATAAGTGAGCTAGCTCCTAATTTCAAACATGGAACTATACATCCACCCTTTTAGACCAGATCGGACCGTTATATAATATATATTTGAAATTTCCATGCTGAACTTATAATGGAAAATCTGGTTATTTGATTTCACAAGAATACGATGATTCTGGAAGTCGACAAGGAAAACTCTTGTTAGATGAAGTGATGAAATGGCTTTTCGAAGAATGGCTTGTGGTTTGCTTCCCTTGAGAATAACTTTGTCCCGATGTTTTTGCATAGAACCAATAATTTCATATTAATTATGTGATGAAACCAAAGAAGTACCCGCATAAAAATTAAGTTCATCATGATATTGATTGATGAATGTAATTTTATAAGGATTGAGGACCATTTTCATAGATCCATCCAAGAACCGGTCCGGTTCGGTTCCTTGGTGGAGTCCATGAAACTAATGTTTAGTTATCAATTCTATGATGAAAACTATTTACCCGGACTATGCTCAATTAAGATAAGGGAAAATACCATAAAAAATCATAAACTATGCTATTTGGGACACTATGTCACTTAGAACAAATTTATCTTGAATTTTTTTATATCACTAAAAATTCTAAATTATTCTCACCGTGATACATTTATCATAAATTCTTTGGATTAAGGGTATTTTCATCTTTTTCCTTCTTTTTTTTCCCTCTTTCCCTCTTCCCTCTACCAATGAGGGCCGCCCTTGGCATCAAAGTTGGGCAAGGGCTACCCTCGCCCACCCAAACGAGGGTGACCCTTGCTGGACCCTTGCTTGATGTCGATGAGGGCAGCCTGGCCTAAGTAGGCGAGGGTTGCCCTCACCAAAATCTAGCAAGGGTTGCCCTCGCCTAAGTCAGGAGGGTGGTTACCTTCTGTTGCAGGAACGTTAAGTTACAGGCCTCAAGTTTTTCAAGAATCTGCACAAATTCACCAGACTCTACCTTACTCCATCACTATCAGCAGATCTTCATCAAGAGAACTCCAGAGAATCATATGTCAGGAAAATCACACCATCCCGCCAGAAGCATGGCCATCCGCCCAAGTCCCTGTCTCCTGGGACCACCTCGGTGCTTGAGATCCGACGAGAGAAAAGATCCAAGAAGCCCTCCAGATCTTTCAACAAAACAATCCACCGAAGCTGGCGGGCAAGGGCGGAGGGAGGAAGAGAGAAGAAGGAAAAAAATGAAAATGCATTTTAATCAAAGAGTTTTAGATAAATATGTTACAAGTACAAATTTATAGTTTTTCGTGTTATAAAATAAAGTTAGGGGTAGATATGTCACAGTAAGCATAATTAAGGTTTTTAGTGACAACAAAAATTTTTAGGTAAATTTATTTCAAATGACATAATCTAGGATTTTTAGTGGTATAAAAAAGTTCGAGTTAAAATTGTCTAAAATGATATAATCTGAAATTTTCGATGGTATTTAAAAAAGGAAAAAGGAAAAGTAGTCGTGCCTGCCTAGAAGGCGGAGCGAAGGCCAGGGCCGAACGAAGCAAACCGAAAACGGCCACCGAAGAGAAAATTAAAATTCACGCCTCATTCAACCTCTCTCCCCCCTCTCTCTCCGTGTGGGAAATCTGAATCGCGATCGCATCCCGACGAACGGCGGCGATGGACGGAGCGGGCGGCGGGGGGACGCTGTCGGAGGTATACCAGAGCGCGAAGAGGCTGCTCCTGCGGACGAGGGACGCGCTCGAGCGGCTAGAGAGGCTCGAGTGCTCCGCCACCGCCGCCGCCGCCACCGGCGGTTTGGATTCCCCGGAGCTGTCGACCTCGATCAGGAGAGACGTCGTCCAGATTCAGTCCCTCTGCATCGAGATGGACCGGCTCTGGCGGTTCCTAGGGGCCAAGTCTCAGCGCGACCTCTGGAGGAGGTATCCGATCTCTCCCGCATAAGCTTAAATCCGCCGACACCTGTTGTTGAATTTTGTGGTTATCGGGTCATTTCCGTGTATGCCGATTTGAATTGACGCGTTACGCTGTCATTTGAACCGAATGTGAAGAATTTTGGTGCAGCTGTCTTTGTGTGTATATCGGATGTTTCGATGTTGAAGCTGTATTTGATAGGATGGTTGAATTGCAAGTCAGTCAGGCTTTCGTGAGGGTGGTGGTTGTGTCATTTTAATTCATCTTGATCTTTGGTAGATCTTTTTTAGTGCAAAAAATGCTTTGAAGTTTTTTCTGCAAGTCCATGGTGATGGAAAGTACCTTTCCTTTTCTTCCTTTCATGTCCTTCTAATACGATACTGGTATGTTGCACGATTGTATATTGCACTTTCCTTATAAACTTTGCTATATGTGAAGACAAATCGAGTGTCGTCAGTTTACACCGGCCTTGATTTTGGGCCTTGGTATAATTTTAGACTGGACGATGACTTAGTTCTGGAGATCAATGGAGAATTCTCTTTTTTTAAGGATATTTCTTTTGGGTTGCTTTTGAAACGAGTTTCGTAGGTCAACAAACATGAAAATTTGAGGCTTGGGAGTATGTGTTCCTCTTTAGTTTGCTTGCCTACATTGCTTAGCCATCATAGAACCTCTGTAAGTGATTATTCCAGTAGTCGAACTTTATATGGTCACTTAATTGAAAAAGTACAAATGATTTTGCAATTATGCAATCATCACCATTGGGAAACTATGGAGCTGTATCACCTTAAGCATTTAAAATCTGTCAGTGAAGTCGCATGAACTGCATTCTTCATGCTCTTGGAAATCAAACCAATGTACGTTGGAAGCAGTTCCAATGGTGCATACTTATCTTTTAAGCTTTTCTCCTTTTCCTTTCAAGGTCAAGATAACTTCTGTTGTTCAATGATTTCAGTTCTAGTTCTGTCACGTGTCTTACTGACGCAGCTTCATTTTTGCGTTGGAACTGTGACTTCGTAAGAATTGTTCATCTCACAATCTGTTGGCTTTTGATTTGATTGCTGTTGTAATGGCACAGAAAGGTGGAACAAGTAGCTGAAGAGGCTGAGTCATTGAAAGTGAGTCTAGACAAGTACTCCTCAAGAAATCAGCAAAAAATGACAGAAGCTAAAGAGAAGGCAGAATTGCTTGGACGAGCTGTACGTCATCCTTTGTCTACTGTATAACATCAAGTCAAGTGTTCTATGGCAGTGAAGCTATCTTTACTTGGCATCTAATGGATTTTATGTTCCAGAATCGGGACTCTGCTCATGTTCTAAGAATTTTTGACGAAGAAGCACAAGCAATGCAATCTGCCCGTAATTCATCCAGGATGCTGGAAGAATCCTATGCTACTGGAGTAGCCATACTTTCTAAATATTCCGAGCAAAGGGAACGCCTCAAGGTATCTGGAAGCTAACTTTTTATGTACTATGCATAAATAAGGTTTTCTTTTCATGGCTACACTGACAAAATTATAATGATTAATGGAGAATCCTTTTTGAAGATGTATTCTTCTGAGATGTTACCTGACTTCTCGAGGTCACAAACTGAACATTTGGTGACTGATGAGACAATGAAAAACACTGTGATTAGGGAAAATCAGTTATATATGACTAAGGGTGAACTTCCATTGCTTAAATGTCAAGACATATGAGCATTATGTGCTGCTGATGTTTCTCTGTTGTCAATTAGTTTAGATATTCCCCCTAAATATTCTGGGTAGCCAAAGGCCACAAATAATTTTGGAGATCTAGGATATTAAAGGCATGAATCACAAGATTGTTTTTACATTTGGACCATAAAAATTATTATAAGATCCTTAAAAGTGACGGGCAGTTCTTTTATTTTTTCAGAAAGCTCAACGAAGAGCATTGGATATTCTTAACACAGTGGGACTCTCTAAATCTGTACTGAAACTCGTTGAGAGGAGGCATCATGTTGACAAGTGGATCAAGTATGCAGGCATGATCTTGACGGTCATCATATTGTATGCCTTTTGGAGATGGACAAGGTGATCTGGTTTACACGTTGGGATGATCTTACTATAACTTTCCTAATTTTATTCATTTGTAATATCTTTCTTCTGTGGTGAGTTGAACTTGAACATGCCCTTCTCTTCTAAAGAGGGATAGTTAATGTATATGTGAATTTTGGTTATATCAACAATTTTTGCTAGTTGTGAGGGAAAGTACGCCTGAGAGAAACAGGGGAAAAAAGAAAATGGATGCTTGCAATCTGCTTGGCTGTCACTCTTATTGATAATTTTTTGGGCGTGATCCATGAACATTTCATATTTGTTAAATCTTCAGGATAGTTACCCTAGAAAAGTAAGCTTAGAGTGGTTTTTGGGAAATTGAATTTTTGCTCGAATCACTTCAAAATTTTCCCATCTGAGGCTTTTTCTGGCCTTGAATAGTCTTTTTTTTCCTTTCTCTTTCTATTTTTAAGGTGTTGATAGTTTGGGAGTTTGAAATTTTTGTCTAAGGCTGTTGAGAGAATGTTCGGCGGGAGATAAACACCACACTATTGGCTGATGTTGCATGTAACCATAAAGGACAATTTGTCGCTTGAAACGATCTTTGTACCTATTTCTTTTCCTACGTTTAGAACGAGGTCCACAACATTTGCTACGGCCATGTGTTGCATGTTGTTGGTTATCGCACACCACTTCATATGTCAATGTGGGGTGTGATGTTCATTGAACATCTCATCTAGTTCATAGAATGCTCTTTCAAGTAAGTTGAGAAACATTCCAGTTTGAAGCATGACTCTCCTAGTCAGGAAGAGTTGGTGCTTGATTTACAATTCCGACGTGTTCCTGTGGCACGGGATTGCGGTATTCTATAATATGATGGAGCGAAAAAAGATACATGACCATATGAGGTATGACCATGCGAGCACCGTCAAAAACAAATCTGAAATATATGAGACTCTTGGGTCTAGCGTGTATTCAGAATGTATGTCCCTGCATGAGTCGATGACATGGTTTCATGGTGACGCATCTGTTCTGCCTTTTCCCCTGGAATCTCTTCTCGTTTCGCATGTTGCCAGTCTGCTATTTTCTTCGATTTCACACTTCTGAGTTCCTTTTTCCTGGGGGCAGCTTGCCCCTCTTTGCGATCCAAAGAGTCGTGCTTGGAGATTATATATGCTCTGGAATCCATGCCGAATCTGGTTGCAGATCTCAATACCTCAGAAAAGAATTATAAGACCCACGTTTCTACACCATAACCCATGAGCACTTCACGGGGCTTCATCAGAGGAACGTGCTCTCACATTCAGTGCACTTGCTTTCCTGGCTTCCGTACTTATGCATCGGACATAAACGCATTGATGCTGATGTCTGTGTGAGGAAAGAAACTCGAGTTCTACTTATGCATCGGACATAAACGCATCGATGCTGATGTTTATATGAGGAAAGAAGCTCGAGTTCTCGCCCACTCATCCCGTTTCTTCTGGTGAAAGCAAGATGGTGAAATCAACTCTAGTGAGTCGGTGCGGCGCCAAGCCATTTAGGGCCTTCCCTCGAGAAATGGGACACAGGCCTCAAATGCAATCCTCCATCCACTGTTGTACATGATTACCCTCAAGAGTCGCACATCTTAAGTATTCCGGTGTGCTTTGGATAGAAGACTATTGTTGGGGAAATCATCATCTTCTATATTTGAGAATCGCACAAAACAATTGCACATCAATTTATGTCGGGGAAATCGTCTTTGGATTTGAGTAAAACAATAAAGTTAATATGAGTTCAAATCAAAAGAGCAATCAAATTAGATTTTGAGGCGTGATATCATTTTCTTTAAAATTTTATTTGTCTCACAAAGAGTAAATTTCCTTTAGAATACAATAAAATCTCAAATGAAAATACTAAATAGCAATTTTAGTATATCTCCAAAGTCTTTCTAGGAAACAATTGGAACGTGAAATGTTGCAAAAATTAATAAAGATATATTTTCAAAAGAAGTTGTAAAATAAATCAATGTAACCCTTCGGGAAAAGTTACAAATTAAACCATTACAATTTTCAAAAAATGTTTTGAAAAGACACGTATAGAAAATTCAGAATAGTAAAAATAATTTTTAAAATAATTTATTTAATAATAAATAAAATTCCGATTTTTTTAAAAATAAATCCAATTTTTTTATAATAAATAAAAGATAATAATCGTTGGTTAGTGACAAATCTCATTTACATAATGCACTCACATCTTTTCAATGTGAGATAAGACATTTCTTAATTTGTTTTACAAACAAACTACCAACAACTACTGTACGAGAATTAGTCAAATTGTTAATTACCTAATGATATGAAAAAGGGCAAGTCGGCAAACTTTTTCGAATCATCTCTAAACCTTATGATGGTTTCTCCCGTATCAATCATCGTCAAAGAAACGACATCCACATCGTTCTTTCAATAACTATGATGGGTTCGGAAAAAGGGGTATGTGCTCATCTCCAGCCAGATCACTCTGACGAAAGAGAGATACCTGACAGAGAAAAAGGGGAAAAGATGTTCAACTACCATAAGATGCATCTTCTTCCTGGGTGCAATTATGGGGCAACTATAGTGTGGCTTGTGAAGTTCGGTGATGGGCAACCGATTGATTGTTCCTTCATTCCGTCGCTTTAGAAAGTGGGGCCTTTCGAGTTCCCCCAAGAAGATCTTACATAAATCGCCAAACAAATTAGACATTGGACTTTTGAATCCAACTTAGCCATCATCCTCTTCATAACTGGTTTGGTGGCACTTGGCTTTTCTCGTGCCGACAGTTTTCCAACCAAAGGATGGCGTGTTTGGATTAATTGTTACTTTTTATATTTTTATTCGATCTTGAAATCTTATTATGATATCTATTTTTGAAATTGATTATACTCAGGAGGATTTGCATCTTTTTATAGGAAAGTAACTAATAATTCGAATTTGTTATCCACATAGATGATGTAAATTATTGGCTAAAGACACGATATTCTAGAGAGGGATCGTGGACCCGGGAATTTGTTAGTGTGTAATATATTGAACAAGAGATTTTCTTGTCGTGAAGTAATTGAATTTGCACACTTATGTAGTTTGTCCATCACATGGCTACATAAAAAAAAGTGAAATGCAAATTTTGTAGGGGTGCAATTGAACGAATTTTCACAACCTCGAACATAAAGCTCTTTCACAGAAGTACATGCGGAAAATTCTTTTTGGGACCATCCTCTATTATCACTTGCGTCCAGAAATGCCTCTTTTGTCACCAGAAAAATAATTTGTAACTCTAGACCTCCATATCTACTACAGGTCACTCCACTCATTGATCGCCATGTGTTCAAATGAGTCCCAAAAATTATTGTTATTGTTCATCAATAGCAAAAATATAATTTAATTACCAGTAAGTTTTCTCTATTATTATAATAGATGCTCTTGCTACAACTTTTCATTCCCACAATAATGCGTTCGTGCTAATTATAGATGTTGGATCCAACCTGTAGTGGAAAACATTGAGGATAAGACTTCCAGATGATACATAAATTCCTTTCGTAAAGGAGCTGCAGTCAATGCCGCAATCAGATCTTTGAAATTTGATTTCGATATTGACTAATGCATCGAATTATTGTGCAATCAAAATTGATGTGCATTTACACAAGCGATTTTCTAGATATCATGCTGTTGTCATGTGCGCGAGTGTGTCAGTATCTTGAAAATTGATCTTATTCTAGTTAAGAGGGCAATACTAAAGAAATAATTTCTAATTATTTGAGAGATTGAAATCAAATTTGTGAGCCAATGAAATGTTATCCGCCTAATTACTAATGCATCGAATTATCTCACGATAGCAAATTGATACACTTTTGCACATGCAACTTTCTGAATATCACATCACTACTGCTTGGTGATGGCATCAGGATTTTCAAAATTGATTTGATTCTAGTAATGGGGAAATACTAAAGAAATCACTTCTAATTATTTGAGAGATTGAGATCAATTCAGTGAGCTGATGAAATATTATCTACCTAATTAGACGAATGAACGATGGGGATTGAAAAGATCATTATCACATGGCAACAGCACCAGCATTTTCAAATGATCTAATGCTAGGTAAGAGGCAGCTATAACGAAACGAATCCCAATTATTTCAATAGATCAAAATCACACTAATGAAAATCGATGGAACTTGGTCCATCCAATTAAATGAACAATGCAGATTGAAAATATCATAGAAAATATTAGGAGATCAACTCGAGATGTACTCGTGCACTTTTATCTTTTCTTTTCTTTTAATCGGTCGTTCATTTACTTTTATTTTAATTCTCATTCTCAAACTTTTATCCTACTTTTTTATAAAAGTGTCTGAAAGTCGATATCCACATCTTGTAATTAAATTGTTCAAACTTCAATCATTTTAATTTTAATCATTTTGAGAATGTGGGGATTCAAGTGTCCCCATCTCCCCTTTCTCATATGGGAGGGGCGACCATCTGAAATAAATATCAGCGGTTGTACTTATGCATTTGGAGCACGGCAGTGCACATGAATATCACATGAAGGAATGATTTCAGGTAAGTTAGGAAACACATGCATACAATTTTTTATTTTTTTTTGGCCAGTGATCCTCTTTACAGAACCAAACCCGGATCTGAGTCATTCAAGGTTTTTCCTTTTGACAGGGGAAGACCGGAAGGCAAAAAGGCAAAGGAAGCGTTGCTACTCGCTTTGCGGTAATAACCGTCAAATTCATTCGCTCCTTTGTCTCTTTTGTTCAAACGAGGGTCAACTCAACTGTTGAGAGCACGAGAGAGAGAGAGAGAGAGAGAGAGGCGCCAAAAGCAAAGCGAGTAGGAAGTGGAGCGGAGGAGGGTCCACTTCGATAGCGCAGAATCGCAGGCTTGTTGCAGCAAAGATGGGACGACAGAAAGCCAAGCCTCACCTGACTCCGAAAGCGAAAGCTTGCGTTGAAGTTGAACCTTCTGGGCAAATCCCGCGCCCGCTTGTCCTTCTTTTGCAATTTCAAAGACTCTGGCTTTTGTTGCTTTCTTATTCTTTGTATAGGGAATTTGCAGCTCTGTTGAAATGGGTTGGCTTCCACGTACGAAAAGAGAGAGAGAGGGAAACAGCGAGTGATGTGTTATTGCTCCTGAAAGCGAGAGGAATAAAGGGTCATCTTCTGCTAGAATCTCCATCGCGCTCTCTCTCTCTCTCTCTCTCCACCTACATACCACAGAAAGTGCAAAATAATAGTGAGAATAGTTAAAAGGACGCAAGGGATTTACGCTCTTTTTCTTTTTCTTCTTTTTCTTTTGAAGGGGTGTTCCGACGAAAGTGACAGAAATGTCGGTTTGTGGGATTTCCAGGTCACCCTCTCGTGTTGTGTTGTGGGTGCTTTGAATTGCCATTGAGCAAACCCGTGTCGCTGTGTTGTCTTGCTATCAAGCAACGTGACGAGAGTGTCACTGAAACCCTGCAGAAAACAGAGTCTCTGTATCTGTGGGGAAGGATCACATGACCCTGCGTCGAAGGAAAAAACGATAGTAAAGCTGCTTACAAGTGTGTGGTGTGGATGAGATTTCATCTTTTTTGGAGCTTCATTGTCGTGAGCCATATGGGTTTTTTTTTTCTTTCGGTATTTTCTTCAGGGTCTGTTTCTACTCAGTTGAGATGGAAGCTTAATTTAAGTTCTTTTTCTTTGTTTTCCTTTTTTCCTCCTTTAACCAGGTGAAATTATGAGCTTGGAAAAGAGCTGGTCTCTGCAGGAGAAGTTTGTGTTGGGATTTTGATGCTTGCTGCTGAAAATTAGTGTGTTTTCTGAAGTTTATTTCCGGGGCTGTTTCAGAAGGCTATTGAAGGAGCTCTACTGAGTTGATCCATTTGTTCATGTTCATCGGCAACATAAAGGTGAGCCTTTTGCCCAAGCATTTTAATATTATCTGAATTAAAATAGCAGCTTGAGGACGAGCAGGACAAATTGTACAAAAAATCTTTTATAATTTTTTGATGGTAGCTATGGTATTTTTTCAGTTCTTTAACAAGATCCATGACAATTGCAGACCTCTGTTTTAGTTTGAGGCGAAGAGTTCAGCGATTGACAAGGACATAGTTTCATAATTTTTGTAGAACCCACAAGAGCATCTCAAGTGTCCACCTGCTATTTCTGTGGGTGTTCGGTTCACAATACATTCATCTTTTGTCTTGAGGGAACTATGTGATGTCTTGTGCGTTCTACTACTGTGTTAGAGCAATGGCAAAAGCATTCAATGGATATGCATTTCTGGTTCTTGCCATTATTTTTATCTCAATTCGCCCCACAGAACAGCTTCAGTCTTCCCAGGCCCAGACCCTTCTGAGAATTCGATATCTTTTGGACAATCCACCTGTTTTAAGCGGCTGGAAGGACCGCACAGATTTCTGCAATACTGAGCCCAATTCATCTCTCACCATCGGGTGCTATGAAGAAAGTGTGACGCAACTTATTATAATTGGTGAGAATGGAGCTTCTGCATTGCCCCAAAACTTTTCCATGGATTCCTTCGTAACGACGCTGGTGAAGCTTCCTAATTTAAAGGTCCTCACACTAGTTTCTCTGGGCTTGTGGGGGCCATTGTCTGGTAAAATTGCCCGGCTTTCATCACTTGAGATATTCAATGTGAGCTCTAATTTCTTGTATGGTGCACTTCCCCATGAGCTTTCATCTTTGAAAAGCCTGCAAACACTCATTCTTGACAAGAACATGTTCTCCGGTCCACTACCAGATTGGACTGATAAACTCCTGAATTTGACCGTGCTAAGTCTCAGACAAAATTCATTTAACGGGTCTCTGCCTGATGCTTTGAGTAATTTGGAGAATCTCAGAGTTCTCTCACTGTCACATAATCATTTCTCTGACGAAGTGCCAGACTTAAGTGGTTTGAGAAACCTTCAAGTTCTTGACTTGGAAGATAATGCTTTTGAAGGTCAATTTCCGAAACTTGACAATAGGTTGGTCACTCTCATACTCAGCAAGAACAAGTTCAGATCTGGGATTCCTTCTGAACTAAGCTCATATTACCAGCTTGAGCATCTAGATATCTCCTTTAACAGTTTCATTGGGCCATTCCCACACTCTTTGCTAGTTCTCCCCTCCATTATCTATCTCAATATTGCGGGAAATAAACTGACCGGCATGCTTTCGGAAAATCAGTCTTGCAATGATGGATTGACATTTGTGGATTTATCGTCCAATCTTTTGACGGGAAGCTTGCCTACTTGTCTATCTGATTCAAATAAGCATAATGTATCATATGCTAAGAATTGTTTGGCTGCTGAAGATCAAGATCAACAGCCACTTTCATTTTGCCGCAACGAGGCTTTAGCTGTTGGCATAGTGCCTGGCCAGAAGAAGCGAAAACAAGCAGCTAAAACATTGCTTGCCTTGGGAATTGTTGGGGTGATTTTGGGAGGAATTTTGATTGTCGGTCTGATATTTTTGGCCATCAGAAAAGCCAATGCCAGGAAGGCAAATAAATCACCTCCTACAAGGCTGATAACTGAGAATGCATCAACTGCGTCTGGGTACACCTCAAAGTTGCTCACCGATGCCAGTGAGCACTGCATTGCACTATGCTTGTGCTTGAAATACAGATGAAAGAATACCTGTGCAAATAAGAGGGAATGAATGTATCTGTATGCCTCTTTGGCTTCTCGTATTATGTATTGACCTGTAGTGATTTCTGAAGGGACCCAAGCATTTTAGAAGAGTTTTAGTTTTCGCCAACCTTTAGAAGAATGAAATTACTCAGCAGTACATTAGTAATAGTTTGCTATTCCGAAAGAACTTACAAGAGTAAAAAGAACAACATGGTTGTGCAGAAATAATTAAGTGGAATCCTGTTAGTCAATGTGGTACAGCTCATCCTTGATTCCTTTTGACCAGTGGTGATTCTCTAGTGAGTGCAGAAGAGATTTTTCAGCACTGCTTGTGCGGTTGTAAAATTTATATTGCCAAACATGATAGGAAATAACCACCTACTTCAACTTGTGCTCACCCAGACATGTGCGTGCCCTAGAGGTTGAACAAGCAGAGCATGATTGTCCATTATCCTTCCAAAGAAAGAGAATTGGACAACGCATGCCCTTTAGTATTTCTGCTCTGGGATGGTAAAAGTTATTTTACTGTACTTGATGTATAATCACGTACTTCAACTTGGACTGGTTAAAAAACAAAAATTGGACTGACCTGAGACCGTCTGCATCCCTTGGAGGTTTTTATGTTCTAATTGATAATCATTGACAAATGGAGCTCAGTTGTAGTTATGTTCTTTGCATGAGAGAAGAACTGTGCAAGGACAATGCACACGCCTGAAATGATTGAGAATGAAAACCATCACGAAAAGAAGAACCTATTTTCACATTTGATAATTTAAGTTCCACGTATTAAGCACAAAGAATCTGATATTTTTCATTATGCCTATGTGAAGGATACATATCTCAAAGCATGAAGCTGGGAGCACTTGGGCTTCCACCGTACCGAACCTATTCTTTGGAGGAGATTGAAGAGGCCACTAGCAACTTTGATACTTCTGCTTTCATTGGTGAAGGTTCTCATGGCCAGGCATGCTATCTAATCTAATATTAAGTGACACCTTTTGTTGTTCTTTTTGTTTAATATGCTTCTACATGGTCCTTTTTGGCATGATAAATCTCGGCATCGACTGTAAGAAGAAACTCCCACCTACTTCCAGCAACTGCTGATTGTTGATATTGACTTTATGTTGCATGAGATTTGCATTGTTTATTTGGATCGAACTTAAATATTTTCCTCCTTGAGTTTTGGAAAAAAATGATTTAAGAAGCATGTCAGATTGTTATTCGTCATTGTCTTAGCTCCATTTAAGTAGTGTCTCATCAGCTGAGCATTGCCTAAAGTGATTGTCAAATTTTCCTCTCTGAATCTGGAGCTCTTATATAGTATTCTCTATGTCAGAATCCCATGCCTCTCTTTGTAATGGTTTCAGATGTACAGAGGCCAGCTGAAGAATGGGTCTCCTGTGGCCATCAAATGCCTGAAAATTAAGAAAAGCCAGAGCATTCAGCACTTCATGCACCACATCGAGTTAATTTCAAAACTTAGACATCGCCATGTTGTCAGTGCTCTTGGACACTGCTTCGAGTGTTACTGGGATGATTCAAGTGTGAGCAGAATCTTTCTTGTGTTCGAATACGTACCAAATGGTACATTAAGGAACTGGATTTCGGGTAATTCTTGAATTTCACTTTCTGTCTAGATTGGACCATAAATGTGATAGTCTTGTTTGATCCGATTATTCTGCTTTCTTCTTGTTATCTTTTAGGAAGAAGAATTATTTTTTGTTCGGAACTTCTGGTGGGGACTGATCATGAATCTTTGGACATGTTTGGCAGGGCTGCGTGGTAGGCAATCACTCACCTGGTCACAAAGGATAGGTGCTGCAATCGGGGTAGCAAAGGGCATTCAATTTCTACATACTGGGATTGTGCCCGGTTTATACTCGAACAACTTGAAAATAACTGATATTCTCATTGATCTGAATCTTGTTGTCAAAATAAGCAGCTATAGCCTTCCATTGTTAGCAGAAGAAGTGGGGAAGGTACCTACCAGAAACAAATTGGCCGTGGCTTTTCATGCTTTTCTATGTGGACACATCACAGTTTCACTGCTAAAATATTTCTTTTTTCTTCTGCAGGAGGGTAGTAAGATGCCTTCTGGGGGATCCAAGGAAATAATTGCTAGGTGCGTGAAGAAATTCCTAGTGCTATAAGTGATTACAACCAGTTATGACCATACAAGACTTTATGAAGCTCGAATGTTTTTTGGTGAATAATAAAAGAGTTCTGTGGTGCTTATACGAGTTATTTTAATTACAAGTAAAAAATATCTGACACTCTTAACTCACAAGCAAAACAACAGAATGGTCTGCACAAGAGGGACAAAGTCTTTTCTTTCTCAAAGTACATGCATTCCATTATTATGGTGTCCCTGTTCGATACACCATTTCTCTCTTTGCCATAGGAGTCCAAACTGCATGATAACTGTGCATTTTGAATAAATATTATCAATCAACTTATTTACCTTTTGTACGTTCACAGTTTAATTTCCTCTGAGTTTACAATATTTCAGGACAAAACACCAGGATAAGACTGATATCTATGACTTTGGAGTAATCCTGCTGGAGATCATATCAGGAAGGCCATTCAAATCAAACAGTGAAGTTGATGTTGTAAAAGACCAAGTAAGAGCAGTTCCAGTTGTCAGTTTATTATCAACCACCAAACGATTTTTCAATTTTTATCTTGAGTAACAAGATTTGTGGATGGTGCTATGATTGTTTGCATCCTACTCAGTCGCAAGCTCTTTACACACAAGCTGCATTTTCTTGCATTTGATAATGGAGAATACTTATGGTCTTGCCCTTGCAAGTTTCTAGATTAAATCAAACTTATTTATGCTATATCATTTTGCAGTAGTTTGAAAACTAAAATTGTCCATCAATTGCTGCACTTAAGATTTTCCCTGCCATGCACATTTTGTAAAGAAAGAGTACCAAAAATCATATGTGCAGTTAGCTCTATAAATGCTGATCTCTGTTACAGTAATAGTTTGCCATAAACTGACAATGTTCTTCCTCCCTCATTTTGGGTGATACGACATTGTTGAACATTTGCAGCTACAGTCAAGCATGATGGGTGATGATACCACTAGAAGGAGCTCCGTTGATTCTTCAATTCGAAGAGCATGCTCAGACCAATCATTGAGAACGATGATGGAAATTTGCGTGAGATGTTTGAACAAGGACCCTGCAGATAGACCATCTATTGAGGACGTGCTGTGGAACTTGCAATTCGCTGCTCAGGTCCAAGATGCATGGCAAGGAGAGTCACAAAGCAGTGAAGGGTCTCCGATGTCCCCTTTACAACAACCGGGCCTACACCTCTCCATCCAATGAGGTTTTTATTCTTTGTCCCATCCTCGATAGAATGGCTGGTCATTTTGAAATGCTTCCGATTACCTGCTTGCATTCCTTCTTACAAGAATAGAAAAGTCTGACTCATCTGTAGTCCCATTTTGATGTCAATGAATGGACCAAAAATGTGAACAGATCTTCTGGAAAATTTGCATGGTGTTGGATGGTTCTGACAGGCTGTGTTTGAAATTCTCAAACTCCTTTACAAGATAGTAAATCACTATGACTTTTGGAAACACCATCACTAGAAAAAGGAAAAGCCTTATAGAAACGCATCATAAAAGAAAAACCATTTTATTCAAAACTTCATGCATTGTACAGGCATTCTATTAAAATTAGTAATGGTGACACATTTTGGTTTGCAGTTGAGGGAATTAAAAGAGCAAAACAGGAAAACACAAGTAAATGAAGACATTATTTTCAGGGAGATTTTCCCAGCTGGTGCTCTACTGTAATTTTTTTCTTTGGCTTGATAAGTAAACAGTAGTTCAAGTTTCTCCTTGCTCGGTTATGCTTTCTTGCAATTTTGTAAGTTTCCTGTGCAACTGGATGACAGTGTCCATCCTGTATATTACGAGCTCTGTGAAATAGAGAAGAAGCTCTTGTCCTCGACTCCCACACAAGTAAATCAATCAAATGTACTTTTTCTTATACTCACTACCTCTCTGGGAATTTCCACAATCTTCCAAGCATTGCCCTCTTATGTTCTATTGGGATTTATTCAATAGATGCACATTCACCAATATTCTGGTTAGTTGATTGCATGAAACTGCATCATAGCCATCTGGCTGGCATATTTGTGGTAGTTGATGTTTGCTTTAACATTTTAATGATGAGCCACTCTACTTTAGGTGAAAATGAAACTGAAACAACTCATTTGCATGAATTTTCTCTGGTGTCAATTGTATCTTTTAATGAGTAACTGGAACAGATGAAACTCAGAAACCATTTACTGAATTATCTGTGCAGGTAGCGTCCAAAAGCTTGAAAACATCCAACTGAGAATTACATTGTGTTTGGTACTTGAGATTCTGATGCATAATTAAGGCATAGAAAAGACTAGATACTTAGATTCTACAAAGGAAAAGAATTTCTCTTTGTGAATTCCCGGCCCTTAGATTGAAGTACTGATATTATTTCAGTATCAGCTATCATGAGCTTAAGCATGATTTCAGTTTGTCAGTTCACATAGAGGAGGGGACAGAATGTGTTTCAGTTGAGTGGACATGCTTAAAAAGCATGACAAATCATGATTACTTAACATCCTATATCTTCTGTTATTTTTAAGTTAAAATGCAAAAACAAGAAAATAAAGAGGAACTTTGTGGATCCAACGTTGCTTTCTTGTGCATTCCTACGTGGTAATTGGCAAGACATGCATGCACGCCTAGTTCCTAGCATTCCACACGCCACGGGAACCACAATTCTTGCACCTCCCTCCAGCAACACAAACACAATCTTCTTCCTCTTCACACACAACCGATTTTCATCAATTAATTATTGTTCTTCATTTAGTTCTTCCCCATTTTTCTCAGGGTGAAATATGAACTCACTCTCTTTTGCTAATATTACTTCATCCCTGGCCAGGCTCTTCCCATGTCTCTCTCTTCTCCATCTCTCACCAAACATAACGTCTCTCTCTCTCTCTCTCTCTCTCTCTCTCTCTCTCTCTCTCTCTCTCTCTCTGCTATTACCTCATTCAACTTGCCTCGCCTCGCCTCGCCGGGACTGTTCACGCGAGCAACGTGCCATCGTCCACTTTTCCTTTTTCTCCATTTGGACACTAGCCACCACCCTTCTCTCTCTTATATATCGCATTAAGTAACATCTACCACAACCCTCTCCTTTTTTATTCGCCCACTATCACCAACAAAAAGGGTTGGCATTGGCCTCGGCATGGATGGAATGCAAGGTGATGGCATGTCGGATGATCGGCACAGGGGCCGTGGCACAGCCAGGCATGCCGTTCCCCAAGGGGAATTGGCAGCCGAGGAGGTGGCAGCGCCTCCTCCTGGGGCTCCATGTGGGGCGTGCAAGTTCTTGAGGAGGAAGTGCATCAGCGGGTGCATATTTGCGCCCTATTTTGGGTCAGATCAGGGTGCAGCTAAATTCGCTGCCGTGCACAAGGTGTTTGGGGCGAGTAATGTGTCCAAGCTGCTTCTTCACATTCCCGTCAACAGAAGGCAGGATGCGGTCGTGACGATCTCGTACGAAGCCCAGGCGAGGCTGGCAGATCCCGTTTATGGCTGCGTGTCGACCATCCTTGCATTGCAACAACAGGTTCGCAAAAACACTGACTTTTGTAAAAAGTCTTGTTAAATTCCCTTGAATCAATGATGCAGAACAAACGCAGCTCTGACAGCAAATAAGGAGATAAACACTGGGGTTTGAATTACCTTTCCCTTTTTGCTCTGCTCAACTTGATGGCTGATTCCATAGAGATTTTCTACCAGGAACTTTAACAAAGACAATTAATCCTTTGTGTGCAATGTATTCATTCAAAAAATCCGGCGTATCTCCTAAGGATTTAAAAAGTTTCAATTCTCCTCGAGTAAGATAAAACGGCTTGCCGATCCCACTATTACAATCATACAAAAAACCAATCTTTCTATCTATAACAACAAACACTGTCTATCCCCCGACCACTTCACGCCCTGATGGAAAGCCCGTCGGCAAAAACATAAGAAAAAATGGTGAGGATTGTCTGAAATGAGTAAGCGGAACGGGATTCTGACCCAGGTTATAAACTTTGTTTCGGAAGATTTAGATGAAGTGCTTGGCAATTCCTCCTTGGCAAATGCTAGGCTAGGATCTAGGACTAATCCAGCAAAGGCAGAAAAGAAGAGAACATAACTCAAATGGGTTCCCAATAGTATGCGATATGAGGTGACTATTTCACAGCGTTCATTTCTCTCTTGAAGCTGACTCTGATCTGTTTCCCATCGATCGCCAGTAGCATCCGCGTGTTCCGCAATCTTTTCCACCCACCAGAGAACAAATTAATGACAGTCATACCTCCCACAAAGTAATGCTTACGTCTGCAGGTGGCGACCCTGCAAGCCGAACTCTCGCTGGTGCAGACGCAGCTGTTGAGCAGCCGATACGCGGTGGCGAGCGCCTTCCAGGCCCCGGAGATGATGCAGCAGCCCCAGCCGGCGCACCCTTACCACCTCCCGATGCTGCAGCCGGAGTACTCCAACAACTCCTCCGCCACCTCCAACAACAATTTCATCAACATCAGCAGCTTCGCGGGCGGCGCCAGCAACAGCTTCGACATCGGCGCCGCCGCCGCCACAGAGGCCGCGGCGGCGTCGTCTCACAACCTGGAGCCGCTTCCCCAGTTCCCGCGCCCGCCCGGGGACGAAGACGAGGGAGAGGAGGTGGAGGAGGAGGAAGAGGAGGAGGAGAGCCATGTGCCCGCCATTTTCGCGGACGAAATCTTCCGCGTGAGGTGAAGAGATTTCCTAGGAAGTGGCGCCTTTTGGTGCTGGTGGGTTTATTTTTTCTCCTTCTCATAATCGTAGATACAGGCCATCCGTATCAGTGATGCGAATGACAAGACTCGTTTTTCAGTACCATGTTCAGCGGAGTTTCCTCTTTGGTTTCTCTTCCCTTTAGTTCTTCGTCCCACATCGGGCATGAAATCCAGAAAGAGAGGGAGAGCGTGATATAAAATGGGGGCTAAGGTTAATTAGCAACATACTTACCTGGACGGGGTCGATGGGCGATCAGGAAGGCCCATGGCCTAGGTTGGCGACCTCCATTGCACTAGCGGAGGGGCGCCCGCCTAAGGTCAGCCCAAGTGGCTGAGCCTACGTCATAATTTGTGGCAGCGGGGGCCTGCGTTCGCGCGGCCCCTACCCAAATAGCAAATGTAAGATTTTTATTGTAATTTTGCTGCAACCTGGTTGAGGAACTATGACATATGAAGTGATCGTCATTGGCATTCCAATGTTATGAGTACGGCAAATCGGAATTGGTTGGGTCTGACGTCTCCGATGATAATTATTAGTATTAGTAATTTGGGGTGAAAATATTACGGGGAGTTTACAGCGATTGGCTCGAAATATTAAAAAAAAGAAAGATATCGAGCGGATTTTTATTAACTATCGTTTCAAAAATTGCCGTCGGTTTGTGCTTCCAAGGGCTGAACCAACGTGCTCTTTATGTACTCTTTCAGTTTCGCGACTGTACATCAGAATGTTGTTACAAGGCCTATACCTAGCTCTTCTGCTAGCTCGTCCCATATGGGGAGGAGCGTCAGCACGACAAGCACGATAGCTGCTACCACCACTGCTTTCCTCCACGTCCCGACTTCTGATACATCGTTCAAGCATGGTTTCTCTGGCGTTCTCTGTACAAAGATAAAAGATAAGCAAAAAGGAGCACCCGAGACTCTTTGAGCCTCGAATTACAGGGACAACTTTTAATCGAAGATCATCGTGCTCACCTGACATATCAGAACATAAAGCCCCCAAGGAAGTGACAGAGGTCCGCCCAACTAGAAGAAAGTTTAAAGAAATACAATCAAAACTTTGCATGAACAGCGGGATTGGTGAATACAGATGGATGCAGTACCGAAGCTCAAGTAGGTTTAGCAAAGAAAGCAACAGAAATAAAAGCCTCACCACTCCTAATCCCAACATTGTGTAAGTGGCCAGACCAGATCCTATTAGAGCACTTTTACCGAAAGCACCCTGCATGAGTGCAAGAATTCAAAGGAATAACGCAATTGGAAGTTCAAACGGGGTACACTAAAATCTCCAGAAATACACTAGAAACAAGAGACAAGCGCAAATTCTAAATTCTTAGTCACGGCATATGTGAATTCCACTCCTTGCAAAAATCCCGTTGACAAATACTTCCGAAAATGCAATAAAATCATTCTTGAGTATCCATCACAGATTGGGAAACAACTAGAGAGCATTGGATATGACCTGGTAGCTTCAGCATTGCATGACATATGCTTTCATGAAACTAAGGAATCAAATTACATCTAGAAGCTGACAAAGGTAAAGGAGCTAGATAGCTAAGAATAATCACTCTTCACTGATGATTAGATCTTCCAAAAACAAAGGCTCCCACTACTGCAGTTCTCAAAGTTAATTTCAACTGCAAAACATAGATGAATATGCTCTATCAAGTTACAATGTCTTCTATGACCCCCCAAAAAAAAATATAAAAAATAAAACAGGTTGCAATGTCTTCGCTGTTCAGGGAAATTCCAAATGTTAATGAGTAATTTCCGAGGTTAACCGGCACTACATTTCAACATGGTCATCATCATCTTATGCTTTTGAGATTCGTTTTTATTTTTTTAATAAAAGAAAGGGACCTAATGCATCAGCTCTTCTAGTTATCATTGCTGCTAGCATCACTTACACCAACAAACTCACTCTAATTGACCTACTTTTCCACCCCCAAAGCAACTAGATATACCTGCACAGCTCTTCCACCATCTAAGCATCCTACAGGAAGCATATTGAAGGCTGATGTAGTCAATCCACACCTGCAACACGTGACCAGAAGATAAACACTCACGCATCACAAAAAGTGGGACTCTCTGACGAGATATTGCATCATAGTTGTTGCACAATCTGATTACCATCCTGCAATCAGAAGTGGATGAATTGAAACAGTAGCAGCATGCATTGCCCTGCATGTTTAAAAAGGCAAAGCATGTGTCAAAATCATGGAGAAGAAACATGTCTCCAGCAAATTGCCAAGAATGTACAGCTAATAGAAGGGAGACATACGCATAACCAAGAGTTGCTCTACTGATGAGTCCGAGAAGCAAAGAACCTTGAAACAACATACTAGGAACTTGCACCAAATCTCCAGAAGTGTCAGGGTTCGATGAAAGCAGAAGACCAACTACGAACATTGAGAAAGAGAGTGCAGCACCAGCAAAAGGCCCAGCCAGAGAAACATCAACTTTTGTACTCTGATCGGGAAGGATGGACTTGAACTGCAGAAATTGAAATCATACAGGGTAAAAAGGACTGCAGCTGTATTTGCAGAAGATACAGCATTCCTTTCTATAAGATTACTTCACCATCTAGTGACATGCTTATGCATTTTTCAAGTGCACTACTCTGACTGATCAACAGAACTTTAAGAGGAAAGTTAGAAGTAGATTGGTCAAAAAAGAGATGTCTAGCTTTGCTATTAAAAAAAAAAAGCAATAAAGAAGGAAAAACCAGCATGCTTATGATACTTATGCATCTTACTACGTCATAAGATTATCCTATAGACTTAAATAAAGTGTATCTATAGTGGAATATAAAATCCTTGAGTAACATAAACCCAGGTGTGGTATGACTGCAAGCCCAGTAAAGGCTATACCTTTTATGTGGACATGCACATACTAAAAAGGCTGAAGTTAGCTGAGGACAGACTTGACAATGAAGATAAGGCAGAAATGATATTAATATAACTATAATGAAATAACATTCTAAATCTAGGATTAGAACCCTCAATTATCACAGTAAGCCAAACAGAGCACTATTTTCCAGCTTGCTGATTATGTTAAAGAACTGTACTCTTATATTATTATGCTTAATGTATACCAGTGGATAGGTTGAAAAAGGCTGTGCCAAATAGTTTGGGCATTGCTAATCTAGGTTGATCATCGCCAGAGAAGTTCACAAGGAAGCTGGTGATAATTGGCAGGTTTGAAATGTATTTGACAAGCCGATTACAAAATCAACCTGCTAACGACTAGCATATTAGGAAAGCATGATTGCTGCCAAAGAGATGAAGTATGTCAATTAGCAGAAACTTGGCTCCAGAAGATGTTCTGAGTTACATGTTCAGCAAAATCAAAAACCAATGCCGAACTATGCTTATCAGCACATCAATTTCGTTCTCCAAAAGGGTATTTGTCACTAACATTGCCTGTATCAACTGGAATAACCATTTTAACGAGTCAAAAGACTACTCACCTGAGTAATGGCACCAAAACTTCCAAGAGTGATGTTGGGAATAAAGTAAGGAATGCTCAACTTAACTTTCTTTGGAAAGGCAGCAAGCAAATGCCCAACTTCCTACACATAAACAACTCTTTCATGTATTAATAGAGCCAAGGTACATAGTTCTGAAATAACTTTCGATCAGTTGATGACATATCCATGCTTTGATGCCTAGAACATAAAATTGGATCCAATGAGTTTAGAAATAAAAACGAATTGAATACTTTAAAAAATTTTGTTATAAGATTCCCCCATAGTTCATCGGCTATTTTGCCCTAACCCACCCCCTGGCAGAAAAATAAACCTTCTATTGAGAAAATGGTGGCCCTTGCCCCAAGGTGTTTAGTTTTAACTCTTATCCTTGTATGAAGTACTCCACTTCGATTTAGTGCATTTTATCATGTTCCTATAAAGATGTTCACTAAAATATCTTATGAGATACTATGCAAAAAAACGTTTAATTGGTAGTTGACTTGAGACTCGAGGCATAGAATTATGACCACCATATTTAAACAATGGAACAAAAAGGCAATTACTATAAGGACAGGATATATACCATAAAAAGAAAAAGAAAATCAAACCATTATTTGCAAAAAGTATTTCATCTCAAAAGGACAGAGCCACACTTCTTACATGAAATATTAGAACCCCCAAGACACCATACGCTACGGGCAATGCAGATTCCACAAATGGAAATAGCAGTGCCATATCTGGTGGTTCAGCAGCATCTGGATCAGTGAAGTACTTCACGACTTCTGGTGGAAGACGATTTATCTGTGCAGTTAAATACATGGAGATAAGGACTTACTTCCAGTACATGGAAAAATTGATTGGTGATTTTCACAACAGCACCTAAGAGAAAACATAAAAGAAAGGAAAAATAAAAATAAAAAAGGCTGTGAGGTGTAAGGACCCAGGAGTACAGAGTTGAGCAGTATTATTTAGTTGCTAAATACCTGAGATGCAATTCCCAACTCCACTGATGAACCGATGGTTAAAAGAAATAGCAATAGAGCTATCACATACTGCCAAAGAGTTGTTGGTCTTGGTTCTGAGACCTCTTTCCTCAACAAACCAAAGCTAATGCGTGGCCCACCTCGAGGGTCAGGTCCTTCTGAGTTGGGTTCCTCTACCATGAAAAGATTGTACTTATCTCCAGTGACTTCAACCAGCTGTTTTTGCAGCTTGGCAAACACATCTTCTCTCTTTGCCCTGAGATTTCCAAGGAAAAGTATACCTTCACCCAGATCTCCAAATGGCTCTTCTTTTGTAACCCAAAATGTTGAGTAGCCAAAGAGCTTTTCTTTGATTAGCTTTACATCAGCAGGATCAACTTTTTCTGGTCCAAGAAGCTCCAAAAGTTTAAAAGAGTCTACTTGAAAGCTTGTGTAACTCGGTCCAAATGAAGGTGTTTCTGGCAGCTGGGGGAGCAATAAAACATTTCCTCATCAGATTAATATTATGTAGCTTTTGTAACCAGCTGACTCTGCTTCTCTCTCTCTCTTTTCTATCTCATTGACATTTGATACATAACTTGCTAATTTTGAAAAGATGAGGCACAAGAATTGAAACCCTTAATTACGTGTATTGTGCACTGACCAGTAGATTATCTCTGAGGTCAAAATTAGAGCAACGCAAGTACACATTGTACTGCAATTCAGTAAACAGCTTCCTTTAATAGTTTCAGGAAAAAAAATACTATACCAAAAGGCATGAAAGTAATCCAAAAGGAAATGCGGATATCATACTAAGGGAAAACGCTCAGGACAATTCTCCTGATGGGAACTACCTTCCAGAAGACACTATGCACGGCAGTATCACTACATAAGCAACACGCTTTAGGTACAACTTAAGGACAGTTTTAGTCAGTGAAGGCACTTTCCAATCCAGCTAGCATGAGCGCATCCAGATTCATTTCGAACAATTCGTAGCTACTCAATACTAAATCCAAATCACACTTGCCTCACTGATTTAGCTCAACGACGATTCAACGCAACCAGTCATTACAAACAAGAAAACCGGAGAATCAACAAACGTACCCTCGAAGAAATCTTCTCAGACTCGAACTCGGGGCGGCTCCTCTCTTCAGCCTCTTCGGGCGGCGGCGGCGGCGGCTCCGCGGTCGTCACGCTCGACTCTTTCCCCGAGTCACTCTCGCTCTCCGGCCTATAATCGCCGTCGCCGCTGCTGAATCGCCTGAACCTATCCAACCTCCTATACGAAACCGAAACGCCTCCCCCGCAAAGAAAGCACGAGCCCCTCAACTTCGCGGGCTGGAAAGGCCGAGCTCCGGCGCCGCGAGCGCCGCGGACTACGGGAGACGAGCGGAGCTTGACGCCGAGCGCGCCGAAACTCCAGCTCGTGAGCGTCCCCATCGGCCGCGACGAGAAGACCTCGCTGCGACGAGCGTCGGCGACGGCGGGGCACGTTCGGAGCCGGCGCAGAGCTCGGAAACGAATCGGAAACCCTCGAAATTTGGCGCGAAAATCGCAGAGAGCTATAGAGAGAGAGAGAGAGAGAGAGAGAGAGAGAGAGAGAGTGAGAGAGGCTATGGAGCTGGAGCTGGAGCTTGAGGGAGGGAGGGAGGGAGAGAGGATATCTTCTTCTTCACTGGAATTTTGGGAAGAAATATCCGATGATGCGCTGCTTGTGCCCTTTTGGCGTCCACGTAGGATTTTGCGGGTCCGGGTAAAGCCCGTTTAAAAATTCTAACGACATTTTTCCTGCGCCTGCGGTTTTTACCTTTTCTTCGTAATTGAGTTTTGAAAAAAAAAATGTGAATTTTTTTAGAATTTTTACTATTTTAGGAGAAACTGCGCCGTTTGTGCACTCTTGCGCTTTTTCCGACGCGGTCCTTAAACGTGCCCAGTTTTCTAATGGGGTCCTCGAGATTACCCATCTGCTGTGTAATTTGGCCCCCCGGGTTATGGATTTTGACCTAATGACTTTCAACAAATCTTAGGATGGTCTAAAGTTTCGATTGTAATAGGCAAGATACTATAGATAGTTTATTAAAGTTCTTCCAATAATACCAATACCAGCAAGTTTGCATCATATTTATTATGCGGTGAGGAGGTCAGCGGTACTATGCCAAGTGTAAGTTTAGTTATTACTATTGAAGGTAATGTTAATTATAAATACTTATATGCCCTACAACTAAGATAATAACTGGTGGAAAGTTACCTAGTTGGGCTAGTGCACAATGACTTTCTCTAGAAGGGGCTTATTGGTTCAATCTCCGCCCAACCCATACAAGATGCTATTCATTTTCTCTTGCCCACCGATTGCTTTAGTAGCAGAGACTATAAATATGTTGTTTCATAATCGTATGTTGTTAATCGACCTTAGCTTAGCTAGTTCACTCACAAGAGTATGGAACGAACTCTTGTTGATGAAGCTAGGAAAATGAGCGAATAAAGCTACATAAGGAAATGCGGATATCTATATTGAAAATCTCATCAATTAATGCCATGGGGCTAAAATAGTCATAAAAATAAGGGAAAATTCCAAAACAAAGCCCCAAGTGTCCTTAGTTTCTTAAATAAAAATCTGAAGATACTTTGTTTCAAATAAGGATTTAAAGTGATCATGATTATTTCAAATAAGGGCCTAACCTTGCCGATTATCGGTTGGCTAAATTTTTCGACCAATCAAAAGCATTTTTATCATTTGCCACTTTTCTTTTCTTTCCTTCTTTTCTTCCGTTTCATCTTTTTCATCATTGCTGGTGGGCGACCGACCACCAATGATGTCCATAGAGGGCTAGGTGAGGGTTGCCCTTGCCCAATTTGGCTAGGGCCACCCTCATCGATCACAAGCAAGGGACAAGCAAAGCTGTCTCTCGCCCTGAAGAGGCTGCCTCGTGGCCATCTATGAGGTTGGCCCTCGTTAGCCCCAGGTGAGGTGAGCAAGGCCGTCTCTCACCTTGAGAGAGGCCGCCCTCGTGGCCATCCCTCATTGGCCGCGAGCAAGGCTGACCTTGCCGGATCTAGCAAGGTTGGCCCTCATTGGCCACAGGCAAGGTTGACCTCATGGATAGCCTTGCCTAGGCGAGACCATCCCTCGACAACCATTGGCAAGGGCGACTCTCACTCAGTCTTATGTGTGCTTCATTAGTGACTAGCCGGCCACTAGTGATGGAGAAGAAGATGACAAAAAAGAAAAAGAAAAAATAGTAAATGATGAAAATATTCTTGATCATCGGAAAGTCAGGTTCTTATTTGAAACAAATATAATTACTTTAGGCATTTATTTGAAACAATATTTACTTCAAACTCTTATTTGAAATAAAGTCAATTATGGGTCTTTATTTGAGAAATTGAGAGCACTTGGAGCTCTCTTTTTTGGAATTTTCCCTAGAAACAAAGTAGAGCATTGAATTTGAATGCAACAAAACACACAAAAACTAAAGATGTTATTTTAATTTAGAAGGTGGGTCGGAACCCATATGAGATCAATATAAAAATTATATCCGTAAACAAAGAAAGTGTAAAGATCAAAGGCGAACTCTTCCTGTACTACAAGGACCAAAAATTGTAAGTTTCCCAATTTTTTCCTTTATATATATTTTAAATTTTTTCCTAAAGGGCACACAGGTTAAATGCTTGATATTTGAAAATCGTGATTTATTCGGCCGCGAAGAAATTACAAAATGAAAATGCGAGGACAAAAAAAAATGGAAAAAAAAGAGAGAGAGAGAGTAGAAAATCAAAAAGGAGAAGAAGAGTCCTCCGTTCCTACACAAGGGAACACCAGCAGCTCCAGCAGGAAAACCCGACGCGAGAAGGTAAAGAGGTTTTTCACCTTCCCCGCCCATGGCGACCAGCTCGGGAGCATGATCATCGCCCGCCTCCACCTCTCTTCCCCGTCCAAATTCACCACCCCGACAGCGAAGGCCTCCGCGAATCCCTCTCGTCGCTCCGGCATCGCGCGCTCCCGATTCCCCACCGAATCCGTTCTCCGACCGACCGACCGACCGCCCGGCGCCGGGGCGATTCCCGAGGTGAACCGCGATGAATCATCCCCCCGTGAACTCGAGCGCCAGCCCCCTGGTGTCGCCGACGTCGTCGCAGTCGCTGACCAAGACCGTGAACGGCTCCCACCGGTTCACGATCCAGGGGTACTCGCTCGCCAAGGGCATGGGGGTGGGCAAGCACATTGCGAGCGAGAACTTCACCGTCGGAGGTTACCAGTGGGCGATTTACTTCTACCCGGACGGGAAGAACCCGGAGGACAACTCGGCCTACGTGTCGGTGTTCATCGCGCTCGCGAGCGAGGGCACCGACGTCCGCGCCCTCTTCGAGCTCAAGCTCATGGACCAGAGCGGCCGGGGCAAGCACAAGGTCCACAGCCATTTCGATCGATCGCTCGAGGGCGGGCCCTACACGCTCAAGTACAGGGGGAGTATGTGGTGAGTTGGGTTTTCATTCGGTTGTTTGGGTTCGATTTCCTATTTGTGTTTTTTATGATCTCGGTATTGAGTTCCGCGAGAATCCTTGAATTTTTTTTTTCCCTCGATGTATGTGCTGAGTAGTGATGAGCTTCGGATTGCTTTAAAATGGTGAATTGCGATACTAGTAGTTGGTCTGCACCAAGAAAAGCTCTTGGTGGTGGTTGCAAGAGAGCTCGTTACTTATCTCATGCTGAATTTGTTCCATCAAGTGTAATTTTGAACGATAAAATTATTGACACTCTTCAGTCCTTGTTTTGCACTTTGATGCTGAGCCTCGAAAGATCGGATGCTCTAAGATAGATCGATTTGGATAGGGCATAAACAGCGAAATGCATCACAGCTGATACTGCAGCAAAAGGATATGGCAGTAAGGTCGAAATGTTTACGAAAGCAAAGGCATTAAGAAACAGCTTTTCTGCCTGGAAGAACTGGAGTATATGGATTGAGAAGATTGAATTAGTTTAAATTTGCATTATCATCCACATCTATATAGGAATTGGCCATTTTGCTTTGGCCAAATAGCCAACTCATTGCTTCCTTGATCATGACAAGAATCTTCTCCTTCAAAAGCAATTATTGAATGACACATTTACAGTGCTTCTTCCTCATCATTTCTGTAGCTTCTTATGTGAACTTGCTTGACTTCGAGTGACATCTTTCATTCCGCTTGCTGTTTGACGACATGTTTTGCCTTTGCTGTGCGATCAAATGTTTTCCTGGTTTATGGTTTTTCTGTGACCTTCTAAATTTGCTAAGAGATTGCTGTAAATCAAACTAAAGTACTTATATCTATTATGTAGATCTAATAATTTTATGATAGAACACAGGATTTTAGTTTGATTGCAAGTTATTAAATCAACTTCTTTCCCAATTCTAGTGCTTCCCTTCTGGACTTACACTTCATTCCATGTTTAGTCTGAAGTGTTAATGTTGTTCTCTGAAAAGAAATTTCCGTAATAATGTACTTTTGTGACCTTATTCTTTGCCACAGGCAAGATAGTATCATGGCAATTATATGTCCAGGGAGCTTTTTCGATTTTTGTTCTCAATGTATTTATCAATTTGATAAACTTGGAACTGAAATAGATTCTGTGCTTTTGGCAATATTAAGTAATCTGTACCACAAATGCCACACTACTCTCCAAGAGTAGTTTCGACCACTTTTAAGGTGCAATAGAACTTTTTTTCCCCCTAAAAATGAGAGAAGTGCCACATGCAATAGCTGAATTGGCGGTTGTCACTACTCACCTTTCACTCCATAGTGGTGGTACTCGCCTTGGAGGGCTAAATGTTGCTATCTTGGTCGACCTTTCCCTGCATAATTATAAGATGAATAATTATTCTATAGGAAAGTTTTCTGCACACATCATGTAAAAAAATTCCCTATATTGTTTGGCTGCTTACAGAAGCTATTTCACCAAAATTAGTGCTTTTGCTGTTTGTGGGCTAGCCAAGAGATGCTCATGTTATTTGTCTGCCTGAACTCCTTAATCTTCCGAAACATGTTTCTGTTTTCAGATTTATGTTGTCAAGAATAATGGTCATCAATCAACGGCCTCTTGGATTGCATGACTTGAGCTTGTGTGCAAATGCTTTGCATGAATGCTTCCTTATGCATTGTGTCTTGTGGTTCCACCTTTAGAATTTTCTTCCAAACTTATGACTCAAGATTGAAGCTGAAATTGGTAATCCATGTTGGCTCATTCCCTCAGCAAAATAGTTAAAAAAAAGAAACATGCATTCTCATTCCATCATACAATAGTTAAAAAGGTGTTTATGTTTTTAATGGTTCTCTAGCAAAAATAAATCAACCTGGTTTTTAGGCTGGTTGGATCATTTGATTTTTGGCGGTTCAATTGGGTCAACACCAGGTGTGAGGGCCATGGCCAGACTGGACCTTATACCCATACCTTGTTCAACCAGTTGAACCAGCTGTCTTATGTGGTCCTTAAAACGTTGATGTTACTCTCTTTTAAATTTTAAGATTCTCTTTTCTAATTTTGAGGACATTTGTTCTGTTTCATGAGGGATGATGAAAAAAATTCTTGTACCCTCAGGCAATTTTGTCCAATTATTCTGTGTTAAATTTTTTTCTCTTTGCCTTGTAGGGGGTATAAGCGTTTCTTCAGACGGGCTATGCTTGAAACATCAGAATTTCTTAAAGATGACTGTCTGAAGATCAATTGCACTGTGGGTGTCGTGGTCTCGGAAATAGACTGTCCAAGATTACATTCCATACAAGTTCCCGAGTCTGATATTGGTGCACACTTTGGCTTCTTGCTGGAGAATGAAGAAGGCTCCGACGTTACCTTTAATGTGTCTGGGGAAAAGTTTCGTGCTCATAAACTGGTACTAGCTGCTCGATCTCCTGTATTTGAGGCTGAATTCCTGAATGTGATGGAGGAAGACGATGATGAAGTCATTATAGGTGATATGGAACCAAAAGTCTTCCAGGTATGTTTTAGTTTTTTTGTTCTAAATATAGGCTGCACAGCTCAAATTATGGACTGTCCTCCTTCTTTCTGGCTTTCTATTCCTTTTATCTTAGTATCCTGTGTGTTTATGGAGCAGGCTTTGCTACATTTCATCTACAAAGACACTTTAGATGAAGACGAGGAGCTTTCAATACCAAGTGCCTTTTGCAGTCCATCAGAAATGCCTGTGGCAAAGCTTCTAGCTGCTGCGGACAGATACAATTTGCCTAGATTGAAACTGATTTGTGAGTCCATTCTCTGTAAGGGTATATCTGTGGATTCTGTTGCCAGGATCTTGGCCCTTGCTGAGCAGCATCATGCCATGGATCTAAAATCTATTTGTTTGAAATTTGCTGCTGAAAACCTCGTAGGTATGTTTTTCTCCCCAGTTGATACACAAATTTTAGTATTATAATATTTACGCAACTTGGTCTCAAATTGCCATATGTGCGGACGGATATGATTGTTTTTTTTGCGGTATGCCTGGTTCCTGCTGTCTGGGCTCACTTGCATAATTTCTATTTTAGATTGATTGCACTTGTGATATTTTCACATTAGGGACATTGCATGCTGAGGTTAGCATGTTTAAATAAATTTTCAGTTTAGATCAATGCATGCAATCCTCTTTTTGAGGAAGTACAGAGTCTGAACCTCGTTTTGTCTTATCAATGATGAAATTGCATGTTTTTCTTTTTCTCCAGAATTTTGTGCCTTTTATACAACGTTCCAACTAGGATTTGGTGTATCTGCATATGTTGCATTGCAACAATTTCTATTTTACTGAAACTCCTTTGGTATTTTGTTTGAGCATGATGTCATAATCATCATCAAGTATTGCAACAGATTCTATATTTAATGCTATTCATACCCCAGTTGCCCAGTTGCCAAAAGGCCTGGAATCAGGAAGGAAGCTTAACGCTTTCATTGGCACTTTATATATGCTAGCGGCTCCTTGTGCTAGGATTTACATTCTTTCATTATTTTTTTCTATTGGTGCAGCTGTTATGCGCTCGGATGGCTTCGAGTATCTTAAAGAGAACTGCCCATCTCTGCAGTCAGAGCTCCTAAAGACAGTTGCAGGGTGCGAAGAGCAAGTCAGTGGAGGAGGAAATCGAAGTGTTTTTGCACAATTTTCTGATGGCAATGAAACAAATGACAGGAGTATTAGGCAACAAGACTGGGATAATTTGAACGTGAGAACACAGAGCTTGTGGATGCCACTCTCCGACGGAGGAGATGCGAGTGGCCCGAGCCCTGGCCAAGAAAGCTGAATGGTATATATGTTGCTTTGGATGACCAATTAACATTTTCATTTGCTGCCAGATCAAGAATGTAAAAGAAAATGACTACATTGAAAACAAAAGAGTGGGGGGAAATTTCTCCCTCCTCTTTCCTTTATCTGTTAAATCATCCATGTCTCTCAAAGATTTGGGTTCTGTAGATTATTCCTGGATTTCTTGAATGTCAAAACATCAGAGGAACTTGTCTGCCTTTATTGTCTTGTTATTTGACTTATATTCAGCTGATCTGACTTAGATCAAGCTGATGAGCTGTTGTTCTCTGTATTCCTGGGACTACTGGACTAATAATAGTGTGATTTTAGAATGTCAAAGGAATTTCTCTATCTGAAATTCTTCTCTCCATCTATTTTACTTGTCTCTGCGAGGTTACTACCTGTGAATTAGATGGTTTGTCCCTCTCCCTCATTCTTTTGAACATATGGGATAAGAAGCCCTGCATTTTCTTGTTGAGCTTTATTCGAGGAAGAAACTGATGAAAAGAAAGAATGAGATGGAGATGCCTAGCCACAGTGAGAACTCGGAACTTTGCGATGACAGAATTCTTGAACTGGGATGATAGAGGAAGCACTTTGCATGTTCCTGGATTATCCTGAGTGATTTGACGTCCTCATTTGGGATGGCCTTGGCTTCCGAATGCACCGTGATAGTCACAGTGACAGGGCCAAATTTGGTATTTTGTCAGTGCTCGAGCAATATGTGTTTTATCTGATAGGATTCTTCGACCACTTCCTAGATTTACAAGCCTATCTGGGGGCTGTGCTTTATGACATGTTCGTAATGTTCGGTGTCTTGTGGCTTTTTGCCACTTGAGATTCGTGAATGAGATCTTCCAGTGAATTGTGAGTGCGGGCGATTAGAAGACGTACTCTGATATAACCTTTAGGTCTCGGTAGGTAGAGAAACGGGCACCTGTTTTCAATTCAAGAGCAGAAATGCAGCCTCTCCATAATCTTGGATTTGCATGACGAAGGACCAGATGCCGGAGTGGTGTATTCCTTATGCACTCATCCGTTAGGACGTACAAGCTCATTTCTGACATGATCCTAGGAGCTGGGTTACTGGCTTATTTCCTGTGTAGGGAGCAGGGGCGTCCTCTGAGGGTAAAAAGAACTGTCCTGTCTAAAGTTCCCTTTTTGGTCAACGACCAAAAGAAAAGGAAAAGTTTCTATTTTTGCGGTGGTTTTAGAAAATTCCGTCAAGGGACAGCATCCGATCATGATCGTACGGAGAGAATTTAAGGTTGATGTTCAAAAAGCAACGTTTCATGATCATATCCCTACGCAAATTCCAATCCACACTGAATTAAGAAATCATGATACAAAAATTTTGAATCAGGACATAGAATAAATCAATGTCACAAAATCACCCATGATCTTGACATTAAATCGGCAAATCCTAATCCATTGATAAAGAACAACTTTCTCGTGTCATTTTGGTCATGAAAATTGAAGAATCTAATCCGTATCTAGTAATCTAAAAAATTATCGCAGGATTTCAACACACCCGCAAGATATCTGCTTTGAGTTACTGATATTATTCTGATTCAAAATGTCTTTTTGAAATCAAAATTTTTCTTTTAGAGATCGAAGAAGAAGGGCATGGGATGGCTGCAACATCCCGCAACATCCCATGTTCCAGCGATCATTGCTCGTCGTATGGCGTGCCATAAGCGTGCGGCGGCAATTTTTCAGTAAATAAACAAATCGGGACCTTCGTGGCCTTCCCACGCACCTGCTTTTGCAATCCCAATAATTTAGTTTGCCCCCCTCTCTCTAGTCAACACTGTGACTTTTCTCTCTCTATCTCTCTCTCTCTATATCCGCCATATCATCGCTCCTCGGCTCATCGGCGCCGGCGGCTCATCCATCCGTCCATCGGAATTCGCATGCGCCGACATGGGGAGCTTCTGCGGAGACAAGTGGTCGCGGGCGCTGCGGAGCTTGGTGCGGAGGAAGCAGGTCGATTCCGTCCACGCGCGGCGCGAGGGCCACCAGCTGGCCCGGCGGTTGTCCGTCTTCGACCTCGTCGCCATCGGTAACGCCTCCCGTTCCCCGTTCTCCTCTGAGCTTTCGGTCTGATGACCGGTCCTTCTACTGTATGTGTGCGGAAATCATCGCGGTAATAATGATCCTCGGGAAAAAAAAAACCTGAATTCGATGTCGTGTTTTTCCCAATGTCAGGAGTCGGGGCGACCGTCGGAGCCGGGGTGTATATTCTTGTCGGGACGGTGGCTAGGGAGTACACCGGACCTGCTCTGACCATTTCCTTCCTGATCGCCGGAGTGGCTGCTGCGCTTTCCGCGTTCTGTTACGCGGAGCTTGCTTGTCGATGTCCGTCCGCCGGGAGTGCCTATCACTATACGTACATATGCGTCGGCGAGGGGTAACCAGTCTTAGCTCTTTTATTCAACGTCAAGTTCTTGATGTGACTAAGCATTGGATTGCGCATTCTGCACTTCCGTTTTGGGGCATAATTGCTACACAAGCATCATTAAGCTGCCCTTCCATTGTGCTCAGAGCATTTGAAATAAGCTGAAAAAACTATTTTGTTTTGGTTTACATGCCTTATATCACTGGCTTATTCATCTGTTGTTATTCCCAGAGTTGCTTGGTTGATTGGCTGGTCACTGATCCTGGAATACACAATCGGCAGTTCAGCTGTTGCTCGGGGTATCGCCCCAAATCTGGTGCGCTATTCTCATAATTGGTAACTACATGTTAAAAGATCAAACCCCATTTTATTTAATATGTTAGAACAGGTGTTAACATTTTTCTCATTTTCTCCATCCAAGATCCAAGCTGTTGGCAATTTATCCACAGTCCTTCATTGTTATTACATTATATAGCTGTAGCTCAAGGAATGCGATGGTACTTAGTCAACTAAGGGCATTATTGCTGAAAGTTTTGCTTTAGAATCTTTCATTGACAAGTCATTAAATATTGAATTGATTAAGCCCCGTTATAATACCCACCATCTTATTTGGCAAAAACTGCTGTAGAGCTTAACCATGAAGAGAGCAGAGTAAATCTCTGTTAAGTCCATCATCTACTTTGAAGTTTCTTGATAGCTCGATATAATGTATTGATATGAGAATAATCAAGGAGCATCAGAAGAAAAATCTTGATGAGCATTGAAATAGATATCGATTCATCGTACTGGTCTTTTTTCATGATTATATAACCACCTAATCCTTATCTTCCTTTGGCATTCACAATTATCTGATCTTGTTCTGGATATCATGTAATTTATGGACATACCATCCAAGTCTGATAAGCATGACTTAATTAAACTTGCAGAGTTTATAGTCATAATATCATAATTGCCAAATGCATCAAGAACTCCTACTTGGGAGAGTAATCATGGGATTATGAAACACCCAAATTTCCTTGCCAATTATTCACTTTGATGTATGAATCACTTTGGGGATCTGTATAGATTGAAGAGGGGTGGTATTGTTGAATAGAAGGCTTTCTCATAGAAAGAACATCAGGGTCACTTCTGCTCTTCTTATTTTTATGCTGTTAATGGTAGATGAGGTTGGGAATGGTTATCATGTTACCTCCTCTCACCTTTTCTAATGCTGGGTGGGGTCATACCAGACACTTTTTGGATGTTACAACTTATAAAAGAGGATCTCTAGGTTGATTATGACATTTTGAATAGAAACTTGGGGGGGTTTTTAGTCCTCATACTCTACTTGGTCCGCGATGTAATACAGAGCTGGCATCACATATGGCTTTCTTGAGAGAAGATTTAGGTTACTGTGCCTGTTGAAACATAGTGGAACACACTCACTTGTAAGTATTTATCTCTTTTCAAAAGGATTTTATGCTTGTCTATCTATATTCCAATTTGGATATGCTATATAGTATAGCAATGTCATGGAGAGAGTGAAAAGGGTCCTGATATGAATGGCGATTAGTTTTTTGCCATTTTTAATGCTCTCTACACTCCCCCTGGTTTCCTTTTCTCTAAGGCACACTTGCTTCCGTCCATTGACACTGCAAAGGCTTTGCCACATGTAAATGAAAAAAGTACTGAATACTTGATTTGCAGAAGTGGAATCTAAGAATATTCAACAACAAGTTCTTGTTGCTAACAGTACTTAAAATCAAGTGCCTAAATATGAAAATGAAAAGTCTGTGCTTCAACCAATATTTTTTCCCCTTTACCTCCATTCCTTGGGAATGATAATCATTGTAAAAAGAAAGAGAGTAACCGGTGATTCTTAGTCTCTTTAATAATCTGTATTATCCAGCTGCCTTCCTCCTTTTCTTTCAGGCCTTGTTTTTTGGAGGAGTGGACAAGTTACCCTCTTTCTTGGCTCGTCATACTATTCCTGGGATTGGGATTGTAGTCGATCCTTGTGCAGCTGCCTTAGTTGTTATAGTGACAGTGCTTTTGTGCATAGGCATCAAGGAGGTACCATTTCCTTTTATTACTTCTGAATTTGCTTGCAAATTAAATCTTTGAGTTTTAGTTTCTCTCAAGTAACTGTAAATTAACTTTACAGAGTTCAATGGCGCAAACCATCGTTACCACAATAAATGTCTCTGCCATGACTTTCATAATTGCAGCTGGTGGATATATAGGTTTCAAAACTGGATGGGTGGGTTATGAACTTCCGAATGGGTAAACTGCAGTGTTGGTACTTCCCTTGCCATGTGTTTTAGAGGTGGGCAGAAATTTAATATTGTTCTTGCACACTATAGGTACTTTCCTTATGGGGTCACCGGAATGCTTGGCGGGTCTGCAGTTGTATTCTTTTCATACATTGGCTTTGATTCAGTTACCAGTACAGCTGAGGAGGTAAGGATTTTCCCTATGTATGAACTATACAAAAAGCTATATAGAAAAGATGGTTTTAAAGTGTAACAAGAAAGTAATAGGCTCATGCTGTCTTTATTTTCAGTGTGATTTGCAATGAAATTGTATATCAGAATAAATGCCAAAAAATGACTCCAGGATAGATCTCAAAATTATTACCTGGAGATTGTCTATCTAGTGCGTCCCATGGCATAATGTGAGTAGGCATACTTTTATTTCTGGTCACTCTCTCTTACTGATAGTGGCACAGAGTTGATTCATCATTGACTTATCATGATGTTTTAATTGATTGACACAAATTAACTACTAATTATCTTTGCAGTTTTACTGGTTGAAAATATCAAACCTCAATCTGACTTCTAATCAACATGACAGGTGAAAAATCCTCAACGAGATCTGCCCTGTGGGTATAGGAGTGGCATTGTCTATATGTTGCATATTATACATGCTTGTGTCCATCGTAATTGTTGGCTTGGTACCATACTATGCATTAGATCCAGACACTCCGATTTCCTCAACATTTGCTCACTATGGGATGCAATGGGCAGTGTAAGCATGTTATTCTGCTTTTAACATGTGGAAAAACAATTTAAGCTTGAGTACATTTCCCATGGACCAGTTGGTTTGAAGGTGTGCTTTGTTTTTTGGCAGGTATATACTAACCACTGGAGCAGTCATGGCTCTATGCTCAAGTTTGATGGGCTCAATTCTCCCTCAGGTATGCATTTAACTCGGGCTTTAGCCTCATTATATCAGGTGCTTATAGTCAGTGACCATCGAGACTTTCCAACTTTATCCCCCTCTCCTGCTTGGACATAATATGCTGCAGTCTTAAGTATTTCACTCATTCATGATGTCAAAAGGTTATAAATGTCGATTCACTGAGTCCTCTCTTAAATCAATCCATAATTAATTTAATCCTTACAATACCTGAAATTACATATCCCATTGAACTCATCAAATATGAAGTTGACTTGGTCTGGTTCTGTAATTAAAGTAACTGCTTAGACAGGAAACACAAATATTTTAGAGAGTGAACTCTTTCTTTCCAGCAATGAATTTGATAAAAAAAAAAAAATTGGACGGGAATGGATTTTTTCCGTTATTCTTTTCTGACATAAACAAATGCACTCAAAATTTAAGTTCCTATTCCTTCACTTTATCCTGTATCAAGTGATGTGACTAGTTCTATGATGATCGCTAATCAGGAAACACAGGTATGATTTATCGACTGAATTGTAACTCCCTTTCTTTTCAGCCACGAATCTTGATGGCAATGGCTAGGGATGGACTGTTACCATCATTCTTTGGAGATATAAACAGGCACACTCAAGTTCCAGTAAAAAGTACAGTGATGACTGGTCTTCTGGCTGCAGCCTTAGCATTCTTCATGGATGTCTCACAGTTGGCTGGGATGGTAAGTCAAATAATGATTGGAATGGTATATAGAGATTTTTGGGTCAAAATCACTTGTTCATCTGTGCTTGCCTCTCCATTTTCCTGTATGGGTGCAGGTTAGTGTGGGTACCCTTCTTGCCTTCACCACTGCTGCAGTTTCTGTCCTGATTCTGAGGTATGTTCCACCAGATGAAGTGCCCCTTACATCAGGACTCCAGGAGTCGATTGGTTCAGTTTCTTCACAGTTCAATAATGACCTCAAGGGAACTGCTTCCATGGATATTGGATATTCTGCTGTCTCCTCAAAGGAGGATGATCAGCTATTGATTGAGACAAGTGAGTCCTCAATTGAAGATGATATCGTGCGAAAACATGTTAAAGGTATCAAGAGACTTACCAACCTACTTCTTTGTCATTCACATTACTGTAAAGAATCGTTCAACATAATTGTGTGAATTGTGATTCCGTCCTAATATGTCCACTGAATCATCCAAGAACCCTCCTCTTCCTCCTGCACATCTTCGTCCTATATTTAAGCTGGCTATGGTCAATTTTGCTTTGCCAGCTCCTAGGTAGATGAACATTGGCTAAGGGGGTTCCTCTTCATTGTGTAAAATAGTCTCTCCCTTCTTAGTACTGGGCAAGTAGACATGCCTTTTAGAATACAAGTAGGTTTCTCCTTTTATTATGGACAAAATAACTGGCCTTTGTGGGTTTTTGTTTCTAAGGGTAAAAATTTTCCTGGTCATAGTGCATTGCCTCTGCTTCCATTATATGCAGATGTTCTTTCTTAATCTTTGACTTGGACATGTACAGATGATAATGAAGAACGAAGGCGGAAGATTGCTGCCGGAGTATAGCTTGTGTGTGTGTAGGAATTCTTATACTTGCGTCTGCTGCTTCAGTCGAAGGCCTTTCAAGGTTGGTCAGCCTTTCATTTACTCCTGTCACTCTTTTATCGGAGCAAGTTGTTGATTCTCGAGTCTTTTGCGAGACGATTTTCTTGACACATGCATGCACAAAATTTATATGGAAATACACAATCACCTTGATTGTGTGCATCTTATTATTTTGGGAGTTACTGTTTCATGACTGTCTTATGCTTCATAACTCCTCACTGCATTAACTCAACAGTGTGGTTCGTTTGATATCATGCGGATTGGCTGGAGTTGCTGTCTTAGGCAGTTTGGTTGTGCTGGCCTACATAGAACAAGATGATGCAAGGCATGACTTTGGACATGCGGGAGGTACTTTCTATGGTTTACAAGTATCCATAGACCATGGTTCAGTTCTGATTAGACTAGGTTTTCTTCAGGAGTTAATAACTCACTGCTTAAATGATCCAAACTGTCATTGACTTTTACTTTAACAGGATTCCAGTGTCCGTTCGTCCCTTTCTTGCCTGTGGCCTGTATTCTTGTCAACACCTACCTATTAGTTAGTCTTGGGTGAGCATCCTCAGAATTTGTGTTTTCTTCTCAACGATTATGCATACCCCACATTTGCTCTCTATCTAACCGATTCGATTCTCGGTTCGTCAACTGGATGCCCAGGTTGGGAACATGGTTCCGTGTCTCGATATGGATGTTGATTGGAGCTCTAGTCTACATTTTCTATGGCCGGAGCCACAGCTCACTGAAAGGTGCTGTCTATGTTCTGTGGCATATGCTCATGAGATTTATCAAGCCTCGTCCAATCATCAAGCATAGTTCCTGCAAAGATTTACAGGCGAGCCCCATGATTTATTCGATTCATTGTACTTTATTCGGTGATAAAAGGGACGCATGAACAAAATGAATTTCCTCCCTCTCCTTGTTACAATTAGTCTTCAGGGGAACCTGAAGGTCTCGCTCTTTTGTTGTAAAAGACAGTTGAATTATACATCACTTGTATCAATTCTCAGCAACACCCAATGAAGATAAGTTTCATAGGAGGCGCAAGCTGACAGAGAATGCCCGACTGTTATAGCTCAGGACCACATTGTACACGACAGCCGCCTTACATGTATGTGCCAACCTCGGCATTGAATATACATGTCTGTGACAAGGAAATGTGTATTGTCCAAATAAGCTGATGAAACAAACAGTGATTCCATTCATCGTATCACTAGATCTTTACATGATTGAGTTGATGGACAAAATTAACAGGGGAAGATACTCCAGAGCCAGGGTGAAAATTGCACCGAGAACAAATATCATAACGAATGCAAGTAGTATTTTCCCGATGTACACCAAACTGATGGGTTTTCCTACATCCATCGCAACAGTCGAGCCATGGGCGTTCTGCAAAAGCAAAAGCATCATTACAGTATTGACTGCATTAGTAAGCTTGTAAATGCTCAGTAGCTACTGGTATGACACACTTCACCCATAAATTAACAGCAATAGACTCATTTAAGCATCCACGTCAAAGTAATAATTGACTTTTTTTCTGCTTCCTCCTAAATAGAATGGCAGAAAACTCACAACCTGCGCAAACAGAGATCACTGGGTCGGCAAGAGATGATTAACGAAGGAGGTCCTAACATATGTACCAAAGATGGCATCGACTAAGAGCAGGGTAACATCTCGGTGAACATCCCATATCACTAGAACAGCAAATCA
The DNA here is from genome assembly GCA_014182895.1 of Angophora floribunda. Lineage (NCBI taxonomy): Eukaryota > Viridiplantae > Streptophyta > Magnoliopsida > Myrtales > Myrtaceae > Angophora > Angophora floribunda. The sequence goes on from CM024715.1 coordinate 13,457,674, forward strand.
TAGGATCCTTGCGATCCCAGAACATGTATTCCTCGAATGACCACTCTAAACAAATTTTCGCAATTCGATCCCGAACATTAACAGCCTTACCTGGAAAGGTGCCTGCGCCATCTTTCGCTGAAACCCTTCGCCTTTATCCCCACCTAATCAAGAAGAACAATCAGAAACGAAATGGCAAATGATTTATGAAAGAAGGACACAATAAAACAGAAACGGCGACGTCAAAAGCTGCCGGATCTTATGGTTTTCCGATCATCCAAGTAAATGTAAGTACCTGCATAATCCACTTCGGTGACGGTCTGCAACCTCCATCCAGAGCCATAGTCCACGAGAGCCGAATTAGGGCCGAAAGTCACACCTTCCTCTCCTTCCTTGACCGCCTCAATGTGAAGAGCAAATGGAGACCCGCTCTCCAGCTTCTTGTTCATCACCCGCACGGCGAATCCGGCCTCCGTGCCGGCCGCGAACCTCCTCCGCTTGCCGGAGCTTTTGCATGCCACCTCCAGGAACTGCGTTCCGTCGAGCATCAGAAACGATTACCCAATTCAACACTCGAAAGAACGAATCGAAACGCGGTGCGGTCAATCGAAAGGTGATGCCGAAGGAAACCCATTTCTCCGAATTGTTATTACAGGGAAGCAATTCGTGGATACATCGACACATCGCGAAAACTTCCCGATCTCAGATTTGTCGAGTAATTTGAGGAGGCGAATGCTCGCCAAAAGGAGCTGAAGAGAGAGAGAGAGAGAGAGAGAGAGAGAGAGAGAGAGAGAGAGAGAGAGAGCTTACGGGAGGTGGGAGCTGTTGAGGAGGACCGACTTCTGAAACCTCCTCGGTGTCATCCGCCATGAGAGAAAGAGAGAGTTGACAATGGAGCTCAAGATTGCTTTGCTTGTTAAATTGCAGGGTGTCAGTTGAAGGAGTCCCGGTCAACGTCTAATTACAGGAAAAAAAAAGGTAAAAATAATTTTGATTCGGGCTGATATAAGATTCTGGCCCAGCTAAAAGTCAAATACCATATCAAGGTCCATTGTCAGGGGGAAAAACAAGAGATTTTTCTTTCTTTAATGGTCTGCCAATTTTTTTCCTAAATTGAATTTGGAATTGATGATGGGCTGATTTTTCCTTTTCTTCTTTCCTAGACTAGTTTTTAGAATTTTAATAATAATTTTCTCCTTTCTTGTTATGTAATATTAAAAAATAGGCGTGTCAAACAGTAATTAAGTGTGATACTAAAAAAAATTGAACTTAGTTGGAAAAATCACTCAAGTTAAAGAAATCTAATTTCACTCGATGATCCATTTTACAAAATTTGACAAGTTTAGAACTAAACTTGGACTTCTCCCTCACATCATTAGTTGGTGCTTAACATAACTAAAAATCTTGGAAGTGTAAAGTACCAAGACTTGTTTCATGGAAAATTACAAAGACTATAAGGGTGGGCCACACCACGTTCGCCCCAAAGAAGGAAAGGGCTTGGGGTCAAACTTGTTTGCTCACCTTGGCTTGCTTGGACCTATTATTTGGATTTAAGTAAGTTTTTAAATTGTTTCGTTTGAATTTTGAGATGTAAAATATGATGGTATTCCCATCTTGTTGGCGAAAAAAAAAATTTGAAGCAAGGAGTGTGGGCATTGAAGGAACACAATCTAGGCTGGGTGTTCTCACCAAAGAGACTAGGAAGAGAATAGGTCGGTGAAAATGATATTAACTTCGTTTTGTTGTGAGCTCATGACTCTTCAATAGGCTCTAAGATATTGAAATTTGTATCATTGTTTTTTTAATCATAAGTACGTTTGTTTAGGTAAAAAATTTAGGCTTTGATTTGGCCCGGCACGACCCTTAATTAGGTCTACCTTCCAAACATGAAAATGGAGTTTTCGGTCTTCTGGACAGTGCCTTCTCCGATTCTCTATGTTTCTTAAAAAGGGCCCTTCTTTTCAATGTCCTTTAACTTACCACGTGGCATTGTTAATGCAGACAAGATCAAAATCACTGCTCATTTCGTTAGAGTTTGTGCCATCGGCACGTACATATCTCTCTCCCCACTTTCGTACCAATTACCATCTACTTTCGGCCTAATTTCTTTTTACTTTTTAATCTTATTTTTCATTGTCTATATTTATATATATTTTTTGTATTTTTGGGCAAAAATACAGCATACGTCATTAGTCCGAGCAAAATTACTCCTTTTATTTTGGCACTATCCGTTTATTTTTCGTTTTAGGTTCTCTCGTTCCCGCATCGTAAACAACGACACCAACGGGACGGGACTGCCCGAAAACCACAACCAACGATCCAACCAAAGCGTGCGCGCGCTCTCTCTCTCGCTCGTCTCTCTCCTTCTCTCTCTCAATCACTGCCCCCACCGAATTCAATTTCTTCGACTCGGAATCGCTCGAATTCAATCGCAAGTTGGCTTCCTCTTTCTTGGGGGGGCGTTCGAATGGATACGTCAACGTTGAGGATGGCGTCGTTGTCGGCGAGCTTCACCTCCATTTCTACGCCCAGATCGATGGATTCGAGCAGCAAGCTCTGTTATGGGCTCCGATTCAAAGGAAGAGGAGGACCCATGAAGCGCGTCAATGCAATTACGCCGGTGCCCAACGGTTCTACTTCTCCCTCTGCTTCCAATGGGGTCAGTTCGGGTTCTTCCCTCCTCCTTGTCCGTGAATTCAGCTCGCGTGTTTATTTTCTTGTTTACTCATTTGGTTGTATTGGGCATCTTAGTTTCGTCGTTAGCTCCTTCGTTTACTGTTAAAAGTTCAAAGTTTTCCAGATGCGCAGCTTTATGCATCCATTCGCTCCAAAGCATTGGAATTATTGATATTATATATATGTGGACGCCTGCTTTTTTGGTGGAAATTGGATATCTTGGGCCGGAGAATTCACAAGAGAGAGAGAGGACTTTTAGTTGGGGATTTAGACGGGCATTCTGGAAGAATTGTGGAGGCTGTGATACAGAGCCTTTCCGCATTAGATTATGGAGGAGGGAGATAAGCAATTAATAACTTCCACTTTGCTGGTCCTCATATTTTACGTGGAAATTCCTTTATGAGGAAAGTGAATTAAGAGATGTCTCTTATGAGGAAATATATCTCCTTGACCCTGTGAGATCGGTTGAGATTCTTTTAATTTTTGGGGTTATTATTGAGAAGTTTTAGTGCGGGTTGCAAGTTATGAGTGTAATCTTTAAATCAAGAAAGGGAAAAGGTAAAGGCACGAAAATGAAGTAGTGCCAACTGCAAGGTGAGAAAATTCTAGAGGAGATGCAACTAACAAGATTTGGCAATAGAGAAGGATGTCCAAAAGATAAGGATCGATTTAAGATTTGGAAGCCAAAGTACTTAGAGCAAGTTGTTGAGGAAGGAAATTTGATGAACTGAGGACTCAAAGGAGAATGTGATCTTTATGATTGAGAAGCTGTACCCAGTATGATTAGCTGTAGCCTGCATTAAGCATAAGAATAAGTTCACCTAAGTCCACACGATAGGAGAAAGGCGCAAAGCCTTACTTGAGTTGTGGGGTAAGCTCATGTTTGATGAATTATTGGAGGCCGTTGTGCCTTTTTTGAATACTGCACAACAGTTGTGCACAAGAGGCATTACCGCAGGTTCCAAATCCACTGCCCTCAATTAGGTCAAGTTCTCCCTGCGGTTTCCACCAACTTGAGTTCTATCTGAATATTTTCTAGGCTTAATTTCAGTATGACATAAGCAGATGTGTTTATCATGACTGATTGTTTCTGAAGTTCTTGGTCTACTGAACAAATGAAATAAAGATGGTATATGCGCAATTAAATGGTTAGTTCATTTGATGAAAGTTTATTAAGAACAAGTGGGTTCTCATGATGAATAATTCGAGAAAATCTTCTCCATATTGCAGGCTGAATCAAGGTCTGTTGTTGACGCACATAAAAGAAGAAGCAATTTTGAATCGCTATTCTGTTATGATAAGCCTATTCCAGAAGAAAGGATTGAGAAGCCGGTCGGTTTGTCTTTAGAAGAAAAAGTAATCGGTGATAATCCTCGATGTCAGGATTGCAAGGCGAAAGGTGCAGTCCTCTGCTCCACTTGTTCCGGTTCTGGACTGTATGTTGACTCTATAATGGAGAGCCAGGGAATCATTGTCAAAGTTCGCTGCTTAGGTAAACTCTCCCTTGTTTTACCAACACTTCCTGTCCTCTGATTATTCATGTATGCATTTACTCAACTGAGCACTTAGCTTTCAACTTTGTCTCTTTTTGTGAGTTGCACTCTAATTTGGTGTCATATCATCTGTTGGGTGAAGTTCTTGATTGAACGATGATACCGATTGCACAAGCTTCCTTATCCTTGCATTGAAAAAGTTAGGAGATTTATCTGTTATAGTCCTCTGCTCTTTACTCTCTGTAGCTTTGTCTGGATTTTGTTTTGGAATCGTAAGTGATGTGCACTGCCTCAATTGGCTTCTCCCAGAACATATTTCTTTTCTTTTCGTTTCTTTTTGGGGGGGTTTACTTTTTGTGGTACTGTTCATCACCAAGAAGCCTAGGTCAGAAAATAAGTCAAGTCCCAATTTGCAAGGATTGAATGTTGCGCTCCCCCAACAAAAAATTAAAAATAAAGCCAAAGAATGAACGTGCAAGTTTACATTCTTTCACACTCAAGTGATAGTTCCACTAGAGTTAGCTCCTAGGGAACTTTTTCTTTTCCTTCTATTCAAAGACTTCTTCTTTTTTAAATGCTACATCCTTGCAATGACTCTCTCTCTCTTCTATTCTACAGCCACATCCACTCTCTGCTTTAGCTGCAGACTCTAAGAGAAAATCACAATTTACACAATGTCAATAGCAAACTTCATGACAGTATTTTGATTTACCCTATTGAGGAAATATAGTTCAGTTTTCCTTTGCTTGAGGTAGATTTAAAAGAGATAAAAAATACTTTGTTTATGTCGATTTACCAGAGAAAAACATATATTTCTTTACATTGAGAGAACAAATGTTGAGAATTAATGGGATAGAAAATTTTGTATTGGGATCCATCCAATATATTTTATTTCATAAATAATTGTATTCGCATTATTTAGAATTCTTTTTCTGCCAAATTATTTTGAAATTTCCTATTTACATCTAACCTGTTATGGTCTTCTCCTTCTTTTACCTCTCTTTTTCTAAAACATGTGGACCTCTCTGTATTACCGCTGGCCCCCTTCCCAATCGCCACTCCTGGATTCTGGATTCTGGATTCATCCCCAGACTTATCTATTCATTTTGAATGTTTATTTTTTGGGAAAGAAGTGAAGTGGGGGAATGAGAAGAATTTGAATTTGTGAGGAGAAGAAGAAATAGGGAAACTAAAAAATATTTTCAATTTTCTCTCCCACTATTCTTTCCGCACCTTATCCAAACAGACCACCGGAGGAATTTCTAAGGATATATTTCCATGGTGCTGATTGATATTCTTGATATTCATCTTGGCTATGTATAGCTGATATGAATTTTGCCAACTTTTCTCATGTTTGTGCTTTTAGAAATTTTCGATCAAGAATGCTTAAGAGATGCTTCTTCATTTTAACTATTTGGCTTCCAAAGCAGTTACCAACATCGTTGTGATTTGTCTTTGTACATTCTGAAGATAAAGTTTGAAACATAAATTTTTTGAATTTTTATGTCATCTCACTTGTGAATATGCGAGCAAATTATGTAGAGAAATACATCTCAAATATCAAAGTCTGAAGTAGCTTGAAAATTTGCCGGCTTAAGATTTCCAAGACTTTAGAAGTAGCCTAATCATTTTTTGCATTTTAAATGGCGGTATTACCAATGCATTTAATTGAGTTTGTGGAAAATGATATTTTGTATCATGGAGTTGAGTAGTTATGTTTTTTGTCTTCTGCATATCAAGGAGGATCACATTTTGCCTGTAAATTTGAATTGCATAATATTTCCCTCGTTCACCTCTCCTTTGAATGCACTTCCAAAAAAGTTTATCCCTGTTGGAAGCATGCACAACCATTGGGAGTTTTTCATTCCGAATTAAAACATCACCCAACTGGTGAAATATAGTCAATTAAGCACAAAGCCCAAATATTTAAGCTGAAAGAAGAAAGGAAGAAGGCCAAAAACAAAAGGATCGCTGAAAAGAAAGATAAAGAAAGGGAACTTATCAGGCATTAATCTTAACCAGTAATTACATCAACTTCTCAAAATGAAGCTAAGGCTGTAGGTTGGTGATGCCTTCGTCACTGAGAAGTGGCCACTTGATGATGCTGTAGTCCTGGTTGAGTAGTTTTTCCTCATTGGAGAATGCCGTCTATGGAAGGCGTAATGTGAGATGATGTTCAGTCACGCCCTTACTCTCTTCTCGTCTAGTTCCCATTGGGTTTTGTTAAAGACATCCTTCCATATGATCAAATCAATTGTACTTCCTAGAACTTGCTCAAGACATTCTTCCATATGATGAAATCTATTGTATGTCCTGGAACTTGCTCCTTTTCTGTATATATGACCTATATGTTGTGATGGGATTATCCTTCTGACTATAGATTTGGGGAATGTGTTTAAAAGAAAATCTCTCGGGCAGTTGTTCAAGTGATTTATCTTATATCACGAGATGAGTCCTGATTCCCAAAATTGGTTGCCACTCATGCAGGTTGTGGTGGAACCGGCAATATAATGTGCTCGGAATGTGGTGGTCGAGGTCATCTTGGAGCTAATTGAGTTGCATGGTTTGTTTCTCCTGTGGCTCTTCTGCCAAATCTTGTCCACTATGACTCATTATGAAACTGCCCACTTCATGGACATATTATTTTGTGTGACTTTGCTTCATGCAATCGGGGCACAGTGATTGACTAAGAAACAGAGTTAGCAATTCAATCATTAAAATCTTGTTGAGTCGTAATGAAAGAACAAATGTGATGGTACTGCTGAGTGCTGAGGCTTTTGTACATGCAATGGTAAGAAGAAAATAAGTCCCGAAAAGAAAAACTAAAGACCAGTATGGTTCTCTGTGAATTTTTTTGCTGTACAGACTCTTTACTGACCCAACGAGAATGTCGAGCTCTCTATGAAACAGCAGCTCGCTTCCAAGTAGTGTACTCTAATGCCCATATCTCTCCATTTCTGCAACGCGAGATGGGATGGTCAAGTCGAACCGAACGTTATTTGGGTTCTCCGCATAAGCAACGTAGTATGCTGAAACTGATGCTTGCGCCCATGCCACCGATATTCGACACTGAAACGCACCAACTAAGTTAGAAACCATACCCAAGTATCGACAAAGCTAAGGACGAAAGTCGAAATTAGATTAGCATAACCTTACCACGAAATAGCCAATCAAGAAAGCATACAGGGACACCTCGGTAGCATAACTCTTGTGAACTGCTAGTGCCCAGGAACCGCCCGCTAGTGCAGATATTGCTCCTCCGGTTAGGCCACAGAAGAAGCAAAAAACCCCGGTCAGATCAGAGTCGATCAAGGGTCGTAATCCAGCCATATTGAAAGTCGCCCAAGCATCCCTTGATGCTCGCACGAACGCTTTGTTGAGTGCTCCGACGTGGACAAATCCCCATCTGTTCCCGTATGTAATCAGCCTCGAAGCGATGCCGGAGTAGCAATCGGTGCACGAGAACAAGAATTCATCTGACCCTCCGCCGATCGAGCTGAGCGCCCGTGAAGAGCCTCTGATGGTCCCGATGATCGGGACCATCGCGGAACCCATAGAGACGCTCCCGATCAGGTATTTCATCGTGTCGCAGAAAGCCAAGCGAGTGTCCACATCCACCCCATAACCAAGGTTCATGTACTTGATACGAGCTATCGTCGCTTGCAACAAGTTCTTGACGACGTGCATAGTCCATGTAAAGTGGAGCAAGATGATGAAGATGAAGACGACGTCCCAGGCGGTGGCGGTGGCGGTCGCTCCTCCGATCCCGCACACCAAGAAGCCGGAGTAAGCGACGGAGACTACGATGGAAAGCCCGACCAAAGTCGTCGTGTTATCGGGTGGGAAAACCGTGGATACCCATAGGATATTGCCGGCATACTCAAATCGACGGTTAACCCAGCAGCCGTAGAGTGCCTGTATGAGCGCGGAAATAATCGCGACTATTCCGGCGGCCAAACCTACCGGGGACTCGGTCATCACAAGCAACGCGCCGAATCCACAAGTCAACACGGGACTCGCATAGAATGCCGCCCTCAAGGCTCTGGCAGGGTTATTTACGATGAACAAGTGCCACGAGAAACCGGCGATCCCGGCACATGCCGCGGCGGTGAGGAGCGGAGGGTACCACTGCACCGGGTGGAAGTGGTGGCTCTTGGCCGAGAGGAGGCCGCGGACCATGAGGACTATAGTCAAGATCGCCACTAGAATCAGCTGAGCGTAGAAGAGAATCTCAAAGAGCCGCCGGACGAATGGCGAGGCCGGCGCTGCGGTCTGGTTCTGCGTTCCCGGCGGCGACGGCTGCGGCTGCGGCTGCGGCCGCGGCTGCAGGTGTGGCCGCGGTGTTGGTTGCGCCTGCAATCGCACCTTTACCTAATCAGTTGCTTATACAATTGCAAGGTCGACCTCAAGTTGTTCGCAGAGAGATAAAAAAAACAATTGGAAAACAAGAAAATGCCCGGAGACAGAAACGGATCAAAGATGACGATGCACGCCAGTCATGAACAGCCAATGGGAGGAGCTTCGGAACTCAAACAAGACTTGATGGGGTGTAGAGAGAGAGAGAGAGAGAGAGAGAGAGAGAGAGAGAGAGTACCATGAGAGAACTGCTGAGCGTCAAATCGAAAGATCAACCTTCACGAATTCTTGGTCTTCCTTCTTCTGCAACCACGAAAAATGAGAAAAGACAGAAGTTTGGTAAATGAGCGCACTTGAATACGGCCATGTGACGCTTATCTCGGAGCGTCACGGCCAATCTACGCCTTTAAAAAAATGGATAACAGTGCATCGGTTTTCACATCTTGGCGTCCACGGTTCACCAAAACCACATTGACTCGAACGAAGTCACCTTCTCCTGTACGGAAAATCAAATCAAGATTACTGTTCAAAGGGGGGAGACGACTTCCCCCCAACAGCAAGTCAAGATTCCAAAGCCTTGAATCGCGAGAGCCTGCATTCCCCATTTCTTCCAAGACAGAAGAAGATGAAGATGAAGATGACGAAGACGATGATGATGATGAAGGGTGTAACGTGCCTGCGAAGGTTCTTGGTGGGTCTCTGCGGCGGCGGCGGATGGATGGACGGACGGATCGGCTCGGGCTTTGCTTGGGACGAAAGGCCTCGTTTCCCTCCGGATGCTCTCGTGACAATTTGGCGCAAACGGAGAGAGAGCTGGAGAGCAGTTCAGGCTTTCCCCTTTTGAGATCGGGAGAAGAGTGTGCGCGTGCGGTTGGACTGGTATGCGGTTTTCGCTTTCTGTTTTAAGGAAGTACAGTACCTACGTAAATTCTCCCTTCAATTTCTCTTTTTTTCCCTTCTCCTGGTTTTTCCTTTTTTCTTTTCTTTTGTGCTGGGGCCAATGTGTGGAAGTTACGTGATTCTAATGATTAATTTAGACCAGGTAAAATCACCATGGACCGCGAATATAAGCCATTATTCCTATAGGGTCAACAGACGGCACAGAAAAAAAAAAATAGAAGTTAGAATTAGTGGGTATATTCCAAAAATAAAGAAGCAAAAATGACAGAAAAAACATGCTGTATCTTATCTTTTTCATTTGGAGATACGTTAAGTATCGTCTTTCAATTGTAGATTTTCTAGTTCTCTTCTTGGTTTGCCTACGAAGGAAAATGACCGATCGCATCGATCCATCCCTTTCCTCTCCCATTCATGAATCGGGCAACTACCGTCGTCTCGGACTCTGACGGTATGCACGGTCCGGTTCCAAATCCTTCGCCCCACGCGACGATTTCACATGATGCTCGAAGGGAGTCGACGTCGGATGGCTACTGGCCTCGGAAACGACGCTTAGAGGGTCGGCATCGTCGGATGTCTGCTAGTGTTGGAAATGACAAGGTATTATTCGATATATTTTCACGGGTCTGCTGCTCAGCATCGAGGATCACTCTTCCAAGGACAAACCCTTGAAGAAGCAAATGGGTTTGTGCGTGTTTCTTTTTTGAAGACTCGCGCTCTCTCTAGGCCATTATGATCGCCCGTCGAATTCCACAGTGCACCTCTGTGACGATGCAATTGGGATCCGATGCCCGTGACGAAAACGTATCGGGTAGACCCGTCTCCGTGTGTCTCAATCAAAAAGTAGACGACCAAATTAGGCAGAACGTATGATTCCGTACTAAAAAGAAAAAGGAGCCGAAAAAGGGAGAAAAGGTCATGCGTCACGAACTCCTACTCCTCCTCATGAATCCCATGCCCCTTATCATGGCATAAGTCATGGGCCTCGCGGCTATTCAACGTGCAAGACAAGGCCCATTTTGGTACACCGCCGATTGCCGAATCTCGCTTGTGGCTTTCATTCATTGCCTCCCTCCTCCTAATTTCAGTCACGAGAAGGCTCGTGCGCGCATTCTCGACGCGCTCCTTTCGACGGACATCGGCGGAGCAAACCGGAAAAAACCAAAGGAATGTCGATGAGGAAATGCTACTTTAGCTCTCGTGCCTGTGAATCCTCGGCTGAGGAGAAGTCAAAACATCCCCCCTAACCCAAAAAGAAAGAAAAGAAGAAGAAAGAAGAAAATCAGATTTGCGTTAATAGGTCGTGGCATCTTTAGGGCAAATGCATTGCGTGACGCGATAGGCTCAATGATGAGGTAGTCGTAGTCGCAATTCCAACTCATGCAAATTGACTTGGCGGCAACTTGCGAGGGAAGGAAGAGATGGATAGCCAGCCTAAGCTGCTCGCGCCCCATGCGGGATGGTGGTGATGCCACTTTGATTTTACCAAAAAAAGAGAGTCAAAGGTGAACTTTTTTGGGTGGGCAATTGGGGTCCACACAGCAGATGACTTGTACCGGAGGAGAATATATTCAGTACATTAGTTGGGCCCAATCAGCAAATTAATCTGTTGATTGACATATGTCCAATGAGCCCGCATTTTAGATTTTTCAAAAAAATTTCTCAATTAATTTATTTTTTCCATAAACACCCTTCTTCTCTCTCCTTTGCCTCTCCCATCTCCTTCATTCGGAAACAGAGATCTAGGAGTGACGTAGTAGTCGAGAGATAGGGAGAGAGACAAAGGAGTGAGAAGAACGGTGTTTTGGAAAAAAGAAACTGATAATGGATTAGTAATTTGCTGACTAGGCACAACTAAATGTACCCAATGCTGGAGAACAAACTATCCATCGTGGACTTTTTTCTAGAAACCGAATGGAAATCTCTAAATTGGCCTTCGAAAAGGGCGAGACAAAGTGGAGTTAGGAGGGGAGCTTGGTCGGCTCGCCCCAGCAACGGTCACTTACACATGAAAAAATAAATAATAAAAAGAAGAAGAAGAAATTCCATTTTTTGTCCTTTTTTTTCTTTTTGGGTAATCAAAAGGCACAAGCCCGATGCTTGTCCCGAGACTTAGGGATGCAAAGTAGTAATATGGCCCCACCACAAACAGCAACAACGGTCATATCAGCCCCCATCCCCACTTTACACAAAAACACTTTCTCTCACATTACCCGAACTTCGATTTTCCCCGTCATTACCCTCTCCCGATTTGAAGTTTTGAACCCCTAAAAAAGCGAAAAAAAGAATAATCAAATGAATTAATTAATAAATAAATTCAATGAATTAATCAACCCGCCGAAGTGGGTACACGTGTCCCGGAAAGGGAGTTCGTCCGACTAGAGCATCTGATCGGAGAGCGACGGGAGCCGCCGGAAGAAGTTGATCGGTACGGACGGCATGTCGTCCCGGAACCTGGGGTGCCTCAGGTAGTAGAACCCTGACCCCAGCAGAAACACCTTGAACGGCACCACGTAGAACCCCAGCGACGCCACCAGGCAGAATGCCACGAACAGCCCCGTCGCCCGCGGGTCCCGCCAGCTGAAGAGCGCCTCCAGCCGCTCCCCCTGCGCCGCCACGTCCCCCAGGAGGGTCTGGGCCCGGCCCGCCAGGGCCCGCAGTCGGTCGTAACGGATGCGGACCACATCGGAGGGCCGCGTCGTCGGGAACCCGTCGAACTCCTCGTCTAGCTCGTCGGGGCCCACCACGTCCACGTAGGAGAGCCGCGGGTCCATGCTGTTCGGGACGGCCCGGTGGCGGTACCGGAACCTCAGGATCAGGATCAGGAAGGCATACATGAACACGGTGGGGAGCACGAGGTGGGGGCACAGCACGACGGCCACGAGCAGCACGTGCACGAGCACGGTAGTGGGCGGGTGGGCCCACGTTCGGATCCCGTCGAGCCACCGGCCCAGCATCGCCACGCGGGACAGGCAGCCCACGACCCGGAACCAGTTGGCCTTGCTCCGCCTCATGCTCCACACGTGCGTGTCCGAGTCCAGCACGTACTGGACCACCTCCTGGCCGAGCGGCGGCTCCGACCGGGCCAGCCGGGCAGTCACGAGCCGCATTGCCGTGTGCCGGAGCATGTCTTGCTGGGCCGGGCCTAGCGGGCGAACGTAGTGCATCCTAGGGAGCATCGGCGTCGTGTAGGCTTGGATCAAGCTGAGCCACGACACGCACGAGAATCGTACGGCGATCTCGATCTCTCCCATCTTCTTGGCTCCGCCAGGAAGCAGCACGGGCAGCGAGTACGAATTTATGTAGACGCGGTTCGTGTCGAGCGTCGATAGCCGGATGCGTATTTTCCCGATCCTCAAATCTTTCCCGGGTTTACCCGCTTCGTCGCGCTTGTACCTCCCGTTGTCGAAGACGCCGATGGTGAGCACCGTGCACGGATCGTACACATCCCACGTGTATTGCTCGTTCCAACGCGGGTTAAACCGGTCGAGGATGGTTCGGGTCCGGACCCACTTGGTCCCGTACTTGGCCACCACGTAGCCGTCGGTGGTCCCGCGAGTCCCGTCTTTTGTCTTCACCGGCAACAGGTTGGTCGCTCCTCGGATGCCCACTTCGAGCAAGCCGATCGGCGCCTTCGCCAGCTGCTTAGCCGATGCTCGCACGTCGCTGGTCACGTGAGCTGCCTCGTCGAGCACGTGATACCCACCTTCCAGGCACACTCGCACATGGATCCTCCCCGTGTACGGCTTACTCTCGTCTCCGGCTAAGTTGAACCACTTCGACTTCGGCTCCGTGCAATCGTCCGTCCGCCTCTCGACGCTCGGCACGTGCACTTTGGTGTAGCCGACGGGCTGGCCGTTCGTCACGTCCTCCACCGTGATCACCAGGAACGGCTCGAACGGCTCAGCGGCAACGAAGACGAGATCCTCATTCCACGTCGGATTGGACGAGCCGGACGACAGCGAGCCGGCTGAGGTCCGGCTCGTCTTGAACAGCTGCGCGCCGAGCTGACCTTTCACGTAGAGCTCCGGAGTCTTAACCTTAGGCTGGGGACCCGAACCTAACTGAAGGTCCTGGGTCTGGATAACCGTTAGCCTCAGGTACCACAGCTTGGGAGCCAGGTAAACCTTGGCTCGGGTCTCGGGGATCAGCCCGCCCGAATCCGACTGCCAGGCCTCCTGGAAGGCCTCGTCCGCCTGAGTCCCGAACCACGCGGCGAGCATGACGTCATTTCCCACCGCCGCTGCCGGCGACTTCTCCGACTCGAGAGTGTACCACTGAGGGGCCAGTGGGCTGTCCGGCGGCACCCGCTTGGGCACCTCCTGCAGATCGAACGACACCGTTCCCAAGCAGCTCTCGACCGTCTGATCGCCTTCCTTCTTCTCTTCGATCCACACGGAGACCTCCAATTGCGTCGAGTTCAGTACTTCTTTGTCGAACGCGAAGACCTGATCCCATTCCTTGCCGTCGCTCTGGCTCTTCGTTTTCACGGCGTGCGTGCCGATCACGAGCTTGGCGTACGCCGGCGATTTCGAATCGGCGTCTCCGCGCTTGGATTTGACCACGCGCACGTAGAGGAACGGCATGCTATCAACCAGATCGTACGCGCTCCGGCGGCTCCGATCGGCTGACAGCAATCGGAGCTCGAGGTCGTTTACGGCCACTTTCCCGTTCTCCGGCCTCTCCTTCGGCTGCGCTGGCTTCTCCGACTGCGCGATCGGCTGATTCTCCACTTTCGCCTCCGCCGGCGGTGGAGCTGCCGGCGGAGCCTCCTCCCCCTTCGAGTTCTCCGGCGGTGCCTCCGCCGGCTTCTCCTCTTCCTTCTTCTCCGCCTCCTTAGGCTTCTCCTCCTCCTTCTTCTCCGTTTCACCCTTCTCATCCTTCTCCTCCGGCTTCGGAGCCTCCGCCTCCGGTGGCTTCTCCGGCTCCGCCGCCTTCTCCGCGGGCGGATCCGCCGCCGCGGCCGCCGGGGGATCCTCGTCGACGTAGAAGACCTTGAGCCCGAGCTCGCCTTTGATCTGCGAGAAGACGCTCCTCTTCTCCAGCGGGAAGTAGGCGAGCGCCTCCGACCCCGCCTTGACGAAGGCGCTCCCGGCGATCTTCACCTTGCCGAGGAATGTGCCGCGCTTGCCGGTCTTCTTGTCGTTGTAGAGGTTGATCTCCACCATCTCCGAGGACATGGACTCCGCGTCGTGGACGGGGAACTCGATCCGCTCGTCCCACTGCGGGTTCAGGTCCCGAAACTTGGTCTTCGTTCGCCGCCGCTGGCCGTCGAAGTCGATGGTGGCGTAGGCGCTCGCGGTGCCCTGGCCGTCCTTGGGCATCAGGTTCTTGGCGTTGCATACCTCCACGACGAGCTTCCGAGTGCACGGTTCTGCCATTGTCCGACCGGAGACCTGTACTGGGATTCGCCTTTCGGCCTGAGCTGCGCTAGAGAGAGAGAGAGAGAGAGAGATTTTGGGTCGGTCTTGGCTTGTTGACTGTGGCGTGAGTGTCACGAATGAGTGAGGAGGGACCGGAGTGGGGTTTAAAAGGCGAGGCTCGGGAAGAGAGAGAGGAGCGTGGGCACGTCAGCGGGAACCGCTCGGGACAGTGCCGACGTGGCGAGATCTGGTTGATTCCTGCACCGAGATTCTGGTTGTCGTTGTAGAGAATCGCGGTCCGAGTTAAGGCATCGTTATTCTTGAATTTTATGATCAGCGGTGGTCGTTCGGTGGGAGTAGATGTACCGGTCCCGGCGGTGGTCACGCGAGGCTTGTGGTGGGAGGGAGGTGGGGCGTCTTTTCCCTTTCGACCGAGTGCATATGGATTGCATGAATTGGTTGGGGGGAGGTACACTTCTGCTTTTTTTTTACTTTTTCACTTTCATGATTAATCGGATAGGTGGGCGGTTGCCGTTAGTAAAAAGCCCAAAAAGAAAAGAAAAATTGGAATATCATTAGTCGATCATGAACCTTTTTACTTATAATTTCCCATCGGGCTCGACACGATTTGCCATTAAGTGAATCGAGAAGGGCAATTTGCTCGGACTCGAGATGCTGCTCTACTTTCCTCTTTGTGGGTTTTTCTGTTCATTTGGCCTCTTGCGCTTTTTTAACGCCTCATTACAGATCTGCAGAGACTGCGCGTTTTCTCTGCAAATATGAACGTTGCTTTTGGTTCCGGTGCTCCTCCGTAGACACACCCAACCATCATGATCAGCAGCAGCTGCGTTAAATAAAAGATCAGGGAGAAAGTGGAGCAGAGACTGGCAGAAGCACCGCACATGCGCATCAGCAAGGCGGCCATTTTGCTAATTTTTAATGCCCCACGTACGGCCCTTAGCACTTACCAAAGTGCACATATGTACCCAACGGGCTCTTAACTTTCTAATTTTTAATGCCCACGTACGGCCCTTGGCACTTGCCAAAATGCATATATGTACCCAACGGGCTCTAACTCTTGATACTCCATTCTGGTTTCGTACGTGGAGAAATTGTACTTTAATGTAGCTGGTCGTTCATACGATTTGGTTGCATTATGGATTCCATGGTTTGGTTGAATGTCTTGATTCTCTTGTGAGCGTGTTTGTTGAGTTCTATGCTTTTTATGGTACATGTGATTTTTCTATTGAAAATATGATTTGATTTCGATTTCGATTACAAACCTTTTAATTCAACCAATCCATAGAAATTATATGTTTAGAAGACAAAACAACAGTATCTTATTTATTTTTCCTATTTTATCTTTCTTGTGTTATAAATAGGCTTATGTACATACACAACATAAAAAGCAATACAATTACAGTTTCTTCGATATTTTTTGATTTCTATCACTCTTCACGTATTAATTTAAACTTTTCAATCAAATATTTGAGTATAATATGATAATTGGGTTATGTCCACGTTTTATTTCGCTTGTGCAGCAATCAATTTTCACATGTCATTCGTAGTCATCTTTCAATGTGAAGAGGTGGAGGCATAAAGGGTGTATTTGGGAGTGTTTTGGGAAATAACACTTTATGTAAATGCAAAGAATTTTAGGCTAAATGGTTACGAAGGAATACATAAAATGCTTGGGTAAACACTATCACTTTTGATATAAAAAGAAAATATAAATCGAAAAAAAAAGGAAACCCCACCTTAGCCGCACCTAACCATCAACCTACCGAGAATGTCACGTGAACCTACATAGTGAAAATGATAAGGGTAAACTTGAAATTTAGATAATTTAGCGAGGACAAAGTTGAAAGCAAAAAATTTGTTACCATTTAGAAAATGGTTGATTATGCCACATAAGATAGCTAGAGACGGTTGGATCATTGCATCTATGACCTGGTAAACTCTATTAGAAAATTGTTAACACTTAACGGGTTCATGATTACATTGGTTAAATTGGAAAGTTTACAATCAAATTGGTGATTGTTGGGGTAATTGATTTTAGGTTGGGTAGGTTCTAGAGCTAAAACCTAAAACTTACCCTATTATAGCCAGTTTTCAGTTTTGAACCTTGGAACCGGTTCTAGAATTTACCCTATTTTTTTGATTTGATTTCAAGGTTAGAACATGCCTTTTCTTTTGTTCCTTTTTTTGGTTCATTTTTGCAACAAAATCATATAAGGATATGGGCAACAAAATGGTTCAAAGTAAAAGATAAATAACAAAAATCTTTATTTGAAAAAAAAATTCATAAGATGAACACGTAGTTACGTACAATTGTAAATAATAAAATGTTCAACACATAACATAAAATATAAATTATAAAACTCCATTATTCATTCATCCATATAAATTTAGGGAAAGAGGAAACACTGGTGAGGAAAAAGGATGATGGAATGTTGAAGTTAAAATTTAGGGGAAAAAATATTAGGGTTTTGATTTTTTAGCTTATAAAGTTGAATCCAAAATAGGGCGGTCTGATTTGATTCTTGGGTGGGTATTGACTTAGAATCTATTCATAAACTGGTTTCAACTGATTCCAAAAATTTGGAACCTGTTCTTGGACCAATTCTATTGGAATTGGTTCTTGGACCTGTTTTTGGATGGTCTGATCCAACTCCATAGAATCGGTCCAATTGGTCATCCCTAGTGATTGTACAATTAATTTAGTATTCTTTAGACAATTTTCCAAGATTAGTTAGTTACAGGTTAACTAGCCACATCCATCGCATCTCTCCAGCAAAATGAATTGAGATTTACAAGAATCTTACAAATAAAGCGTGACGAATCCCCTAATTTCTGCTGGCATGAAAAATGACCAATCAAAGACACGGGCAGCTAATGAGCCCTGTGGACCATGACCCTCGGTTTAGTTTGATGGGTTTTGACCCTGTTTGTTCAGGCCCAAAAGTTGCCCTCCTTTCATGGCTTCGGCCCATGATGTTTTAGGCCCAAAATCCACGAGGTGTTCCTTCCTTTTTCCCCTCACACGACGGCGTTTTGAGGGTTTCGTCAATCGGTGCTGATTAGCTGGGTGGATCTCCACCCGCCTCACTTCAGGTAGACTTTCCATTAGAAATGTACCTCGAAGCAATTTTACATCGGAGGAAATGAAAAAAAAATTAAAAAAAAAAAATGAAGAAATCCTCAGTCCTCAACCCCAGCCCCTTTATTGCCGCCAAAGCCCAGTCGCGCCACCACTGCCGCTGCCGGGATTGTCACATTTGTCGCCCCTGCCCACCGAGCCGTGGCCTCGCCGTTTTCTTGGCTGAACCGATGTCGACACGCTATCCACGCCACCACCTTCCTTCCCCCTCTCTAATCTCCGCCTTGACGTTCCGGCAAAAATTGGTCAGCGCCCTATTTACAAGATAGGAGCACGACCCGGCTACGAAACCCTAAATATCGCACGACAATGTAGATGCTTCGCTTGTGTATGGCAGCGGATCGACGTGTTTATATGTACAGAGAGAAAGTGAAGCAGAGACAGGCTCGAGCACCGCACGTGGGCATGAGCAAGGTGACCATTTTGACTAATTTTTAATACCCCATGTGCGGCCCTGGGCACCTGCCAAAATGCATGTGTACCCAACGGGCTCTTAATTCTTGGTACTCCATTCTGGTCTCGCAGGAGGAGAAATTGTACTTTAATGCAGCTGCCTCTTCGCACGATTTGGTTGCATTATGGATTGCATGGTTTGATTGAATGTCTAGATCCTTTGGGAGACGTGTTTGTAGAGTTTATATATTCTTTATATACATGTGATCTCACTGTTGGAAATACGATTTGATTATGATTACAAACTAATTGATTCGATCGATCCGTAAGATTAGATGTTTAGACAATAAAATAGGAGAACACTATCTTCTATATTTTTCCTAATTGATCTTTCTTGTATTATAAATGGGCTAATGTACATGTGCGACACATAGAGCCATACAAATACAATCTTTCTAATATTTTTCAATTCCTGTCATGGTGCTCTAATTTGTTGTTGCAAACCATATCCTGCAAAGCAAAGTCAGCACTTCCAATAGGAATCCACATATCTATTTATCAAAATACAAGTTCCGATGAAAACCGTGATCGTGCATTGGAGGAAGCTTCCAATTCGCCCTGAAATAAGACCTCGGATCAAATCGATCCACAGGAGGAGCGGTCTTCCGCTCAATATCCTGCTCTTTCCATTCATGTTCTGGTTCATTATCCCGGTCCACTGGTTTCCAGTTCAGGGCTAATGGGCCTCCGGGCCAAGTTGGCAATGGGCCCAACAAGGACCATTTGGAGAAGAAGTGGCTTCGAGGCTTGGAGCCCAGCCCAAGGGTGGTGAGCCGGTTCCTTTTGTTCTGGGGACCAACCCAAATGGTGGGTCGGGCTGGACACCACCGGGTTACGGACCTAAACTAATTCTGACAGCTTTGGTGATGAATTCCTAGTCAGGTCATGCCCTATGCCATCTCAGCCACTAGTGGTCGCTTGGAGACTGACGACCCACTCTATATGTCACTAGCCAACGAACTAGAGCTATGACTCATCAACCTATAACTTGTCAAACCAAAAAACTACACTACCTAGGCTCGAGATTTCCAGCAAGCTCTAGTGACAAAGACAACAAATGATTTCTCGACGGAACTGTAGCCTTTTTTGACGGATGGCTTATTACAATGATATTGGCACAAATGCAGCCAGCTCTTTTGCATATGGATTGGGAATTGTGTGGCTCCCGAAGTCGCGGCCGAACTCCCATCAACTGAAGATTCAAAGACCAGGTGGGACAACATCTGCGAGATGTACGAGAAACTCAACAAGCGAAGCTCTTCTCCTAACCTAAGTCTTGTCAGAATTGAAGAGAACCTCCATTTGTTTCAATTGACTCTCGGCTCCGTGGAATGAGCTTGAGGTGGTCGAGGAATAACTCGAGAGACCTAAGGTGACTTTTAGATAATACTGAGCAATGATGAGCAACTAGAGGGACCCGAGGTGACTCTTAGATATTACTTAGCAATATTCAATTCCAAAAATTACTGCATTCTGTTTTCGCACTGGGAGATTAATACTTTAATGTAGCTGCCCGTTCACACCATTTGGTTGCACCAGGAAATGTGTGGTTTGGTTGATTGTCTTGATTGTCTTGTAGATGTGTTTATGGAATTTATGCATTTTCATGTACATATGGTCTATTCATCTATCGGTTTAAACTTTTGGGTTGGATGTTTAGATGTGATATGAGAATCGAGTTATGTCCATGTTTTATTTCGCTTGTGTGGCTCGCTTCCATTTTGTCGAATTCCATGCGCCATTCCTAATTATCTTTAAAAATGTGAAGGAGGTGAAGGCGTAGGGGTACTTTGGGGAGAGTTGGAAAAATGCCTTTTTATGTAAATGCAAATGATTTTATGCTAAATGGTTATGGCGAGAAACATTATTTGCACTTAGGCTCCCTTTGATTTATGAAATATGCATACTTTTAAAAACAGTTTCCTAAAAAAAAAACCACTTAAAAAATGACTAATAAAAAAATATTTTTATCATTGATAATAATTTATATCTAAACATTTTCATGGATGATGAAAATATTTTATATTCATTCATTTTTGTAAGTAACATAAGTGATTATTTTTAGGAAAATATTTTTTAAATAATTTATTTTTCACAAAATAAATGTAACCACGGTGTGGAAATGAAATGTATGTTAAAAATAGAAACCCCAACTTAGCCTAACCTAAGGGCCACGACTCATGCCACCCACCTCGATCATTGGCAAGAGGTTGCATGACCTCGCCGATGACATTGCTCAAGCCTGCAAAGTGAAAATTGTGAGGGTAAAATTGAAATTTAGATAATTTAACAAAGGCAAAGTTAGAAGGAAAAAAAATCTTTTAACATTCTAGAATATGGCTAGCCGTGTCACATAAGATAGGCAACGCCAATTGAATCGCTACGTCATCAAAGTCCAACATAAATTGGCCAGATGGATTATATTGAAAAATTGCAAAAGGTTGAGAACTATATTAATCAAATTAAAAAGTTTAGTATCGATCTAGTTACCGTACAATAAATTTAAAACTTTTAAGACAATTTTTCCGAGACAAGTCGATAGGTTGACGAGCCACGTCCATCGCGTCTCTCCAGAAAAATGAATTGAGAGTTACAAGAATCAATTACAATAAAGCAGGACGAATCCCCTAATCTCTGCTGGCATGAAAATTGACCAATCAAAGACACGGGCAGCTGCTGAGCCCTGTGGAGTGTGGAGCATAACCTTCGGTTTGGTTTGGTGGGTTTTGACCCTGTAGGTTCAGGCCCAAAAGTTGCCCTCCTTTCATGGCGTCGGCCCATGATGTTTTAGGCCCAAAATCCACAAAGTGTTCCTACCTTTCCCCTGCACGACGACGTTTTGAGGGTTTCGTCAATCGGTGCTGATTAGCTGGGTTTGGTGGATCTCCACCCACCTCACTTCAGGTAGACTTTCCATTAGATATATAACGCGTAGCAATTTTGCAAAAATTGGTCGCGCCCTATTTACACGATAGGCTCTCAATTCTTGGTACTCTATTCTGGTTTTCGCAAGTGGAGAAATTGTACTTTAATGTAGCTGCCCGTCCGCACAGTTTGGTTGCATTGTGAATTCCATGTGATTTCCTGTTAGAGATATGATTTGATCTAATTCTAATTAGGGATTCATTGATGAATCAATCCGTAAGATTGGATATTTAGACTGTAAAATAGGAAAACATAATCTTATATATTTTTCCTATTTTATCTTTCTTGTATTATAAATAGGCTTATGTACATGTACAAACAGATAGAGAAATACAATTACGATTCCTCTTATATTTTTCAATTTCAATGACTCTCCACATTTTAGTTTAAAAATTTGGGTTGGACATTTGAATATGATGTGAGTATTGGGTTATGTCCATGTTTTATTTCGTTTGTGCAACTCTCATGTTCGTCAAATTCTACGTGTTATTCCTAATCAATTTTCAATTTGAAGGAGGTGGAGGCATAAAGGGTGCATTTGGGAGAATTTTGAAAATATTCTTTTACGTAAATATAAATGATCTCAGGCTAGATGGTTACAATGAAATACATATCCAAACACCATTGAATTTGATGTAAAAAGTAAATAGTAAATTGAAAAAAAAGAAAGGAAACCCCACCTAGCCGCGCCTTAGGGCCATGTCTCAAGCACTGGAGGTTGCAATACCTCAATTGAGGCACGCCGCACCATATTTGACCATCAACCTCTTTGGCGATGTCACACGATTCTATATAGTGAAATTGGTGAGGGTAAAATTGAAATTTAGATAATTTAGTGAGGGAAAAATTGAAAGAAATATAATCTTTTAGCATTCCTAAAAATAGTCAGGCATCCCTTGTAGGACAATTGGAGTCGATTGAATCGCCATGTCAACAATTTCTAATATAAATTGGACTAATGGATCACATTGAAAATCGTTAAAATGTTTATGATTAAATTGTCAAATTGAAAATTTTAAAATTGAATTGAAAGCTATACAATAGATTTAAGAATCAATTACAAATAAAGCACGACGAATCCCTAATCTCTGTTGGCATGAAAATTGACCAATCAGAGACACGGGCAGCCGATGAGCCCTAGGGAGCATATCTTTTGTGTTGATGGGTTTTGACGCTATAAGTTCAGGCCCAAGAATTGCCTTCCTTTCATGGCGTCGGCCCATGATGGTTTAGTTTAATCCATGAAGTGCTCCTCGTTCCTTTCGGCGAGGGCCGACGAGGACAAAGTAAGAAAAAGTAAAGGGGGAAGAGGAAATGATATTAAATAAAAAATTCGAAATCATATTAAAATATTATTAAAAATTATTCATGTTAGCGTCGATCGAACCATGTAGAACAGTCGGTATTCAATCAATGATTTCTGACTAAAATTGATCGGATGTATTCAATTGATAAAACTGGAAATGTTTAAAATTCAATTGGTAAAATAAAAATATTTGTGATTGAATTGGTAAAAATGCAATATATTTAGGAGTTTTTGGACAATTTTACCTTTTGGGTTTTGTCAATCGGCACTCATTAGCTGGGTGGATCTCCGCCCACCTCACTTCAGGTAGACTTTTCTATTAGAAATGTACCTCGTAGCAATTTTACGTGGGGGAAATAAAAAAACATATCCTGGGCCCTTACCCTAGCCCATTGATTGCCGCCACGGTGCGGTCGCGCCGCCGCTGCCACTACCAAGACCTTCACATTTGTCGTCCCCGCCACGAAGCCGCGGCCTTGTCAATTTTTTCGTCTAAACCAATGTCGACATGCTGTCCACGTCACCACCTTCCTTCCTCCTCTTGGCCGTGCCTTGTTTACACGATACGAGCACGGCATGACAACGAAATTCTAAATATTGCATGACAGTGAGATGCTTCGCCTATGTATTACTGCGGATCGATGTGTTTACTCGCAAGTAAATCATCTCTTGTTTGCAAAAATTATGATTATGATCTTCTATGTTAACACGAATAGACGCGAGCTAGAAACGCGATCAAAATCAAAGTTATTAAACCTCCTCCTCCTCCGGTCAAAGAAAACTACTGCAGAAAACGACTCGAGGAAATGCCTGATATGCCATTGTTGTTCTTTACGCAAGTCGTAGCCACCGCAACTTTCTAAAATAAGTTCTTGCCTACTTGTGTTGACCTCTTTTTCTCCTGCAAAATTGACATCCATTTTTGAATCTAAATAAGTCCTAAAACTATTTTATCTATACCTCATGCGGACTTCAACATCTTTGTGACGTAACATAGCAAGAGGGTAGAGTAAGGACGAGACTTGATAAGAATACTATATCAAATTTGGGGATAATGAATGCGGACATCAGCACATTAAAGAAAGAAATGTAGACCTATCAACTCACTGACAATATATCCGTTGGACAAGCTGAGATATCCATCTTATATTGACCTCTTTTTCTCCTTCTCAATCTCCATCCATTCTATGGTTATGTGATAGCCAAGACTAACTTCCTTGACTAAATTTATAGTTCTTTGGTGTCCCATTGTCACGTGGCAATTTGTGTTCTTTGCCAACAGCTCGTGCAATCAAAAGTTGGTATTCACAACTTATCTAAATGTATTGTGGACCACTTGGATCGCGTGCAGCCTTCTAACGCAAACCAAAACCAAATGCAAATCAACTTTGAATTTCAAAGGTCGATTGAAAGCATTAAACGGCGATCGAAGCCAACAAAACAGTTGTAGCGAAAACTCGGCAGAGTCAAATTCAAGATCTTATCTTCCTTGGGGACTTAGTTTATTTTGTATTCAATTCTTCAAGTCATACGAATGAATCTGTGCTCAAACATTGTTAATTTTTGTCATGGGTGAACATTGGAGCAAAATCTGAGTTAGTGTTTCCCTTATATCTAATTTCTTTATTGTCAAAGTTTAATGTCCCTTTTTATTAGGAAAATTGTTCAAAAAGTCCTCAATCTATTGTATGGCAATAAATTCAGTCATAAAATTTTCAATATGACCAATTTAGTTTTAAATATTTAGATGATATGCTAATATAATCCTTCATGTCAATTTTAGTTGGAAATCACTAACTTGAAGGCCAACCATTTTGATGGTACATGGCATGATGACACTAATGTAGACAATTTTTAAAAATTTTTCTTCTTATTTCCCTTCACCGGTATGTGGCCTCATTGACCATAGGGTGAGAGGCCACAAGCCCTCATCATCCCATGTACAACGCTCTAGAGTGAGTATGGTTCTAGGATAGAACTTGGAACCTAAGAATCGAACCAGTAGAATCTGTTCAATTCTAGATTTGAAGGTATTTCATATTTTTGTGTATTTCTCGATTTATGTTTTAGCATGACTCTACATTATAACGTTAGATGATGAGTATATACTTTAGAACCACTAGTTTGAATTTCTATTTTATGAATGTAATTATTACTTTGTTAATATTTCATATTTTTTATGTGTCTAAATATAAGTTATTGTCAATGAATTGTAGTAACAAGTTATGATCATTAAATGTGTTAATAATATATGTTTAATCTGTGTAAATTGTAGAACTTGTGACAGAGTAAGTTTCACGGTATGCAAAGTAAATTATATATTTCAAAATATAAGGAACATGTTTTAATTGGTAGGTTATGTATGGAACCTGAAACCACTTACCTCTAGAATACTCAACATCTTCATTAGCGATTTTTCGGAAAATTAGTAGGAAATGGTTACATTGAAAAATTGTCAAAAGATTTAGGGCTATTTTAATCATTTTAGAAAAAGGTTCAAACCAAGTTGGCTATCCTATAATATGTTTATGGCTCTCTTTTTTCCAGATAATGATTCCCTATTCTATCACTTTGTTCACATTCTAGAACCGATTTCGCGGTTGTTGAAAGCCTTCCCTGACCCTCTTCGCCGCCTGCTCCGGACTCAAACGTGACACTCGTGGGTGGCGGGAACTGGCCGTAGATTCCTTACTCGTTTGACTTCGACGCGACATGACGTCGAAACGCATGCTTTCGATTCCTATCTTTATTAGTGCCTTCATCCCCGCCGCGTTGAAAGTGACTTGACCCACTTTCGTTCCTGCGTGGTGGTGGGTTTCGCTCCCTCTCCTTGTGTCGTCCTCTCATGATTTCGATTGACTAAAAAGTCAATTACAGTCGGCTAGTCAATTACAGTCGGCTAGAGAGGCGGATTCAAGCGATGATCGAAATTAGGAAAGAAATGATTCATTTTTAGTATTTTAATCCAAAATCAAGAAGACGTCGCTATCAGGAAAAGACCCTTATGTTGGAGTATTGCCTAAAAACGACAAGTTAGGATTATTCCACCAAATGTCGACAAGACGTGCGGTAACGTTGGTTTATTTGTGATCTTTTTATTCGTGAATGAAAATATAAAAAATTGTAGGATATAGTTAGTATGACTATTTGCAAAATCGGGATTTACATTAACTTTGAAGGATTAAACTTAGGTTTTCCATGGTGATAGCAGGTTGGTAAGATCAGGATCTTACGTTGATCTCATCCTCTCTGTCACCAACCTTTACTGAGGAAAGTACGCGTAAACGTGGTGCCATAATTTAAGGTTTTCGCCATTATTGTGGGCCGGAGTTTCCTTTCGAAGAACAGTTGCCTGACTGTGATACGAACAGACAAGCGGAGATAAGGCTTGTGACCTTAGTGGGAACTCGATCGGCACACACTCAATATTCCGTGGTTGACCTAGCTAGACATCAATTCCCTCCCTCCCTCCCTCTCTCTATAAAGATCGTCTGTACTTGTCCTCTCTTTACTTTTGATTGACGGCCATCTCAGTTTCTCCGTATTGTTTTTCATCAAGAACTAGACGTGGTAGATGGGCATGGCGTTCAAGATGCTCGTGAGGCTGGCGGTGTGTTATCTGGGCGTTTCTTGGTTCCTCTTGACTGCTGCTGTTCCTGCCACCCGTAAGTGTGCCGGTCCTTCGTGCTTGATGCGTCCAATTCCGATCTGTTTCTTCGCACGTCTTTTCTGAATATGGGCATCGATCTTCATTTTTCTGTTTGATAGGAAGCTTAAGGTCGGGCATCGAAATCAAATCACTCCCGGACCTGCAATCACTTTCTCTGGTGAGTCGCCCATTTCTCTCTTTTCATTTCTGGAGATTAATCTTCTGCCGGACTATGCATCTCTTACCGGACCGTGTCCTAGTCTATTCCATAGAAGAGTGACTGAGGGTTAATTGCAATCTTATCTTTAGGGGAGATAAGGTTTTTGTAGTGGTCTTGCAGAGTGCTCTCACAGAAGTGATTACGGGTTCGTTCGGTCTCTTCTTTTTTTGTTACAAGAACCTTAAAATGTTTCTGATGAAGAACCGTTCCTGTCGATGATGATAATGATGCATAGGGTGGTGCTGAGCTCATCGAAGGAGGAGGGACTTATGTAGTGAAGGGAAGGATGGACGTGGAGATCAACGACTATGCAGACCCAGGCGCCAATCCTCGTCACGAGCCGCCCCCGTTCTCTTCTGCAAAGCCTTGACACGCCAAAATGGAATTTGTCATTCATTTGCTTGCTCCTGGAAAACGATAAGTTTCAATGTAAAGATATCGCTGGATGAATATATTATAGGAAAGGTTGGATTTGGAGGTTCTTTTCTTTTGGTTGTGCCTGCACTATGCGCAATATTCGTGTAAGGGAAGCTTGTGTTTGTGTTGACTGTCTCTGATACAATCACTGCCTAGAACGCAGATGCGATTCATTGAACACGGGTCAATCGCTATTTTTAATTTCAAGTTAGCAACAAAGAACGAGGATTTTGTCCCTCATCGTCGGAGGACACGCCCACATCGAGGTTAGTCGGTCAAAGTCCATATCACATACATACTGAATACATATATAAATAAGAGGCGCGTTAAAATAATCATAAAGTGAAATCGTTTAACTCACAAAATTATATGGAATATCATGATTTAATTAGATGTGACATCATGCGATGATTTGGTGAGATGGTTAGTGTGTCAATGTTCTTCTATGCATAGTAACAAACAAGCATCTACTAGCTTGCTGTCTTGTATTGACATCTTCTTCACCTTCTGAATCTATATCCATTCTATAGTTATGGGATTAGCAGAGCCTAACTTCTCGACTAAATTATAGTTCTTCTGTGTCCTATTACGTAGCAGTTTGTGTTCTTTGCTGAGAGCTCGTACAACCATAAGTTCATATTACAACTTCTCTAAATATTTTGCAAACCACTTAGATCGCATGCAACCTTCAACACAAACCAAAACGAATTGCAAATTAGATTTGAATTTGAAAGGTCGATTGAAAGCATTAAACAATAATCGAAGTCAATGAATTGGGTGTAGCAAAAACTCCGTTAAGTCAAATTTGAGACCTTATCTTACTAGGAAACTTAGTTTATTCTATTAGATTCACCCTTCAGTTCTTACGGACGAGAATCTACGCTTAAACATTGTTAATATTTGTCATGGGTGAATACTTGAAGACCAAAATCAGAGTAGGTGTTTTCCTTTTACCTATTTTCTTAATTGTCAAAATTTGGCATCCTTTTCTATTGAGAAAATAATGTAAAAGGTCGTAAAATTATCATGTCACAACTAATTCAGTTATAAATTTTCAATATGGCAAATTTAGATTGATTTGTCAATATAATTATTCCTGTCAATTTTGGTTAAAAATCATTGACGTGAGTATCGACCATCCTATGTGGCAAAGATAACCCTAATGTGGACTATTTTTCATTTTTTTAAAATTCTCTGAATGTTTTTTTTCATTTCTTTTATTTTTTCCTTATTTCCCTTTGTTGGTCTCAAACCCTCGTTGTCCTTCCACATAGAACACTTGGTGTCCTCACTAGTGATTTTCGGCTGAAATTGATCGGAATGATTACGTTAGAAAACCGTAAAAAATTGCATAACTAAACTAGCAAAGATTGAACTAAATTGGCCGCCCTTTTAGACAATGATCCCCCTTTTTTACGACTTGTTCACCTTCTAGATCAAATTCACCATTGTCTCGCCATCGAGTCCGGCTCAAACGAGATGCTCCAGGGTAGAGATTGAGAGATTCCTTCCTTGTCCAACTTCGGCACGACACTCCGTCGAAACACAAGCTTTCGATCGTGGTGTCTTTAGCCCATGGCGTTGAAAGCGACTTGACCCACTTTGTTTTGTAGTGGTGGGTGGTGGTGGGTTGGCTCTCATTCCTTTGGTCATGCTCTTATGATTTCGATTGACTCGCTCATCCATAGTCAAGTGATAATTAAGATTAGAAAAGACATAATTCAACTTATTATTCTAACTCAAGCCAATAAAAAATATTGCTTTCAGGGAAGACCCTTCTAGTGGAGTAGTGCCTAAAAACTATGCATTTAGAATATTCCACCGAATGTTGACAATACGTGTGGCAAAGTTGGTTTATGAATAAAATAGTTCAATTGATTTGTATTATGCACTCTTTTTTAATGCATATTCAAATATAGCGATTGACTTATTCTCGTGAAATAAATTTACAAATTGAAAATTTTCTTTAGACCATAACCATGTCATCGTAATAAGATATTTTGATTGCGGCATTGAATGATTCAAATAAATGGAAAAAGTAAATTAAAAAATTAAAATATTCAGTAAATTTTAGGATTTACCTTCATCTATGCAATGATTGATAAATGTTGTGCCTATTCATGGAATGACAACACGTCATTACTGTAGGATATCTTCACTGAGGGTTTATATAGTAGTAGGTTGGTAAGATCAGGATCACCTGGTTTGATCTCCACCACCAAACTTTACTAATGAAAATACCTCCAAACTTGGTGCTATGATTAATTATTGTCGGCAAGAATTTCCACGAAGGTTGATATCTGATTGTGATTCGAAAAGACAAGCAGTGATGAGGCCGGCCTTAGTGGGAACTTGGATCAGCACACACTTTATATTCCGTAGTTGACTTGGGTGGACATCAATTCTCTCTCTCCCCCCTTACCTCTCACTCTGTGCTTCCATCGACACCCTCCTCGGTTTCTCCATATAAATTTCATCGAGAAGTTGACTTGGAAGATGAGCATGGCGTTCAAGATCTTCATGAGGTTGGTGGTGT
The DNA here is from genome assembly GCA_014182895.1 of Angophora floribunda. Lineage (NCBI taxonomy): Eukaryota > Viridiplantae > Streptophyta > Magnoliopsida > Myrtales > Myrtaceae > Angophora > Angophora floribunda. The sequence continues at coordinate 13,487,104 of CM024715.1, forward strand.
GCTATCTGGGCTTTTCTGGGTTCCTCTTTACTGCTGCCGTTCCCGCAACCCGTAAGTGAGCCAGTCCTTCGTGTTTGATGCATCCTATTTGATTTGTTTTTTCTCCCATCTTTTCCAGATTACATATATCGATTTTCATTTTTCTGTTGGATAGGAAGCTTGAGGTCGAGCAATGAAATCAAATCGCTTGCAGAATTGGAATCACTTTCTTTGGTGAGTCTCTCTCTCTCACGCACACACACAAGCAATGATCTTATACTTCATAAATGACTTCCGATGGAGCTTTGACAGGCATCTGATCGTCATTTCTAGAGATTGATCTTCTCTCTAGACTATGTATCCGTTGATTGGCCATGTCTCGATCTGTTCTTATTAATCCTAGACGACATTCTCCTTGATTGAGGATAGCAGTCTTACAAATTGTTGTCATAGAAGTGATTTTGGGTTTGTTTAGTCTTGTTTTCTCATTACAAAAACCTTAAAGAAGTCCCTGATGAAGATCTATTGCTGTCGATGATGATTATGATGCTTAGGATGGTGTGGAGCTGATGGAAGTACGAGGGACTCATGAAGTGGAGGGAAGGATGGACATGGAGACCAACGACTATCCAAAACCAGGCCCTAATCCTCGTCACGACCCACCTTCTACTGTCAAACCCTCAACACCATAATGGAATTTATCCTCTGTTTAGTTGCTCTTGGAAAACAATAAATAATATTTTTTTCTTTTGGTCATTGTGAAGTGATGATGATTGAATTTACGGGAGATATTATGTTGACACTCAAATTTTGGATATTCATTTGGAGTTTAATTGCATAAAAAATTATGAATTAATTTTTAACTTCTAAACAAAAATAATTTTTATTAATTTACATAGCATATATTAGGAGAATTTGCATTAATAATAATATAAATTATAAAAATAAAAAAATATTATTAATTTTTTGAATAAAAAATAAAAAGAAAGAAGAGGTGAGACTGGGCTGGGTCCAGGCCGGCCCAGCCTCTTTCTTTTTTCTCTTCCCATTTTCTCCACTTGGGCCGGCCCCACTCCTCTTTTCTTTCTCCTACTCGGCCCTGAACTCTTTGTACTTCCCTCTCACGTTCATGCTCTATGCAAAAAATAAATGATGTTACAGAAGCAGACCAAGGCATAGCATGATTTGAGGGTTGGGGATCAGGCCGACCACGGCAAGGCAACAGTGGCAAAAGCCATGCGCTTGCCGGAGGCAA